>CP141143.1:30556684-31237177 GCA_035235625.1 Saururus chinensis | reverse complement strand
TCCTTATGCCTGCAAAATTTATTTATTAATGAGAAGGTTGTTCTGTTAACATGTATAACAGAATATGGGATGTGATACCCACTGTGGGTCCTATTGTCTTGTAAAGTCCTGAGTCCAGACTTCTTGTTTTCTAGGTTCCATGGGCTGACTTCTCCTGCCTCTCTCCCACCAATCATCAATTAAGACAGTAATTCCCCAAAAAGGAAAAAGGGCATGCGATCTTGATGCTAAATTTAAGAAGTTTAAATTAGTGCATTTGGATGAATACTAAAGTTTCATCACTTCTATGAAGAAGCAACAAAAAACTGAGCTTTGTTGTATTACTTCATTATAGAATGAGAAGGAATAAACTACATAATATTTATAGACAAGTGCCATGCTGAAGTACTAGCAAGAAAAAAAATCAGAATAATAGAAGAAAATGGGTTAAGCTCAAGTAGAAACCAAATTCAGTCATACAAATGTACAAAGTGTTGAACCCTGCTTTCCATGGAAACAGAAACATCATTCTTGTTTCTTTTCTCTATTATGTTTAATAAAAAGCACATCCCTAGTGTTGTGGACTCAGCTCAAAGACATTCTTGATGCTTTCAACCCTTTGTCAGTAGAGGGTCAAGGGTTTCAGCTGGTTGTCACTTATGAACCATGGTAAAATCAAAAGCATTCGAAACAAGATAAAAAAAATTTTAAAAAAAGTTTGAGAGAGGATAAATGAAGAGGATAAATTCAACATAGAGGTCATCCATAAGAAACATATAACACCAAAATATTCCAAAAAAGGCATCACACTAAAGAAGACGGGGTTGTAGCAAAAATGAAGGTATGCAGACTACTAAAAGAGGAAGCACAACAAGAATGGCCTCTCATACTTCAAAGTTAAGGCATAAAGGCTCTACCAAACCCAGAGATTTTTAAATCCTGGTCTCAGAAGAGACTTGTCTATATTAGAACTCCATGGTCATCTCATATATGACTTATATAATTACCCATTAGAATTCTTTGTATAACTATATAATAGAGAAATGTAAAATTACAAGAAAGTGAAAAAATTTACAAAGAAACCAGATAATAAATGTAATCAAAAATACTAGGCCTAAATTCTAACCTTGGACTTGACGCAAATACTCTTAACCTCTTCTAGAAGTCACCAAGACTAAAGGCATACTTGATTATGTACAGTACTTAACAGATGTTGGTATAATAATGTATGAAAAGCCAGAATCAGACTCTTAAACCTAGCAGCAAACCAATGGTATAGAAGTTTCAGTTCTTGTAAAGAAACCAGACCAAAAGCCAAACGAGGCCTCCAGAAACCCTGCTGTATTCATCACTTTATTTTCCATCCGTCCAAAACACATAATAAGTTCACCTACTGCAGCAATGACTTATAAAGCCTCATGCAAGCACGCTTAAACCCAGTGCACATGATAAAAGGGAGCTGCATCCAAGAGAAAACTACCAAATAAACACAAGACTCACTATGAAACGTTATCCCAGAAGGTTGATGAACTTCCACCCTCTTCCCAAATTTGCCATCCTTGCCCAATTTTTTCAATATCCAGATTTGGCATCCATGACTTCCTCATCTATCACATTTCAACTTTTGATGGAGACTGTGTCCTTCATTTTCATCCTCCTTTTGCCAGAGGCTTCTCCTGCAAAGGTGGCGGTCCTCTTCCTCTTCGATCTCTGCCCCTTGATAGAAACTCCTTTCTTCTTTCACCTTGAGGAGTCCAAGAACTCCGGATTATCCAAATAAGGATTCTTAAATTTTAGCTTCATGGGGCAAGCAGGTTTGGGATCTTTTAGAGGGAAATATCGGGAGGAGATCAGAAGGTGAGTTGTAAGTTTCACTCACGGAGGGTAATAATTGTACCCTTTGAGAATTGCTTCTTCAAGAGCAGCCATCTTCATCATGTCTAAGTGCAGCTTCTGCATTAGAAAAAATTGTTTGTCCTGACAAAACCATGTAGCTCTCTTTCCACCGGTGTAACATCTTCCCAAAGTATTGCCTCTTCCACTTTTGTTGTTCAACTCAGACATTTCGGCAGTAGCTTTTCCCTAGCCTATATAAAACCACTCTTCTTCTGCCACTTGAAGTTCTTAAGATTCTTCTCTCTTCCAAGTTTTGACTCCTGCAAATACTATTCAATTCACATGTTTGCTAAGAACAAAGCTTCGAAATAACTACTTGCTCTCATATATTGATAAGACAAATAAGAGTTACATTTTCAGGCTAGAGATTTCCAAGGAACGAACTCCTCAGATTCCAAAAATATGCTCTACAAAATATATCATAAAAAGAAAATCTTACAACAGACTTCTCAAGGTTAAATGTCATCAGAAGCCAATGACAACGGAAGGAAATTTGTGAACTTACCTTTTGTGTAATCAGATTTAGATACTCCATGATGCGCATCATGGCGCTTCTTCTCATTCACAATATCGCAAGTTGACCAGCTTCTTCACTTCCTGTCAATGTGGTAACTCGTAATGTTGAGTCAATAAGGCGAAGAGCCATATCAACAGTTCATCACACGTATGAATGAGTGTGCAAATTAAAATTTCCATGTTAGACAAAGAAAAAAAATCAATGCCCTGGATTGTATGTGCTGAAAACATGGCTTCTTCAAAAAAGTCATTGGTCATGCACAAAATGGTAGAAGTATATAGAACCAGACACAATAGCCAGTAATGTTAACCATATTAGGAAATTTATATGATTACCGGACCTTTTTCACAGTGCCAAATTTACTCTTGTGCCCAGTGTAGCCCCTCTACAAAAGTTATTTTTTAGAGAGGAAAAACTAAAAAAAGGCAAGTTCTTTTTTTTATTTGGAAAAAGGCAGCTCTCAGGAAAAGAAGTTTTATGTAATACAGCTAGATGTATTCAGTTACAGAGTACCCATGTCTATAGGTAAACAAAATTACATGGCATGTGCACAAATAGATAAACCAGAATATAATGCTATGATTTTCTGTCCTCTCATAAGCCAAAGCAAATAATATCTTATCCAGCATCTACTTATAGGCATTTAGAGAAAAAGAAAGTCAATGTGCTAGAAAACAATCAATCCCTTTCTCATAAACCACATTATTAAGTAAAAAAAAATTCACTACTTTCCTCATCAAGACATTGTCTTTGATCTCAATCTACAGAGTTTTTACTTTTTTTATCAGTTACATTTTCCCGAGGCCAATCATGAATCAGTGCAAACATATTTTTAGGCCAAACATTACAAATTCATTGTACAACAATTTGTGCAACTCATACGATTTGCAACTATTTTTCATCAAGAATTTTATAAATAAGCAAGTGTGATTGGCTTCTCCAAAATCAATCATCAGGATAAACCCAAAGAACATACCATTAGAGGCAGTGAAATCATGCTCTCTTTGACCACTTGAAGCTTTGTAGATATCGTGAGGAACTAGTTATGTTCTTATTTCTTGAACCAAGAGATGTATGACCAATTTGGTTCCCTTAACAATGTCAAAGTTTTGCTATCTCCACCAGCTTTGGTAATTTAGACACAACTCTTTTGCGGTTTATCATCCTTATTAACCCCAACTTCACTAGAATTCTTGTAAATTTTGAATCCCTGAAGTTGACTACTATATGATTTTTTCCTTCTTGTGTCGATAGGAGTTGGAAAATTTAACTTCAGATCGTTCAGGCTTCACACCACTCTGTGGATTCATCTGCCAAAGCTATTCTCACTTTATGACTGCACTTCCTAGAAAATCTTCAAAATCTTGGAAGTGGTTCATCCAGCTTACCCAGAGAGGCAGCATGGTATCCTTTTTTCTTGGCATACTTTTTCTTTGAGTACAGACCCTTTGCAGCTCTTTTTTTCCCATACCTTCCTTACTCTTCATTGCTGTTTCTCACCAAAGCCTTGTAAACCAGAAAGCTTCAGGCCATTCTCGTTTTTCAATATAATAGGTCCACTATCTTCATCATCCAGGAATAAGGAGATATAGAAACACACATCTTCTTGAGATGGCAAACCAGCAGCAGCCTTCTGGAAAGCTTGCAATTTGATCTCGATCAGCCTTGTCTCTCTCCGCCTCCAGAGCTCTTGAACTGCATCCATTAATATCGCTTTACCTGTTCAAATTCATACTAATACTACCATTGCATACCTTAAAAACTAATTTTTCAGATATATTTTGCAACATTTTTAAAATGTATAACATATCATCAATACCAAGACTTTAAACACACTTGATAACAGTTCTCCCCTGCATGCAGCACATTTGTAGTAAAGGTTTCCATCTGCTTAGAACACTGCTTTGATACTTCTCATCACTTTGCACAGGGACAACATGCCACGAAAAGATCAGGATGTAAGAACAGGGAACTACAAGTTTGATATCATCGAAGCTATGCCAGTTTCGAGTAAGGAGGAAAAACAAAAAAATACACCAAACAAAGTAGACATCAAGATATTGAACTTAGTAAATATCCTACAATGTTGCTTCTTTTTAAGATGTATAATTTCAATTAGGAGAAGTGCAAAAGGAACTAAGTTATCTCCTCTATATAGCATTAAAAAAAATATCAAGCCAGAAGGTTGCATATACTATATGATAAGATTAAGACAAGAAGCTCATAATCAATGCCTGGGATTGGGATAAACCTGATGCCATCACAATCACAATGGACCCAACGTTGACAAGCATCACAACAACAGACCATAGGTGTCGACTCTGGAGTCTCTATAAACCTGCAAAAGCCCAAACCATGATATTGAACCAACATTTGGAGAAGCATAGAGAAGCTTGATGTAACATCTGCAAAGGATGTCATTATTTATTAGCTTAGGATGAAAGAAGAGGTTATATATCTTCCCACTAACATATGTTAATATGACATTATAGATAGCAAAACTCCTAATTACATTAAAAAAGAATTAGCCTCGATGGGACATCTATTAACATGATATCTCCTTGATTCAGTAAATTAGAAATAACTTTTGTGATGAAAAGTACTCTTTAAACAAAACAGGACAATATTTTTTCCTTTTCACAAAGCAATCTCCCACATGCATCCACAGCATGTATACCCCAAGAACCACCTCAAAGCAAGGAGATAGTTTATAAATAGTCAGCTGTTAATTCATCGAGAATTAAACATTACTCAAGTAACCAGTAGTAATAGAAAGTAATCCAGTGCGTAAATAGTGACCCTAAACAGGCTAAGTGACAACAGTGATGCAAATTGTATTTTCAAAGCCAGTAGAGGTAAGCAAATAAAACAAAAGCCACAGCATTTAATGATACAAATGTGTCTCTTACATAGGCATAAGTATCAGTCACAAAATAGAAAAAAAAAAGATCCACACAACATATAAGAAAAACTTTAAGCATAGCACCTCACTTCAGGTCAAATTGCCAACGAAACATTTTGAATGATATGGATACAAATGCTTAGTGGTCAAACCTTAGATAAAATGCAAAGGTGAAACAAATGGGAGCAATTACCACAATCATAACAAGTATTTTCATAAATATTGAAAAAAAATAAAACATTATGAAAACTACAGCAAAAATTCCAAACCAGGTTAAAGTCCATCAGATAGGCTCCTACAAAAACAGGATATTACTTCTTTCTTAAATAAATAAGTACAGGAAGCATGAAAGCGAATAATACTCCTGATAAGTCACCTAAGAATTCCAAGCATACGTATAAAAAACATTTTACCAAGTGTTACTTCCTTAAGCTCACAATAACCTATTAAAGATAATTTTTGCACCAGGAAACCAATCATGCAGCAATCTATAACAAATCACTACGAGGCAATAAGGTAATCCAGGGACTAAGTCCACATCTAATTTTAAAATATATGCACAAAGTAAACAGAAAAGAGAGCAGTACCTTGTGCTAAGACCATCTTCCAGGGAACAGTAGACCCACAGCTGTATGACACCTTGTGTGCTTTGGGCACAGATAGAGACCTGAACTTCACGATTCTGGTTCAACAATACATAGAGACATTCTTGGATATACTTTTGAAAAAGACAGAAATACTCCAAAAAATCAAACTGAAAACCAAAATATAAAGTCCAACCTTGTGTGGAGGATGCTGGTGCAGTAAGCAGTGGTAAGCTCCCATCACACCTCTTACCAGAACATGAACTTATTAGGATCTCCAGCTTTCCTTTCGGCATACCTACACACTCAAGAGATTATACATATCGTCTAAAGTTGAATCACATAATAAATCTTCCATGGCTGCTCTCTGTTCACGTCAAAAACAACCTCAATGAAGGCCCGATGCATAATAAGGTTATGCTTTTCCAGCCAAACACGTTTAAAAAAATGATGTAAAAAGTGTATGCATCCATGAGCGAGAAAAAATATCAAGTCAAAGCCTCACAGATGCGACAAGAGGGACGAAGTCCAAGAGCTCCAATGGAAGTAGATCTGTGCAAAAAGCATCGTACATTGTGAAGTGATACTACATGCAAGACAAAAGCATGCAGGTATAAAGATTTCCCACACATAAAAGGCATAAAAACAAAGTAGTCTAAATATAAAAAAATGGACACCTCCTATATTGAGCCCATGATTTCAAGCAATTCCTATGATACTTCTTGCCACAGCTTTTGCATGATAGCATCTTTGCTGCTTCTTTCACTTCCTTCCTTCATTTTTTCACTCTGAAAAAGCATAAGCGGACACATAGACAATTTTGACAGAAGAAACTTGTTCTTCACCAGCCTTGGGATCTTGAATCTGCATCCCTTAAGGCATCCTGAAAAGGACACCCAAGAAAAAAATCAGTAATATGACATTAAACAGGGTAAAAGTAGTGAAAACAGATAATATATATAAGCTTCTAAAGATTCTGAGTGAAAACACTACAACTCTCAATTACCAAAGACAGTTAACTGAAGTCTAAAATAACAAAATCCACAACATTTGAGCTGCATTATAACAAAAGAAAAACAAAAAATTTCCAGAAAAAGATAGATAGATTTTATTCCATGTTAAAATCAAGCAAAACAAAAATTTATTCCACATTAAAAAAGAACAGAAGAATATGCATATCAACTTCAGAAAAAACCTTTAACTAGATCTCACAACTAACAAAGCATATACTCTATGGAGCAGCTAGTTGGGCACTAAAAAAGAAGTCCACATAGATAAATTGAATGTAGCTGAAATGATGATGTTAAGGTGGATGTGTAGAGATAACAAAGAGAAAATGGGATTTAAAATAAGTATGTAGGTGAGAACTTAGGGTTAGCACCTTTGGGGGAGAAACTTAAGGAGTGTATGAAGGTTTGCATGTAGGGACGGGCATGTACAAAAAGACCAATAGATAATCCGGTAAGAAGGTTGGTAGGGATTTATATAAATGATGTCAAAAGATGAAGAGAGGAAAGACCTAAGAAAACTTGGATGGAGTTAATAAGAGACGGACCTTATGACTATGCCATATCTCTTATGAAAGAGAAACAAGACAGGACTAGAAAAGAGGCATAAGATCTATGTCGCCCGACTCCCACCCAAAATTGCTTTCTCGAAAAAGGCACTACTTATGATTATGATTATTCTACAACTTCAATAGCAAGTATTGACTCATGTCCACATTATCATCAAATATCTGGAGTCCGGGCTTAAAACCTTATTGCTTATTAAGGTCATCTTTTAGGCTCTCCAATTGTGCACAATATAATTACACTCTTCTTCTTGTCTTCCCACACATCCATCTCACATTTTTCTCCCACTCCCCTGATCAAGGTGATGAAGCTTTTTTTTTCCAACCAAAGCTCAGCTCCATAAAAGCATGTGATCCCCCACCGAGGCCCACTCAAAATGTGCTTCTTTTGGCTTTAGTCCATTCAGGTATGATCAGAAATGGGATTCCTCTTAGGGGTTGTTTGCATACTCATTCTTTCAGTGACTTATTGGGCTACATATTGAAAGGATCTAGATCATGCCAGAGTTGCCCCTTTCTATGTCACGATCCCAAGTTCTTTCTCATCATTATCATCATTTCCAAAGTCATTAAAGTGGGCCCCAGTTCCATTAAATTGAAGAGAGAAGCAAATGGTGGGACAGTGATGTGGAGTTATCTCAATCAACTTAATTTGTGTGAGCATATTCTCACCTACATGACAAAAGAATCAAAGAGATTTCCTTGAGTGGTAAGGTATATATGCAGGGTGTCGGTGGAAATGTTACAAACCCAGGAATTGGGGCTGCACATATCTGTACTTTAGTTTAAGAATTCCTGCTAGTTTTAGTTAATTTTGTTTTAAGTAGTAGACCTTTAAGTTCCCAGCCCTCTTTATTTTCACCATGTTTCCTTAATAGTTTTATTTGTATAAGCTACTTGAATTGACTTATATGGTTTTCTTATTGTAGTTGGAGATGGCTTTTGCCAAACTCTACAAAGTAAGGAGCATCACGCATTGCAATACAACAGTACATGAATTCAGATTAATTGGAAAAAATACTTACTGGAGCTATGATACACCATAGTTATAGGACATTTTGATTTACTGTCAGTAGGCTGGCCCATAAGGACCTTTTTATATTATTAGGATGGACCACAAGGCCCTTGTTAGGCTTTTAATTATGTTGCTGTAGGGAAAGAAAGACCAGGCCCATAAGTGTGGTGTGGTATGCAAGAGGATATATCCTCCTAATTGATATTAATGATAAATTATTTACCCCAATCATCTTCTCCTCTCCTCCCTGTTGTCCGCCATTCCCTTCCCTTTCTCTCCCCTCGACCTGGTCTCAACCAGACCAGCAAGAGGCCTTTGGCCCCTCACTTCTATTTCTCCTTGACATTCTTTGTAAACCCTAGGGTTTACAACAACTGGTTTGCCAATTCTCCTCTTCTCCCCTTCCTCTTGCTTCTCCCTTTCCCTCTCAACCTCCCCCCTTTCATCAAAATTCCCCTATCTTCTACCCAAATTCCCTTCAAAACCTAAGGGGTTACAATAAAAGCACTCCAAAATGATGCTCTCCACTCAAGCCAACTAAACTCTACAAATACATCACAATTTTACTAAACCCAAATCGTCCAATTCAACCATATGCAGAATTCTATCATTTCCTTGCTGAAATTGAAATTCATATACTCAATTTTAATACTGCTTATTTTGAAACCCTTAGATTCCACAACCCTGTTAATGACTTCTGATTCCCATCTAGTCTTATCCTCCAAAACAAAATCATCAATAATAACACACACCATGGTGTTTCATCTTAACTATCTACTGTCATTGCAATCATTACTAAGGCAAACAAAATAAGGGCTCAAACAGACCCTTCTGCACATGCATTCTTTGACAGGAAACTCCTCTTAAATATGTACTGCCAACATACTCGTTGCCAAGGCAAAACCAAAAGGGCTCAAACAGACCCTTCCATGCAAGCATATGCAGGAAATTCCTTTCATCGTCCACTGCAATTACTCATGCTTGTCACAGCTCCCTGTCCTCGATATTCAAACAACCCTTCTTCTACAATACCCGCCAAAATGGTATCTCTAGTTATTAGGCACAAAATTGTACCTATAAAAGTAGCGGAAAAAAACAAGGAATAAAATTCCATAACGAAAAAAAAAACGTGCCGTACATTTGTTGACAACTTGAAACCAAATCCATATCATTTGGCACCCAATAATATATATTTATCGGCCATTTTGAAGCAGAGCTACCAATTACATAAATTCCCCCATATTGATCATGAAAAAACAAGAATCTTTTTACAAAAGCAAAGAGAAGGACTACACATTGAATTGCATGCACCGGTTCAAGTGATGCATAAACTCAAATTACCACCAAATAATCAAGAATTTCATCAACTTTCAACCTCAAGACATGCAGCAATCAAATTGCCGAAATAATAACAAGAGAATGAATTCAGAACATAAATTACCTTAATAAAAAACGAAAACAAAGACAAAGGAGAAAAAAGAGACCCTCACCGGCAAATCCCCAGCCTCGAACCTTCGAGCGTAGTCTTCAGCCGCGAGCGACGCGGCGGCGGCACGCCTCTGGAGCACCGCGCGCTTGGTCTGCGCCGAGAAAGCCTCCTCGCCATCGGCCGCCACCAAAGTCCCCTCCCCACCCTCGGTCCCCGGTAGCGCGGCGGCAGCAGCCGCGGCAGCGGCAGGCTGCGGCGGCGGGGGTGGGGGGACGTCGATCCGGGGGACGAGGATCTGGACGGTGGAGGAGGGGCGGAGGGACCAGGGGTCGGCGAGGAAAGCGGCAACCCTAGCGACCTCATCGCGAACTCAGACCTCCCCGTCCGGCTCCGCAGCGCCTCCGGGTACCGAGCTCACAGAAGCAGATCCGTTTACTGCAAAGCCAAAAAGAGAGGAAGAACGACAGGAATCAGCGCGCGAGAAATTCGGAAGAGAGAGCAGAGAGAGAGGGAGAGACGGACCAGGTGAGCGGGCAGGCGACGTGAAAGGCCATGAGAGGTGGGGGGAGCGGCGTACGTTAGCAGTGAATGGGGAATTTGGCTACTGCGAGTGAGGATTTGAAATTTTTTGAAAATAAAAATTTTGAGGTGGGGATGGGGAAGAGAGCGGAGGTGGCGGTTTTCTTGTTGTGTTGGGGGGATTATTTAGTGGGAGTGGACGGAGGGAAAGTGGGAAGTCAGAGGCGGATTTTGCCGGGTCCGCGAGTCTGGACGGGTGTATTCCTGCAAGAATCTTCGTCGCTCGGCCGGAGCCCGGAAGGAATGGGGCCTGGGCGGAGCGGTGGAAGAGGGCGGGGTTTTACTTGGTGCCTTGGAGGGAATGCTAAAATACGCCGAGGATGGCAGGGCGTACGGTTAAGCTACGATCCGAGTGGGGACCAGTTTGGTCTTGAGGGTCTCCGCTCATACGGGGCCCATGTAGTACTGAAAGCCGTTTATGAACATGTTTTTTTATAAAAAATCCATATGTCTAGTGTTTTTTAGAAATACTATTTAAATTTAAGAACGGATAAAAATTAGAAGAAAAAACTAAACAACAAACAATAAACTAGACAAAATTTTTGAAACTACAGCTCCGGGAGATATTGTAATGTCCGAAAATTTTCTTAATTTTCAAAGTAACTATGTGAAAATTATGGTGTTAGACCCCATAAACTTTTCATGAGAATAACTTGATCATTAGTTAGACTTGGTGGTTAATACCTATATGGATATAAAATAAATAGAAAAAGCTTTGAAATACTACCAAGAACGCGAGAATCGTAGTTCGGATAAGGGAGATACGATCGTTAGAAGTTATATATATATTGTGCAAGGCATGTTTACCCAAATTACATGTGAATTGTCCATTTAAATCAATATATGGGCCTAATTAATTAATGTGACTAAATTATATTTTAAGGGCCCAATTAGTTGACCTATGTGGGGAGTTTTGGCCCAACTCCTTAGAACCCTAATCCTCATGTTTATAAAAAGGGATAATTAGGGCTTTCAAGGGAGTTTTTGGGAGCCGGGTTGGGGAGGAGAGAGAAGAAGATGCCTATTTTGAAGACTTTCTAGCGAGGATGACGGTGACGAAGCTCGTAACAATGGACGGGCGAAAAATCAGCAAACAAGGTAGGATTTGATTAATACAATATTTTCCCCTTACGGTTTGGATAAATTCATTTCGCTTTTAATTTATACCTGCCTTTTGGCTTACAATCACGAGCTAGCCAATCCAATGATTGGCCATCGCAAGTGGTTACGGCAGCTTTCCATCTGGGCATGCTTGGTCTTGGTTGCACATGCCGGGCCGGCGGGTCTTGGCCATGAAGACCATGGCCAAGGAGGTGATAAATCACGGCTCAAGGCGGTGAGGCGTCGGCGGTTTCGAGAGGCAAGGAAAAGCAATGTGTGGTTGAACCTAGGCCACGGATATAGCTCGATTCGGTGATTTGGACGATCCTAGGGACCTGCACGGCCATGGAGGGGAGGAGCTGGCCACACGTCGAGTCGGTCGGAGCCCGGCGAGGGAGCGGGAAAAAAAAGGGTGGAGCTTTCGGCCGGCCCTGAACCCAAGCGGTGAGGCTAGCTTCATTTGAATCACCACGGAGACAACAATCCCGATGAGGCCTAGCCCTCCACCCTGCCGCCGTGGCCGGGGCGTAACCAATAGAGGCTTGGCATCTAGTGGTCCACGAGGAGGGAGTAGTCTGTGGCCTCGACCAACCATCGGATGGTTGCAGGGTTAGGCCCATTGGGATCGCGGCCTAGCAGTGATCTGGTGAGGCCCAGTCCCGCCCCACCACGGCGGTCAGGGGCGGGCGGACAGAGGCCTACTGGCCTCTGCCAGTTGCTAGAGAGACAACCTGCAGTGCGGGTCATCAGTTTCAAATTTGGGTCGGGTCACTTGACCCGTCCTGACCCAAACCGGTTTTAAAAATGGGAGGTTACCTTTGAAACAAGTCCCACTCAAGGGCATAAAGGTTTCAAAAAAATTCTAGAAAATTACCAATGAACTTTGAGAGGGAGACGAGTGTTCTGACCAAGTTTCAAATCGGGAAAAATCTCAAAGCCTATAAAATCATAATTTTACCCATTATAGTTAAATTATAGTATAATATTCACCTACCCAACTTAGGGGCTCCAATTCTCTGGACTATGAGTGATCTTAAAAATTAGGAAAATTCTCAGTAGATTTTAATGGGCAACCTAAATATTGGAGAAACACGCATAGTGAGAAAAAATCTCAATAATTGGTTAATTGACCGTTTTGCTCCTAGGGTTCAATAGTAAACCGTTAAGTCGACCAAGGTCGGTTCAAGGGGATTCACGATCCCAATAAATGATAGGAAAATTGGCGTCAAGTTGTATCCTTAAGCCTAATTTTGGACCCATTAGATGTCAATAAGGTCTTGATCAAAATAACAAAAACACCAATTTAAGCGGACCACCCACATTTATGTGAATGGAAGCACGAGTCGGTTTGAGAGTGCAACCTTGGGAAAGGGCAATGACTTAAAATCAATAGATATAAACTGAGATAACTAGGATGATCCAAGGGGAGGTACCGTACCCTAAATAGTAGAATTACCCTAATGCCCTTATGGGCAGTATCTTTTGTTTCCGTCGAAACGGATAACCTAGTTAACTAAGAGTTAAGGTATCCTAGAATGACGTTAAATGACTTTAAAAGGAAGGGGTGTAATTTGTAAGTGACACGAAGACCTTGACAGGTCATAGTGTCCACGAAACAAGGGAATAACCCTAGTTCTTAGGGTTTAGGGCAATGTATTACACGTGTCTGCAACACGATGCAAAAATCCACTATGGTATTATATACGTAACTCGTGCAATGCATTGGAGTTATTTACATTCACGGGCTTGAATTCGTCGAGCCCTAGCCACATAAATGAGTGCAATGGGCCTCTATTTATTATTTAATTATGCACTTATGTGATTGTATGTTATTTATGTTAAGTATTCCAACACATGCTTTTATTATTGATGTGTTAATCAGTAACTTAAGATTAATGAAGATTAATCAAGAGATATTGTTTGTCGTTACATTTGGGGGGTGAACATCTAATCAAGATAAAGACTAAAATACCCTCAATAGAGTTTGGGACTAGTTCACTGAGTGAACGCCCTAACATAGAATTTTACTTTGGTTAATGAACTGAGAGTAGTTATGAAAGTTTACCCGAGTCTCATGGAGACTATTAGGGTGGGATGTTTTATGAGTTATAGTTCAGTGGATGAACTTTTATTGGGCCGATTAACTATGTGAAGAGGACCCAACTTGGTTGGATGAATACTTGGTGGATGAAAATAATCTACTTTATAAGTTTTAAATGTTTGGGGGAGTCAATGGTTATAAAGACCTAAGGCCTCTATGGATAAATTTGTAATATCTTAGAAGATATTTTCTCTCTGAGTTGGGATGGTGGAGATTGTGATACGCTTTCTTCACTGCTACGACAGTTTGGGTATAGGCAAGGGAGGTTTCTAGTGTGGGTTTTTGGAGAGTTAGGTATCAGCCAGAGAGGTGTCTACCGCAGGTTTCACGCAAGTCTTCTCGGGACCATATAGTGCGTACGAAAAGCGGAGTTGCATGAGCATCATAGAAGGCTTGCGTTTCTCGCCAATCTGTGTTTATGAGCACAATTGAGATTCTCTTCTTCAGATTCATGGCAGGCTATCGAGAGCCCTCGGGATTTTGGTCAAGTTGTTGTTAAGTAGTTTACTCCAATGTTGAAGTTCTATATCTGGAGATTTTTTTAAGAGTCGAGTTATCTCTAAGTGATTACATATTTGATATATTAATTATTGAAAAAGGGTTGTGAGATAATTAATAACATTATTTGTTATTGCTTGTTTAATTAGACAAGTGGAATGATTAAAGGACTTGCAAAAACTATAGGTTAATTGAAAATACTTAAGCATTGCATATGTGATGTTATGCTTTTTAGAATAGTGTAGTTTTAGGCAGAACTACGTCTAACCCAATCTTGTTAGAAACATTGGGGATGTTGTTTGATGAGTCCATAGATAACTAGCATTGAGTGATGTTGGCCCGATCTAAAAAACATTAATAAAACCTTTTGTCATGTTGGAAGCTCTTCTCTCAAGGGAGGAGAGGTCAAGTTGTTGTTTTGTTTGGTTGGTTGGTTGCAGGTTCTCTAGGCGATGACAAGTGAGACTAAAATTGATTCGCACATGATGAAGTTTCTTCATTTCTCAAACTCTAGTACGTAAGTGTATCTTTAGCATAAGAGTCAACTTGTTATTTATTTTTAGAAGGATGACAGACTTGTACTTAGATGGATGAGTTGTTCTTCACAAATTTTTGAGACATGTAATAATATTATATGATTTGATATTCATATTTGTGAACCCCAGTAATCATGACATGGATATTTAATCGAATGATTTATTTTGTATTTAAGAAAGAATTTATTTTTTGTGATTTATTGTTCATGCTTTTTAAAAAGGCTTTTAAAAATCTGGGTCGTGACATAAGCTCAACTTAAATTTGAATAAGTTCAAATGGAGTTTGAGCATATCTTATATATTTATAAAATAAATAATATATATAATAATTAATTACATATTAACTCCTTTAGAAAATTTGTTGATTATTTTTTAGGTACTAATTTTTAGAAGAAGATATAATGGTTGGAGGTAAATATCTTTCTAAGACTATTTTTCTTGTGAAGGAATGAGTAATTACAATTAAAAAATACGAAGAATGGTCAATTACTTTATAGGTGCAAAATTATAATATGAGACTGACTATATTTGGATGGATATTTTTTTAGTTTTATGTCTACATTAAGAAGATGATCATGAGAATTTGTTTTGTCAAGTGACATTGTTAAATTTTTTTTGTTTCATGAAAGAGAATGCAATATCTCAAAAGGGTTTATTAGCAAAAGCTAGAAGTAGTATTTATCTTTTATGGAATTATGTCTACATGTTTAATGTAATGTACTATGACCAAGTGGAATCTCTTGTTTGGTCTAATCCCTTTTATATAATCTTGGTATCTTTATTGGTGCAACTTCATTCTTATGAACCCCAAGATATGACATTAGATAAGAGTTTTCCTTTGTCTTATTTTTACTTCTTATCCCTGAATTTTTGTGCTTTTACTACCACATCAATGAATGTATCTTTGCCAACAATACTTGAGGCCTTCCAAAAAAACATTATACAAAATATTGTTCTCATCAAATGTTTCACCATTCATTGCTAGCAAAAAACAAAAATTCATTACTATAGAGGACAATTTGAATATTATTTCAAAAGTTGAAGCATGACACTAGGGGACTAGCTTAGTTTATTGATTATTTCCCTTTGTGTAGTCCTTGGAAGATTTTGGAGGCATACCAATGTCATGAACAATTATTTTATGTGGCTTTATATTTTCTATATGAATTCCCAATTTAACTCAATTGCATCACTAATCTAATTAGATTCTAAATACTTAAACATACACAATTATTGGACATAGTTTTGATCAATAAAATTCAGCTAATTACAAAACATATTCTTATATATTTTAACAATCTTCTCATTTGGCTATTTCATAAAAAAAACTCCACGAGTTATGAAAATAAAAAATTACAACTCATTGACAATTTATTTACACAAAACATATATTTGACACTTCTAAGACTTGCGAGGACTATTTAGAATTGATCTTAAAAAGTCTTAAACTTGTACCTAGCTTAGCACACTTAGAACAAAAATTGATTGGCATGACACTATTTAATTAAGAAGTAAGCACATTCTCATTGATTTTTCATAATTTTTCTCCTTTTTTTTAAAAACTCAAAAAGTAAGCCTAAAGCCATAGAAATTATACAATAAATCATATATGTCAAGCACTCAACAATTAAGACATTAAAATAAATAAGCAATAAATATAAATGTCTCAAAAATATCCATAAGTTGAACATCCATTAGTTTTAGAATATATAAAAATTATCATCAATGTACATATCAAGAATTGAATAATGTTTGAGCCAAAAGTTCATGAAAATTGAACATACAAAAAAATCTAAGAATCTACAACAACATCATTATCATATGATGACTCTAAGTACAATGAGAGATGACAAAAAAGATCATCCAACTTATCAAATTGCTCAAGAAGCTCGTGATGAACATCCATCAACTTAACATAAGAAGTCAGTCACAACTATAGATCATCATCAGTACCCTCTTCTCTTGCGCTAGTGTGAGAATGAATTCTATGGATCACAACCTCATTGATCGGACCCATGCCTATCTAAGTGGGTTTTGTCCATGCAACTCGTACATGCTACTCCTAGAATATCCTAGAAAGAATGTGCAAATATTGCAACATTTTTTTCTTGTGTGTGGCCAAGTAGAAACATCATGTTCTGGCCAAAAATGACCGATGACAAATCCAACTCCATAGTTGGCTCCGAAAGCATGCAAAAGATATGGGCCATAGTGCAGTCAACTCACTCCTTCCTTGTGCTCCACATGTCACAATGAGTAATAATGTACAAGAGGCGGAAGTCAAGAGTCATTATGTGAGCTTGAATAGATGTGTCTAGCTTGACGTCCACGCTCCTAGCTAATACGATGACTGATGATCACACTATCCCTTGGAAATTGAAAAACCTCAAAGGTAGGATAGCATATCATGTCATGCTCGACTCAATAACGAGAGGCTATGATGGTGGGGTGTTGTGGACCGGTGTCCAAAATGGCGTGGCAGCGAGGCATAGGGAAGGGAGTGGCACAAGAAAGCGAAAGAAAGGGGAGAGAGAGGGACGTCATGGCCACTAGACAGGAGGGAGAGCAGGGAAGGAGAGAAGAGGATTAGAGATAATAAATCATTCATAATGCAAATTAGGGCATAGCCCTTACACTTAAATAGACTAACTAAGTGGGCTCACTAACAGGTGCCTAAGGCCCATTAACATAATTAAAGAAAACCCTAATTAACCTATTGACCTAAATGCCCTTATTACATAATTACCTAATTATCCGAGCATGTGGCAGCCCCTAGAATGTTCACAACATTCCACCCCGCTTCAGCATCACTTCGTCCTCGAGGTGACCTAAAACTCTAATCATTGGGCCCACCATAGCTCCGCTGTGAATAGCCGGTCCGAAACCATGAATGAGACACATAGAATGATGGAGGTAGTGGGTCACTACTCAAAGCAGACGTGCAGAAGCCAGCACAAACATGATGTAAGTGTAGTTAATTGAACCCGAGGGCAAGGTAGAGCTGTGGTCGGTAGAGACAGAAGATTAAGGAGGTGGCAGAGCAAAGGAATGGGCTTGACTTGTTGGGTGCACGACAATGTGGAGTGCCTGCACTGTTCTCCAACAAAGCGAGATCATCATAGGGACTTTAGAGCACCCCAAGACTGCCCACGGAGAGGGCATCGGACAGCGACAAGGTATAAATACCGAAGAGACGATGTCGGCATAGGTAGCGGCGGCACAACAACTTTGAACATAGGTGAAGTAATGGACCCTTGTGTCCACCTAGATTCTAGAGCCCATAGAAGGCCCAACTCTTGCACGAAGCCGCTTATAGACCTGAGTAGGATCATACTCACGCAGGGCTCACCCAAAAGGACTACCAAGTTGTGGTAAAGTCCAAGACACACACGTACCACATGAAGGTTCAACACCGACACATGTTGTGTAAGTGTCAGCAGACCCGAAGAAGGCATGTCTTCTAAACAACATTGATGTCATTTCTAATGGTAGATGTGAAGGGTAAGTATCCTGGTCAACTATGGATAGCAATTGCACTAGATAAGAACAATAATATGCTATGCATCACATTTTGCAGTGGTCAAGAATGAGATTGAGAAAACATGGAGCTGATTTCTTGAATTGCTTAGAAATTATCTATTTTATGATCCACTAGCCAAGTTGGATATAATTGTTTCCGATAAAATGAAGGGGCTTAGAAAATGTTGTTAAGTAGTATTTTCCCTCTACACACTCTGGATATTGCATTTGTCACACGGAAACAAATATGTTGAACATATTAAAAGACAACTACCTAAAGAACCAACTCCATGTGGCAGTTGTGTTGCGCCCCGGGATTTTGGAAGCATATAAAATTTCTTTTCACAAAGATATCAGAGTTTACCCGGGTCTACAACTGGAGCCACTTGCCTTATGTGATAATATAATAATCATTTCGCCAGGAACCACGATTTGTGTACAAACACACAAGATAAAATTTATAAGGAGAGTTCTTACTTGTTTTGGTGCAGTTGAAATCCTTGAAATCACATCGATAAAACTCGGAGTAGTCCTGTCTACCCGTACACTAAGCTTTGTCGAGTCTTGCAAAGTCTGGGGGGTGATGAGTATTTTAAAATACTCAATAGGGGAGTTTATACGAATAAGCATAAATAAACGCATGACAGTTTCACAACACATATCATATATAGTATTTTTCATGAAAACAGGGTGTGCCTCTCACCCAAAACGACCCCTAGAGCTTATTCCTATGTATCGAAGATGCTTTTAGGGTTTGTAGCACTCACAGCTTACTACTAATGTCCCAGACATATATTATTAATAGGAATTTATGGCGGGTACAAAGTAGCGACCTCTTACTCCTCCACAAATCATCTCCAAACATTTTGTGCTTGTGGATAGAAAAGTCATCCGTGCTCATGGGGCGCTGGGATCTAGAGAGTAGAGAGTCTTCTCATGATACTCTCTACCCTAACACATGTAGCCTTGATATGTTCCCTTCGTTAGGGGCTAATCAGGGGTCTTTCCATTCGTTAGGGGCTCACCAGGCTAAAATAGGTACCGAGCATCCGATTTCGAACCAGATTAATTGTGCCCTCATCTAGTCAACAGAGCTCTATCGGGGCGCCCAACAATAGCTTGGAACATTCAAAACACTTTTGAGTCACAGACTCATAATCTTGAGTCTCATACGCAATCAAAATATCCTAGAGTTTCCAGACTCCAAAAAGGGCTATTTTTTTTTAAAACATTCTATCCCAATGATTATCCTTTTGAAAACCCTAGCTCCGCCTCTACAAGCCATGAGAGTGTCACTATCAACAACTACAAAGGCAAGGTCGGTCCCTCATTCCAATGAGATAGTTACCCCTTCTTTGTACCACTTAAGTGACTTGATCATCATGCTTATACGTATTTTCAAAAATAATCTTTAGAATCCTCCTTTCAATAAGGACGAGTCCTCTAAAACGATCTTTCAAACATACTGTATTCATTCGCAATGAAAATAGTGGCGAATAGTTTGTCTCTATCTCACACGCTCCATCGTGGATAATTTATATCAAAATCCTTGGATAAACATTCGATCAAACTATCATATATGAGGCAATCGTAAAACATGTAGTATATAAAACATATCCGCTTCCAGTGGCTAATTATTCGACTAATCGAATATACATAATAGCATTATATACATATGATATATAAATCATATTCTATCTCAACGATTAACCATTCAACAAATCGAATATTTGTGCAAAAATCATAAATTATAACTTGAAAGCTGTAATGTCCCTGAATTTTCTACGATTTTCTATGATTTTTCTGCTATTTTTCTGGTCATTTTCGGCGGGAAAATGTTACGCTACGGCATATTCATATTTATGTATTTTTCCCCCGTATTTATACCCGTAAAGTCAGGTGTGGGGCTTAGTCGCAGGCCGTGGGCCTTGCTGCGCGCTTACGGTGCGAGTTTTGGAGGTACAATACGTAACCAGTGAGTTAACGCGCATTAGGGATATGGATGTAAAAATAAAAAAGGTGAATAGTGAAATCACGGCTTAAAAAGCCATCTTCACATAAACTTACAGAACCGACATCCAGAAGAAAAAAAAGACGTCCAGTAGTTTTTTGGAGAAACCCGAGCTTGATTCCGGTCGCTCCATTCTCCCTCCTCCGTCGTCGGATTCCGGCAATTCTTGTTAGGATCCGCTTTGCCTCACCGCCACGGCCTCTTCGCTCCTACACGAGGTACCGAACCTTTTTCAGGATTTTTCTTTCCTTTAATCCCGTTTTTGAACTGTGGGTGTACGATTTTGACATCGTTTGTGGCCGCTCTCAACTAGACTTATGTTTAGTTGGCCGCTAGGAACCCATAGGCGCTAGCTAGAGCTGCCGTTGTGCTTTCTGCGCTCCGCTGTGAGCTGCCGACCTTTTGGTCGGGTTTTGTTCTCTTTTTTGCATCTCACTGTCTGTGAGATTGTTTTGGACGCCGGTGTGTTTCTGGTCGTTGTCCGGCCACCGGATAGACTCCGTCCAGCCTACCTCGACCCAGTGTCGGTAGGGGGTTGTCGTTTCCGACCCCACCCCGCCTCTATTTGCCTTGCTCCGCCCGATTAGACGCTTTGGGTGCGTCTCGGGTCGTTGCCATTGGCGAGCCGTGGACCATTTGGCCATCGTGGGCTCTGCCCCAGTTTGGCGACAGTGAGGGCCAGCCTCACTTGGCCCGATTATACTCCGCTCGGAGTGGGCCGCTTGCCTTTGCCCTATATCGTGCGAGATGCACAGCCACCGCACTATGTGTGTTAGTTGTGGGTGGCGATCGGCGATGTCGCCGTTTTGATCGGCCACCACTTCCTGGCCCTAGCTCTGTTGGCCTTATGTGGGCCTTGGGTCGCCCTTTGTCCGACCCATCTCCCCCTAGAGTGGCACTTTTTGGCCGCGTGTGCATGTGGCCACACGTGCATTTTTGGGTTTAGGCGCCGTATTTGTGCCGCCTGACCATCGGATGGCTTTGCCACCGAGTGGAGTTGACCACTAGAGTCCTCCTCCACCTCTCTTCTGTCCTTGAGCGTCGCCCCACGCTCTCCGCCCTTATGTGGGCCTTTGTTGACCAAAATCGTCGCTGTTGGGTGCTGTCCACGGCCGATTTCGACATTTTGTGGCCGGCTAAGCACGTATTAGCCATTGGCCGATCTTCAGTGTACACCATCGACATTTGGTCGCACCGCCACATATGTTGGCACGACATTTCTCCCGGCCGCCCCTAGTGTGCCGCCGTGGATCGCGGGTTTTGCCGCATTGATTCTGACACTCCGTTTGGCCTTGACTAGTTCCGGCGCTTCCTAAAATCCTCGGGACGGTAGCTCTCTCCACTTGGCAAAGCTTTTGGCCCCCAGCTCCGTCGCCTCCGACTTGCCGCCACCGTCGTGTGCTCGCCATCAAACGTCATGATTATGAGGTAGGGGAGCTTTGAACTCGTAAATTCATGATAGCATGCTTTGAATGAGTAGTAGCATGCTAGGGTTGTATGATTCCATGCTTTGGATGTTAAGTGACGATCTGATTGCATGATGTACATGTAAGCACGATTGTATGGTATGTTGAAATGCATATGACATGCATGTTGGCTGTAAGTACGTTGGATGTATGTATGTGCTAGTGATGGCTAGCGTGTTTGTTGGTAAGTTTCGTACGTTGATTGAGTATGTGCTAGTGATGACTAGCGTGTATGTTTGATGTATGCATGTGCTAGTGATAGCTAGCATGTACGTTTGACGTGTGTTATGCATGTGCTAGTGATGGCTAGCGTGCATGTTGAAGTATGTATGAATGTGTGCATGTGCTAGTGATGACTAGCGTGTATGTTTGATGTATGCATGTGCTAGTGATGGCTAGCATGCATGTTCATAAGTTACGTATGTATGACCGTATGTGTATGTTATACGTATGTGGGAGACATACGTATGTATGATGGCTTTTTGCCTATGGTATGGATATGTGTAAGTGTATGTGGGCAGAGGTATGGGCGATGGGCAGTAAGAGGTTGCAGAGGCTTTGTCTGAATTTGGATACGGTTGTGTAAGCGTATGGCAGATGGCAGAGAATAAGAGTATGACGGGCAAGGATTAGAATGGATCGGTTTGGGTTGGATTGTATGTTGGGCGATTGTCAGCTTGTAAGAGTGTGCATAATTGTACAAGCATAACGTACAAATTATGAAGTGAAAAGTAAGCTCAATAAGTGAGGTATAAGTAAGAGGGTGATAACGGGGTTGGCTCTGAGGAGCTCAGTTTGTTGATGTCAGTGTAAGATGTTTTGGCCATAAGAGGGATGGCGAAGGATGTAAGACTGTAAGATTTTGGTGTTCGATGTGTTGTGATCATGATATGGATGGATCAAGTGAAGTCTGCTGCCCTGACGAACTTGGGTTTCGGATCGGGCTCAACTTCGATTTGATCAGTCGAGGACTGTGAGTTTGAGTGGCATAATTGTACCGCATAATGTACTTAATTCAAACTTGAATTATAAGCACAGCTAATGATAGCGTTGTGAGTTTGAGACCTGAGGGTTCGACGGATTAAGTTCCGTGTTTGAGCTAGCCGATAATGAGTCGGCTAAGCATTTATCATGTCTTGCCATGGTGGTTATCTTGCGGGATATTGTCTGTGTGCTGTGTAGAGCACCGGACGTCTTTTGCTCTGTTGAGAGCAACGTATGTTTTCGATTTGGTCTGTGTGCTGTATAAGCCCAGACGTTTGATGCTCTGTTGAGAGCGTTGTATGATTCCGCCTAAGAGTGGCCTTTGTATGTTTCTGCCCAAGTGGCACTGTATGTTTTTCTGCCCAAGAGTGGCAATGGCACTATAAGACCCATTATGGTGGGCGATTCTATGGCACTATAAGACCCCTTATGTGTGGGTAATTGTATGACCCCTTATGTGTGGGTGTATGTTTGCGCGCTTAGGTAAGTAGTATCATGGACC
This sequence comes from Saururus chinensis, assembly GCA_035235625.1. Classification (NCBI taxonomy): domain Eukaryota; kingdom Viridiplantae; phylum Streptophyta; class Magnoliopsida; order Piperales; family Saururaceae; genus Saururus; species Saururus chinensis. Next base: position 31,213,985 of record CP141143.1, on the reverse strand, counting down.
TACTCTTATCTGTTTGATCCTGTGCCCCATGAGCAACCGGTGTGCCTTACCTTCGGAAAAGTCCATGGCGTCTAGTCACTCCCCGGAGGTTAAGGTGTTGCCCTAGTGGCATTCTTTTCCATCTCGACGCTAGAGCTGATTAGTTGTAATGAGCTTCAGCGGTCGATAGTATGCGTATGTGTACGATTATGTGTGTGAGCACGATTGTAAGCGTTTGTGTATGAGAACGACTGTAAGTATATGAGTTTGAGTACGACTGTATGAGTATGAGTATGAGTACGACTGTAAGCGTATGAGTTTGAGCACGACTGTATGAGTATGAGTATGAGTACGACTGTAAGCGTATGAGTTTGAGCACGACTGTAAGAGTATGTGTATGAGTACGACCGTATGAGTATGAGCACGACTATAAGAGTATGAGTACGATTGTAAGAGTAAGGCGTAAGCGTATGAATCCGAGCAAGACAGTAAGTGTAAGATGTGCGAGTAAGGTCACACGAGTAAGTGTAAGATGTGCGAGTAAGGTCGCACGAGTAAGTGTAAGGTGTACGAGTAAGGTCGTATGAGTGAGCATATGATTGTACGAGTAAGGTCATACAAGTATGCGTATGTTGTATGAGTATGCGTGCGATGGTACGAGTACGTTTGTAAGACCCTGGATAAGGGTGTTTGTGTAAATTTCATTTGATGATACGATTTTTGTCACGATGGTGCTTTTAGTATGTTTTTGGCACGATGGTGCATTTGGTATGTTTGTATGTGCATGAGCATGATATTGATATGCTTCTGCTTCATGTTTGAGTTGCATGAAAGCATGTACTTATGAACTTATTGAGTTCACCGTTTGGGATTTCCCCTACTGGGTATTTTCCTACTGAGTATGAAAATACTCACTCTATCATTTTTAGCCCCGTGGTTCGGGAGGCTTTTGCAGGTTGTGTTGGAGAGCTCCTGGAGATGGATGCTCATTTCAACGGAGGATTGATTCCCGTTGACTCAGGTATATGTTTGACTCACTGCAAGTTTGTTTGTGCCACGATCCGATGTATTGGGCAAGATGAGACGTTAAGATGTTTATATTTTGGACTTTCATTTGGATTAGTCTGTGGACTGTTATGGGACTTGCACTCAGGGATGCCTGGGAGTGTTTTGTATTTAAAGTCTATGATCATAGCGAATTTAGTCGTACGTGTGTTTTCGAGTAGCGCCTGATGATATTTGCTTTGGCCGTACGATGTTTGACCGTGTGATGAAAATATTTAGATGGAAAATGGATGTTTAGTGTTTTAAAGTATAAACTGTTTTATCAGGTTTTGATTTCGTCATTTTTACTTCGATTTACAAACGTTATATTGCAAAAATTTTCCTTGAATTTTGAGGAAAATGTGTGAAAAATCTCGGGCGTTACAAAAGCAATCTCTAACGCATAACATGCGAGAGTTCGAAGTCCCTACCTCGCTCTTTGTGCGAGTTCGAAGTCGATAACTAGACACCACGAAATTGGATGTCCACTTCTGGGGTTCTTGAGGTCTCCAACCAAGAAAATAATCCAACCATGATGTCCGGCACGCTCAATTTAGGTAAGAACACCTCTTCAATGGAAGAAAATAGACTCAGGTCGACTCCAGAAACTCTTTTTTCGTGCCTGTAGACTACAGACAAAACCTTCCCTTGACCCAGAACACTTTTATCTTTCCGTGCCTATAGGCTACAGACAGAACCTCCCCTTGGCTCGGGATACTTTTCTCACAACACACCCGTAGGCGACGAACAAAATCTCCCCTTCCTCGGAGACACTTTACCCTTCACGTGCCCATAAGCGATGGACAAAACTTTCCCTTTCCCTAAGATGTTTCTCCTATATAGGGTCACTAACTCGAAGAATGAATGAATCTATTATATAGAACACCCTTGAATTAGTTAAGAATGTTTTTTGAATGGAAGAAAACGGACTAAGAATGACAATAGAAACTTCTCTGGAAAAATGAATGGAAAACATGAATTTATAAGAAAAGCATGCGAGCCGATGGCATGTCGCGCACATGCACGTGACACACATTGCGTATCGATTGGAAGAAGGCGCGACACCGCCATGCTTAACGTGCACGCGGCGTGCGCGTTGGCGTGGCTTGTGCGAACTGAGCAGGTTCACACGGACCGACCGCACGTCCGACAAGCATCGCACACGCTGTTGGCGTCATCAATGATACCAGCTATTTTATCTGTTTCTTATTTTTTTAATATTATTTCAATCAAATACCAATCTAACTTCAAAACGCAATAACTTCTTATCCCGAAGTCGGAATCGCGCATTCTTGGTACCGATGGACTCATGTCGATGAGCCATTCGAAACTAGACCCCACATGAATGGTTTATCTTGCACTTTTAAAGTGGGTCCCATCCATGTGGAATGCTTCCTGAGGTCATAGCTTCCACTTTTGACCTCCATTTTGTGCATTTTTAGGTTCATTACACTCGTCTCACTGAGCTCTATCAACTCATATAAAAACTCTCCAAATATATGCCTCTAAATAATTTAAAATAATTAAAAACTCATAAAATAGCTTTATTAGAGGCAAGAAATCATACCGAAAATTTGCAGTCATTATAAGTTGAAAGTGCTAATGCAATGTTTAGAAAGCCAGGTCGATGCCTATTACTCGTTTAATTGAGCATATAAGGGAGCATGCAACCGCACTCTTTGAGAAACGTCGGACTGATGGATAAAATATGACTGAAGACTTAACCTCATTTACTCGTAAACACATTAAAAGTATAAGAGAATAAGGAATGTGCATATATTGCCAATGTATGAATTCTAGGCTAACTCGCTACACCACGAGGTAAAATACAATTAATGTCATGTGTATGTTCATACATTATCGCTAACCCATTATGTGTCTGACTACTGCAAAAAATGCTACTCCACAAAAATATATAAAATGATATATCTAGAGCCATTATACCCTGTGATAGATAGGCACGAATGGGCACCGACTGAAGTTCTACCTATATTCAACCCATCTATCCCACTCAAGTAGCGGGGGCATTCACAAAAAAATTTAATAGTCACAACCAAATGTCAAAGCCCTATACAAATGTGGAGCATGCAGGCATTTGGGTAACAACCGCAAATGATGCACCTACGCACAAGAGGACCCTCTGAATGTGGCTTCTAGTCCAAGAACAAGCCAAAGGAAGGCGAATAAAAGAGTAGTAAATGACATAAGGAAGGGGAATACCGAGCTTGCCTTTTCCACCTCTTTTCTTTAGCTAATTGGAGGAAATGCTATTGTATAGTCGTGATCTTAAAAACACAATTTTTAGAAAATGTCATGTTACATTATACGATTTTGTGTATGCATCATATTATCGTTAACACAACCTTGTTAAAGATTATGATCTCGATAACACGTTAGTTTGATTTTTTATTTGTTAATATTCTATATTGTATACATATCGTGTAATCAGAACATGATCAAAGGGTTTGCGTGTTACCAATTTACACAATAAGAAAAGACTTACAATGAATATTATCACATCGTGTTAAAGATAGCACGACAATAACAATAAATAAATGATCAATTTCCAAAGAGTTACTCCAAATTTTGGTGTCACCATTTACCAAAGAGTCGATCCAATTTTCGGTGTAGCAAATATAAATCCACATCACCAATTTGTGAGGAGTCATCACCAATTTCTGATGAACTCCTATATAATCGATTTATTTATTTAAAGTTATTTTGAAAATTTGAATTCAAAGTTAGGTTCATTTTTATGCACAGATCAAGCTCAATTCTAGCTCGGCCTACCATTCTATGAGTTGAGTTCGAGTTAGTAAGCTCGAGCTCGTTCGATCCATGTATCAAGTTTGAGCTAAGTATTCTAACTTTAAGTTTGAGCTGCATGAGACAAATCTCGACTCGACTCAGCTCATTAGCACCCTACTTGACTTATCAGTGGGAACATGCATAAAAATTAATGCTTCCCTTCTCTAGGTACTCATGCCACATAACACAACACTGAGGGGCTATCTTCTTTTGACAAAGCTGACAGAGTTGAATAGGAGACCGGGCCCAAGAGAGGTGAACCAGATTCTCAAATATTTAGGGTTTGACAGGGTTATTTTCTATGAGTGCCTCAACCAGAGTTAATTGCATCTCTTTTTCATCGACCTGGTCCCTAGAAGGGATGTTGGATGAGTGGGCAGCACTTATTTCATTATATGTTTTTCTGGCATTGGTAATCCAATGGCCTTGATTTACAAGTTTCAACTGGCTCAGATGGATGGGCTGCCTCAACCCTTTTGCCATTTGGGTTTGAACGCCTACCTCAACCCAGCCCCATATAACTTTTACCTCCAACCCTAACAATTTTTGTATTATCAGGTCAGCCGTCTCGGATTGAGCGCAATCCAAGTTACGAAATTGAACTTGGCCTGATCTGTACCAGATTGACCACTCGAACAGCAAATTAGGTTTTAAATGCATAACTGCTAAACTGATTCATTGCAGCCTTGAACTCCCAGCAAGAGGGTTTAATTGACACAATATTCAGTAACTTGCTGGAAATTCAAGGCTGCTTAACTATCCATTCATGTCATCAATGACAAACGCGATAACCAGCCCATTTTGCATGGAGGAGTTACAAGTGCTGTTCTCTATATACCTAGAAGCAGCTGATCCCTCTCTAGCCAAACCTCCCCCCTCCTCAAGAGCAAGCTGTGGCACTCAGGGAGGGATGGCGGCAGTGGCACGGCGGCTTCTGATGGCAGTGCTGCTGGTAGCTCTCGTCCTCAACGTGGGGGCCGATCCTGGTGATGACTTCTGGGATCACTTCAGGAAGGGCTTGAAACGCAAACTTTTTGGTTGCTATTTCGAAGCCGTTGATAAGTGCCTGGATCACAATAAGTGGTGGGACGTTTGGAGGCCAATGTTGCATACCTATTGCTATTTCGATGGGTTCTTTAATAAAGACTGCCCCCCCTGGCCTCGTAAGTGTTTCTGCCTCTGCCTCTGCCTCTCTTTCATTCTCTCTGGGGGTGAATGTAAGCATACGAACCAGATAAGCTTTACTCACTTTTCCTTCTTTAATCTGGAATGGTGTTGTGTATGTGTGTTCCCCACCACTAGGGGGTATGTAGGTTCGGTTAGTTTAAGAAGGGCTTAAATTTTTTATGCTAAAAAATTCCGGCCCTAACTATTATTTAGAGGCAGCCTTTAAAAGTTTTACTCCTAGCCTAAAGTTGTGGACAATTTTTATGAGGCCAGGTCCTCCGAAGCTTGGGAGCTTAGATTTATGCACATTAGCATGAGCTAAAGCATAGTGGGCTATGGGATTTTAATTTGACAATGCACCTTACTCAAGGCAATTAGGTTAGAAGCACTGCCACTCCGCTTCACCGTTTGACCGCGATTGATTTACTCAAGATGCTTGGGCTCATGCCAATTTTTTCAATCTTAAATATCTAACTTTCAAATTTTCATTTTCATTTTCATTTTCATTATATCCAATATAATTTTGTCATATTTCGTATACTCTTATTATAAAAGCTTTAATCTAATGTATTCATTAAAATATTTAAATCCAATAATACTCTTCTATTTCTAGCAAACAATCCAATAATACTCTTTTATTTCTAGTAAACCTTATAACATGATAGAACATAAAAGGTTTGTAACATATACCAAGCACACAACACGATGGACCTTAACATAATAGGCCCACTTGTTATAGGCCCACATAAAAGTTGATTTATAACATGGTGGATTTATATGCCACCACATGTAGGGAACATTATAAACCCAAGACCATGGAAGGTCGCATCGGCCGATACGGGCGTGTATCGACCGAGACTGATATGGGCGCGTATCAACCGAGACCGATACGATACGGGGAGCGATATGCCCCCACATGAATCCACAATATGTATCGGCTATACCGTATCGATACTACCGATACAAATCGATACACTATTAAAAAATTAATTTTCTTATTTTAAAAAATATAATTTTTTATAAAACAAATTTGAAATTTTTTTTAATAAAAAAACACAATTTAAACCCAATTTCTTTGAAAATTTATGTTTTTGTTATATTAAAAATAATAATTTTAAAGTTATATGAGATGAATACATGTAGGTCCATTCAATTTACATAATTACTTTTTTACATATAGTGCTCCACAAATATACATTTATTTAAATATATAACTTAGACTCATATTAAGTATATTATTTATTTTTAAAATAAATTAATTTTAGAGCACTTAATATGGAAAAGAATGAGCAATAATTTATACAGGACAGAGAACATATTAGTGTATGGTTCCAAATGAACTAATTTTAGAATACTCGTATCGATTGATACGGTATTCTCGGGTCTTATTATGCTCTAAAAGAAGTATTATAATAATATATTATTAATTATAGTATTTTTTTATGTCTATAAAAGGGTTTATGCCCGTTTTGGTGCGTACTAAGCGTATCATCGGCGTGTACCCATATCTATAGTCATCGATACTGTCTTCCACGCCCAAGACACACGAGACCCACGACACATGAAGCATATAATGATAAACCCACAACATAGAGGTCATGTTGTAAGTGAGTTCATGGTGAGACATGATGGGCCATAACATTGGGGTACATAAAGAGTCTATAAAAGACTAATCTAGAATCGTAGTAATTTAATAAATATAAAATTTTAAAATAGGAGCACTATAATAAAAAAATATCTTAAATATAATAAAAAAAATTAAAATTATGTATTTTAAATATTTTCTAAATTTTTATTGTGTATTTAACTTAACCAGTTCTAATGGTGGGTGGGCATAGATCATTGACGACTGTTTTTGTTTTTTGTTTTTGCAGCTGCTCCACCCCAGGATCCCAAGATGTGTGAAGACTACTGGTGTGAGGTGGCGGATCCCGATCTGTATGATCAAGGCAGTATTTCGTGGTTTGACAACAAGTGGCATGTTCCCGAAGACTTTAATTTATAAGATCTGGTATAAGCCGCATAAATAAGATCAGCCAAGTGTAAACCTCAAGTGTTGATGGACCCTGTGATTAAAAAAAAATGGGTTTATGGACCCAAACTCGTATCGACTTCCCTTAAAATGAATACATGAGTACCAATTTTTTTTTCTTTTAAAAATGGAAGACTCGATCCTTTATTCATTATGCATACAGGTTGTGTAATACGCGAAGGATTCCCGAATAATTAATGCTAACCTTATGGGATGTTGATTACGAGATAAATTGATGTTAACTATACTTTGTAAATGTAGACCTCCGCAGATGAATGGCCTTGCATAAGCCCGTTCTATAAATCATAATTCTTTGTTTTCTTCGACCGAATAATTAATATTTTTTTGGTCCCACATATATAGCTTCATTTGGTAAAAAAAACTTATTCTATATAAGATATTTTTCTATATTACCAGGCCCAAGATGTAAATATTTCATATTACCTAGTTTTGAATAAATATTTGATAAAACTAGGGTTTACACAAAATTTTTTAAAAGATAGACCAAAATACACATACAACAGAGGCATTTTGACTTCCGGTAATTTATGATTTTTGGCTTTCAACTGATGATTTCTGTTAGTAGCCAATGCAATCATAAGGCCTAGTCATGAGACATCTGTACATCCTCCTATCCTCCCAATCTCCTTCACTGCCTTCTTTGCCCTCATCGGTGCACCCCTAACTCCATTAATGCAATGGTGTCAATGGTCCACTTAGGCACAATTTTTCTCGGCATTCACAAGAGTAGGGACTGTCCTCCTGACATCTCCAATGCCAAGTACTTGTTGGGCTTTGTCATCATCCTTGGCATAACCCCTCTTATTGGGTTAATGCTACCATGCATCAAGCTAGCCTTCATTAAGGCTACCAAAGTGTAATAACCAAAAATTTTAAAAGTATATTTAAATGTTTCCTTACTTGGAAATTTGACCTTAGCATGTTTTGACCTTAGCGGGTTCAATAAAAAAAGTATTCCTTCTATAAACTTAGGGAAATGTTTTGATTTCATGTTTTTATTTATTTTGTAGTGTGTACGCTTGTTTGTTGAGCTAGAGATTTAGTTAGACCTTTAAACATTAGTAAACCCGATATGTTGATTATAAATAATATATCTCTAACTAGGCATATAATTTTAACTAAAACTTCATGAATTAAAAAGTAAACTCAAAGATGAAGAAAATGCACCTAAGGGTACCTAAAATGGACTTCGGATAGCTAAGATACGACCATTTAAAGTTGGGGTATAATACCATTAGAGCTTTCATGAGTTTTCTGTGAGACCTATGGCCCAACCAATCAGAAACTTGGCACCCATCCTTCTCTCTCTTGGCACAAATAGGTGGTTGCAAGTGGTTTTCTTAAAAAAAATATTTGACCTATTCTCTCTCAACCTCCTAACCAACTAGAATCTTGACTCCCAATCACTCCCTAAGCCTACCAATCAAAACTCTCTAAGCTAATTCACTTAAACCACTTTTGGTTAAGGGTGGATATTCTTGAAAAAGCTATAAAATTAAGGGCCATAAAAATCCCCACCTCTTTTACATGTCCCTCCCTCTCCTTAGCTGGAACTTTCGTGCCCTCTTTCTCTCTTCTCACATCTTTTTCTCTTTCCTCACATCTTTTTCTCTCTCTTCATTTTCTATCAAATTCTCTTTCAATTCAAGAAATTCTAATTCATATTACTCTATTAGATTCTCTCATGTAAAATTGATTATTTGTATTAATTTCTTCGGCAATGGGAATTAGTGTTTGCAAAAATTGCTAGTGATTATGAGATCAAAGGTTAGGGGACTTACCATTGAATCTCAGGTTATATAAATGCTCGTTACCAACAATAGGTCTTGTGCGGTTATTAAAATAGGTTTGATTGATTGTTGGTTCATTTTAGGAATTTTAAAATTTTTTTGATTTACTTATTCATGTGATTTTCTCAATTGGATATTAAAAAATCCATAAGTAATTATATACTTGTTGAAAATTCCTATAATTTTAACCATGATGCAGTCATACCTATTTTGATTTTTTCTACTTTTTTGGAATTTTCAGAGGCCTAGGGAAAAGACCAAATCAGCTCTCAGCTTCAATCATTTTTACATTGTACATATAATCAATTTTCAGGGTTCAAAAATTTATATAATTTTCTTAATTTCTTTAGAGTTCTCCTTATAAATTCCATGAGTTTTTGAGATCCGTTTAAAAGGTATACTTTTATATACAAAAAATGTGAATTTATGTATAGTTAGTAAAATTATGTGAATAATCTTGTTTTAACCTATATTTGTTTATTCTTGATTATATGAAGTTAGTAAGCATGATCTCTCTCTCATGTTATAAAGGGCCGGAGGGGCAATTAATAATTGTTATATTTGTATGTATATGTGTACATAAATAATATTTATATAGTTATTTTCTAATAGTTATAAGTAATATTTTATCATAGATTCATGATAATATTTTGAGTTTAGGTATATGTTTAGATCTATTTATTTTAGTAAATGTTAAATGTTATTTTCTGTGTATTATCTGAATTGCATGTATGAGGTTATTTCCCATATGTTATTATAAATTTTGCTCTATGATATGTTCATATAAAATATATGAGTATTTATTATAATAACGTTGGATATGGTCTTCAATATTAAATGACTATATGTATAGATGTTGTGCGTATTTGACATATGCTTACTTGAACCTATATTCTATTATACGATGTGATTATATTTTATATATGTCATTTCAAGCATCATGAGTTAGACCACCGCCATGTGGTGAAGCCCTACATTGCACGAGTATGATGTCAAAGCGAAACCCTAGGTGTCCATGGTATGGGACATAGGCATTTGGGCATGGATCTCTTGTCGTCCGTTCCTTAGTAGTTAGTGTGAGTTTAATATCCATATACTCAACATAGCGGATAACTACATTGTTTCTAATCTAATTATCTAATGAAGATAAAGACAATGAGATATGGCCTCTTTGCAAAAAAATTTCTAAAATAACAAAAATAATGAAAACCTAATTTCTAAACACACTCATGATTAATTAACTACCAAAATATAAAGCATGCAAAGCCACACATGAACACACAACGATTTAAGTCAAAAACCCAAACTTGGATAAAAACTTTAGCAATCCTAACAAGGACCAAATCAATAAACTACTAAAAAGCAAGATATCACATCAACATAAGCAAACCATTAACTTTTATTTTGACTCTAACACAAATTCCTTTTATTTAGATCTCCGCAAATTCATGTTATTACTAGTCTTCAAGTCTACTCCTCAAGCACTTGAAACTTTAATTTCTCCTTACTTTGTCTCTACCTTCTTTTAGCCTTCAACAAGCACATTTTGTTATATTGACTTTAGCCTTTGGGTTCTTCAATCACTTATTAAATTTTTTTTTCAACTCCTCTATGAAATTTATATTTGAAATATCCTCTTTATTTGTAGATTAGCATCATGAATTCACCACTAATATTATCTTCAAAACCCTTCATGAATTCTCAAGGAAAACAATAAGTAAAAGTCTCTCATTTCTTCTCTAATTTTTCAAGATTTTTTGCTATTGTTAAATTTTAATTGTTTACTCGTAAGCGCACTAATCATACCGATGTATAATTAGCAAAGTGAGATTGATCCCTCAGAGACTTCAAAATTAGAAAATTTAATTTTAATCTAAATCAAGTAAACCCTAATCTAGTTAATAATTTATAAAAAATAACTAATATAACTAAAAGAAATTAGAGTAAAAAATATATAAGAATAAATGTAAATTATTAAAGTTAACTAAATCTCAAAAGAAAGAAAATTCAAGTGAAAGGTAAAAGCTAAAATTTAATTAAACTAAGAAAGTAATTAAAAGTGTTAAAAATATTTGATGAAACTCAACTAATGTTTCAGAATCCCCTTTTATTAACCAGTAAACTATCACATATATATCCATAAATTTATTCCCCAAATATAACTCAAAATAAATTAGAATTCAATTCTCTTTATCATGAAAATTTTCATCTTTTAAACCTTCAATCAAAATACTAAAGTTATGTTCTACCTCACTTCAATGGAATAAAATCAAGTCATAAGTTGTATCCATATGAATAAATCATAACTCATACCCAATTCTAATACTTAACCAAGCATTTAATTAATGAAAATTAATTCAAAACATGAGAAAAACATGACTATACTCATATCCAAATTAATCCACTAATCAAATTGAGATAAGAACAATTAATATTAACACCCTTTTGGAAATTTAATAAGATCACAAGATTAGAAAACTCTACAAAATTAATAAGAGGTTCATCTTAACCTTAGTTAAGAAAAGTAGCCACTTATTTGCATAATCTCTATGAAAAATTAAATAAACTTATAAGGATTGAAGAAGAAGAAAAAAGACAACTTGGGAAGCTTTGATCCACTTTATCCTTAAGCCACTTCTGAATTTTGGAAATTTTCTCTCAACCCAATAGCCTAGCGTGGACTGCTCTCCAGTTTATGTTTTTTTTCATCACTTCTTCATTGAGGTTTATATAGAATTTGATTTAGATATCCTGAGTTGAACATGAATTGATTTATTGTATTATCTTCACGTTTTGGCCTCTTTCCCTATTGGTTGTTTGTATGGGTCCATGTCTCTGTTTTGTCACTACGTCGGGTTTCAGTCTTCCAATTTGATTGGCTCAACATTGTTTTACTAATCTTCCATTTCTATCATGACTCCAGCTCCCCATTTCACAACTGAACTAGACTCTAGGGCCTCCTCTTCTTCTTTACAACTCCAACTATTGCACGATTATGCTTTTAACTCAAATCGAAGCCTCACCTCTCATAAAAATCAGTTCTGTGATTCATTTTTACTGCGGCAAACATCAACTAAACCTATTGTAAACTATTGCTACTCCACATTTTCCTTTCACTTTGCTCCACATTCAAAACAACACGAACTAGACCTAGCTTCTTCCATCGTACACAACCATCAACCATTTTTCTTCCTAGATAGCTGCACTAATTATAATTCTTCAATGGAGCTCCAACTCCCTCCATTAATCAAGAATAGTCAATCCCAAAACTCTCTTATGATAACCTGAGTACTACTGGATCCTACCAAAGTTTTACTCTCATAAAAAAAATTAATTAGATTTAATGATATCTACCAAGATGTAAGACCCTAATCAAGGGCTCAAATTCTCACTTAGGCAAATGTCTTTCTAATTTCAAAATAGGAACATAAGAAACCAATATGATGTAATTAGAATTCAAAATTATTAAATCTGTCAGGCCATATAAATATGTTCTAAACAGTCTGATATCATTAAACACAATCACATGTTTAAAAGAAGCCTCAATGTAAATAAGCAAAAAAATAAAATAAAAAAAATCTATTTTTTTTATTTTTTTTACTAAAACTAAGACACATACTCTATAAACAAAAATAAAAATCTCTTACTACACCTCCAAACCTAAACTAAACACTATCCTGAATGTATAAAAGAAAGTAATTACAATGTTCAAGATAAGAAAAGAGGAAAAAGAAGTGATAGTACATCTGTTGATATGTTCATGTACATAGCTATCAAAAGAAAAATGGTCAAAATGCACAAAGACAATTACATAAAGTTAAATCAATAATGAATCTTATAAGTACACCCTAATAATAATTAGAGCAAATGACAAAGCTAATAAACTAAAAGCTAACTAAAGAAAATGAAAATATTAATTACTAAATTAAACAAAAATACTATCAAAACCAAAAGTTGGGTTGCCTCCCAAGAGCGGTAAGTTTATTGTGCCAAACATACCTTAAACTCGGGCCTTATAAACATGATCTTCCAGAAGTAATTCACCAACTTCTGAACTACTCAGCTCTACAAATGGTTTGAGATGGTGAGCATTAATTTTAAATACATCACCAGTCCTAGGATTCTCAATCTTAATAGCTCCATGAGAATAAATAGTACGAACTTTGAAAGGAACTATCCATTGCGATCTCAATTTTTCCAGAAGTAAATGCAAACGAGAATCATAAAGAAGGACCATCTGACCAAGTGTAAAAGATTTCCATAAAATGTTTAGATTATGAACCTTTTTCATTAAGTCCTCATAAGTTTTATCACAATCATAAGCATCATTTCGAATTTCCTCCAACTCATTAATATGCAACTTCCTGTGAACACCTACCTTGTTAAGATCAAACTTTAATTGCTTTATAGCCCAATATGCTCTATGTTCTAACTCAACAGGAAGATGACAAGCCTTGCCAAAAATAATTCTGTATGGAGACATTCCAATGGGAGATTCAAATGCAGTACGATATGCCCACAATACATCAATAAGTTGTAAATACCAATCTTTCCTATTAGGGTTTACTATTTGCTCCAAAATGTGTTTAATCTCCCTATTAGAAATCTCAACTTAACCACTAATCTGGGGTGGTAAGGTGTAGCAATTTTATAGTTTATACCATATTTCTTCATTAACCGCTCAAAGACCCTATTATAGAAATGCTTTCCCTCATCACTAATGATGTCACGTGGAGTACCAACGCGTGCAAAAACATTCTCTCTCAAAAATTGGCCTACAACCTTGTGATAATTGGTTTTGTAGGCAATTGCCTCTACCCACTTTAACACATAATCTACACTAACAAAGATGTACAAATTACAAAAATAATTAGGAAAAGGACCAATAAAATCAATGCCCCAAACATCAAATATCTCAACTATCAAAATTGGGTTTAGTGGCATCACATTTCTGCGTGATATACTCCTAACTTTTGGTATCTTTCACAGGTTGAGCAATAAAGTGTGAGAATCTCTAAAATTTACACTGCAAAAGCTTTGCAATAATCTTTCTAGAACTAAAGTAGACACCACAAGCATGATCATGACAAAAGGAGCTGAAATTTTGTTAATCATTTTCAAAAACACACATCCTAATTATCTGATTGGGACAATATTTGAACAAGGGTTGTCCCAAAAGAAGTACTTAACCTTAGCTAAAAATTTACATCTATCTTGTTTAGTCCAACGAGAAGTAATTTGCCCAGTAACAAGAAAATTCACTATATCAACATACCAAGGCAATTGGGAGATATGAAGTAAATGTTCATCAGAAAAAGACTTAGTAATAGGTACAAAATCATTCGTAAAATCAATTATTAATCTAGATAAGTAGTCTGTTGCAACATTTTCGAAACCCTTCTTATCTTGAATTTTAAGATCAAATTCCTGTAGCAACAATATCCATCGGATAAGACGAGGTTTAGCATCCTTTTTAGATGAAAGGTACTTCAATGCAGCATGATCCAAATAGACAAAGACCTTGGACCCTAATAAATATGACCTAAACTTATCTAGAGCAAAAATAACATCTAACAACTCTTTTTTAGTTGTGGAGTAGTTAGTTGAGCATCATTTAGAGTTTTACTGGCATAATAGATCTCATGGAGAAGTTTATCAATATGTTGCCCTAAAACTGCACCAATGTCAAAATTAGAGGTATCACACATAATCTCAAATGACATTCTCCAATCAGGTGGTGGAATGATAGGTGCGGAGGTCAATTAAGTTTTTCAGCCTTTCAAAAGAATGGAGGCACTCATCATCAAAGATAAATAGAAAATCTTTGGCAAGTGAATTGCACAAAGGTCTAGAAATTTTATTGAAGTTTTTAATAAATCTCCTATAAAAGCCTGCATGACCTAAAAATGTTCTAATTTCTTTTATAGTTCATGGAGGTAGAAGTTGAGAAATTAAATCAATTTTTTCTTTATCAACCTCAATGCCCTTATGTGATATGACATGCCAAAGAACAATCCCCTTCTGTACCATGATATGACATTCCTCCTAGTTAAGTATAAGATTCTTCTCTTTACACCACACTAACACTAGGGATAGGTGGTGCAAACACTCATCAAATGTAGAGCAAAAGATGGAAAAATCATCTTTAAACACCTCTAGGAAATGTTTTACCATGTCTAAAAAATGCAAATCATGCCCCGTTGGAAAGTGGCAGGTGCATTGCATAACCCAATAGGCATATGACATTAGGCAAATATCCCAAAAGGACAAGTGAATGTATTCTTCTCTTGATACTTAGGTGCTATGGAATATGATTATTACAGGAATGCCCATCAAGAAAGCTGAAATAAACATGGTTGGCTAACTTCTTTAACATCTGATCTATGAAAGGAAGAGGAAAGTGACATTTACTTGTCATAGAATTGAACTTCCTATAGTCAATACAAACACACCAACTCGTTTGAACACGAATTGGGACTAACTCGTTAGAATCATTCTTGACTACTATTATGCCAGACTTCGGCACAACTTGAACCTTACTAAACTATCTACTATAAAAAATTAGATAAATGAGTCTCTAATTTAGAATCATAACTAAACCGAAAAATCTTAATTTGGCAACCTGCTTCTCAAACGATCAATCGTTTCCACAAGGTGATTAACTATTTCCTCTAATTTTCAACATGACTCTTCAAATGATTGATCGCTTCAACAAACCGATTAATTGCTAACTCTTGGCTTCGTTTTGCACATAGTGATTTCAGATGACGATTGATTAGTTCATAGAATTGATCAATTGTTTTATCAATTTATCTAATTTTTTTCTCTATATAAAACTCCAAACTTCACCATTCATTCATTTAAGCTCTATTTTATCCTAAAGTATGTAAATGTGTTGTCTGTGTGTGCTTTTATATGTCAAAAACACGGATTTGAGTCTTCTTTTTGTTCCACCTTCAAAAATCCATCTATAGATTATAAATATAGTCAAAGTACACATTTTATGACATTATTTTGATCATGACAATAAGCCAATCTATGACATGAGGACACTTAAGTTCTCACATAGAGCAACTTTACCTCATGGTGAAGGTCTAACCCATGACGCCTTGAAATAATGCACATATTCAACTTAAATAACACCATATAACAAAATAAAGTTGCAAGCATACATATATCAAACTGTGCACACCACTATACATGTAGTCATTTAATTATTGAAGAGCATATCTAACATAGTTTATGAGAATTATTCACGTACTATACATTATGTCATACGAGCAATGCTTATAATAACACGTGGGAAATAGCCTTATACATACCATTTATGTAATATATAAAAAACAACATCAATATTTACCAAAATAACTAGAATCCTTAAACATGAACTTAAACTCAAAATATTATCATGAATTTATCATATACAAAAAAAATTATAAGTACTATTTATGTAATACGTAAAAATAGCATAAAAATTAATAAATATAAGTATATGCAAAAGCATGCTTCTACAATCATCACATAAACATATACAAAAAAAATTATGTGTTTCATAAAATCTCTATCTATTCATATACATGCATGCTCATACATACAAGCATACTCATAAAAAACTTATTCTTCTTATATGAACATGAGTGACATTATATTTAGTAATATCATGTCATCAAGCATACATCATAAATGAATAAGATAAGAAGATCTACTCTATTTTTCTTGATTGTTCAAAATTCATGTATATCGTATATAAATGTATAGTGTTTAAAGAGAAAATCATAATAAATCACACACTTCCAAAATTCCCAAAATGTTAATAAAACACTACTAAAATAATAAGAAGTCTGTATAAAATTGAGGACCCCAAAAATCAGTGTTTTAACAAGTAGAAAAATAGTTGAAGTTAGAAGTTAGTTTGGTCTTTTGACCTACCCATAGGCTTCTAAAAATTCTCAAAAATCACATAAAATCATTAAAATTATGATCGAATCACAGTTAAAATTTGACAATTTTTAGACATATATAGAGTGACTTACAAATTTTCCAATACTCAGACGAGAATATTAAACAAATTATAATCTACAAAAGTATAAAAAATTACAAGAAAATCCAAATTGTACGAGAAATCTAATAAATATTATTCTAGCAATAAAATCATCCTAATAAAGCTAATGGGTACTCATAAATATTTAGATTCATTGGCAGGTTCCCTTACCTCCGATTTTTTATTCGAACTCGATCTGCGCAAACTCGAATCCTATGAAAATCAAATACACTTTCTAAGACACGATTCACGGTATAGAAGAATTCAAAATGGGAGAGAGAGAGAGATCTAGTATGAGGAAGAGTTTCAGATACTTGTTGCTTGATTTGAAAGATAATGGAAGGGGTTGAGATAACTTGAAAATAGGTAAAGAAAAAGATAGAAGAGTGAAGAGGGCATGAAGATAGAGATAGGGGGGAGAGAGAGAGGCACACACCAGCCAAGGGAGAGGGAGGGACGTGATGGAGGGAAGAGGGGGTTTTCCATAGCACTTTATAGATTTTTTATAAAAAATAAGCTCTTTTTCCTAGTCTTTCAAAAGAAAATTATGGATAAGCTATGTATTTGGAATACGTGTGCTAGTGATGGCTAGCAAGTATGTTGATAAGCTATGTATGGAAGTATGTATATATTATACTAACTATGTATAACTAGCAAGTATGTTGATAGGCTATGCATGGAATATATGTGTGTTAGTGATGGCAAACGAGTATGTTGATAAGTTATGTATGGAATATCTGTGTGCTAGTGATGGCTAGCAAGTATGTTGATAAGCTACCTATTTTAGTTGACCTCCTAGTTAGGAGTTTTATGCCTAAACCCCCCTTTCCTCAAACACTAGTCAATTGTAAGAAAAATGCACAATTTGGAGATATTTTAGAGGAGTTTAAGTAAGTGCATATAAACATCTCATTCCTTGATGCTATCCAACAAGTGCCCTCTTATGCTAAATTTTTAAAAGACTTAGTCACAGTCAAGAGGAATACAAATGTTCCTAAAAAGGCACTCCTTACAAAGTAAGTTAGCTCTATCATTCAATGGAAATGCCCTGTCAAATATGAGGACCCTGGTTGTCCCACAATTTTATGCAAGATAGGAGATCATCAAATTGAACGGCCTTTGTTTGATTTAGGGGCTAGTGTGAATTTATTGACATATTTTGTGTATGTGCAATTAGGATTGGGAGAGTTGAAACCCACATCAATGACACTTTAATTAGCTGATAGGTTTGTAAAAATTCCTTGAGGTGTTGTTGAAGATGTTCTAATTAAGGTTGACACATATTACTTTCCGGTGGACATTATAATCCTTGATACTCAACATGTTTAGAATATCCATGAGCAAATTCCTGTCTTTTTGGGTCATCATTTCTTGGCTACATCTAGAAGTGTTAATGAGCCAAGCTGAACAGAGTATTGGGCTTTCACGGCTTGAACTCGAACTGCTAAAGATTGCTTTGAGCTTGGCTCGAAGTACAAAATTTCTAGCTCGAGCTCAGCTCGAATTGGAAATCTAAAGCTTGGCTCGAGCTCAAGCTCAAACGGCAATAAGTGAATCATGAGCCTAGGCTCTGACAAAAAAATTTAATATATATATATATATATATATATATATATATATATATATATATATATATATAATCTAAAGTACATGAAGTATCACATGTACTAATATGCATTTAGTATTAAATATTAATAAATATACTTCAACAAGTATTACAACTACACCTTGAACATTTGACTATAGTCACTAGGAAATAAGAAAACTATGGCAAATGAGTTTTAGTTACATATGATAAAAAAAATGCAACATTACCATTTTCTCTCTTTATGTGCATATAATCACTTAAAAAAGATATAAAAAATAAAAACTCACTTAGGCAACATTACCAACTACTTCTTCACATTTTCTTTTCTTTACATGCTTGTAAATCACTTAGAAAAGAACTATTCTTTAACCTTAGTATGTCTCTAAAAAATTCCTAAGTACATGTAACATTTTGTAAGCTGAGGATGGTCCAAGTGTCATGCTCCAACTTTTAAAAGAATATTTAATCATTCTATTGTAAACTAAGGTTAGTCCCACTAATGTCATACTTCTTTTAGAACTGTTTTTTAGTGTATTAGTGTGATATCATATTGACCCTGCATCATATATTTATAACTCCATTTGGTTTTTCAATGAACTAATTTTAGTTCATCTTCAAAAACCAAATGGAGCTATTAATTTTGGACAAAAGGAGTATATTAGTGCTTGTATCTCCAATATTTTTATTTTTAAAAATATATATCATATATAAAAATTATATATCCATTACAATTTAACGAGGATATATATCATGAAAAAATTTCATATTAGTTTGGGCTCACACACGTCAACATGAGCCAAGGCATCATGGGCCATCAAATCGAGATCCGAGAGCGCAAGATGATATAAACTAATCTGCCTCCTAAGTTATGTGTGTTGTTGGATCGAAATCTAAGGGTGCACGACATCAGGGTTCACGCAATCGTGAGTGAGCCTTGGCTTATATATGATTTATAGTATTGGTGCATATATGTGATTATTTGTTGTTTTATATACTCCATTTGTCCTAGATTAATAGCTCCATTTGATTAGAGAGTATGCCATAAATATATATTTAAATTAATAATAATGTTTATATAAAATATGTATATACATGTATTATTAATTATATATAAATTTTAAATTATATTCGAGTTCGAGCCGAGTAGAGTTGAGTTCAAATTTTTTTTCGAGCCGAGTCGAGCAGGGGTATGCTCGAACTCGGCTCGAGCCTATTCAAGCTCGAATCGAGTTCTAGTCAAGCCTAATTCGAGTCGAGCTGAGCTGGGCCTGCTCAATGAGATAGATTAGCTTGTTAACTGCCCTAGCCACATCCAAAGCTCTAATAAAGTGTAAAAATGGGGTGATGAAAATAGCCTTCGGTAACATGAGGGTGGAGCTTAACATTTTTGACATTTGCAAACAACCACCGGACTTGGCAGATGTGAATGAAGTTAACTTAATTAATAGTTTTATTTGTAATACCTTCATCCAATCACATTTTGAGGACCCCTTAGAGGCTTGTCTAGCACACTCTAGTTGTGGGTTTGACATTGACAAATCAGTTGAAGAGATTAATTCATTGTTAGATTATGTTCATCTGATAAGTACTGAAAAATGACAGCCTAAAGTGGTTCCTCTTTCATCATCATCATCACCACCCCTTCCATCCATTGTGGAACCACCCGGATGGATCTAAAACCATTACCTTACACCCTCAAGAATGTGATTTTAGGTTCTTTTGAAACTTTACTAGTCATCATAGCTTTTAATTTAAATGATAATCAAGAGAGAAAATTAATTGATGTCCTTAAAAATCACAAGGAGGCTGTAGGGTGGACAATTGCTAACATTAAGGGTATTAATCCTTTTGTAGTTATGCATAGAATTCACTTAGATGAAAATGCTAAACCTTCACATGAGTCTATAAAAAGGCATCAGAACATGATGGAGAAATAAGAAGACCTAGAAAAACTTTGGGAGCTTTTGTGGAGTCTCTTCAATGGAGTTTTGTGAGAGTGTCTTCTAAATTGTGAGAATCTCTTACGATTAATAAAAAAGAGTGATTAAAGGTGAGATTTGAACATAAAATACTATGTGTTTGTTGAAGCTTGTTGCTAAGATGATCAAGTGAATTGAAGATTCATTCCATGGAGGTGATGAAAGATCTATATTGATCAAGAAAACATAAAGGAGAAGAAGATCAAGCTATGACCTGTAAATAACCAATGAGTGGTTGATTTAGAATTCAAAAGTGGTGTGAAGATCCAGCCAGTTTAATTAAAAAGGAGTCTTTTGTTTATATAATTGGTAATTTTTTATTTTTGAGTTTACATAGTGCATAATTGATCTGGATAGTGTCCCGTGGTTTTTCCTTGATTGGGTTTCCACATAAACATTCTTGCGCATTTTGGTAGCTGATTTGATTACAAATTTATCATTAGAATACATTAGAATTAGGAACATTGAATTGGTTAAATTCTAGGTTTATTTTATTTAAAAGAAAAATAAATCTTGTAACTTAATTACGAGTCAGATGCACTTTATTTTCTCGATTTATCTATGTCATACACATAGTCCAACAAACCAACAGTATGCAGACGCTAGGCCACCCTACATTGCATGTCCATGGTATGGGACGTAGGCATTTGGGTGTGGATCTCTTTTAGTTCATTACTTAGTAGTTGGCAGGCACTGGGTCTTGCCTACATGGTACTTAGTGATACGTGTCTGGTTTGACTGGCCTTGGCAAGTCTAGGATAACCATGTTGGTTAGGTCACGATGCCAACTTTGGTTGCTCAGTAAAGGTAATCTCTTAGTTTTATTTAACGATCAGAATTGGGAATCACTAGGATACCTAATAGGATTATGAAATAATTTGGGTAATAACTCACATGACGGGCAACTCAAAACTCTCCCCTTTCAATAAGGTGTGTGATGCTTGATGGTTGAATGGAAAATACATTAATAAATGTATAAATTTTTGTGCTCCAAAAGTTTCAAAAGGATAGGGGTCCAATTTAGGGTGCAAGACCCCAAATCCCTTCCGCGATCTTTTTGCTGAGATTTTGTAGTTAGTGAAATGTTGTGATTTTGTAGTAGACACAATGGGTATAATGGCACATATAGTCGAAATGGTAAATTCAATTGAATAGAGTTTGATTGGGATTATTCTCATATTGAAATGATTTAACTAATTTGAATGGGGTTCAATGATGGTTACTATGATATGGAATTAATATTAACTCATGTATGGTTGAATTATGTATCTTCTGAAGTGTTAGCTCACCCAGAATTAACTCATAATTGTTGTTGATGATGAGTATTTCCTTACTGGGTTTTTGCTCACCCATTTCTTTTGTTTGTTTTGTAAATCTTTTCTTGGGATCACCATTGCGTCTTTTATGCTGGTATGTGTCACTTGAAGGAATTACATGACATGGACAATTTTCAAGGCTATTTTGCATGTGCTTGACAAATCCTGGATTGTTTGATGGTTGAATTAAGGCACTTGAGTCATGCCCAAGATTAGGATGTAGTTTATTACTATTATTTTATTTTTCTTGTGTTTTGAATTTTAGGGGCATGATAGATATGAAATAGGTATGGTCTTTTGGCTTTCTAAGAGTGAGGGTTATGTAGAGTTGCTCCCATGACTTGAGAGTTAGCTTCGAACAAACTAGTCTCATGCAATGCAATATAGGAGGTTTTGATGATCATGGCAGTTGGGATCTTGACCACTAGGGTCCATGATCCCTAATAGGCCCTTGCTTTATAGAGTGGATGGGGTAGGCTTTAGGAAAAGACTGAAGTTGTGTTTGTGGGAATCTAATATCTAGTCAAATGGGAACTCCTAGATGAGGCTATCGTGTCTAATAAACCCGGATTTCTCTTTTGTAAGTATATTTGACACAAAAAGATATGTATAATCTTATTTTTGTGGCTTATGTAATTGTTTTGGCAGCAAACTCCTTCTTGATATGTTTTGTCAAATTACTTGTTTTCAATTGGTTGTAATTCCACTGAGTAAATATGTGTACTTAACATCCTTCATGGTGCAGATTTCTCCGTGTAGAAGATTGTATAGTGGTATCGGGAACATCGTAGCTATAGAGTGGAGCCTACCTTCTCAATTTCTTGATTTGTCACATTCATATAGGTTTGTTTTTAGGCACGAGAGTGTTATTTATCATTTGTATTATCTAGTGCATATATAATGGACAACTGTCAAGCTACAGATCTTGTGACTATTATAATGTACATGGTTATTTAGATGTGTAATTATAGTATAATTACAAACAAAGATTATGAAAGGTGCAACTTATATGTCCCCAATTTAGCTTTTCAATATTTAATAGACTCATGAAATAGTTTTACCAACTGCATATTATGAAGGGTGGCATGACATGATTTTCCATTTGAATGAAAAGAATTTATAAATGGTATTATAAAGTGGGGCCGTGATAGAGTGGTAGCAAAGGATGGTAGACTCACTAGCAAGCAAGTAACTCAATAATTGTGCCATCAAAATGACATGAATTTGGTATAATTCTACATGCATAGATCTAAATTCTTTCTTAATGAATTGTTTGTTGTTTGTTATGTGACTTACTTGATTATATTGTCTTTGTGTTAGTGTCAAAACTACAAGATGAACTGGTAGTCAAGGAAAGAGTGGCTAGTGGTATAAAACACTCGACACACCTTTCCTTTACTATAGAGAGGTGGCTAGTGGTGTAAAAAACTCGCTGCACCTTCCCTTTACTATAGAGAATGTCATATCTTATAGGAATTTTATAAAATGGAATAGTAATTTCACCACTTAAAAGGGTCAACTATGGGTTGAGGGATTTGGTGTTGGCCGCACCTTATCTCCTTCATCTCATAGTATAGTATGACAAAGGGAACAAATATTGGAGTAGCATAGCGGATGTATAGGACTCAATGGAAGGCTAAGCTAATTCAACAATCACTTGTTTGCAGGAACATTGTTTAAAGCTTCTACAAGAAGGGAGTAATGAATGTGTCATCACATGTCAAGTTCAACCATGTGGAAGCAAGGAATTGGTGATCAGATGACTAGTTAAATGTCAAGAAGGAAGTTCCTAAGGAGGGTAACAGGCTAAATTTTGGGGATAAAATTCCTTTATAGAGGGTAGTATGTAATAACTACAATTTTTTTAAAAAAAACTAAATATTTTTAATTCAAAAAGATTGGACTAAATTTTTTTTTGTATTTCGAGCATGAACATTGATCGAAGGGGTCCAATAATCAAATTGTGTTCCTTCTCCAAACTTAGGGGAAATGCTTTTGTTTCAAGTCTGATTGATTTTGGAGTGTTTATATCTTAATTGTTGAATTAGGGATTTAGTTGAAACCTTAGAGACAAGTGACCCTGATCCATCGACTTTAGGGTTTCTTATATATATATATATATATATATATATATATATATATATATATATATATATATAGATAGATAGATAGATAGATAGATAGATAGATAGATATATATATATATATATATATATATATATATATATATATATATATATATATATATATATATATATATATATATATATATATATATATATATATATATATATATATATATATATTAGAGGTCTTGTCTTAAACCTTTCTAGTCAAATTAGGATGCCATTCTCTTATTTTAGGCGCATTGTCCTTAATGAGAATTAATTTTTAGTTGGCTGAAGATACTAGGTGTAAGACACCCTTCAGGATTTATAACTCGAACTACAAAAGCTAGAGAACAAAAGAAGTTATAAAAAAAATTCTCTCAACTTTTCATATTTTGATGCGACCCCTATTCTTGCCTAGGTATGATGCCCAATTACTCTATTAAAAGAGAAACAATTTTTTTTTGTTTCTTATTGTATCATTTTTTCTTTTATTTTCAAAGGTATTTTATGTAATATCCCAGATTTTCTTAGGTTTCGAAACTTAATCACGTGGAAAATAGGATGTTTGACCCATTAACCTTCTTAGTAAAATAACTTCCTTAATAGATGAAATTTATGGCCGAAACTTAGTTAGAAAGCAGATAGAAAGAGCTTCAAAATGTCACCAAGATTTCGTGAATCAGATTTTAGATGAGGGAGATGACCGTTCAAAGTTGAACATAACGTACAGGGCCCGTTTATCCAATTTAGAATATATTTGAGTTGTTTAAGTTGTTTTGTGGGCCCAGTTATTTAGAGTGCTTGGAATTATTAAAATAAAGCCCAAGTGGTCCACCTTGGCCCAACTTCTTAGAGGGATTAGGGTTCCTAATCCCTATGATTATAAAAAGGCTATTAGGGCTTATTTTAGAGGAGCTTTTAGCCCTTAGGGGAGGAGAGAGAAGAAGCCGCAATGGGAGTTCTCAGGAAAAGGTGGCCAGTAATGGAGTCAGAGAGAGGTGTACATGAAGACTGGAGTATTGAAGTGGTCAAATTGCTGAATATGTTAATTTCCCTTGAAAATTAGATATATTTTTTTTATTTTAATCATATTCAAGTTGTAAATTAATGCTATCAATTAAGAAGGAAAACTGCAAGTTAAATACATCAGTTGGTTCATCAACCCTCTGGAAAATCGCCGAAGTTTTGTTCTGACCTTGTTAGTGTTCTGTTTTGGCCAGAAAAGGTCAAGAGAACCGGGGAGAACAAAAGGGAGAGAGAGAGTCAGACTATGTTCCTCTAGCTGGTGACGGGACAAGAGCCCTGGACTCATCATGCGATGGTGGTCCAGTTGAACCACCTATCATTAGGCCATGACGGATGGCCACTAAGCCAGCCAAAGGTCAAAAACCTCTAGTCATATGTTGAGATGAACCCCTGCACCGCCGGTAGGATCCATGTTGGTGACGGGACCTAAAATCCCAAATTCTCCGTGCAACAATGGTCTGGTTGAGCTGGCCCTCGCCGGGCTGTGACTAGCAGCCATCAGCCATCTCGGCCATATGCTTCAAAGAGAACAAAACAAAAAATTGCTCCTTTGTCCCTGGCCACCAGACTTTGGCGAGGCTAGGACCATCGGAATCGCCGCCAAGCAGTAATGTAGTTGTGCCTAGCCCTCTCCCCACTGTGGCGACCACGGGTGGCACCACCAGAGACTTTCTAGACTCTGGATGGACTTGAGGGAGACGACCCACATTGCAAGTCAGGACTAGTCCTGACTCGATCTAGGTTTGATCATAAAAGAAGGGGGAACTGAACCGGCTCCGGTTCAGTGAGTTAATAAATTAGAAAAAATTTGTAAAAATTATTAAACAACTGGGAGAGTATATCGAGTTCCCTAACCAAGTTTCAAATCAGGGGAAAATCCATAAGCTTTGAATGACCAATTTGTTCGTATGAGTTGAATCATAGAATAATTTTTAGTAACCCAATTTCGGGGCTCCAGTTCAGGGGGCTTATAAGTGGGTTTAAAAATTAAGAAAAATGTCAGTGATAGGTGTATGTGTATCCTAATCATAGACCAATTCACGAGCTGGGAAAAAATCACAATAAATTGATAATTAACTATTTTACCCCTAGGATTAAGGTAAAACTGTTAAATGAACCAAGGTTGGTTCAAGGGATTTACAACACCGTTAAAGGGCAAAAAAATTACCCCAGGTCCATAATGTCAAAGAATTTCCATGATATTACTTTTGGATATATTAGAGTTCAGAGAAGCACTGAAAAAATAACAGAAATGCCCTATGAGCAGATCAGCCTGCATTCGAATGAATAGAAGTAATGGGTCAATTTGATACTGGAACCTCTTTAGAGGTCAAAGACTTACCCAAGAATAGGGAGGACCATGTCTAATATAAAAAAAGTACCCTAATGCCCTTAGGTGCATTATAGTCTATTTTCATGAAACTACAAGCTCCTAACCCGAGGAGAGCTAGGACACAAGAGTATGAGTCTTTTTAGTATCCTAATTGGGTTTGGCTCTTGATATTACAATTCGTTTAGCCCTGTGTAGATCTGTATTATTTATGCTTTTATTTGCTTTAATGTGTAATAGTGTTGTTGTGATAGTATTTTATCACTAGCTTAATATTAATAAAAGATTAATCAATGAGGTTAGATGGCTTTGGAGTGGGTGAGAACACTTAATTAAGATAAAGACTAAAATACCCTCAAAGGGGTCTAGGACGAGTTCATAGAGTGAACAAGGCCTTTAACTTGACGATTTGCCTTGGTTAATAAACCAATGATAGTTTGAGTTTTAACCCTAGTCTAGATGGGCCTCTCCTCTCTCTACCCTATCTTTGCTCCCTCTCTCTCTTCTCTCTCTCTCTCTCTCTCTCTCTCTCTCTCTCTCTTCTCTCTTCTCTGATAGGGTTTGAAATAGTCATTCAGAATCCTTGCTTGTTGACCAGCAAGATAGGGTTTAGAATAGTTTTTTTAATCTTAGCTATATTGTGGAGTTGATAATTTGGTCATAAAGTTGCACCTCCTATTTGGAGGGAACTCTGCATAAGCTAGGCTCACCACCAATTTATTCAGAATCATTTAGTGTACATCATTTGGATAAGCTAACATCTTGCTCGGTGGCTTTTCCGGTCATTTCTGTTTAGGTACAATTGTGGGTCATTGATAAGTACAATTTATGTGTTATTTTACCTTTAATTATTTTATTATCTAGTCTCATTTAAGTGTTAATATAGGTTAAATTATTATATATTAAATTTAATTAGGTTAGAAAAAGCTTCCATGGTGTTTTGAATTAAATTGGCTTATTTTGCAGATTCTTCATTGGCGATCGAACGGGGTCACTTACCGATCGATCGGTTACACGTGATTTTGAAGAAAATTCAGTTCAAGCGTTCGAACGGGCTTGCAGGCGATCGATCGGCATAACGCGCAGATTCCTTATTTCACCCAATTTTAAGTCCTTTTCATATACAACTCTTTCTTACGGATCTAATGCCTATATAAAGACTTATTTGGCACGAAATTAAGGGAGAACAAGTAGATTTTCTGAAGAGAAGAAGGAAGAAGAAGATGGAGAAGAAGCAAAAACTTTTAATGGAGATTCAATTACTTTCTTCTACCATGGAAGGCTAAACTATTCTTTTACTTAGGAGTTGATGAAGCTATAGATAAGTTTCAGTTTCTTTTCTTTTTAATTTAGATCTCAGTTGTGAATTATGACAATTGTATGATAAGGATTTCCTTTTTAATGGAAGAGCTTTTTAATGTTTATTCAATTCTATGTTGATTTATTGTCTTGTAGATGATAGATTGATGTAGTTTTGATATTTTCATCAATTCTAATTTCTGTGATTTAGATGAGATGGTCATGCAATAGTTTTAATGTTTAGATAATTAAGGACTTGGATGAGTTATACTAAGATTAGACGGGTCATGCCTATAGCTATTTAGTGTAGATGATTCGTGCTATTGTCGAAGATAGTTCATGCCATGGAAATTAATTAATGATTCTTTCTGAAGTAATTCTAGCTTGTAGCTGAGAATACTTGTTCATATTCACACTAGATTTAGATTAAAAGTTAAGAAATTGTTATGGTTCTATAGTGGATTCGATTTCCTAAGTAAATTCCATCGCATTAATCTCTTATTTTTAAACTAGTTGTTTTTTTTTTTCCTTTACTTAATTTAAGTTTAAGTTGTTTTAGTTTTAAACCAGCAAATTCTTCTTTATATTTAGTAATTATTCATCCGTCCCTAAGGTTCGACAACCCTTAAATACTCATCCTAGTACAATTACCTTGTACACTTGCAAAGGGTTTAATTATAAACGATCAAGTTTTTGGCGCCGTTGCCGGGGATGGTGTTAATTTGTTACTAAATTAGCTTTAGGATAATTCTAGATACTTTATATTCAGTTTACTTAATTTTTTTTGGTTAATTGTTAGTTTCTTACCTTCTTTTAATTTTATCTTGTAGGTTGAGTTGAAGGTGCTCTCTACACTTGTGGCCACAAGTGGACATTGACAAGCTTCTCTTCGGTTTGCAAGATCCTTTTTCACTTTTTATTCTTTTTCCTTAGTTATTTTTGCTTCATCTTTCTCTTTTTACACTTTAAATTGTGTGGTGTGTTTGTTGTGTATGCGTAGTCGTCGCTCCTTACTCCCCCGATTAGTACCATTTGACCCTGAGCCTGAGCGGACATCTAAGAGAGTTGAGTTGCGCTTGACCTACATCCCTACACCCCCTAACTCTCCCACCAATTCCTCCACCCGTACTACCTCCACTATCATCATGGCTGAACATCAGTTAGATGCACCACTCAAAGCTCTAAGGGAGTATTACACTCCCAATGAGTACACTTCCCCTTCATGCATTAGGTTGCCAACAGTTGCTACTCAAAATTATAAAATTAAGCCCAATGTTATTCAAATGCTTTCATCTTTTTATGGACTTTATAATGAAAACCCGTATATGCACCTAGATGACTTCTTAGAAATATGCACAACTTTTAAGCTCTCAAATTTAACCGATGAAGCTGTTAAACTTCGCCTTTTCCCTTTCACATTAAAAGATAAGGCTAAGGAATGGCTTCACTCTTTAGAGCCAGACACTATCACAACTTGGGCCCAAATTCAACAAGAATTCCTTAAAAAGTACTTCCCCATAGGTAAGACCAACCAAATGAGAAAGGTCATAACCACCTTTGCCCAACTTCCCACTGAACAGTTCCATGAGAGTTAGGATAGACTTAAGGACCTTCTTAGGAGGTGTCCTCATCATGCTGTCCCTAAGTGGCAATTAGTACAACGCTTTTATGAGGGTCTTACTGAACAAAATCGTCATCTTGTTGATGCAAGTTGTGGGGGTACCTTTTTACTAAAAAATGAAAATGAGGCATGAAAACTTTTTGAGGACTTGAGTGAAAATACTCTTCAACATGCTGCGTTGAATAGAAATGAGAGTGACCTATCTACCTTAAACAATGCCCCCTCTAGGGGTAGCTTGTATGAAGTCAAAAATCTATTAGGCATCTCCTCTAAAGTTGATACTTTAAGTAGGAAGCTTAACCTCCTTATGACTTCAACACATCAGCCCACTCCCTTAACTCAAAATGCATGCACAATATGCCTTAGCCCAGCCCATACTATTATAGAATGCCCCTCTGCCTCTCAATTTCTTGAGCTTGTCCAAGACTATGTGAATGTTACCCAATCCTTCCCTAGGGCTGAGAATAATCCATTTTTAAACACATATAACCCTGGGTGGAGGAATCATCCTAACTTTTCCTGGTGGGCACAAAACCAAGGGGTTATGGGTAACCAAGTTCATAGGCAACCATTCCAAGTCCCACCAGCCCATATCCACCAACCTCAAGTCCAACATCCATATGTCCAACCTAATAGGAGTCCAAGCTTTAAAGAAAAGGTCTTGAGTGCCCTCCAAGGCATTCAATCACAATCCCAACTCCTTCACTCTCACACACAATCTATAGCAAAGTTAGAAGCCCAAATTGGACAACTAGCCAATGCTATAAATAAGAGAGAGACAGGAACATTGCCGAGTCAGCCCCAACAAAACCCTAAAGGTCAATGTGGAGTAGAGATAGTCCCTTCCTCTAATGAACAAGTTCAGTCCATAACTACCCTTAGGAGTGGTCGACACATTGATAATCAAGTTGCAGAGGAGTCCTTAGGTACCACAAATGAAAGGTTAGATAATTCAGCCCCTAATGAGCCTCAAGTAGAAGTTAGTGCACCATATGAGAAGAAGTTTGTATCTCCTTCCTCTTCCTCAGAGCCACAGCCTAAGACCACTTCAGAGGGATCTTACATCCCTAGGGCACCTTTTCCTCAGTGTCTTGACATGCCCAAACATTTCGGAAGAACACATCTAAGATGGATGATATTCTTGAGACTTTTAAACAAGTCAAAATTAATCTCCCCCTCTTAGATGCCATTAAGCAAGTCCCTGCTTATGCTAAGTTCCTCAAAGACCTATGTACTCAAAAGCGTAAATCTAAAACTCATGTGTCTAAGAAGGTCTTTCTCACCGAGCAAGTTAGCTCCCTTTTGAAGTTTGACACCCCACCTAAGTATAAGGGTCCTGGAGTGCCTATTATTTCTTGTGTCATAGGCGATCACTCCATTCATAGAGCCCTCCTTGATCTTAGTGCGAGTGTCAATCTACTCCCTTACTCGGTGTATGAGCAATTAGGGTTAGGTGAATTGCAGCCTACATCAGTTACCTTACAGCTAGCCGACCGTTCTGTGCGTAAGCCTCGAGGAGTCATTGAGGATGTCTTAGTGAAAGTTGACCAGTTCTTCTTCCCTGTTGACTTTCTTGTCTTAGATATGGAACCGGTCTGTAATACCACACACCAAACTCCCGTCATTCTAGGTCGCCCCTTCCTTGCCACTGCTAATGCTTGTATCAATTGTCGAACGGGAGTGATGGAGATATCCTTTGGGAATATGAATGTGAGGCTGAATGTGTTCTATGCATCTAACCAACCACCTGTTGAGTGTGACTTTGAGTGCTTAATGGTTGACCATTTAGATGACCTAGTCAATGAAGCCCTTCCCCTTACCCTAATGAGAGATGTTCTTGAATTAACTTTACTACACCCCGGGTTAGAGGAGTCCATTATTGATTCATCTTTGGAGGAGGCTCATAGCCAACTAGCGGCTGCTAGTGTTCCCGAGTCTTCCTCTTGGAAGTTTCAGGTAGAGCCCTTACCTATATCACCCTCCACACCTCTTAAACCCTCCATAGAGTCACCACCTCAGCTTAAATTGAAAAACTTACCCAGTTCTCTTAAGTATGCCTTCTTGGGACCTAAGGACACTCTTCCAGTCATTATTTCCTCTAGTTTGACTAGTGACTAAGAGAGTAGATTACTTACCGTCCTTGTCACACATAGGAGAGCCATAGGATGGACGGTAGCTGACCTTAGGGGGATTGACCCATCCATTTGTATGCATAGGATCCACTTAGAAGATAATGCCAAACCCTCGAGAGAAGGACAACGAAGGTTGAACCCTAACATGCGGGAGGTAGTCATGAAGGAGGTGGTTAAGCTTTTAGATGCAGGTATCATATACCTTATCTCTGATAGTGAGTGGGTGAGTCCTACCCAAGTTGTTCCAAAGAAGTCTGGATTTACTGTTAAGTCAAATTCATTAGGAGAGTTAGTCCCTATTAGGGAAACCACAGGGTGGAGAGTGTGTATAGACTACCGGAAGCTGAATTCAATGACCCAAAAGGACCATTTTCCCTTGCCATTTATTGACTAGATCTTAGAGAAACTAGCAGGTCAGGACTTCTATTGTTTTCTAGATGGCTACTTAGGGTATAATCAGGCACCTGTGTTTCCGGGAGATCAGGAGAAGACCACCTTCACTTGTCCGTTTGGTACATTTGCATATAGACGTATGCCATTTGGTTTGTGTAATGCACCTGCTACATTTCAGCGTTGTATGATGTCCATATTTTCTGACATGATTGATAAATTTTTAGAAGTTTTTATTGATGATTTTTCTGTTTTTTGGTGCTTCGTTTGATGAGTGTCTCCTTAATTTATCTCTTGTGCTTAAACGTTGTGAGGAGACTAATTTGGTTTTGAGTTGGGAAAAGAGTCATTTTATGGTTCAAGAGGGCATTGTTTTAGGTCATATTGTTTCTAAACGTGGTATAGAAGTAGACAAGGCCAAAGTTGACCTTATAGCTAACCTGCCTCCCCCCACTACAGTGAGACAGGTTCGTTCTTTTCTTGGCCATGCCGGTTTCTATAGGCGATTCATTAAGGACTTTAGTAAGATTTCTCAGCCATTGTGTCATTTGTTGGCTCATGATGTATCTTTTGATTTTGATGATGCTTGTATGAAATCTTTTACAAGGCTTCGTACACTCCTCTCTACCACACCTATCATTCAGCCCCCTGACTACTCCCTACCCTTTGAGATTATGTGTGATGCCTCTGACTATGCTGTGGGTGCAGTCCTTGGCCAAAGAGTGAACAAAGTCCCCCATGTCATTTATTATGCTAGAAGACCCTTTCTGATGCCCAATTGAATTATACCACCACAGAAAAGGAATTGCTAGCTGTTGTCTATGTCTTAGATAAATTCCGATCGTACCTTTTAGGGTCCAAAATCATTATCTTTTCTGACCATGCAGCCTTACGCTACCTTCTTTCTAAGAAAGATACTAAGCCTAGGCTCATCCGATGGATTTTGCTCCTTCAAGAGTTTGATTATGAAATTAAAGACAAGAAAGGTGTTGAGAATGTTGTGGCTGATCATTTGTCTAGGATCTTACTTGAGGAACCTTCTCACCCTGAACCACTTCATGACTCTTTCCCCGATGAGCAACTCTTTGTTGTCTCTACCCATACACCCCCCTGGTTTGCTCATATTGTTAATTATCTTGCTGTGGGTCGCATTCCCTCTAATTAGACTAAACAAGACAAGGATTTATTCTTTTCTCATGTTAAGCACTATTATTGGGATGACCCTGATCTTTTTAAGTTTTGTTCTGACCAGATTATTCGTCGATGTGTGCCTGATAGTGAATTCCATACTATTCTCACATTTTGTCACTCTCACGCCTGTGGTGGTCATTTTGGGGGAAAGAAAATAGCTGCTAAGGTTCTTCAAAGTGGATTCTACTGGCCCACCTTGTTTAAGGATGCTCATGAGTTTTGTAAGTCTTGTGATAGATGTCAGCGACTAAGGGCCCTTTCTCGGAGAGACATGATGCCTCTCCAACCTATCCTCATTGTAGAGATTTTTGATGTTTGGGGAATCGATTTTATGGGACCATTCCCACCCTCCTTTGGCTACACTTATATTTTCGTCGCCGTCAATTATGTCTCCAAATGGATTGAAGCCATAGCGACGAAAACCAATGACCATAAGGTTGTGGTGGCATTTATCAAGGAACATATTTTTTGTCGATTTGGTACACCTAGAGCAATTATTAGTGATGGGGGTAGCCACTTTTGTAACCGTTCTTTTGACTCTCTTCTTCGAAGATATTCTGTCACACATAAAGTTGCCACCCCCTACCATCCTCAGACCAGTGGTCAAGTAGAGGTGTCCAATCGTGAGATTAAGAGAATCCTTGAGAAAATTGTGCGCCCTGATCGAAAAGATTGGTCCATGCGTCTTAATGATGCCTTATGGGCATATCGGACCGCATATAAAGCCCCCATTGGCATGTCTCCTTACCGTCTTGTTTATGGTAAGGCGTGTCACTTACCCGTTGAGTTGGAGCACCGTGCTTTTTGGGCCATTAAATCATTTAATTTTGACATGGACAAAGCCGGTACCCACCGCAAACTCCAACTTAATGAATTGGAAGAGATGCGTCATGAAGCTTATGAGAGTGCCAAATTATATAAACAAAGGACTAAGGCTTTACATGATCGCTTAATCCATCGAAAATCCTTTGAACCTAACCAGAAAGTTTGGCTCTTTAATTCTAAATTACGCCTCTTTCCAGGTAAGCTTAGATCTCGCTGGGATGGCCCCTATGTTGTTACTCAGGTTTTTCCTCATGGAGCAATTGAAATTTCTGACCCACGAGATAATCGAGTTTTTAAAGTTAATGGTTAGATACTTAAGCCTGTCATTGAGAGAGATATTGAGAGGGGTGACATTGACTCCATTGATTTGATTGCTCCATTAATACATTAAGGGAGTACACATTGTCTAGCTGAAGACAATAAACTTAGCGCTTTTAGCGAGGCAACCCTTGTTTTATTCGGTTTATTTTTATGTTTATTTTCTCTCTTTTTCTCTAGTTTTAGTTAAATTTCTTTTATTTAATTCATGTAGTAATATTTTTTGATTCAGTAGTTTTAGTTGATTAATTAGATTTTTATTTTTTATTTTAATGTTTAAAAAAAAAAAGAATGTGTTTACCCGTTCGATCGGCCGTATACCCGATCGATTGGACCGTTCGATCGGTAAGTAGGCCGTTCGAATGGTCGAGTCGTCACTTTCACCTCGCGCCGGCCAATTCGGTTCCGCTGTGTTTCCTCCACCGCGCGCCGAGTTTTTCCTCCGCCGTCTTCCGTACCTTTTCCAGCGAGCTTTTTGTCCAAAAATCATCCCTCTTCTCTGATTTTTCGTGTAGAATCCATTTCCGGAGTCCATTTGAGCCAAATCGCCCTCTATTTCACGCAGTTCCTCTGTTTCACCGGTAAGTCCCAGATTCGATTTTTGAAATTTTCTTTCGATTTTTGACCAAATCAGGTGCAATTTGTTGTGGAAATTTGTTCGAAACATCTTGTATATCTTATGTTGATGAGTTGGTTCAGTTTTATTAACTGATTACTGCATAAATCATGGTGGATTTTGAATTTTTCAGTCCGCACTATTTTTGTCGAAAATTGCAATTTTTTATGCTTTAATGAACCAATTTATATGTACTTGCTTTATGAAAAATGCTTAATTTTTACTTGTGCATATCATATTTTAATTTGGGACATTTCTGATCATTTTTTTTATATAGGGGTATTTTCATAATTTGACATTATTGGGCTGTGTAGAATTTTTTTACTTACTTTTAGTCGCTTCACTATCACTGTTAGCACTTCTGTTTGAGCTTTTTGCAGACCTATGGCGCACGGTTCACGTTCTAAAGTTCCGAAGAAGAGGAAGGGCGCCCCCTCTACTTCGCGTGCTTCATCTTCCACGACCGCCGCTGTTGATCGACCTCTTCGTGCTATTTGTTATGAGCGACA
This sequence comes from Saururus chinensis, assembly GCA_035235625.1. NCBI lineage: Eukaryota > Viridiplantae > Streptophyta > Magnoliopsida > Piperales > Saururaceae > Saururus > Saururus chinensis. The sequence goes on along the minus strand of CP141143.1, from coordinate 31,178,852 downwards.
AGTGGAGTTTGTCCCCACCATTACTGCTGCCCAGTCATGGCTTATGGAGAGAGATGATTGGCGTTTATTTTTCTCAGAGATTGCCGCCCCTGACACTCACGTACATCATGAGCAGGTCCGATCTTTTTATGCATCCGTTTTTCTTAATGAGAGTGGATATATTGTCAGCACCATTGGAGGTATTACGATCACTGTCACACCAGATCTCATAGCTTCAGTGATGGGTCTCACACGCTCTAGCTTCACCTATCCGTCTTTTGGTGATTTCGCTTTTCCTGATGAGTATATTATCACGGGAACTCTTATCGGGCAGGAGCGAGGTCCATCCCTCACATATGGATTGCCAGCTTCTCTCATGACTCGGGACTATCGTTTTGCACATCTGATATTAGAGCATGACATATGGTTCCGCCGTCATGAGAAGGTTGACTACACTTTAGCTTGCCTTCTTTATGTTCTGGGTCATGCAGAGCGGATTCACATCAATTTTCTCTCCTTTGTCTTCGCACGGATGGCAGATATAGTCTCTGGACCAGTGGATGCTCGATTAGCTTTTCCTTTCCTTTTGGAGTGGATTTTTGTTCACTTTCAGTTGGATTTTCCTTCATATGCACCCACGAGCCGAGGTTTAGGGGTCATTTCCCAGGCGACCCTAAACCGTATGATTACACATTGTCCTCCTCCACCAGCATTCGACGAGGAGAATGAGGAGGAGCCAGCCACAGAGGGTGTACCAGATGTTGCAGCTGAGCAGCACATTCCAGCACATGTTACTGCCTCTTTCCTTGAGATGGAGCATCGTCTTAGAGCACATATCGATTCTTCTCAGGCACAGCTTCAGACGAGGCTTACTGCACATATAGACGCTCAGATGACTGAGATGAGAGGACTGATTCAGAGACTGGCTGATTTGATTCGTAGCCAATCAGCTCTGGCAGATGCGGATGATAGTGACTAGAGTTCTACTGATGCAGATGATTCTGATATTTAGCTATGCAGTGGCTACTTTTCTCTTTTCTTTTCTTTGTTTATTTTTATTTTTATTTTTATTTTTGTTTTGTTATCTCTTTTCTGGGAGCTTGATATTTAAGGTTTGGGAAATTGCTCTTGATATGTATGTTTCTCTTGTTTTCTCAATCCTATGTACTTCAATTTCAGATTAGTGGATTAGTTATGCTTTCAGGTGATATCTTTCTTTTCCTCTCTTACTTATTCTTGTCATTATAGTATATATTTTCTTTTACATTGAGGACAATGTTCAGTTTAGGTTTGGGGGTATAGAAAGATATTTTTCTTTCTTATTTTTCTTTTAGGATGTTTTAGAGTTTTTATTTTCTTTTATGTGGTTTTTATTGCTTATTTTCTTTTAAAAACATATGTCTGTTTTTAAAGAGATCAATTTCATGAAGAAAGTTCAAGTAATTAATTAAGTGATGAAAATGATTAAGTGAGTAATTTCTATTTTATATTCTTTATCTTGGATAATTGTGCTTATATTTTTAAATCACATTTCACACACTTGAAACTTGTAGGAATACAATTTTATAATTTATTACTTGTCATCTTAGTGGGATATCTTTAATTGGGCATATTTTCGAAAACTTGGCAATTAAGTAATTTTTAATGTTTTATGATAGATCTTTATGTTTGGCTATTATTTGAAAAAAAATGGGATAAGTGTGATGAAAAAAAAAAGTTGAAAAAAAAAGTTGAAAAAAAAAATAAAAATAGATTGATTGAAAAAAAATTGATGAAAAAAAAGTAAAGGTTTGTTTCTCTTTTCACTAAGTAACCGGACCTTGTGCCTAGGCAAGTATAAGGGATTGCGTCAAAAGGTGAAAAGTTGAGATAAATTCTTTTATGACTTACTTGGTTCTGTAGCCTTTATAGTTCGAGTTATTAAGCCTGAGGGGTGTTTCAACACCTAGTGCCTTGAGCCAACTGGATTAGGGATACTGGCCTAACGCTTGCTACATAGACTATTTAGAAAGCTTAATAGAACTAAGTATTGCACAAGTCATATTTTGAGGTATATTATGATCTTATTCCCTGAATTTAATTTAAATTTGATGGCTATTACATGAGGGTTTATTATGAGATGTTAAAGATGAAATATTGTCATTGTTATATTTTTTAGTTAGTAAACTTTAATGAGCTTGGTTAATGGGTCACATAAGATATGCTTGTTAATAGAGAGTGAAATTGTATGACTATAAAGTTTCTACACTTTATGTTTTTGAAATGTATATATGTAATTGCACAATTAGTTTTAAGATGAGGTTATAGAATGGACGATTCCTTGCTTGAAAGTGATCAGATCGATATTATTTATTTGTTTCAAGTATTTGTGGTTGGTTCTTTTTAAAAATAGTTGTGTGTTTTTAATAGAAGATTGTTTTTAGAATTTTTGTTTTCTTGTTTTGTTTTATTTATTTTCTTAAGTTTAGATGTTTGTGGGTATCATTGCTGCAAACCCTCACGAGACACAACTCGTCCAACTAGGGACACCTAGGGGTTTAAAGGCTTGTTGCATACGCTAAATGTAATCGTGATTCCCTACGAAAGTGGCATTCATTTATTTATTTATTTTAGATTAGTTGTTTTGTTTTGTTTTGCTCGAGGACTAGCAAAATATAGGTTTGGGGGTATTTGATAAGTATAATTTATGTGTTATTTTACCTTTAATTATTTTATTATCTAGTCTCATTTAAGTGTTAATATAGGTTAAATTATTAGATATTAAATTTAATTAGGTTAGAAAAAGCTTCCATGGTGTTTTGAATTAAATTGGCTTATTTTGCAGATTCTTCATTGGCGATCGAACAGGGTCACTTACCGATCGATCGGTTACACGTGATTTTAAAGAAAATTCAGTTCAAGTGTTCGAACAGGCTTGCAGGCGATCGATCGGCATAACGCGCAGATTCCTTATTTCACCCAATTTTGAGTCCTTTTCATATACAACTCTTTCTTACGGATTTAATGCCTATATAAAGACTTATTTGGCACGAAATTAAGGGAGAACAAGTAGATTTTCTGAAGAGAAGAAGGAAGAAGAAGATGGAGAAGAAGCCAAAGCTTTCAATGGAGATTCAATTACTTTCTTCTACCATGGAAGGCTAAACTATTCTTTTACTTAGGAGTTGATGAAGCTATAGATAAGTTTCAGTTTCTTTTCTTTTTAATTTAGATCTCAGTTGTGAATTATGACAATTGTATGATAAAGATTTCCTTTTTAATGGAAGAGTTTTTTAATGTTTATTCAATTCTATGTTGATTTATTGTCTTGTAGATGATAGATTGATGTGGTTTTGATATTTTTATCAATTCTAATTTCTGTGATTTAGATGAGATGGTCATGCAATAGTTTTAATGTTCAGATAATTAAGGACTTGGATGAGTTATACTAAGATTAGACGGGTCATGCCTATAGCTATTTAGTGTAGATGATTCGTGCTATTGTCGAAGATAGTTCATGCCATGGAAATTAATTAATGATTCTTTCTGAAGTAATTCTAGCTTGTAGCTGAGAATACTTGTTCATATTCACACTAGATTTAGATTAAAAGTTAAGAAATTGTTATGGTTCTATAGTGGATTCGATTTCCTAAGTAAATTCCATCACATTAATTTCTTGTTTTTAAACTAGTTATTTTTTTTCCTTTACTTAATTTAAGTTTAAGTTGTTTTAGTTTTAAACCAGCAAATTCTTCTTTATATTTAGTAATTATTCATCCGTCCCTGAGGTTCGACAACCCTTAAATACTCATCCTAGTACAATTACCTTGTACACTTGCAAAGAGTTTAATTATAAACGATCAGTCATGCCCTTCCACTCCGGTCCTTAGGGGCTAAGTTGGGTTATGGTATTTTCTGGTATATTTTAGGGCCGTACTATGGATGGTTCCCTTTCGAAGATGGTCTATAGTGGCTGTATCATTTGTTTAGGTTGACATTTGATGAGACTGTCTCTCTTTGGGATTAGACAGAGATATTGATTATCGAATAATAGTTCGAGAGATAATTAATAATATTATTTATTTATTTTGTTTAATTAGAGCAAGTGAAACAACTAAAAGATTTGCATAAAATATAGGTTGATTAAAAATACTTATGCATTGCATGTTAGTGATATGCTTCTTGAGATACTTTAGTTTTTAGGCAGAACTACGTCTTGATCCGATCTTGTTGCAAACATTAGAGATGTTATCTGATGAGTACATAGACAACTAATATCGAGTGATGTTGGCCTAATTTGAAAAAATATTAAATAATATTTTTATTCTTTTGAAACATTCCTCTAAGGCGAGGAGATGTTTCGTTATAATTTGGTCTTGTTTAGTTGCAAGTTCTTTAGATGAGGACTAGTGAGATCAAGATGTCGAGGAGTAGTTGAGGTTGGCATTGGGATGTAGTTTCTTACTTCTAGAATTTTGTAAGTAATTATAATTACTAGCAAAAGAGCCAATTTACTCGATTATTTATTTTCAGGCAGAAGACAACAGACTTGTACTTAGAGGGTTAACCTGCTATTTATCGAATTTTAACATGTGTAATAACATCATATATTTTGATATTCATATTTGTGAACCCCAATTATCATGACCTGGATATTTAATCAGATGTTTTGTTTTGTATTTAAGAAAGAAAAAAATTTCTTATAATTTATCGTGTGTCATTTATTAAAAAAGGTCCTAAAAATCCATGTCGTGACACCTTATACAATTAACCTAATTTTCAACATTAGCTAAGCATTAAACTCTATAATGAGACATTAAGCATTAGTAAAGTGTACTATGTTTTCAAAATTATACTCAATTAAAGACATCCCACTAAGATAATAAGTAACAAATCATGATATTATATTTTTACATGTTTCAAGTGTGTAAAGTAATTAAAAAATATAAACACAAGTATCTAAGATGATGAAATAGATTATAAATCACTTTAATCAATTGCTTTCATCCCTAAATTTATTCGCTTGCACTTTCTATATGAAACTTGTCTCCTTAAAAATAGAAATATGCATTAAAAGAAAACTATAAAAATATAAAACCAGTTTGAAAACTAAACTAAACTCAGAAAACCACTTCCTATACCCTTGAACCTAAACTAGACATTATCTTCAATGCATAGCAAAAGAAATATTACAATGATAAATAAAAAAAGCACCTGAGAGCAGCATCATAAGTCTAAACCAATAATTCAAGACAAGTACATATCAATTGCATCCCTCCATGCCAATTACGCGAAACGCGGAATTACGATTTGCAAGCCTGAATAACCAGTGGGCCCTAAAAAAGCGCTTTCACTCGCATCCTCCGTTCCGTGCCAATTACGCGAAACGCGCACCGCGTGTATAAAACTGGCGACTCACCAATCCGAGGCCTTGAATTGAAGGAAGCTTCCAAGGAATCTTCAAATCCGGCGTTTTTCGGGCGGACAAAAGGACACGGAATTCCCTGCCGTCGGAGCCACGTCCAAGGAATTACAATTCTCCGCCTTTCTGGGTCTTCTTCTCCGGTCTTGCTCTGCGTCATTCCGCCATGGGCACCCCGGAATTCCCCAACCTCGGGAAGCACTGCAGCGTAGAAGAGTGCAAGCAGATCGATTTCCTGCCCTTCACCTGCGACCGCTGCAAGCAGGTTCGGGATTATGCACTTTACTTCTCGAGGGAATTTTGGGTCGTTTTGCATGTTTAAGTTTTTATTTGTCCGTTTTATGTGCTGTGTGGAAAGATATGAATTTTCGTTTCTTTTTTGTTTTCGTGTGGTGAATGAGAAAATGGGTTTTTGCCATTTGGATGAACTGCGTCTTGCTTAAGATTATCATTGCCTAAGTTCATCAACTTAGGATTTGTTTGGATTTTTTGTGGTGAGTGATAAATTTTTCATTTTTCTGCACTGAGTCTTGTTTATGTTTACCGAACTGGAATGTTTTTGTTTCATTGTATTTTTCTTCCCATCGTAATGGTGTAATTCTGTTGCTAACCGGTACTGATTAGGTGGTAATTGCTAATAAAACTATTTGATAGTCGTTCGAATTTGCGATTTGCTTTAATTTAAGATTCTGATTTGATATGTGAGATCTGATTCGATTGGAGAAGTTGACAAACTGTGGTTGCTGAAATAAAGTAAAATGCAATCAATTGGTAGTCGTCTGTTTGGTTTGCTTTAATGATGCAATGTGCATTATCAGAAAAATCTACATACGACCTGTCTCTACTTCCATTTGTAGGGTTTTGATTGTTTTCACCTGTGTTATCATCAAAAAGTTGCGTTAAAGACTTTCAAGGTCCTGCATCAATTAAGCAGGTCAAATAGGATACTTATATATAGGAGACAGCAACCGGTGAAATATTAAACCTTCTGCACAATGGGGTGATAACCTTTTGCAATGACTCAATGACTAACAGAAAAGTAGGATTGAAATTCGAATTAAGGCTTGTGATCCAACTTTCTGTGCAGTTATCAATTGAGGGGTTTAAATTGATGGAAAACACTGGTGTGGTGTGGGGGAGGTGGTGATAACATTTTTCCATGGCTCAATGACTAACAGAATGGTGGGATTAAAATTCGAATTATAGCTTATAATGCAATTCTGTTGAGATCTTACATTTCATCATAGCATGCATCTGCCTTGTAAGTACGCCTACAAGATATTAAACAGTGGCCATGGTATTACTAAAATGAAGAACACTGCATCAGCCAAGCCTACTGTGCCTTTAACTTACTTGGTTTGCTGCTTTCATTACCAAACCCTGGTACAAGTCTTTTGTTATGAGTAGATTATTGTTAGATGTATTTATTGTACTTGATTGTTGAGTCAATACTAGTAAACCTGATATGTGTGAAAAATTAGCTTTGTTTTCTTTTAGGCAGTTTTTCTATATGCAATCTTTTCCTTTCTTGAGAAAGAACAGTAGTAGGTGCTCTAAGAAGTAGAGAGTGTTCATATTTTGTAAGATGATGCATATCCTTCAGGACAAAGAGTCATGACTTATTGTATATATTTTTTGTGAAGCACCTGCTAGTCATGGTATCAAATCCTATATTTTCAGTTCATGACTGCTGGCACATGTCATGTTTTATACAGGTATTCTGTTTGGAGCACAGAAGTTATCTTAAACACCACTGTCCAAGGGCTGACGACAATGATGTGACTGTGCTCATCTGTCCACTCTGTGCAAAAGGGGTTAGGCTAGTTCCTAATGAAGACCCAAATATAACCTGGGAATCTCATGTGAATACAGATTGCGACCCATCAAATTACCAAAAAGCAACAAAAAAGAAACGCTGCCCTGCTCCTGGCTGCAAGGAAGTTTTAACATTCTCGAATGCAATCCGATGCAGGGATTGCACCCTTGAGCATTGTCTGAAGCACCGATTTGGGTCCGATCACAAATGTCCTGGACGTACCAAGAAACCTGAATCAGGGTTTCCCTTTATGGGTTTACTTAAAAAAAGTCAGAAAAATGATGCAAGAACAACCCAGAGTAACAACACATCAACACATTGGGCGAGCAGCTTTCTCAATGCTGCCTCAAGTGTCCGAGCATCTGCTGAAGCTGGCATGACAAAGCTAAGTATAGCAACATCCCAAGCTTTACAAAAAGCAAAGGATGGTATTGGACAGAGTAGCAGTGGTGGTGGACAGGTGGAGGAATGCCTTCAGTGTCGAGCAACATTCTCTTCTGTCACAGCTCTAATAGAGCATGTGGAGAGAGTTCACGAAAGAGGTGGGCATATGGGGCCTAAGCAGGTCACAATTGATGTGTGCCCCAAGTGTAGTAGAAGTTTCAGAGATCCAGTTTCTTTAGTGGAGCATGTGGAAAGGGATCATGGAGGGACTTCGGTTCATTAATAGGTGTGTACTTTCTTATGTTCCAAATTCTTTCAAGTTTTGCCCAAGTTTATGAAAAATAGAAGATTCTGTTATTAAAAATAAGTGGAGTCTGATTTGTGCACATTAGATAAGAACAAAAGATCAATTTGCTGCAAACAAAAATATAATATGTGCATTTATTTCCTTTATTGCAGGTATGACTGGTTGCGGCCTTTTATTTTGGGCTACAGTGAGACTGTTCGTAACTTTATATTACTTTCATTTCATATACAAGACTTTATGCTTTTTAGTTGGGTTTGGTGTTGTTTCCATCTCAAGTGAAAAGGAAATGTAGCATGCCATTGTCTTGTAAAAGTTATGTGATCCTTATGATCACACTTGTGAAAAATACAATTGAGACCATTAAAACAACCTGAGTCTTGACCTCTTCTTTTTGAAATGGGTTTAGATACTGTTGCTTCAGTATCTAGGAAATGTAGTTCTAACATTTTAGTACCTAATAGTTGTATTCTGGTATGCGTCCTATAATCTAAAAATAATATTTAGGCTTGGCCTTTTTTTTAAGAGAGCAAGCCTCAATTCTGAATAGGAAACTGGTGAAAAGACTTAATTGGTGCAAAAATTTAGTGAAAACAATTAAGCAATCATGACCTAACACTCAGACAATATTGATTGTACAGAATGGTTACAGTCTGAAGCTCAGGAATCAATTTAAACAACTCAATCAATACTATGTTTCTTTAATTTTAGTCTTTTAATCCATAAATAAGGTAATCACTGCTAAACTTTAACTGGCAGCAGATTGCACTTTGTATGACTGATCACTTGATAGGCTCGCACTGATGGTGCGGGATCCACATGGCCTAGGAATGGGGCCGTGACACAAATGCAAGCATTCTAAAAGCATAGCAGGCTGTGAGCAGTGTTACCACTTTCATTCAAAATAAAAGGTTTATAAGTAAAAATTGCAGGAACTAAATTGGGATGGAAGATGATGGGTCTCGATCAGCAAAAGCATTGCTTGAGCCCCAACAAGGAGTTGTTCTTTTAGTATTTCCCTCTCTTTGTGTATATGCGTATTTAACTGAGCAATCTCAATGCTTAACCCCAATCAGCCAAGTGAACATTCTTGCCCTTGCACAGCGGTCAACATTTATCAATTGCTCCCTATTTAGTTACCTAAAGTTGGTAAGACATCTTATATTATATTGAATATGAATCATACTAACCTGACAGTCATTTTGTTAAGTGATGAGTATACTGGCTCGTTGATATGTGGAACCCACGTTTACTAATAAGTGTTTAAATTAAAAAACTAAAAAACTAAAATTTATTTCCTTATAGTTTTTTAATCTCGACGGAGGGAGTACTATATTTGTTTAAAAAGCTCTGATTCAGGGTCTGCCTGGGCATATGTCACGACCTGTCTCTAGCTCAGTATCATCCCACTCAAAAGTTTATTAAGTTTGCTTTCATGCTTGAGAATGAATGGGGCTCGTATCGAGCTTCAACTGTGCTTCTAATTCGGTCCATCTAAAGTCGAGCCAGCGCATGAGATAAAATGAAGGCAGATCTGGAGGCCCACGCTCTAGTGTTCCTAATGTCTACTCTTCGACAAAGATCTGTCTCGCATTGGATGATAAAAACGCAGTCTGAGCATGAAAGTAGAAAAGAGAAGTAAGATTCATACGGTCAAGGATACACATATACTCCCTCCATCTTGTATTAATAGTTATATTTAAAAAAATAATATTTTTTATTGAATGATGAAATCCACTTCTTAATGAAGGGAAAATAAGCTCATGATATTTTTTTTAAGTACCTAACTACTTGAATTAAATAAAATAGAGGAATATTTTTTTTTTTGTAAAAAATGAAGCTATTAATTTAGGACGGATGGAGTATAAGCATTGCATTTTGCAAGTTCAACAACTTTCAAAATTCAAATTAAGAAAAAGGGAAGCCAAAAACTAACACCTAATGGAGAAAGAAAAGCTCCATGGATCATGGATGTCAACCTAATTGAAAACAAAGCAAAGGGTTCTCTATATAGGGAATAGTACATTTTATGGTGAAAAATTGCATGCCCTTTTTCTAAAGGACCTTATTAACATGTGCCGGACGCATATGGGGCACAGGATCAGGGTAGTAGGGAGGTAGAAGAAGGTTTCTACCAGCAGAAGTGCCGAACTTGTTTTGGTGACACAATAAGATCCAAGCCGCAAAAGTAGCCAAGTGCTTCTTAACTTTTTTCTTATTGAAATGGTTTACCTTTCATTTGAACTGGGTTTGGTGACACAATAGGATCCATGCCAGTTACAATGTCAAAGTTTATACATGTTGAAACTACTTCATGATATAAACACCGTTGATTAGTAGTGCTCACTTTTCTAGGCTCCATCAATTAACCATGTTGGCCTGAAGTTGTGTTAAATTTGACATTATCCAGATTGGAGTTGACCAAAGGCTCCCCCATCTGGCTATGCCGATTAAAGATGCAATTATTTATCACTTAGGTTTGAGAGCTTGAATGACACCAGGACTAGCTCATTTGTATTTGTCTCTCTTATTTTTAGGCTGAGCAACCATAGACTTGAAACAGCTATCATTGGACATACCCACAATCCAAGTTTATTCTGGTTAGGTATATTGGTTAGGGTTGATCTTGGTACTTGAGCTGCTTAGTCCACTCCAACCTGCTCATCATATTTAAAACTAGTTGTTATCATTTGCACAAGAGAAGTCTACTCACCTTCATTTTAGTTCCTCACAAAAATTATTTGTCTACAACTATATGACATATTCAGACCACCGAATTCCAATACATCCCATTTTGAATCAAAAAATTAATTGTCAGACCACGACTTAAGGAAAAGGCCAAGATTTGGATCTGTTGAAGATTCAAATCCAAGCGGCCTTCTGAATTCAGACTAGTCCCTTGTACTAACTTGCCAGCACTGAATAATTTGAAAATATGGAGTCCATTCATTTTTAGAGTCTGGACTGTGGTCTAATCTACCTATCTTAAGTAATGAATAATCAGTGGAAGCCAGCCCTACAAAAATCTTTGGTATCCCTCCTGTCCGAAATTAATAGTTACATTAAAAATAAATTAAAATTAATTCATATTGAAAAGCCAAATATAGCAATTAATTTAAGATGGAGAGTGTATATCATATTAAAATTAACATTATGTTCTACCATAAGTCCATAAAATTGATAGGCCATCAACCTCATTATAGTATCAAGGAAGGGGACCCACTGCCATGATGCCGATTAGATGGAGAGATGGGCAACTAGGTTGTGGACCCAAAAAACATACTCTTTCTGTCTCATATTAATAGCTCTATTTGAAAAAATAAATTATTTTTATTGAATGGCGGGACTCAAAGAATCTCATAGGAGATGTCAAATTAAGTCATTGAAGATGTTCAAGTGACTCATCTATATGACTATGTAGTAATTTAACAACTTATAAATTTCAACCGTAGATATTATTTGAAAGGATGTACAAAGAAAAAACAAAAAAATGAAGAAAGGGAAATGTGGTGAAAATATAGGTGAAAAGAAGAAATTTAAAAAAAGGGTGTCTCCAAATTGAGTGCCCCAGTTGGAAATAGTGGGGTGCCATTTCTTTCTATTTTTTATGCCACATGGGATGCCATTTAGAGATGGCTTCCAGCATTGTAGATGCTCTCACATATAAGAGTATGAAAAATAGAAAAAAATTTATGAGTCAGGGTTTATGCAGACATGCATAAGCCTCAGCATCATGAACTATCAAATCTAGATTTGATGGCGCAAAGAGGTATAAAACTAATATGTCTCCTGAGTTATGTGTGTCGTTGGATCAAAATCTAATAGTACGTAATGCCCGAGCTCACATAGTCATACGTGAACCTAGCTCATATAAACGGGACTCATGAAAAAACCCAACAAATAATACTTTTTACATAACCATTTAATCTGAGACAATTTGAGTTATTAATATGAAATAAAATTTTCTTCCAAATGGAGATATTAATAGGGGATGAAAGGAGTAATTTTATTTGGAGGTGTGGGGGCAACTATTTAAAAAGTCCTTGAATTTCAGTTGTCAAGGCATTCAAATTTCAGACCTTTCGTCATTATACTTAAAAGGAATAGGGCCTTTGGCCATCTTACCTGGTTAATATTCTTTTGGTGGGTGCAAATTCTACCCGTGAGCTAGTGGTCTTCCCAATGTGGTGATCCCTTCCGTACGTGATGCCTTAAGAACCTTACTTGCATTTTAGTAGGAGGGGTGTTTTTTCAATTAAGAGCAGAACCTTTCCCTCTTTATAGATTTGCATTAGCACGTCAAAGTTGTCGGATTTACATGTTGGCAATGAAAATTACTCATCTGCAGATTTAGATAATTTATCGTTAAATCAATGTTGTTATACTCCCTCCATCTTAAATTAATAGCTTCATTTGGTAAAAAAAATTATGTTTTATATTAATAACTTTATTTTTAAGTAGTAGATACTTAAAAAATAGTATCATATTTATTTTTTATGCTCTTAGATGTGGGTTTAACCATTCAATAAAAAGTACTATTTTAATGTAGTTACGAATACAGGATAGAGAGAGTATTATAAATCCATTCGTGTTGTAAAATTGACTTGATGTTTTCGTGAGATTGACCCACCCAACAATAATATCCAAACCTGTCAAATAATAATAGCCATTTCTTGTGAATGTTTAAATTTGACAACTTTGACCTACCAATATGCAAAGTTCTCTTCCATAAAAAGAAGAGTCTCATTTATATGAGTTCGAGCTCACGCATGACTGCGTGAGCCCATTCATTGCCCGTTATTGAATTTTAATTTAACGATGTACATGTAAGATATGGAAGACAAATCAGGAAGGTGCAATCGATCAGTGCACCAGAACGATTGATTGGCCCCCCGTCCGTGGAAGCAGCAGGCACATGTGCAATCGATCGATGACATTGCGATTGATTGGCACCAGGATGGCTACTGTCACACCCCAGCACACGTCACCCCTCACCTGAACCTAGTCTAAGGAGGAAGCAGCACCCGGTGCGACAACGTTAACTGGAAATGTGGAAGACTTAACCCATCTTTGGGTAAATAGACAACAAAGTAAGCACACAAACCCTTTGTGCAAAAGTAAATAGAGAAAATAAATGACTACTTAACAATCTTAGTCCGCATATACTCACATTATCTAGTTAACACATAATAATAACAAGTCTCGGGGCTAAACATGTCTAAGCCAACAACGGCTAAACATAGAGTGAAATAGAGTCAAATGTTTAAGTTCAACATAACATATATACAAACTAATATAACACCAAACATCTATAACCCCTTTTAATGAACGTGGTCATCCTTATGCTCAACATAGAACTCATCCAAAGCACCTTCATGACACAACAAGTAGCCCCAAAATAAAACCGCAAACAAAGAGGGGTGAGCTTAGCTCAGCAAGGGTTTTAATACGGAATGTAAACTCATAAAAACATCACATGCATTCTCAATATAAATATGCATCATATGATCATTCTCGAAAAATGTATATCATAAGATAAATCACATTCTAAAAATACATAATCATGTTACCTGTACATTAGGACATAACTCACATTCCATAAACATATATTCATACTACATGTGCATCATGATGTAAAACACATTCCATAAACACATAATCATGTCATATGCACATCATGATATAACTCACATTCCATAAATAAATATTTATGTCACCTACACATCATGGGTTCACCCATAGTTCATAACACATATACATATCACGTGTAGTCATAGGAATCTCATTATAACATTCACATCTTGCATAAATCAATTCTCAATATTTACATCCTTCATAATCATATCTTAATATACACATTCACCCTGCAAAATCAAGTGTATCAAACACATATAATCCTGCATGTTTATACAAATTTATTTCATCATCATATGTGTAACATAAGCATCATTATTTCTACACAACCTGTGTCAATGAGCATTATATCCCATACACATGCAACAATTATTAAGTGAATGTCTCACAATTGAGAAAAATCAATCAAACCTGCTTGATTAGGACAATCCTTTGAAGGGAAGGTCTGAATTCCTAAAACAAAAACTAGAGCGGTTTGGGTAAGTTCCCTAACTGGGAAGGTACCCCCTGCTCACTCAAGATAATCCTTGCAGGGAAGGTCCGAATTCTAAGAAATAAAGACTAGAGCAATTCCTGCTCACCCGGGACAATCCTTGTAGGGAAAGTCCGAATTCCTAAAAAAAAACTAGAGCAACCTAGTAAGCCGGTGCACACGGACATACAATCCTGGATTCTTAGGGTCCAAATAACTCATCAATTTAACTCATATAGAAAATCCACTCATCTCAACCCAGGGAGGCAACACGTCCTTAATGAATGTAAAATGAAAACCTTGTCCTTTCGGACATAAAACCAATTCGATAAGTCTCCAAGTGATTAATCTGACAACCAATGACATTCAATTATATTCAATCGATCAAGCATGACTAATATTGATTAATCTTTATTTATAAATCATTTTTATGATGTATGCAACATGATACATACATGAGCAAAATATAAGTATATGTAAACATACTCTAATCAGTCTTATGTGCATGAAATATGGTCCATTTGTGTCAATTAAAATCATATAAGCCAATGGAAGAGTGTACATACATAGTAATGTTCATTCATAGGCTAAAACATATGGAACATGAGTCATCTATAATCAATGCTATATGTACAAATATCCATAATTTATCATAGTCGTATCCTACTGGAATCACAGAGTAAATGCGAAAAAAAAATTAAAATACGGATTCAAGACAAATATAACATCATGCTAAACCTAGACAAGTATAGTTATATCCATGTTTAAGCTAAATCATAATTCAAATAGGGTTCACATGTAATTATAGTGACATTTATAAGTAATTATAACTCATCATAGTCATAGAGAATTAGATTTATGAGAAGAGAACAAGAAATGGCCAAAAATCTACAAAATAGGCCAAAAACCATAAAACTGCAGTACAATTGTTCGAACGCTTGGCCGCTCGAAAGGCCAGATAGTCCATTTGAATGGCTAACCATTCAAGCGCCCATTTCGATCGGTTGAAACAGTTCACTTTTTAGGTTCGTCTTCAACCTTTTGAAATTCAAACCAAAAATATTTTAAAATTCTATATAAATTCAAAAATCACTATAGAACATCATATAATCAACATATAACCCTATAACATGACAGATCTAATAATTTTCATGCTTAATCACAAGAAAATAACCATAAATTGTGTACTTTTAACAAATCACCATTAAACATGAAAATGAAGCAATAGCTCAAATAAATCTACAACCATGCATTGCAATGAATAAAACCACACAAGGTAAAACTCCCTTACTTCTAACAAGCCTTTGAATGAATGAAAGAGCTTCAATCCTCAAGACATCCTACCTAAAATTATGGTTTTAGTTAAAACCTAATTTAAATTAGCTAATAGACTCAAATTAATTTGATAAAAGATAGATCTAGGATATCTTTAGGTTAAATATAAAAATCACCTAATTAGGGTTCTAAATCAAAATTAAATAAAAAAATCAAGAATCAAGTTAGGGAAATGAAGATAGGAATGATTAAGACCAAAATCAAAAGATTAAGGGTAATTAGGGTAATAAAGCATGCATTAATCGAAGTTTCTCCTTTGGGAAATGAGGGTAGAGCAGTTCCTCCATTCTAATACAACCCTTCCCCATTTGGAAAATAGTTTAGGGTTTTCCTTAAATAGTACTCCATCTGTCCTTTATAAATAGCTCAATTTCTCATTTTTATGATTTTTATCATATGATAAGTCTCATGTAAGTATAACCATAATAAAACCCCATGACTTTCTGTGTTTGCATCATACACAGAGAGTGCACTGTCGGACTGCCATGTATCCAAGCCTGAGACAAGAGATATCCTCTTCATCGAGCTCAATCGCCATCGTATAGTGTTGAATTGCACTCTCAAATTCCTTCGTCTTATACGCAACATTTCCCGCTTCCTTCTCCATCTGCACCACCGCCTTGCACTCCTTCTCCTCCTCTGGGATCTCCATCACCTCCTGTTCTGGATTCAGCTTGGGCTTCTTCGCTGGCTCAATCAGCTTCTTCGCTGGCTCAGTCGACTTCTCCACCTCCATCGTCGGAACATCCTCCTTCGCCCACGTGGGCCCCTTCATCTGGATGTTGAGTAGGACTCCCAGTGCCTGCATCATCCTCTAATCCAACAAGTACTTGTTCAGATTGTTCGGATTCCTCTATATGCCTTGCATCATCATCAAGAAGTCCAGCTGCTGAAGGTAGCTTCGGGTGGTCGAATCCGCCATGAGCTTTGCCCACACATCCGAGCCCGGGAAGAGGTTGCCCACCGAAGGAGCAATGTTGGAAGGCTGGGCCCGGGTAGCAGCGGCCCGGGCGTCGACGAGGCCGGACTTGAGGCGAGTATACATTCTTTATACTTTTAGTACAAAAAGGAAGAAGCTTGGCTTAGACACGTACCAGAAGAAGAGATTTGTGCAAGCATAAGAAGTCCAAAGGAGGTGGATTTTGATTCGAAATGTGCCTAGTTTGATCGGACTCAATATTCATTTTAATTGTTTTCCTAGTTCCGAGATGGTCGACCCAATGGCTAAAGCGGGCCTCCGAAGCAGCTTGAATGAGGAGTTACCCCACCTGACAGAGCTCACCAAAGAGTTGCAGGACTCGGCCTCCTCTCTCATCTCCATGACCAGCGGCGAGGAGCAGGTGGTCATCAAGCAGGCTGCAGCGCTCAAGGCGGCCATCCGAAGCCTTCAGTTGTCTATCAAGGCGGCGGCGAGGAGGAGGGACATCGACCGGAAGGAGGTTGACAAGGTTTGCTTCATTGCTCTTCGAGTCATTTTTAAGGATAGGAGTGTGTTTCTAACCTGTTTCATGACATTATTTTTCCAAAGTGAGAAGCATCATAGAGCTTTTAAGGTTTAAATTGAGTCAAATGGAGCAATTAATATAGAACATGATTTTTTTTTCTCTTGAAGCTATTAATATAGGACAGAGGGACTAAAGGTTTGGGTTGGGTAAACAAACTATTAGGCTGGATAATAGGTCAAACGCCCTAAGTGACTATTTAAAGTTATTTTCTTTGCTTAAAAATGAATTTAATCATAACTAAACCCATTGAAATAAAATAATAGAAGATTAGAGGGTCAAATGAGTCGCATGTCATCCAACATGGACATAGGGCCCACGGTGGGGTTTGCACCCTTAATTAAGAAAAAATTAAGATAAAATACCATTAAATCGGTACAAATTAGATAAATCAAGTTTGACACTAAAACTTATAATAATGTAATTAAACCTTATTAAATTCATAATTAACTAACCTAACCTCAAAATCAAATTAAACCGGCAAATAAGAAAAATCACACAAATTCACACAATTAAAAGGAATTAAATCAAAATAAAATTAGAGATCTTACAACTACATCCAAAATGACGACGAGAGTTGGGTGATCGATTGCTTCCATAGTGATCGATCGGTACCTGTTTTAGCTATGTTGAAAAACAAACTAAATGTTTGACAATTGATCATATCTAGAGGTATCGATTGCTCTCAGGTTCAAAATCGGCTAAGAGAAAGAGCAATTGATCGTCAGCCACAGTGATCGATAGATTGGTTTGAAAAGTTCTGATTTGGATTCTTATTGATTGGCTACTTTGCGATATCATTCCCTAAATAGAGAAATACAAAATTATATGTCTCTAGATATAGAAGGCTCTTCTTCTTCCTTGGAGAGGTAGTGTTGGCCATTGGAGAAGCTTGGAAAAACTTATAATCATCCTATAGTACTCCCCTTAATAAATAGTCAAAATTGTGTGACCTTGTGGACGTAGGCACCATTGCCAAACCACGTGAACTCAATGTGCTCTCTTTCTCTCTCTCTCTCTCTTGATTATCTCTCTTGCACGTTTTTGTTCCTCGCAAGGATCCCACGGCTATGTAGATTATAAGCTAGATTGATTTTAGCAGATTCTATAATCCACAACAATTAATATTACAGATTCGAGTTTGGGTGAAAGAGATAATGGAAAAAGATGAGAAATTCAAATTCAAGAAGTTTATGGGCTAGAATTATGGGATTTGGTGCATGCAGATAGAGGACTAACTTTATAAAAATGAGTTGCATCTTCCAATTTTTTATGCATAGCCAAAGGATATGGAAGATGTTGCTTGGGCGTTGCTTGATTGGAAGGCCTTGGGAGTGGTTCAGTTATCTATTTCCTCATTCATTGCTTTGAATATCCCAAAGGTAAAGACAACAAAAGAATATTTTGATCTCCTCACATCAATGTATGTTAATCCCTCTTCGACTACCAAGGTACAACTTGTGACTTGCTTCTTTGATCTAATGATGGTTATGATCATGATGTTTTGATGCATTCAAACTCCTTTCATGACTTAATAAATCAGTTAGAGGTTGTTAAAGTTAGATTTAATGAGGATATTTATTCAATTACATTGTTAAAATATTTACCTGTGGATTGGGAATCATTTAAGATTGTTGTGCATAGTTCTAATTTTACCTATAAATTTAAATTGAATAATGTTTGTAGCTTATTATTAGCTAAGGAAACCAAGCTCAAAGGCGTCAATCCATCATCTAGGTCTCCTCTGGCTATTGACACCAAAGGCCACCAAAAGCAAAAACAGTTTAGTGGTAAAGGAAAGTTTCAACAGGGGTTCCAAGTTTAAGGGAAGGAAAAATGATAACAAGTGTTGGAACTGTGACCAAAAGGGTCATGTTAAACGTAATTACAAGAATGCATCACATGATGGAGGTAATAATAATAAGAATGTGAATGTTGTTAATATTGTTGATAGTGATAAATGCATGATATTATCTTGTGAAAGTAAATGTAATTCCTGGATAATTGATAGTGGTGCATCTTTTCATGTAGCATCTAGATGTAACTTGTTTGATAAATATGTATCTAGTGATTTGGATAAAAGTTTATTTAGACAATTATATGGCTTGTGAAATTATTGGTAAGGGTGATATTAGCTTGAAACATGAAAATGATGCAATGTTCTTATTAAAGGATGCCTGACATGTGCCTCGTTTAACCAAAAACATTGTCTTTATTGGCCAATTAGCTATGTGTGGCATCACCACTCAATTTCTAAATGACTGTTGGAAAATAGTTGTAACGCCCGAGATTTTTCACACATTTTCCTCAAAATTCACGGAAAATTTTTGCAATATAACGTCTGTAAATCGGAGTAAAAATGACGAAATCAAAACCTGATAAAACAGTTTATAATTCAAAACACTAAACATCCATTTTCCATCTAAATATTTTCATCACACGGTCAAACATCGTACGGCCAAAGCAAATATCATCAGGTGCTACTCGAAAACACACGTACGACTAAATTCGCTATGATCATAGACTTTAAATACAAATCCTTCCCAGGCATCCCTGAGTGCAAGTCTCATAACAGTCCACAGACTAATCCAAATGAAAGTCCAGAATATAAACATCTTAACATCTCATCTCGCCCAATACATCGGATCGTGGCACAAACAAACTCGCAGTGAGTCAAACATATACCTGAGTCAACGGGAATCAATCCTCCGCTGAAATGAGCATCCATCTCCAGGAGCTCTCCAACACACACCTGTAAAAGCCTCCCGAACCACGGGGCTAAAAATGGTAGGGTGAGTATTTTCATACTCAGTAGGAAAATACCCAGTAGGGGAAATCCCAAACGGTGAACTCAATAAGTTCATAAATACATGCGTTCATGTAACTCAAACATGAAGCAGATAGGCATATCAATATCATGCTCATGCACATACAAACATACCAAATGCACCATCGTGCCAAAGTCATACTAAATGCACCATCGTGCCAAAAACATACTAAAAGCACCATCGTGCCAAAAACATACCATCAAACAAAACTTACACAAACACCCTTATCCAGGGTCTTACAAACTTACTCGTACCATCGTACGCATACTCATACAACATACGCATACTTGTACGACCTTACTCGTACAATCATATGCTCGCTCACACAGCTTACACATACCTGTACGACCTTACTCGTACAGCTTACCCTTACTCGTGCAACCTTCCTCGCACATCTTACACTTACTCGTGCGACCTTACTCGCACATCTTACACTTACAGTCTTACTCTGAAACTTACACTTACAGTCTTGCTCGGATTCATATGCTTACAGTCTTACTCTTACAATCGTACTCATACTCATACTCATACAGTCATGCTCATACTCATACGGTCGTACTCATACACATACTCTTACAGTCGTGCTCAAACTCATACGCTTACAGTCGTACTCATACTCATACGCTTACAGTCGTGCTCACACACATAATCGTACACATATCAACGACCACTGAAGCTCATTACAACTAATAAGCTTCAGCGTCGAAATGGAAAAGAATGTCACTAGGGCAACACCTTAACCTCCGGGGAGTGACTAGACGCCATGGACTTTTCCGAAGGTAAGGCACACCAGTGCTCATGGGGCACAGGATCAAACAGGTAAGAGTAGGTCCATGATACTACTTACCTGAGCGCGCAAACATACACCCACACATAAGGGGTCATACAATTGCCCACACATAAGGGGTCTTATAGTGCCATAGAATCGCCCACCATAATGGGTCTTAAAGTGCCATTGCCACTCTTGGGCAGAAAACATACAGTGCCACTTGGGCAGAAACATACAGTGCCACTCTTGGGCGGAATCATACAACGCTCTCAACAGAGCATCAAATGTCTGGGCTTACACAAAGACACAGACCAAATCGGAAACATACGTCGCTCTCAACAGAGCAAAAGACGTCCGGTGCTCTACAC
The DNA here is from genome assembly GCA_035235625.1 of Saururus chinensis. Classification (NCBI taxonomy): domain Eukaryota; kingdom Viridiplantae; phylum Streptophyta; class Magnoliopsida; order Piperales; family Saururaceae; genus Saururus; species Saururus chinensis. The sequence continues at coordinate 31,158,060 of CP141143.1, read as the reverse complement.
AGCACACAGACAACATCCCGCAGGATAACTACCATGGCAAGACATGATAAATGCTTAGCCGACTCATTATCGACTAGCTCAAACACGGAACTTAATCCGTCGAACTCTCAAGTCTCAAACTCACAACGCTATCATTAGTTGTGCTTATAATTCAAGTTTGAATTAAGTACATTATGCGGTACAACTATGCCACACAAGCACTCAACATACCGTGCTCCACTGATCAAACAGAAGCTGAGCCCGATCCGAAACCCAAGTTCGTCAGGGCAGCAGACTTCACTTAATCCATCCATATCATGATCAAACCTCACCGTACAACGAACCCTTACAGTCTTACATACTCAGCCATCTACCTTATGGCCAAAACAGCGTACACAAATGTCATCACACTAAGCTCCTCAGAGCCAAACCCAGTTGTCGCCCTCTTACTTAATACCTCACTGATTATGCTTACTTTTTGCTTCATAATGTGTACGTTATGCTTGTACAATTATGAACGCTCTTACTATCTGACAATCGCCCAACATACAATCCAACCCAAACCGATCCATTCTAATCCTTGCCCGTCATACTCTTATCCTCTGTCATCTGTCATACGCTTACACAACCGTATCCAAATTCAGACAAAGCCACTGCAACCTCTTACTGTCCATCGCTCATACCTCTGCCCACATACACTTACACATATCCATACCATAGGCAAAAAAGCCATCATACATACGTATGTCTCCCACATACGTATAACATACACATATGGTCATACATACGTAACTTACAAACATGCTCACTAGCCATTACTAGGGCATACATACACATTTATACATACATCAAACATACACGCTAACCATCACTAGCACATGCATAATCCATACATACTCTAAACATGCACGCTAGCCATCACTAGCACATGCATAACACATGTCAAACATACACGCTAGCCATCACTAGCACATACTCAATCAACGTACGAAACTTACCAACAAACACGCTAGCCATCACTAGCACATACTCACATCCAACATACTTACAACCAACATGCATGTCATATGCATTTCAACATACCATACAATCGTGCTTACACGTACATCATGCAATCATATCGTTACATAACATCCAAAGCATGGAATCATACAATCCTAGCATGCTACTACTCATTCAAAGCATGCTATCATGAATTTACGAGTTCAAAGCTCCCCTACCTCGTAATCATGACGTTCAATGGCGAGCACACGACGGTGGCGGCGTCGACGACGGAGCTGACGGTCAAAACCGTTGCCTAGTTGAGAGAGCTGCTGTCCCGAGGATTTAGGAAGTGCCGGAACTACTCACGGCCAGATGGAGTGTCAGATGTCAAAGCGACAAAGTCTGCAAACCACGGCGGCACACTCGGGGCGGCCGGGAGAAATGTCGTGCCAACATAAGTGGCAGTGCGACCAAAAATCGAGGGTGTACTCACTGAAGATCGGCCGGTGGCTAAGACGTGCTCAGCCGGCCACAAGACGTCAAAATCGGTCGTGGACAGCACCCAACGGCGACGATTTCGGTCAACAAAGGCCCACATAAGGGCGGAGAGCATGGGGCAATGCTCGAGGACAGAAGAGAGGTGGTGGAGGGCTATGTGTCAACTCCACTCGATGGCAAAGCCAACCGATGGTCAGACAGCGCAAAAGCGGCACCTAAGCCCAGAAACACACGCGTGGCCACATGCACACGCGGCCAAAAAGTGCCACTCTAGGGGGAGATGGGTCGGACAGTGGCGACCCAAGGCCCACATAAGGCCAACAGAGCTAGGGCCAGGAAGTGGTGGCCGATCAAAACGGCGACATCGCCGATCGCCACCCACAACTAACACACGTAGTGCGGTGGCTGTGCATATCGCACGATATAGGGCAAAGGCAAGTGGCCCACTCCGAGCAGAGTGTATAATCGGGCCAAGTGAAGTTGGCCCTCACTGTCGCTGAGCTGGGGCAGAGCCCATGATGGCCAAAAGGCCCACGACTCACCGATGCCGAGATGCACCCAAAGCGTCTAATCGGGCGGAGCAAGGCAATAGGGGCGGGGCGGGGTCGAAAATGGCAACCCCCTACCAACACTGGGTCAAGGTAGGCTGGACAGAGTCTATCCAGTGGCCGGACAACGACCGAAAACACACCGGCGTCCAAAACAATCTCACGGACAGTGAGATGCAAAAAGAGAACAAAACCCGACCAAAAGGTCGGCAGCTCACAGCGGAGCGCAGAAAGCACGGCGGCTCTAGCCAGTGCCTATGGGTTCCTAGCGGCCAACTAAACATAAGTCTAGTTGAGAGCGGCCACAAACGACGTCAAAATCCACCCACAGCTCAAAAACGAGATTAAAGGAGAGAAAAAACCCGAAAAAGGTTCGGTACCTTGTGGAGGAGCGAAGAGGCCGCGGCGGCGGTCATAGCTGGTGCCTACGGATTCGTGGCGGTGAGGCAAAGTAGATCTGGACAAGAACCACCAGAATCCGATGACGGAGGAGGGAGAACGGAGCGACCGAAATCGAGCTCGGGTTTCTCCAAAAAAACTACTGGACGTGAATTCTTACTGGAACCGAAATGTCGGTTCTGTGAAAACCGATGGATGGGTTGATTTTTATATAAAATCTTTTCAATTTTTACTTCTACGTCCCTAACACGCGTTCACCCACCGGTTACGCGTTGTAGCTCCAAAATTCGCGCTGTAAACGCGCAGCGAGGCCCGCAGCCTATGACTAAGCCTCACACCCGACTCTACGGGTATAAATACGGGGGGAAAATACATAAATATAAATACGCCGAAGCGTCATATTTTCCCGCCGAAAATGACCAGAAAAATAGCAGGAAAATCACAGAAAATCGTAGAAAAATCAGGGACATTACAATAGCATAGTGTGTCAGGGGAAGAAAGTTTGTTCTCTCTACATGCTTGCTAGTTATAGTAAAAGTTCTATCTCATTTGCATTTAGACATGTTGACGCACAAGTGTAGCATAGACACTTAGGTCATACTATAGAGTAAGGGGAAGTCATCGAAGTTGAAGAGTGTTGATCTGAATTTCTATGAGGATTGTGTCATAGGAAAATAGGAAAATGTTACTTTCTTTAAATCAGCTCCTGACAAGCAAACCAAGTGTCTTGCTCTTTTTCACATGGATGTTTAGAGGCAATCCAAGTCCCCTATCTTGGAGGTGTGTGCTATTTTATCACTGTTATTGATTATGCTTATAGCAAGTTTTGAGTTTATTTCTTTAAATAGAAATATGATTTGTATTTTCTATATTTGTCAAATGGAAATTACTTTTTGAGAATGAGATATAAATAAAGCTGAAATGCCTAAAATCATACAATGACGACAAGTATTGTCTTAGAGAATTCCTGTCATTTTGTGACAAACATGAAATTTGCAAGTTGTTAACCACACTCAAATAGCCTAGGCAAAATGGTATTGCTGAGAGGACAAACCAGACTCTTTTGGAGAGGGTGTGTAGCATGAGACTCCATTCTAGCCTGCCACCCATGTTTTGGGCCTATGCTATTGATGTTGCAATATACATGATAAATAGGTCATCATCCTATGCCTTAGATGACAAGATTCCTAAGGAAGCATGGACAAAGGAGGTTTCCTTTGACCACTTGCGAGTATTTGGTTGTGCAAGTTATATGAATACATAAAAAAGTTGGATTATAAATCCAACATGTGTTACTTTCTTACCTATGGTGGCAACAACTTTGGGTACAAGTTATGTGATACATTCCAAAAGAAAGTGGTCAGAAGTATAAATATGGTGTTCCATGAGATTAAGCTTTACAAGCACCGTCATGTTCAATAAAAGATGAAGGATCTTGACAAAGAATTTGTCTAACTTGATGCTGACTACACACCCCTTCTAGCCCTTTTAGATGTTGAGGGCGCAGAGGTTCAAGGGTCCACTATGCCAACTAGCTAAGATGACCAAGATGGTGAGTTGATCATACATAGTCTACCTTCATGGTACCACCACATGCACTGTTACAGTGGACCTCTTCCAGACAGAGAAAGGAGAAGAAAATCTTTGATCCATCTCCAAGAGTGTAGAAACAAACTTTTGATCCCAACTTGAACTATATGTAGCTTATAGACAGTGATGAGCCTGAGTGTTTTGAAGAAGCACGTAGGATAGATACTTAGTTTGAGTGGGAGTGGGCCATGGATGACAAAATGGACTTATTGATGTCTAATTAGACATGAGAATTGGTTGTGTTACCTGATGGTAAGAAGGTCTTGCATAACAAGTGGGTCCATACGTTAAAACATGAATAAGATAGTAGTAAGAAGTTTAAGGCTAGACTGGTAGTCAAGGGTTTTAAACAGAGGTATGAAGTTGATTACACAGAGATATTTGCTCCAATTGTCATGATTGCTACTATAGGAATGGTGCTACCTCTTGTAGCAGAAGATCTAGTTAGAGCAGTTTTTCTACATGGTGATTTAGAGGAAGACATTTCTATGTACCAACCCCAAGGTTATGTTGTGAAGGGCAAAGAGGACTTAGTATGGAGGTTATCTAAGAGCTTGTATGGCCTAAACAAGCTTCAAGAAAGTGTACTATAAGTTTGATAGTTTCATGTAGGATATTGGATTTTATAGATGTCACTCTGACCACTATTGTTATTATAGGAAATTAGCATCATCATACATTATATTGTTATTTTATGTTGATTGTAGGAGTTGATTTAAATGAGATTGATAATTTCAAGAAATAGTTGTCTCAAAATTTTGTCATGAAGGATCTAGGACCATAAAAGTAGATTCTTAGCATGAGGATTTCTAGAGATAGAAATAAGTGTGAGTTGAACCTGTCATAGATAGACTATGTTGAAAAGGTTTTGATAAAATTTAATATGCAGGATATTAAGCTAGTGAGTACACCCATGACATCCCATTTTAGACTCTCTCAGGAGTAGTCTCCATAGATTTATGAGGAGAAACTTCATATGAATAACATTCTACATGCCTCAACAATAGGGTCCCTAATGTATGCTACTATATGTACTAGGTCAGATATCTCTTATGCAGTTTGTCAGGTGGCAAAGTTTATGGCTAATCTTGGCCAGACTTACTAGGAGGCAGTGAAGTAGATTTTTAGATATCTGAGAGGTTCTTAAGGTATGACCTTATGTTTTGGTGAATATTCTAATATTAGCTTTGTTGGTTTTGTTAATTCAAACTGTGGAGTTAACATAGATAGCAAGTGGAACACTATGGAGTTTGTATTTACCCTTAGCAGTGGCCTGACAGTTGCAGTTATAGAAGCTGGTTACTACTTCATCCTCAGAAGCGGAATATGTTGCAATAACAAAAACCACTAAACAATTATTGTGGTTAAAAAATTTTCTAAAAGAACTTGAGATGACACAAAGGAAGTATATTTTATATTGTGATAATAATAATGCTATTGCACTTGCCCAAAATAATGTATTCTATGCCAAGACGAAGCATATTGATATTAGGTACTACTTATATAAAAAAGTTGGTAGAAGATAAGAACTTGTCCCTTGAGAATATTCACATAAACGACAATCTGGTAGATATGTTTACCAATGTAATAATAATGGAGAAATTGAGTCTTTGCTCAACCTCCATTGGTCTTCTATACTGAAGAATCAATGATAATCACATAGTTACATTATTTTTTAGAAAATAATATTTCTCATATTATTCACTTCAAGTGGGAGATTATTTAAAGAAAGGTAAAATTCGATCAGTCTTCTAAGTGGGAGATTATGAGATATGGAAGACAGAAAATAAAGGGGCGATTGATCGGAGCACCAGAACAATCGAGCAGCCCCTCATTTACGAAAGTAGTAAGAGCAGGTGCTATCGATTAATGATATAGCAATTGATCAGCAACCAGGATGGCTACGTTCACAATGAGGCCAAGAGTTGGGCGATCAATCGCTTTAATAGGGATCGATCGACTCCTATTTTGACTACGTTGAAAAATATGTTGAGAGTTTGGTGATCAATCATATCTAGAGTGATTGATCACTCCCATGTTCAAAATTAGCCGAGACGAAGAGCGATCGATCACTAGTCCACAATGATCGATCAATTGTGTAATATATTCCGAAATGTCCTAATTTAGACTTTTTCCCATTGGCTACTTGGTGACATCATTCCCCAAATAGAGCTTGTACGTCCTTAAGTGATATAGAATGTTCTTCTTCTTCTTTGGAGAGCTAGTGTGGCCATTGGAGAAGCTTAATCATCCTATAGTGTTCTTGTTATATAGTAAAACTGGATAATCCCATAGACATAGGAATTATTGTCGAATCATCGAATCATGTAAGCCCAGTGCTCTCTCTCTCTTTTGCATTCAATGAGTTGGCAGCTTTGGACCTGGTATCACCTGACGGATTCCATCCAATAATTTGAAGACAAAGGGCTGAAACATTTTTGTTCTTATCCAACAAGCCATCGTTGAAACAGTCAACTTGCATAAACGTACTCTGCTCTTGTTTAACCATGAACGGCGACAAACACCTGCAGCCATCTGCTTAGAACTCCGAGCAATTCTGAAAACTTGAAGACGCCCTTAAGTGGCTAAAGGCCAACATAAAAACTCAGTTAGATTTTCACATGAGGTGTCTCCTATAGTTTCTGGGCTGGCCCAGTCATTTCAGTCTGTAGTTATACAACTGGCAGCATCTCCAATGGGGCTACAGACTGGGGCTACAGATTGTGGACCCCGCATGTATATTGTTTATATGTAGATAGATTATTTTTACATGAGACCCCCTTAGTATAGGCCTGGGTTTACTCATGTTAGCGTCAACTCAGGCAATGTGGACTATCGAGCGAACAATACATATTATTAAGGGGGCAAACAGATTTAAATTACTCACCCACAATTTTTATTAGTGAGCACTATCGATTCCTCATCACATGGTTTATAATGTTTGAGATCATGTTATTGTAAATATATAAACTCTGGGGTCATAGTAACTTTTACCTTTCCTTAGTAAAATTGCATGGATCTTTACCCATAATTACCTATTTTTGGGAAGATAACATGGCCAATACCAAAAGGGCAAATATTGTTATAAAAAATAGATATAATTCATTTATTCTTTTTATTAGCATGCTGGTGTAATATTATAAGATAAAATGTTTATAAGAATTTGAGCTCACGTGTAACTATGTGAGCCTAGGCCATTAGGGTCGGATCCAAATCTGATAACCAACATTACTCAAGTATTAAATGCCCCCAAATAATATGGGTCATTATATTTAATTCTGACAATCCTAAGAGTATGAGCTCATACGATTGTACATAAGTCCATACCCATATAAAGAGGCCTCATATTATATAAGGGTCATTGAGGTAAACCTAAACTCAAGCACACATGAGCCCTGACTCACTCACCAGGCCGTTAGATTTATATTTTATATTATTTAAGTTGCATTTTTACTCTAAGTAATGTAGGTCATCATACTTAGATCTAATGGCTCACATGTGACCACATGGGCCCAAGCTCCCCTTAACTTATATGTAACACTTTTTCTTATTATGTGTAGATTTTGTTAATGATATGGATTTCGGGAATCAAAGGCATGTCAAATCAAATGAAAAAATAACATGTAAAACGAAGCTGGTCTTTCTAATAGAAAGTACGGAGCTGGTTGGTTTACGAGGAGTTTCCCTGGTCTAGACCGGGTTGAGCGGCCCAAGGAGACGGCCGGCACAGCCACTTGTCCATGTTGCTCTCGGGTGAAGAGGTTCCAACTTCCATGTTGTCATGGCTATTTCGCAGTCATGTTGGTCTGGGTCAAAAATGTCACAACGTTCGTTAGAGCTGGCCTCAATTTGCTGCTAAATCAAATTGGCTACACAAAAACTGAGAGCTTGAATGGGTTCCCTCCCTGTATTGCCTTTTTCTTTTGGCACTACGGAGTTAGGTTACATTTATTTTAGCATTCTAAGGCGTAAAACTCTCTAAAGCTCAATAGATGGCCCTAAGAACCTCTTTGCTCATATTATTTGAAAAGAACTCATTCTAAATCTTATAAACCCAAACCTAAGTAGTCGAGATTTTAACTATCATGATCGTTGCAACCTCTTACTTGTATTGCACTGCATAAGACTAGTCATCTTTTAGTGCTATAATTTATTCGAACCTAACTCCTAGACTAGGGGAGTTCTATGTAGTTAAATGATTTATTTGAGAAGTTGACATGACACTAAGAATCACTGACCCTGTGTGTTATATACCTCTAGTCCAGGGTATGATCCAATACAAAGATTCTGACACACAAAAAAAGTACATACACTCATATATCAACAATTATATCATCACATATACATGCACTTTAGAGTTTAATATTTGTCTAATCGACTTTTCGGATCACTAGACTGTTCTTAAAACTAGTATTTCGACAAGTAAGAATTAAAAGTTCTAGCATCTTTGCGCCAGAATTTATTTATAGAGCTCAAGCAATAAAAACCTAATCAATATGTGCATAATGATTAATCTATTAAAAATCAATCCATAAATCATTCAATAACACGCATGATTTTTACGTGAAAACCCCAACTAGGGTTAAAAACTATAGCAGCCACCCTTAGCCTAAAATCAATGCACTAACAAATAAGATTTTATGCAAACCAACCTCTTATGAAGACTCTAACACAACTCTTATTTGTTTAGATCTCTCTCTTATTTTGTTGTTGACTTTATAGTCTTCTCTCATCAAATCTAAAAGTTTTTTTCGTCCTTACTTTGTCTTTGTCTTCTTCTAGCTTCTACAATCACGCTCCTCTTTATTATGACTTTAGCATTGAGTCTGCAATCTCCCATTGTACTTGGTTGATACTCTCATTAGGTTTTGTGTGTAAAAAAACTCTCTTTTAGTTTTGATATCAATCAATCAATCACTATTAAAACTAAACTCTTAAGCACAATGATGATCTTGTGGGAAAATAATGACCTAAGGACTTCTCCTCTTTCTCTCTCAAATTTTAGGTTTTTTTTTCTTCAATTTCGTATGTACCTAGCCATTATTCATGATAAAAATATCAAAAATCATACTCTACATGTTTTCATACAAAGAAATAATTATAAATTATCATACACATTCACTTCAAAACCAAATCATGGTAACATGATTGGCAATTTGAACTATTTTACAACATAAAAATCCTCCCTCGTGCACAATACCGACCAATCCCAACAAAAAATTACTCCCTCCCTTGATTCTTCTTGATTTAGAGAGCCTTTAATCTTCTCCCTCTTTATTTGTAATGGGTTTTCTAAGAAAATTGGAGTCTAAGTGCCTCAAAAGTCACTTATAAGGAAAAGATTGTCACGCCCGAGGTTTTTCCACACATTTAATTTAAAATCTTACAAATATTTTATTTTTAAAATATATATATACATAAATTGAATAAACCGACAAAATATTAAAATGTGTGTAAACAATTTTCGTAAACATACGACAAAAATAACATTCTCAGGTGTGACCTGATACAAAGCATACAAATAAAATCTACCATGGCCATGGGTTTCGAAAAACAAAAACCTCCCAGGCATCTCTAAGTACAAGTTCTTTCATAGTCTAAAAATAAATCGTACATACGTACAAAAGTCCAGTAATTAATACATGAAATCATGGCACCAAACTTCACATAACCTCACCGCGATTTCGCCGCACTCCAAGTAAAGGAAGAATTATCCACCACGGAAAAATCAAGTCTCATCAGCTAACAATTAACCTGCAAAAGCCTCCAGTCGAAGGGGCTAAAAAGTTGGGGTGAGTATTTTCATACTTAGTAGGAAAATACCCAGTAGGGGAAAATAATATAAATCAATGAACTCTGTAAGTTTATATACAGATGCTTCCATGCAATCACACATAAAGCAAAAAGAATGAGAAGTAAAAATATGGTCACACATACAAATCATCGTACAAATCAAACTTACACTTACTCATATATCAAACTCTTACACTTACACTCTGAATCAGTCTTATCAGCTTACTCGTACAAATGTACGCTTACACTTACAACATACACATACTCGTACGACCTTATTCGTACGAACTCACTTGTATGACCTTACTCGTACAATTTTACTCTTACACATAAAGGTACTCTTACATCTCCCATAGAAGCTTACACTTACGCTTATGCTTACACTTATACTTACGTTTACCGTCTGAATCAAAGTCTCACAAACTTACTAGTACAACTAATTACTCAGAATCTGAAACATACTAACTCTTACTATCGAACACATACTACCAACAACTGAAGCTCATTACCATTAATAAGTTCCAGCGTCGGAAAGGAGAGGAATGCCACTGGGGCATCACCTTAACCTTCGGGGAGCAACTAGACGCCATGGACTTTTTCAAAGGCAAGACACACCTATGCTCATGGGGCACAGGATCAAACAGGTAAGAGCAGGTCCATGATACTGCTTACCTGAGCGCGCAAATGCCCACTCTTTGGGGCCATACATTGCCAACAAGGGCCATACAGTGCCAACTAAGGGCGGAAAACATACAGTGCCACTATTGGGCAGGAATCTTACAGTGCCACTCTTGGGCAGAACATACAGTGCCATCTATAGGCCGAAAACATACAAAGCCCGCGAAGGGCGGAAACTTATAGCGCTCTCAACAGAGCATCAAACGTCTAGGCCAAAATACGACACCAAGACTAAATCGAAAACATACATACGATTGCTCTCAACAGAGCATCAAATGTCTAGTGCTCTATATAGCACACAAACAACATCCCGCAGGATAAACACCATGGCTAGACCAGGAAGGACACTCAGTCGATTACTTATCGACTGACTCAAAACGGAACTTAATCCGTCGAAACCCTCAGTCTCAAACTTACAGCGTTACCAATTAGGGTTAATTACCATTCAAGTTTATATTAGATAACTTATGCCTGTACAATTATGCTCGAAAAGACTACTATCTTACATTCTTCATCCAACCAGGCTAGAAATATGCTCGTCCCGAAGTTCCAATCCATAAAGGTAGAATTTCTTTACTTAACTCATCCCCCACTCTTACACTTACAACCTTACCGATCTCTACATAGCCTTCCTTACTTAAACTCGAATTCCATACTGATAATCTTACCATCATACACTTACGGCCTTACAACTTACACCATCCGCCTTAAAACAAAATATTCTTACTCAAACTCCTCAAATGAGACCCTTTTTGACCTAAGTCCTGTCATCAAACCCTTACTAATTCCTTACTCATAATTCTTTCATTATAATTTATATTACGTACATTATACATGTACAATTATGTCATTATCTCTTACTAACTCACGATTCCCCAAAGCGCTCCGAATGCTAAGTCTTCAACTTCTTGCTTTCCCCGTGTCTCCTAGTCGTCGCTCGAATGTGCCATCTGACTCAAACTGAACAACTCCAATCTCATCAAATCAAACATTTGTCTTTCAATCTTGTCTTTCCTTGCCTGACATACAAATCACAATTTCCACGTCATAGCTTACAAAGTACCCCTTAGCCAAACTTACTATCAAATACTTCTACTCGTGCCCATCGATCACATACCACTAGTCCACAACAAAGATCACCCGCTCTGATCACATACATACGATTCATAGCAACTTACTACGTGCCCTTAATCATTAACATACGCACATAATTCGCATACATACAACATGCTTTTATAGTCAGCATAATCATACAAAACATTTAATTATAAACTCCTAGCATGCTACTACACAATCGAAGCATCCTATAATGAAATTACGAGTTCAAAGTCCCCTACCTCGTAATCCACAAGAGTTTGATGACGAGCAAACAATGGTGGTGGCGTCGATAGCAGATTAGGCGGCCAAAAGCATCGCACTGAGAGAGTTGTTGTGTCCCAAGGATTTTCAAAGATGTTGGAATTAAGCTCGATAACGTTAGATTAATTTTTCTTGAAGCCAAAGGTTTGGACGCACTAAGGTAGACAGACACAAGGTCGTGCCACTAGAAATGGCAGTGACCACCGAAAGGGGGCTGACTGATTGGAGGTCGCACAACGGTTTAAAAACACTTTGTTTGCGACAAAACATTAAAATGGATAGCGGACCATAATCAACGGCAACAATTCTACATTAACGAAGCCTCACCATAAGGCAGAGGGCTTGCTTGCGCACATATAGACATAGGAGAGACAGAGGGCTTTAACGGCCATATTGCTTAATGGTGGGGATGTTCCATAAACATACGTTGATGCACTAAGGCTTGGCGCAACTGGCCGGCAAGGGCGGCGCCATTTCTGAACGCTACTGTAGCGCCCCGGCCCGCAAAACTCGACCCGGACCGGGGGTTGGCTCGGAAGACAGAATCGGAGTTCATCAAATCAGCGGAAAAATTAAAACCGACGGACCAGGAGCTGCAGACTCTGTGTGCAAGAGTCAAAACATATTTCTACACGCTACGAAACTATAATGTTCCGTTGCGCGTAGATCAGAACAAACCTAATTTTATATCTAATTTGGATCGGGTCAACGTTATTCTATCGTTGGTTGCCTACGTACATATTGGATACCATCTCTGACGTTATTCCAATACGATCGGATCCGGACGTAGTTCTGCCTAATGGCTAATACACGCATCAGGCATCACAAAATCATATACGTTAAAATACGTATATATTTACATCCGAATAATTATTCGGAATCAGACGGAAATCTTATAAATTGTCAAAGTCAAACAGAAGCCAATAAATCAGTAAAATACACATCTCACATATGTGAGCAGACACAATCACACATCCTACTCTATCATAGAGCGGAGCAGAGCACACTACAGAGTGTTGGATCATATTAGATCCTATCAGATCATATCAAATTGGAGTATGTCAAATCACAATGAAGCATTTCCAAGTAATTCAGATCACAACGAAATATATCAAAGTAGATCGAATAGGAACATAAAAGCATATATCAGATCGTAGCAAATTATATATCTTAATTAGTATATTACTAATTAAGATATAAATGCACATAAATTATATTAACTTATAAAGTCAGAAAAGCGTACTCCCCTGCAGTTTCGGAAGTGTCGACGTTTGAAGTTTACTTGTTTCCTCAAGGCATCCTCCCTTTCTGATCTGGAGACGGCAGACAGAACCTCCTCTAGCTTTGGAACATTTTATCCTTTTCGCGCCCGTAGGCGGCGGACAGAACCTCCCCTTACCTGGAGACACTTTTCCCTTTCCGCGCCCGTAGGTGGCGGACAGAACCTCCCCTTACCCGGAGATACTTTTCTCTTTCCGCGCCCGTAGGCGGCGGACAGAACCTCCCCTTATCCGGAGACACTACCCTTTCCGTGCCCGTAGGCAGCGGACAGAACCTCCCCTTACCCCGGGACGTTTTCCATATCTAGGGTTGCTAACTCAAAGAATTGACACTTCCATTGCGTAGAACACCCTCGATTTAGCTAAGAACGCTTTTTGAACGGGAGAAAACGGACACAGAATGACTCCCGAAAGTTCCTCTAAACAATGAATAGAATGAACTATTTATAGAGATTTGCGTGCGAGCGGACGGAAGAAAGGGAATACGCGCGCACAGACGCGCGCCACGTGTCACAAAACCAGAGGGCCGCAAAAAGTGGCCGGTGCAGCTGACGCACGCGCGACGCGCGCAGTAACGCCGCGCGTTCGTCGCGTGACGCGCGCGTCTGACGCGCGTCCCGCGCGCGTCGCGCGTTCGTCCGTTCGATCGCGCGGCCCCGCGTCGCGCGGACGGCCGCGATCGATCGGCGCGGCGCGTGGCTGCGTCGGCTCGGTGCGCGGCTGAGTCAGATCGGCTCAGCTCCGGATCGGCTCGGCTCGACGCGGCTTGATGACGTCAGCTATTTCGTCTTTTTCTGAATATTTTATTATTATTTTATCTAAACCCAATTCCAACTTCAAAACGCGATAACTTTTTATCCCGAAGTCGGAATCGCACGTTCTTAGTACCGATGGACTCGTATTGATGAGGCCTTCGAAACTAGACCACATATGGGTGTCTTTTCTCGAACTTTGAAAGTGGGTCCAGCCCATTATGGCACGTTTCCCGAGGTTGCAACTTTTGTTCCCGACCTCTAATTCGCGTGTTCTTCGATTCATTACGCTCGTTACTTCGAGCTCTAACCAAACACAGGAGTTTTATTCCCTAAAGCCCCTTAAATTTTAACTAAAATTCCGTAATTACCCCTAACCCTTTTGGGGTTAAGTATAATCGGAATACGGGGTGCTACATTCTTCCCCCCTTAAACGAATTGCGTCCTCTCAATTCTCCTAAAATATTTTTTTAAAAGATATTAAAATAAGAAGAAAATCCGACCGTTAGTCGGATAACAAGCATGAATCCGATTAATTTATAATCGGATATAACTTTCAGATACATAATTAACTAAGTTATAATCGGATAACATAATCTGATAACAAATGGTATCGGAGCTTTGCTCTGTCTGCGAGAGAAACATCTTTGCAAATATTTTGAAGATCCAATCTTTTGAGGGTTGTTTTGATCTAAAGTTTTCTGTTGGTGAGTGGTTTATCGGAGTTAATTTAAACTTCGATTGTGAATTTGTTGTTTCGCATGTGTGTTATCAGTTGTAATTCAAATTCCGATTTTGAAATTCTTTATGCATGAGTGGCATCAGATGTAATATAACTTTTGATTGTGAGTTTCCGTTCTGCATATTTGTTATTGGAATTTAGTAGAATTCCAATTATGAATTTAATTCATGAGATATCAGGTTTGAGGTTTCTAATTTTTGTACTTCTGCATGTGTTGTATCGGATCAAGATGAATTCTGATTATGAGTTTTCTATTCTCCGAGTATTGCATTCGATTTAATACGAACTTACGACTTCCAATTTTGAATTAGAAATAATTTTAAATTTCCGTCTTGCATGCTTTGTAAGTAATTGATGGTAACGTCGATTTTATGAAGTTAATTTCAAGTCAGAAATTATTTGAATTCCTGTCTGAAGTTGTTACATAAGGATTTAATACAACAATCCATTTTCTAAATTTGTAATCCTAGAATTAAAAGGATTTAAAATTTTTATGAATTAGTCGTATCGCATTTTGATTCATAGTTTTGTTTTACTAGTGTGACATTAAAATTACTCTTAACTTTAAAATTTATAAATTTTGATTTGTTTAATTATAAGTAATTTAGAATTTCTGTTCAACTTATGTTGTTTCATATTAATATCACAAATTTTGTATCTAAATTGTTATTATTTAAAATTACTGTTCTGAATCTCATTTTGATACAAAATTTGATTTTTGATAGGAATTAAGTTACAATTCTATTTCAACTATTTTATTGGACTTTGAATTTTTGTTATACATGTGTTGTATCGGATTTGTATAATCTCCAATTTTATGAATTTTGTATTTGAATTATTATTATTTAAAATTACTATTCCAAATCTCAGTTTAATACAAACTTCAATTTTTGAATTAGTTTGATATTTTATTTTAGCTATGCTAGGGGATTTAATATGAATTCCGGGTTTGTACTTTATGTTCGGTCTATATGACATCAGATTCAATACGAATTATGATATTATGAATTCTAAGTTTTAATCGAGAGTGGTTTGACAATTTTGTTCTAAAATCAATTATATTGAATTTGTTTTAAAATCCTATTTTGCATATGTTCCAGCAAAATCATGAGAAGCTCCACTTTTGTGAATTTTGATGACTTGAAATTTTATTTTTGTCCGTATAGTATCGGACCTTATCTGAATCTTGATCTTTATAAATTCTGATAAATAAAAAAATGTGTGTTTTGAATATATTACATAGTTATTTTAGTACCTTAAATTTCAAATAGTTTGTCAAATTTACGATAGTAGAATTAACACCTGTGATATGGAAATGGGAGTTAGTGGATAACTCTATTGTTAATTCTACTAGTGTATTGAGACAAGTTTTGAGTGCAAGTTTGGCTTGAAATTTTACTTTGAATGTAAAGTGAACCAGGAATATATTTTCTGATTTAAATATGAAGTCTGCTTTCTGTTAGATGCTTTGATTTTCGATCAAATGCCTCTCTAAAAAGAGTCTGGTTGATTTCAGATATGTTCTCTGTCCGATGTTTTAAATTCCGAATAATTTTGAGGAAAAATTTTTTTTAGTAACATCTGTGTCTGATAAAAATTTCTGATCTGTTGCGTACATTGATACGCAAGTGCTTGCACTATCTGGATACCCACCGATAAAATAATCGGTTCTGGCGCGCGCATGGGTGTGGAGCATCATGGGAAAACTCCTCACTTTTTGAGCCCCTCGCTACCCCATGAGTGTTAGGGGAACACCGTTAGGTATCACGGTTCTAGGTTTCTCGTCACTTGGACGAACCGATGATTTGTGCATATGTTTCTGCATCAAAATATTTTTGACAAGATTCCTTTTCTAACAAATGAATTCCTGAAAAAGATCATAATTGCTTTCATATATTTGTCTTAGCATTATTCTAGATTTTTAATTCAACCTACAGTGTAGGGGATTTTAAATTCTAGATTTATGCTTATTCACCATAAAAAAAAAATATATCATATGTTTGAAATAACCTACATGCATTGCATGGTATTTTGCATACGTGCACTTTCTGGATAGTTCTGGGGTAAAACCTGGGATTATCAAAGCACTCTCTGGATACCCACTGAAAAATCGGTTCTGGCGCACGCATATAGGTGTGGAGCATCATGGGAAAGCTCCTATCCTTCTGAGCCTCTCGCTACCCCATGAGTGTCGAGGGGAACGCTGTTCGGTATCACAGCTCTGTTCTGCCTAATCTATCTGATCTATCTTTTTCTATTTGTCTAATTTGTTTGATCAGTCCGTTCTGCTTTGTCTATTTTGTCAGTTCTGTCTGATTTGTATGCTTTGTTTGTTCCAATTTGTCTGTTATGTCTGATCCGTCAGTTCTATCTGATCTATCTGTTCTATCAATTCTTTCTAATTTGTTTGATCTATCGGATCTATCTGTTCTGTCCATTCTATTTAATGTATTTAATTTGTCTGGTCTGAGTGATCTGTCTATTCTGTGACTGATCTGTACATTCTTTCTGATCCGTCGCCCGTATAATCTATTTACTCTATTTCTTCTATCCGTTCTGTATGATCTGTCCATTCTGTCTATTATGTTAATTCTATCTGTCTGATATGTCAGTTATGTTTGTTCTGTCTGATATGTCAGTTATGGCCGTCCTATCTAATTTGTCCAATTTGTTTGTTCTGTCGGTTATTCTAATCTATCTATTTTGTCAATTCTGTTTGATCTATATAATTTGTCTGTTCTGATCAATCTATTTTGTCGTTTCTATCCGTTCTATTTGTTCTGTCAGATGTGTTAGTTATGTCCGCTTTGTCTGATATGTATATTATGTCTGTTCTGAAATATTTATTTGATCTGTTTGCTCTTTTCTGATCCTGAAAATTTATCTGATTTTGAAAACAATAATTAGATTTTGATATCCGATATAAAATTATTAGATTTAAGAATGTGATTTATTTGGTGATTTAATTTTGAAAATTTCCCAATTAATCTGTCTACTTTATTTTGATTTTACTCTGATTTTATTTGATTCTGTCTAATATGATTTACTGAATTAATCAGATTTACATTGAAGTATTTTTATCTGATTATAACTTATTAAATTGTACATCTGAAAGGTTTTTGAATTATGTAAAGAGATTTCATTAACCTTGCTTTGTTTCAGAATAATAACTTATCTGATTTTAAAAATAAAAAATAAAAAATAAAAAATACAGAGATTATTTTATCTGATTTTGTTTCTAAATGGTTTACTCCGATTATGATTTATCGGATCTCTTTTTGTGATATCCGAAATTTAAACTATCGACTTATGAGTTTTATCTGATAAGTTATCAGATTATGTTATCCGATTATAACTTAGTTAATTATGTATCTGAAAGTTATATCCGATTATAAATTAATCGGATTCATGTTTGTTATCCGACTAACGGTCGGATTTTCTTCTTATTTTAATATCTTTTAAAAAAATATTTTAGGAGAATTGCGAGGACGCAATTCGTTTAAGGGGGGAAGAATGTAGCACCCCGTATTCCGATTATACTTAACCGCAAAAGGGTTAGGGGTAATTACGGAATTTTAGTTAAAATTTAAGGGGCTTTAGGGAATAAAACTCCTGTGTTTGGTTAGAGCTCGAAGTAATGAGCGTAATGAATCGAAGAACACGCGAATTAGAGGTCGGGAACAAAAGTTGCAACCTCGGGAAACGTGCCATAATGGGCTGGACCCACTTTCAAAGTTCGAGAAAAGACACCCATATGGGGTCTAGTTTCGAAGGCCTCGTCAATACAAGTCCATCGGTACTAAGAACGTGCGATTCCGACTTCGGGATAAAAAGTTATCGCGTTTTGAAGTTGGAATTGGGTTTAGATGAAATAATAATAAAATATTCAGAAAAAGACGAAATAGCTGACGTCATCAAGCCGCGTCGAGCCGAGCCGATCCGGAGCTGAGCCGATCTGACTCAGCCGCGCACCGAGCCGACGCAGCCACGCGCCGCGCCGATCGATCGCGGCCGTCCGCGCGACGCGGGGCCGCGCGATCGAACGGACGAACGCGCGACGCGCGCGCGGGACGCGCGTCAGACGCGCGCGTCACGCGACGAACGCGCGGCGTTACCGCGCGCGCCGCTCGCAGAGCCCTGACGCGCGCGTCGCGCGTGCGTCAGCTGCACCGGCCACTTTTTGCGGCCCTCTGGTTTTGTGACACGTGGCGCGCGTCATTGCGCGCGTATTCCCTTTCTTCCGTCCGCTCGCACGCAAATCTCTATAAATAGTTCATTCTATTCATTGTTTAGAGAAACTTTCGGGAGTCATTCTGTGTCCGTTTTCTCCCGTTCAAAAAGCGTTCTTAGCTAAATCGAGGGTGTTCTACGCAATGGAAGTGTCAATTCTTCGAGTTAGCAACCCTAGATATGGAAAACGTCCCGGGGTAAGGGGAGGTTCTGTCCGCTGCCTACGGGCACGGAAAGGGTAGTGTCTCCGGATAAGGGGAGGTTCTGTCCGCCGCCTACGGGCGCGGAAAGAGAAAAGTATCTCCGGGTAAGGGGAGGTTCTGTCCGCCACCTACGGGCGCGGAAAGGGAAAAGTGTCTCCGGGTAAGGGGAGGTTCTGTCCGCCGCCTACGGGCGCGAAAAGGATAAAATGTTCCAAAGCTAGAGGAGGTTCTGTCTGCCGTCTCCAAATCAGAAAGGGAGGATGCCTTGAGGAAACAAGTAAACTTCAAACGTCGACACTTCCGAAACTGCAGGGGAGTACGCTTTTCTGACTTTATAAGTTAATATAATTTATGTGCATTTATATCTTAATTAGTAATATACTAATTAAGATATATAATTTGCTACGATCTGATATATGCTTTTATGTTCCTATTCGATCTACTTTGATATATTTCGTTGTGATCTGAATTACTTGGAAATGCTTCATTGTGATTTGACATACTCCAATTTGATATGATCTGATAGGATCTAATATGATCCAACACTCTGTAGTGTGCTCTGCTCCGCTCTATGATAGAGTAGGATGTGTGATTGTGTCTGCTCACATATGTGAGATGTGTATTTTACTGATTTATTGGCTTCTGTTTGACTTTGACAATTTATAAGATTTCCGTCTGATTCCGAATAATTATTCGGATATAAATATATACGTATTTTAACGTATATGATTTTGTGATGCCTGATGCATGTATTAGCC
This sequence comes from Saururus chinensis, assembly GCA_035235625.1. Classification (NCBI taxonomy): domain Eukaryota; kingdom Viridiplantae; phylum Streptophyta; class Magnoliopsida; order Piperales; family Saururaceae; genus Saururus; species Saururus chinensis. The sequence goes on along the minus strand of CP141143.1, from coordinate 31,138,267 downwards.
ATTAGGCAGAACTACGTCTGGATCCGATCGTATTGGAATAACGTCAGAGATGGTATCCAATATGTACGTAGGCAACCAACAATAAAATAACGTTGGCCCGATCCAAATTAGATATAAAATTAGGTTTGTTCTGATCTACGCGCAACGGAACATTATAGTTTCGTAGCGTGTAGAAATATGTTTTGACTCTTGCACACAGAGTCTGCAGCTCCTGGTCCGTCGGTTTTAATTTTTCCGCTGATTTGATGAACTCCGATTCTGTCTTCCGAGCCAACCCCCGGTCCGGGTCGAGTTTTGCGGGCCGGGGCGCTACAACTGGTCGACGTCAGTGGCAACAAAACTGATGGTAGAAAGAACAAAGGAATTCGATTTAGTCAGGGGCGAGAACGTGCCGAGCTAGGGCCGCGTACACATATCGTCGGGCCACAAATGGCCAAACGAGACAGACTTGGGATACAGTAGTAACCCAGCAATTGCAACCCACAATGAGCTGGACAGGTATTGATCGGAGTTAGTCTGAAGTCTAGCGGTGACAAATCGACACTAGACTAAAATTGTGTTTCGAACTGAACGGAGCAATGGGGCAGAAGAGAGGTGAAGGGGTGCAAGAGTGGTGGCTACCTACTGCCGTCGGTCCAAGGTGAAGCCGGCGACAATAAGCCGGAGCTCCACCGGCTACTCACAGTCACAGAAAACAACTAGGGAAGAAACACCATCTGTCCGGATCGAAAAAGGGGCGGAAGGAGAGTGAAGGACCAGGGGAGGCGGTTGTTGGGCTAGGACGGGGGCCTGGGTGGCAGTCCGGCGACAACCTTGATGTCGCCGGGCTGGGGGAGGGCCAATGGCCATTTGGCGGCTACCCGTCACTGGTGGCACGGCCCGCAGCTGCAACAAAGAACACAATTAGGAAGATCAACGTGTCTGGACCGGAAAATAGAAGGGGTCACGGTCCAGGGAGGCGGCGGTCTGGGTCATGAGGTGGTGGCTTTGTCGTCACCGGGCCGAAAGAGAGCCAGAGACCTGGCGGTGGCAGCCGGCAACCAGTGGCAGGTCAAAATAAACAGAAAATGAAAAAGAAGGAGGCGGAATTATTTTTACTTTACGGCGGCGAACTGGGGGCGGGGAGGCCAGGACGACGGTGGCCGGAGGTCATCCTCGCCGGGGCGGAGCCTATGGCGGTGGTTTGGAAGTCATGCAACCACCGGCGACGGCAATCAGAGCAACAACATGGGGCTCAGTTCTCTGTTGGGCAGCAATGGAAAATAGGGAGTGGAGCGGCAACGGCTGGCGGTGGCTGGAGGTTGCTCTGGCCGGGGCGGAACTGTGGCGGCGAGTTGGCGGCCATGCAGGCAGGGACGAAGGCGGATCCGGCGAAAACATCTCAAAAACGGTCACCTGGCCGAAAACGGGAAAGAGGGAACGGGCAGCGACGGCCGGCGAGGCCAGGCCAGGGAGGCAGCGACGGCGTCGTCAGGCCGTGGCCGGCCGGGCGGAAGCCGGCGGCCGCCGGCGGCCACCGGCGGTGGTGCCTCCGGCCTCACATAGTGAAGGGACTCTTCACTGTTTACAAAAAAGGATCGGGCGGGCCTCAGCCCGCCCGATCCGTTTTATACACATTTTATTTATTTATTTATTTTTTCTCACCACTTATTTCTATTCTGCTCTCCTATGTCTCGTTTGATTTTCGCGCAAAAAAAATTTTGTAATGCGTCAAGGCCCGTGACCTGCGACTAAACATCACTTCCGACTCTTATAGTCACGAATATTACGAATATGAATACGCAGAAGCGTAAAATTTATTTATCGAATATACGACCAAAAACTACAGCACATTGCAAAAATTACAGAAAAATGCAGAAAAATGAGGGTTGTTACACAGATGACAAAATTCTGGTGTAAAACTATCAAACTAGGTGGTTTTTTAGCAAAATCACAAAATTACCCATAACCATTGGCAACCCATCGACACATCTATGGTTGCCGACAGTAACCACTAATTGCACCAAGTCCAAACTTTGGATGACCATAACTTTTTCATATGAACTCTGATTAATGTGTTCTTTATAGTGTTACGAGGATATTTTTGTCTACTTTATAGTATCAAATTTTCATATAAAATCTATATATAAAAAAATTATTCTATTAAGAGCGCCAATTAGCAAACATTGCAAGTCATTAACAATACTCATGTCCAACTTCAGATAATCATAACTCCTTCATCTAAATGCCGATTTTTTCATTCTTACAGGTATTTCAAAGCTATGTCTTTCTGGTTTCTATACCTAAACTTTTATGTCGTGCTTCATATCACTGGATAAGTTATTCTATTGAGAATGCTCCAAGGTCAAATTGATAATTTTTCACATGTACTCTGAAACTTCTTTGATGTTACATCTGTCATAACTTTCACATCCGAGCTTCGATTTACGTACTCTTGGTAGTTCTACAAAAATATTTATGTCTATTATTTAATAATAAAGTTCGTATCAAAACTCTATGTACAAAGGAAGTTGTTATACCTAAAAGACTTAATAGTCAAAGTCATATCCACATGGCCAAGTATAGAAACTTTTAAAACTTCTTAAATGTTATATTTTCTATATTTAATAAAAAGGCAGGCCAAGGAATTTGAACCTTGTGTATTCCTACCATAGGCCCATGCATTAGAAATCTGCCAAGCTTTTTCATTGTTGCTTGCAAGGAACTCTTTCTGTATAATTATTTTCACGGATTTCCTTTGACATGTTTTCTATCATCTAACATATTGCATATCCCTTCTTGGTTTGCATCAGGTTAGCACATCATGGGGAATCGGACTGATAATTGGGGCTGCTCTTGGAGGTTTTCTTGTACATGCACTACATTTTCTCTTGATACAGATTATTCTTGTCTCTACTTAAGAAAACCGAATTAAAATCAGTAGCTCACCTCAACATTATGCTAAAGAATCATTCTAGAGAAGGAGATTATATCTCATAATAGTTGTCTACATAATACATTTACCATCTAAATATCTTTATGCATTTTTTAGTTCAAAATTGTCATAGCTAAATCATGTGTATGCTTTTTTATATAATTGAACCACAATTTACTGAGAAGTTTCTAGAAATTTTCTTACACAACTCTCTTTTTGGACGATAATCAATTATCCTTTACAGTTCTACTTCATTTTTTATAGTTCTACATCGTATTTTATGTATCTTTCAATGCTTTTGTTAATCTTTTGCACTTTTAATTTAACATCAATGTGCAGGTTCCCCTACTTCTTGCCTTGCCTTTCTATATTATTAATTGCCTTTGTTTTTACTATTTCCTGTATTTGGCTTTATTTCTTTGTTAGCTTGAGACATCATATTAGTTTATTTTTCTTTAACCATGTTTTATTTACAGGAGATAGTACATATGCATCATGACAAAACTGAAGACTCTTCTACATGTCATGATCTTGAAGCCACCTCAACTACTTCTTGCCTAATAGAAATGTAGAAGAAGATAGAGGGCAAGAAGCTGATAAGAGCCTCTTAAAAAATTGGCCCTTAATGTCTTCTATCATAGTTTATTGTGTGTTCTCACTTCATGATATGGCCTAAATAGAGGTAGGCTTTTGAGTGTAAATTCGGTAAATGTAAAATGAGAGTGATATAGAGTAACATTCACTAGTGTCAGAAACTACGTTGTCTCTAGTCTACAGGTAGTGCTTAGAAATTATTTAGTAACACATCCTCAGATATTTCCATAACACTGGTTATCTAACCAAGAGTATGTTTTACCTTCTTATTCCTTATAGAAAGATGGTAAATAGACTTGATCAAAATCCATAAAGTGCTTTAGGACATATTATATGTCTTACAAATTATATGAACCCAGATGGGAGATTTCTTAAAATAATATTATGTTTGTTAATGTGCCATCTGGCTTTAACAATTGAGAACCCAAATTGACTACTCCATGTTTTATATAACAATTATTTGTTAATATCAAAACTGCCTCTTCTTGCATCTCCGAGCACCAAGAATGTGATAATATACTTTTGTTTTTATATTTATTTGGTGTACTTAGTCCAGCGGAATAAACTTTTCTTTTCATTCATTGCTACAAACTATTTATCTAGCTTCATTAACAAAGCCTCGTTTTGCATATACTCTCTCTTTGGGTTGTTAGTAATAGAAAGTATAGTGGGTTGAGCTTTTTATCTAAGGATGTTGGATAGGTTGTGCAATATCAGGTGCATATTTGTATGCTCTTTCTTATAAAATTAGATATCTTTTAGAGACCAAAAGTCCAAAATATTTCAAATGCAATTATATTTTCTTTGCATGTATTTATTCATGAGGTCAAAATTCTCTTTAAATCTAATTATTAACAAAAGTAATAAAAATTCACAAATTTTTGTGACTTAGGACCATTTTTTACAGGTCATTGGAATCTTTATGTTTAGAACCCTAATTCTATTAGTCATTTATTTCGTACCTCCTAAGGAGCAAAAACTGTCGTTCTAACCCTTCTCGAGGGATTTCATCCACAAATGCAAAGTTTTTGAGTGACCGACATTGTTCATCATCATTTAGCTATTGCATTTATTTTTCTCATTGCTGGTCATATGTATAGAACTAACTTTGGGATTGGGCACACTATGAAAGATCTTTTAGAAGCACGTACGTACTCCCAAATTTTTTATTCTTTGGCAGTATCCTCTAGCTGAGAATATTCTTGGCCCTATCATGGTATCACGGATTGCAGCCATGTTATGTAAGATATAGAAATATATTGTTTGAACTTTGTTTTCACTACTTGCTATTTAGAACATGTGCACTTCTACATGTGTTATCAATCCACAACTATCAAGTTATCCATTTATAGATGAGCTTTTAGGATTTTTACTAAAGTTCATCATAAATTGTACATCTCTTACGAAGAATGTTCTGTTTGTAAGTAAGAATGAAATTTAAATATTCTAATACTACTTTATTATTCTTTAATTTCACTTTTCATAAATAAATAACAATGATGTTTGATCTATTAATGAAATCATATAAATTATCATATTATGTGTCATGTGTTCTTTTTTTTACCTGAAGATATTTAACCCTGACGTATGACATCAATGCATTCAGGTTTCTATCATCACTAGAACTTTCATTCTACAAGATAATGTTGTGGTTCTTTCCTAGTCTTTGCACAATTTACCTCTCTTTTCTTCTGTACTTTTTGTTGTGGATATAAAGCTTATGCTCAAAATTGATAAGTATTTTTGTGATGATCTAATTATAGCCCCCACACCAAAGAGGAGCTACTAATGGCATATCCCTGATGACAACGGTCTGGACCATCTCTTAAGTTTTTTTTCAAAAACTGGAACAACTTTAGCGACGGTCGTGACCATCGCTAAAAGTAATCTCCAACCATCGCTGAAAGGTTTTACAACTCAAAGACAACATGGTTGAGGACTTTCAACAACGGTCGCAAATTGCCACTAAAAGTACCCATGATTAACACTGAAACTATCAGCGACTATAGTATAAAGATGTTCTTGTTACCATTTTTTATAGTTTTAGCTACATTATGGGTACTTTTAGCGAAGGTTTGCGACCGTCCCTAAAAGACACAATACATAGATTCTTCCATATTTTAACCTGCATTTGATGTTAACCAAAACAGTGCTCCATATGCTGCCTTCTTCCTTGGCCTCGCTGAAATGGTCACTGAGGAGAATGGCAGGTAGGCAGCAAGGTAATATGAGAAGAGAAAAATTGGAGGAAATATGTGGGAGAAGTGAGTTACACAAGAAGACTGAGGAGGAAGGATGGACAGCTGACAGAAAGACTGGAAGAGAAAAGACTTGACAGTGAGAAGAGACGTAGAGAGCATGTCGGGAGTGGGAATGGTATATCGGCCTTTTTAGGATTGGGGGAGAAAGAGCATAGTGGAAATTAGAAAGAATACATGTCTTTTTAGGATTGGGTGAGAAGAGCATATTAGAATTTGGAAAGAGTATATATATCTTTTTTAGGATTGGGGGCTAAAAGAAGTAAAAGATTCTTTTTAAGTCTAATCACAATCTTATATTCGTACAAGACTGAAATGAAATGTGAAAATTAAAATAAAATAAACTTTCAATATAAACTAAAATTAAATTTGTTCTTGAAAATAAAACTTGACGGTAGGTGCAACTTTTTCATGTATTGGGATAGAGGTGTTCACAGATACACATATGGATGCAAACAAAGAGGTGTTTGTATCCGTCCAGGTTAACAAGTATTTGTGTTTGTCCATGTTCATAAAAGGCACTTTAGTATATGTGTTTGTATTTGCTTGCCATGGACAACGAGGGACATGGACCAATATGGACACAAAAATTGACATAGTAATTTTATGTTAGACTTGTCTAGCATAACTAATTTTTATAACCAAAACTTGATGACCAATAATAAGAGGTTGCACATCACTTAAGAAGTAGTAAGAGAAAATCTTAGAGAACCAAATCCAACAATTCTTATGGTTTCTCCCTCCACGTGTCTATTGGTGATAGTAAGTTGTTAAAAAAATATTTTGCTATTATAGTCCTTTTATCCTATATTAATAGCTATATTTAAAAAAATAATAATTTTTATTTAATGTTGAAACTCATATTTATAAGAAGAGAAAATAAACTTATGATCCTCTTTTTTAAGTACTTAATCATTTAAGTTAAACAAAATAGAGCTATTAATATAAAATAAATTTTCTTGCTAGATAGAGTTATTATATAAGACTGGCAAGGAACACAATTAAGGCAAGGAACCCAATTAACAGACAAGGGCATGCTTCAATTAAGTACAAAGTAAACACAAGATAAGAGAGAAACTTTAGAATCCACTAATGATATTTTTTGGAAAACAAATCCAATATTGAAAATGTTTAAACACAAAATAGATGTCGGTGCTCATCCTTATCTGATCATAACTTGTGTTATTCCTGTCATGAAAAAAAAATTGTGTAATTGGTCATAAAAAAAAGAAATAAGAAAAACTTCAATGTAGCCATCAGAAACTTCCTATACTATGACTATGAGAAAGTAGGTACTCCTTTTGTTTTGTTTTGTTTTTTTTAACAGAGCAACTAGTAGTCCTTTCCCCTTAAGCAATTACTTTCTTAACTCGTTTTCTCAGTTTGTATTTGGCAGGGTAGGAAAGGATGTGAAAAAGATATATAGGGAAGATGGCCATGGAAATTCCATATCTGAAACCAACCAAGCAGGCTACAAGAGGTGAAATAGATAGCATACAATGAGTAGATGCTCTCATTTCTCTACTAATAAATTTCCACCTCCTCTCCTCCTGAGTGTGAGTGAGTGCAAGTTAGCAACAGGATTCGTCCGAGTAATCTTCTTTGTATTCAAAGAAAAGCGAGCATGGAAAAGATTGTGTAACTGATTACATCAAACAACTCGTATGGCTGCGAAGTCCCAGCTTCGACAGCTTAGAATTTATCTCCACTTTGTCTTTGTGTTTCTGTATACATTAACAGGGATATTCGCTTAATAATTAGAGGTGGATAGAGGTGTAAACGGCGACTGTTTGTCTAGTGTCCGTAAGCACTAAAATAGGTAATATTATTTTTTGTATGTCCCTAATGCAAACAAACACGGACAAGGATTGTCCATGAATGCAACCATTTGCGTCCGCGAACTATATGTATATATATTTTTTTATTTTAAATTTATACTAAATTAGTAGCCTATATCACATAGTTAATCTTCTTAAAAAGATTATAAAAAATACATCTTATATTATTACATGTCTTCCATAGTATTTTATTTAAATTAAACTATCTCACTATTATACTCTTAATTTTTTTTAATTATTTTTTTCCGAACTGCCCTTAATTTGATTACAAAGTAGTCTCTGTCAAATTTCCACCTTCATTTTGGTCGTGTCTGTCTATGTCCATCACAAACATATGCGGATGGACAAACACTTTATCCGGATAAAAATGGATGCTACACATGTATCATGTTCGTGTCAGTGTCTACCTGTTTACACCCCTAGGGGTGGATGCCCGGGTCTCAATGGCAGATGCAGATGAATGTCCGCGGACATGGACAATCTTTTGTCAATGTTGGTGACTACATGACATTAAAGTCAATAAAAAAAATCGTCTGCTCTGTGTCTATTACCTTAGGAGGGAAAAAATTATTCCATATAACTAGGAAAGAATTAGTTAGAGCTACAATTTCTATGAACTATAGCTTCTACGATTAGACCTACAACTCCTATGAGGAGAGCTGTAGCTTTGGCTAGGCATCCACTTATAAATGTCTGGTTAGTTTGAGTTCTCATTCACATGGGACTATATGAGTCAGTATTTTGAGGGCCATTAGATTTCGTTCGAATAGTGCATGTTACTGAGGGAGTAGGCAATTTTTAAGTAGCACCATTGTCGAATTTTGATTCATTGAATTGTGATGCTTTGGCTCGTATGTAAATATGGGCTTATATTCACATTTTTTTATATTATATATACAATATTGGGTTAATTTAGGTAAAATTAGGTTGGATCAAATCAAATCAGGTCGGCCTTGACCAGTACTTAAATTAGTTTGAATCATAACTTGACATTAATTATTAATCAGGTTGAAAATGTATACCCTAATTCTACTTAGGTAGGGTTGGGTCAAGTATGATGGTAACCTTATTTTTTTAATTAATTTAATATTTTATACTTTATATTTATAGAGACTAAACATAGAAAGACAGATTGCAACTTTATAAATAGATATCAAATACTTTATGGTAAAGTGAGAATTGAAGAAAGAAAACAATGTGACATTATCAATACATGTCTGAAACTATAAGAAATCTACAAAAAATTATTAATTAATTATTAAATAAAATAAAATTTTTAAAAAATAGAATTATAAGAAAATTTCTTTTAAATCTTTTTACCTTGGGTCATGTTATCATTAAATAATAAAACCAACGATAAATTATGTAACTAAATCTCCATCAAACCTTATTTCTAAAAAGATAAACTTTTATAACTCTAACTATATTTTTACAGGGGTCAAACCGACTGTAAGTTAGACAAAACAAACAAACAGCTCGGGTTGAATTTTCTGGGCTGGGAGGAGTGGGAGTTAAGAGGTTTGAATGAAGCCCTTTTTAACGGATTTGGACACATCACAATTCACACGTGGTGTGTGATTTTGATCAATTACTCTCGTCCTCCTAAAAACAATAAATCTCCCACCACACCACCGAAGCTCCCTTGCATTCAAACCCAGCGGCTCTCGCCACGCGCGCGTCGCAGACAGAAAATAACTGCGGAGAGCCAAAAAGAGAACAGAAAAAGCGTGAATTAATATTGGTTAATTATACTCATCGACCGGCAACAACCTCGACGGCACGGAAGCTCATTAATTAAAGGCTGACAGTTGGGTCCCACCTTGACAATCACTAATTCCACCTTGATTATGTCATAAACAAAATCAGCGAGTACGAAACGGGCGCAGAGTAGAGCAGAGCCTGTAGCCGGCTTTCCACGTGGCCGCTGCCGGAATTCGTTCTCTGCCGCGGCTTTGTTGGCTACACGCGAGTTTCGCTGCGGGGAGAGACCCAAGGACTCGCATTTTCGGATAGCTCAGTCGGTGTCTATTATCCTTTTTAAAGTATTTTTTTATTTTTTATGTTTATTAACGACAAAAAGTCTAACTTAAATTAAATACGAGAAGTATTCATTTATGAGATTAATAGTGTATATATTATCCTATATTAACATAAATAATACTAACACTAATATATTTATTGTGACTTTAATTATCAATGACTTATATTTAACTTACGATAATATATACACTGTGATTCTTAATTATTAACAATTTCTATGCACAACTTACAAGAGGCTCATTATCAATACATAATATAAAAAAAACACATACCTTTCCTCCGGCTTGAACTCGTCTCTCCAAACCCAATATCCTCTCATCTCCCAACTAAGTAAGCCAACTTCCCTAAGAAATTCAAAATATAAGACTCAAATTACATGGGGAAGTAGTAAATATTGTGCAAACACTTATGAGGTAATATAAATTGGAACAATGAAGGTAAGAATTGTACTCCCTTTGTCTTGTACTAAGTGTTAATTTAGTTTTAAAAACCAAAATGAAATTTTTTTAATTGATACACTTAATTACTAGAAACCAATTTATTTTAGCTTGCTAATTATAATTATTAATGCACTAATTAGAGGACGGATGGAGTCTATAGTATAATTACTTCCATAACTAAGATATTAACATAGTAGAAAAATCTATTGACTTAAATATCAGTCGAAGCGTCCAGCATTTGGAGGTTATATTAGTACAAAGTATTATTATATATACATAAGAGTACCCTAATTTTCAAATGTCTTGTCTGACAATTTATCTAATATTTTTCTTACCTAAGCTCCCCAGTCTCACTTTCTACTTCTTTGTCTAAGCCATAAATGCCACATTCCAAAGCACAAGCATGAAGTACCCTTTTCCCCTTTAATAACTCTATTTTAGTCCCCCTAGAAAGTCTTAGCTTATTAAATCATTCCTCTTTTATTCATTCAATAGACATTGTACCCTATCTCTACTTAGAATTTCAAACCAAACTCTTCCCCTCGCTGGCTCAACATAAATGATTTTATTTACCCAATTTATGTTTGGTTCACTCTGGTCATTATGTACTTTAGGCATTACAAGATTTAAAAAATATAAAAAGTTTTCAAACTAATAAAATAAATATAAAAAAACTATGACCCCTAATAAATTTTATTTAGTTATTTTAAATAACTTGACATTTTTATAAGAAAAAAATTTATATGAGCCCGAGCTCATATATGCCTAAGTGAGCTCGGGTTCTATGGGCTGTCGGATTTACATCCGGTAACTCATAATACTCATGGACATTTAAACTTATGAGTATTATGGGTTGCCAGATGTAAATCCGATGGCCCATAGAGCCCAGGCTCACGTAGGCGTATATGAGCCTGGGCTCATATAAATAAGACTCTTTTTATAAACTCATGAACCATACTGCATCTTTACATTTGGAACTGATTATTCAATATAAATAATTTAATACACCCAATCTATTCTTGGTTGACTACTGTGTTTGTAGAACAAAAAGGAGAGAGACTTTGATCTTTGAGGGCTATAGGCCAATATAACCTAAAAATGAGAAAATAGTCATCATAGTCAAGAAAATAAAAAGGAAAAAAGTTAATATGCACCTATATTTCCAACATGTACTTAGGTGCATCACAAGCCATTAGATTCTAATCTAACGGGTTAGATAACGTATTATAGGAGGGAAGTGGAATTTTAAGTTGAAATTGGGCTGCCCAAGGTGCCTAATGCACGCGTGTGCAAGGTTCATACAAATGGAGCTCAAATAAAATTTTCCTTTAGCAAATAAAAATTTTAAAATGTACGTTCTTTCAAAATATAAGAACCATTGTGACTACTATATTCCTTAATATCTACTGTTTTATTTTTCTAGAAAACCCCTAAGATTTTAGAGCATCTCTAATGGGAGATTTCAAAAAGAGCTTTTAGAGATGCTCAAGTGGCATCGCTATTTACCTGTGGTAAAATAGAGATTCGTAAACTCCAACCATAGATGTCAAAATTTTTATTTTAATGTTAAAATAAAAAATAAAAAAATAAATATAAAAAAGTGGTACAAAGAAAAGAGAGATAATTTGATTAAAAAATAAAAAAAATACAAATGACGTCTCCAAACAGAGAGAGAGAGCCGAAAATGGCTTCCCAGTTGGATGGCCAATGGTGCCAAACCAGGGTGCTAAACGGGGTGCCATTTGATCCATGTGGGACACCTACTTGGAGATGCTCTTGGTACCTTATTTCCTACATATTTGTACTTTAATGTTGTTTGTCATTTAGGACATGAGTGATTTAATTTACCCAATTCATGCTGAAAACACTATATTTTCACATATACATAAACACATATTCCCTCTGCCTTAAATTAATAACTCAATTTGGTAAAATATAATAATTTGTTCCATATTAATAGCATCATTTTGTCCAATATAAGTGGTTTAGTACTTAAAAAAGAGTATTATAAATCTATTTTTCCTTTTATATGTGAATTTTAACCATGAAAATTACTAATTTTTTAAATATAACTATTATTAGAGGATGGAGGGAGTATTAGTGTTTATAACGGATTAGTGAACAATTTTTTTATAACTCCTCCATATTACCCAATTCATGCTTGGCTACTCTGCCCACTAAAGTATTGCATATATATATATATAAAGAGAAACTGTTCTTAATTTTATAATAAAAGCACTTCAAACACTTGTACCATACGACCACACCACCATTTCAAAGGGATTTATCAACATTAAAAAAAAAACAGACTCAATAATACCCAATTCATGCCTGGCTGACTCTGCCCCCTATGTACTTAGGTCAAAGTCATTTTTATGAAAAAGAGAAACTGTTATTAATTAATAAAACAAAACACTTGTACCATATGATTCCACACATCATAAACATTTGAAATCAATAATACTCCAAATTCATGCTTGTCTTACTCTGGTCACCATGTACAACATTTCCAAGACAAATTTTAAATTACAGAAAAAGAGAGAAAGTGTTCAAAAAATTCAAATAAATGTTTTTTTTTTAAGTTCAAACATAAACCCTATTTAAACCCCCTCCTTCCCCCCAGCTCTATTGTGCTCAACGAGGACGCACACGCTTGCCTGGCCATTGCCAGCTCCTTCTTCCGCTTCCTCCTCCTCTACTACTTCTACTCATGCTGCAAGGCCAATCCCAACCGGCCTGAAAACCACCTATATTGCCCGGAAAACCACTTTGAATTCCTTGAAACTGCTCTTGGAGAAGGAAGAGGAGCAGGGGAGATGACTACGAGGAGACCCAGATGGCACCCGCCTCCCCCACCCAGCCCGAAGATTATTCACCTCCCCCGCCGCATTCGGCGAACTAAGCAGGCGAAGCCCGCCACGGGAGGCGAGGAGCTGGGTGGCCGGTTCCGGCGACAGGGGAAGCTGGGATCTCTGTTCGACCAGGATCGTGCGGTTTCCCGAGGTGGAGTCCCCGTTCTCCTGATCAACTCCTCCTCCGGCGAGTCTGGCGGGCAGGACAGGGATGGCGACGGTGACAGTCGCCTAAGGAGCAGTGGGGCAGCGAACGAGGAAGAGAAATGGAGGTTCCAGGCGGAGTTCTTGCGGGCTGAGTGCCATTTCCTGAGGATGGAGAGGGAAAGCGCGCTGAAGAAGCTGGAAAGTAACCAGGCTCAGACGGAGAGAGCCATGAAATCAGCTGTACAAGCCCTTATTTTGGTTCGTTCTTGACCTTGGTTTGGTACATTTTCTTCCTCATTTCGATTCCTGTTTTTTCTGGGTTTCGTACGACCTTTCCCAGTCTTCACTTAGCTCAGTATTGATTCCTTTTTCCTTCTTTTCGTCATGCGTTCAAATATTTGAAACCCATATTTTTCCTGACTTTTTCTGCTAGATGCATATCATATTTTGTTTAATTTTTACGCCTATCTGGGCAAGTAAAATCCTTCTTACTCTGGGAATTACTCTCCTATTCTCATTTTGATTGAGGTTTTCCTTGGTTTATTTGGTTTTTTTTCCCTCACTGAACAATCAGTCGTTGTCCTCTTGCATTTTGCTTTTCAGGGCCGGGATAAGATTTCCGAAGGGGAAAATGCGGGTCTCCTACTCGAGGAAGAGATTGAAGAGCTGGAGGAGAAGCTAGAGGAGCTGCAGAGGAGGAGCCCTGGTGGAGGTGGAAGAGATTTCGAGGCTCGAAAATGCTGCAACTTTGACAAGAAAGCTTCAGTCTTGAGGAGGAAGATGGAGAAGCTGGGTTCGACAGAGGAGGAGCTAGAGGAAGAGAAGAGGTGCGTGAGGGAGATTCGGGAGTTGGCGGAGGCCAGCCTAGGGGGCCGGCAGGGGGCGACAGAGAAGCCCGGCCGTCTTGTCTCTGATAGAAAATCCCGGCTTGCCGATGTAAGAACACTGTCCTCTTTGTTGCACTGAAGTTGATTCATATGTGAAGAGATTCTGCATGAACTGCATCAAAAGGCCATGTAACGGTCACATGGAGTTCACATGGTTTCCATTCATTGCAACTGTTTCAGTAAAAAGTTAAAATCACCTTTATCTTTCATAAAATAAATTTGGATATAATCTTGGAACTTCCCCTTTTCAGATTGACATGATCATAGTGGCATTTTAAAAAAAAATCTTTATTTTCTTTCTCTTTATGAATCGGATTGAAAATTTAGTTAATTGAAATGTTCTTATCGATTTCGCCATTTATAGTGAATTTTCAACTCATGAAAATTTTGAAAAAAATCTAAATCTTGGAGACATAACATTCCTGTTAACAGTATTGATTCACTTCTTTGCGTTGTCGAAAACAAAACATGGTATTTAAACAGTTCCATCCATCTGTACTGAACATATCATTCAATCCTTTTCCTAAGAAATTATGTTGTCTCAATGGCTGCATTTCTTCAAGATTAGCTCATTTCTGCACCAGACCATATTCACTGACTTCTCCGTTTTTCTGTTATCCCCATTTTGTTCAAAAGGTGGAAACAATAAGGAGGAAAATGGAGGGACTTTCCAAGGGAATGCTGGAGAGGATGGAGGAGTACGGAGGCCTTCTGGCTGGCGCTACCACCGCAGCCACCACATCCACTGCCAGCTCAGCGGCCACTTTGAGGAAAACAGAATTCCCGGAAACCGAAATCCGGCCACAGGCAAGAAACTGTACTCAGTAATTGAGTTTTTTCTGCAGAGAATTGAAACAGTTGGTTCTAATGTCATGTAATTACTCAACGTGCTCTGTTGGGGGTATTAAATGAAGCCTAGAACTGCTACAGTGGTACTTCTTCCGAGCCAAAGACCAGACTGGCCAACACCAGCAGGAATTGCCCAGCTTTGCTTTAATGATGCCTGGGATGAGCCTATGAAAAGGTTCTCTAGATGGTCCCATCCGCTCTGGTGGGGATGTCTGCTGGCTTGCATGTGCAGTTGGGGACCAGTTAGAGACAGAATAGTTATAGTTTGATGGCATATATCAGGGGCCTGATTGCCTAATTGGACAGATAATTGCTTTCTTAGAACACACATTTGGACTAGATTATGGCCAATCATATACCTATAATCACAGAAATTTAATGGTTTTGACTGATGTTCAAGGATTATCTAGTTTCTGATTAATCAAGAATCAACTGAAACTCAGCATGGTAAAATCTTCATTCAGATGAAAGTAATAACAAATATTACTTTGCTTTTTGTTCGTTTGCTCTGACTGAAAAGGGAAATCCTGCAGGAGAGATGGTGTGGGGAAGACAGGGAGGTGTGCTCAGGGCGATGCAAGTTAATTGTGAAGAAGATAGTGGAACAGGTAAGAGCTGAGACAGAGCAGTGGTCGCAGTTGCAAGCTATGCTTGGCCAAGTGAGAGAGGAGATGATGGAATTGCAATCTTCAAGAGATTCATGGCAGCGGCGGGCTCTTGAGTCTCGTAATCGGCTCCAGTCTACGCGATCAGATGTAACTACCAAATTCCCTCCATATTCATTTGTTACCAATCTTTTTTGTATTGAATTTGATTTCCTTGATTGAGCTGACATTATATGCCAATTGAGATCTAAAATTGAAGGAACAAGCTCATATAAGCGAAAAGATCACATAGCATTTGCCCTAAATGATTAACACAAATAGCAAATATTTCAGATGCAGGAGTGGAAACAAAGGACTAAATGTGCTGAACTCAGAGCACTGGAGCTGGAGAAGCAGATTTCAGACCTCCAAATTGAGCTGCGGATGCTGAGAAGCCCGCCAAAGAATGCAGAAAAGTTGCTGGACATTGAGAGTGCATGGGGGCTGGCAAGGATGGAGAGCCCTGAGGACGCCCTGGAGTCACAGAAGGAGAAGGAGAAGCGTGTGTTGATTTGCCGGCTCAAGGAGAACATGTCTACACAGAAGGGCAAGCGGGATAAGGAGGCAGCAGAGAGGCGGAGCCGGGTGTCTTCCAGTGCCGACACGCCACTGCGTCCACCTCTCAGGGAGGTGGGCAATTCGTCCTCCCCATTGCTCAGGCAGGGCAGGGCTGTGCTTTCCCTGCTCCAACCAACCTCAGCCTTCCCGCCTAGGCGCTGATGAGGCCTACAAGCCCGTTGGGCCATTTCAATGTCCAAGCTTTTGCATTTTACTCTTCTGTTTCTTGTTCTTTATTCCACTTAATAATCTTGGTGAGTAAATTAATTGCCTATGATAAGAAAATTGAACCAAAAAAAATCTTAGTACACAATTGTTTGTACATAAACACAAGAGCCCCCCCTCCAGGCGAAGAGATAGACAACAAGAGCAATCCATGTTTGTGAGAAGGCCTTTCTCCCCTAAAGACTGCCGGAAAACAACGGAGATGGAGGGCTACCGGATGGAGAAATTGTCGTCGGCTGCCTCCTCCTCCTGCCTCTGAGGGTTGTGCTGCTGGATGATCAGGACGGAGGCGGTCTGCGAGAAGTCGGACGCTGCTAATGTGTCCCCTATTGGCCCAAGCTCGGGGCACTCCTCCCAGCTTGCCATCCCATTGGTCAGAGGGGAGTCTCCGCGGCCCGCATGGCCCACAATGAATAGTGCATAGTGGGCCTCAAGGGTTCGGAGGGCGGCTGCAGTCTCAGCCCCATTTGTAACATATTTCTCGACGTAACCCACCGGCCCATTAGCTACGCAACGCTCGTAGAACTCGGCGAAGCACTCGTCGTCGAGGCGCATCTCGAGGTCATGCCGCTTGTAGTCGGCAATCAGCCGGAAGTTGCTTCCGGCAATGGAGTTCTCCGCCCCATCGTCATGGAGGAATCGGATGGCGGTGAGCTTGATGCCCGGATGGTGGGCCAGGCGGCCTGCGTAGGCCAGGGCCTCGCGGTCGTCGGCGCCGCCGATGAATATGACTGCCACATGGAAAAAGTCCATCGATGATGATTCAAATTGGCCTGCCCCACCTAGCCCACGGTCCACAAGTATCCCCACCGAGCAGGGAGCCTGCGAAAGTATCTGCACCAAAATTAATAATTTTATTTAGCTTGTAACTTGAACACCTTGCATTTTCATAATTAGTACTTCATCCGTCTTATATTAATAATTTTGTTTAATTTTTAAAAATGAATTATTAATATGAGATAGAGAGAGTATGACTATTGATCACATGAAAAATATCAATGTTTCTTGTAACTATATTTATGTCCACTTACTCTTTGGTTCATGGTTCGGATTGTAGCTTCACCACTGTCCATGGTGCCGTCAACCTTCTGCTTCTTATGGAAGGGAAGGATGATTAGGAGAGCTAGGATGTCCTTGGCTCCATTGCACACATCATGGTGCATGGTGTTCAAGGGGGAAATGGCGAGAAGGCGGCGAATTGTGACTCCATCGCCGGAATTCTCCAAGTAAGTGTCCAAGGAAGTGCCAATCTGCTCTCTCATGTTGACGATCGCCTCGTCAGTGACCGTCACCGCATCCATCCCTTCGCCGTAGGTGAGCGAGGCTGCAGCCTTTGCTGTGAGCTCCACCATGTCCATGGCGTAGACGATAAGCCCGGATGAGAGGGGCCCACCGCGCGTTGCCTCGATGATCCTTATTGCCGCCGGCATGTTATGTGGCCCTCGGAGACACACCACTATGCGTAGCTCCGCCTTGGGGTCATGCCATTGCAGTGCTAGTTGTTGTGCAGCTTGCCTCTCCCGAGCTCGCCGCACAATCACCATCACCACTAGTGGTATGTACACCACTGTTGCTAATACTGAACAGAGGTACTCCACGAAGGAAGGAACTCCAAGTAACCCTTTCTGCACTTGCCATTTAAGGCCATGTTAGCTTATATTAATCACATAAAAGAAGCAGTGATAACAATTGCCATCCTATGGTTAATCAAAAACTTCATGTGAACTCCTAGGCTTGAAAATGGTGCTTCAAAATCCCATTGATAACTAAACCACATACAAATATTGTAATATAAGAAGTTGCATCATTTTATCCAGAATCACATTCATATGCAAAAACTCTAGGATATGCAAGAGTAAAATCAAATTCCTTGCATACGTACATTAAAAGTGGTTTTCAAAAGATGTACAGCACAATAGCTAGCTAGAAATAAATTCACTAACAACAATGTCTAGACTGCATATCATATTTGTTATTCTCGCTAATGCAGATGGCTGTCTTACGTTATGAACATACTAGATCAACATCTTTGTATCAAACATTGAAAGGAAAGAGAACTCTCACCTCTAGATTGTTCAGGGCGCATATAATGTGGTAGTGTCCCCTGACATTCAGCAGGAAACCAATGGCTAAGGCCTCTGGCAACTGGTATCCCAATTTGAAAGCAGCTAGGACAGTGCCCAAGGCCTTCCCAACAGTGCCAAGGAGAAAGAGGACTGTGAACTTGGAGAAGAACTGCTGGGGAGGGTCAGATTTAGGATGAAAATCATCTGTGCGGACTATAGCCAATTGATAGGCGGCAATGTGACCCACCCATACATAGAAGAAAGGGAAGAGGAACAAACCAAGGAAGATGTTTATCCTCCTGATGAACATCCGAGACAGCCTTCCCTCCCTAGGCAAGACCAGGCCAACCAAGAAGGCGTTTGTTGGGCCATTAAAGCCTGCGGCTGATGATAGGCCACAGAGTGCAAAAACGGTGACCAGAGCCACAACCAAGTAATAATTGCTCATGGGCTTCCCTTCAGGGTTGGCTTCATTGATCCAGTCTATTATGCGTGTGACCACCGTGACCATGAACCCAGTTTGGAGGAAGAGTAGCAGCAAGCACCCTAGGAAGCTGGCCACATTGAACACATTCCCCCCGCTATCGTCTGCGGTCGGGTAGGCGGTCTCTATTACCCTCCACACCACCATGAGCAGCATGGATACCATGTCAGTGTGAACCCCGGCTCCGACGACGAGGCGGCCGATGTCGGACTTTCCGATCTTTAGGTCGGTGGTCAGGCGGGTGAGGACGGTGGAGGCGGTGTTGGACAGTGTCAGTGCAAGTTCAATGGGTGCGCCTAGGCCAACATAATCCTTGTATATGCCTTTGAGGGCGAAGCCACTGACGGAGAGCACAACCACGAAGGTGGATGCAATGCCCGCGTAGGTGAGGGTGGACTCACGGTCGAAGCGGCGCCGCAACAGGTTTCGTGGCTCCATCTCCAGGCCCAACACAAACATGTAGGTCAAGAGGCCCATCTCCGAGAAGATGCGTAAAAATCTTGCAAAGTTTTTGTCTACGAATTTCGTCATTAGACCGCCGCAGCCTATAATGATCCCCACCTGCATGTATCATTAAACACTACAGGATATCAAGCAACATTCTTATAATGTCTACTGATGAAGTTACACTAATATTGTTACAGGGGAGGTGAATCTTCAAGTTGTGCATGCATATGCATATGAGGTCAATCACTCTGGAGTTAGTTTATCCAAATACCTTTAGCTAGTTTATGAAGAAAATTGGTCATTTTAATAGAAGTGGCTGGCAAATATGGTCATCTGAATATTAATTGGAGTGTTTATTGACCACTTCTCTTAGGCATTCACTATCAATGGAGAAAGCGCCTTAAAAATTTAATTTCTTAAGTACTTTTATTTAGGGTGCTAATGACTTCATCTAATCTGTCCAATAAACCCTTATAATTGGGTTTTGATTGGAAACAAAAAAGAAAACGATATTCCTACTCTTGAAGCCTGTTTCAACCCTTATTGATAAGAAACGTGAATCTCCATGTTGTTAGGTGTAGTTGGAGTAGGCTTTTGAAGCCTATTTCGACCCCTGTTTGATAAGAAACGTGAATCTCTGTTAGGTGTAGATGGAGTAGGCTTTTGATATAGTGAGATTGGAGCAGGAATATCAGCTTTATAGAGAAAAGTAGGTCTCGCATAAAGTATAAAATTTGACATAAAAAAATTACCTTCATTCTTTGCCACAATAGCCACTAACATTAAAATGAAAAAGAAATTAAGGGTGAAAGAGAGGGGTTTACAATGCTCTCGGAGATAAGTCGAGGCTGGCCGATCTGCTTGAGGACGAGGTGAAAGGCCTTGGTGGAGAGAAGAACCACAGTAGATACAATGAAGATATTATTATATGCCTGACTGCATGCATTTATTTCCGGCTTGTGAAGTGAGATGTCCATAATAACAACGTTCGAATCAAATGTTTTCTCCCCTTTTGAGTGATTATCTGCTTTCTTTAGTCCTTGCCAACCCTTTGTCACTAAGCAGCTGCACCCTTTTTTCATTAAAAAGACAGCAATTAGACCAAATTAAGTGCATCTTACTCTCTCCTAGTAACAAAGTTGCATTTTGACGCTTAATAACTAACAGCTATTGTTGCATTCTATCTCATTTTTCCTTGTTCCTAGCAATTGCCGTGATTTTTGTTCACAGTCAATCTGAAAATCTAGTTTTCATTTATTCAACGTTTTGGTACATAATACAGCAACTTCTGAAATCTACATTCCAGACTGTTAACAGGCAAATATATTGTGTTCTAGCTATGGATTATCAATTGGACCCATTAATTCAGTTTCAGGTGATCGAGTAACAAAGAAAAATCAAAGCCAGTTTCAAGCCACTAATCAGTATGTTATTATTTAATATAAGGCTTAGGTGGTAAAAATAATGGACGATTTCAAAAGAAAAATATAAGCTCTTTTCATACAATTATTGGATATCATAATGAAGAGAACAAATTCACCCATATCAAAATCTATCAAATCAACCTGAAAAATTAATCAGCCATAAAAAAATCAATTATGCTAATTATGAGAGCCATTAAATGAAGCTTAAATCAATGAAAAACTTATGGTTAAGCTCTATAAATCATCTCCATTTACCTCACATATAAATCATAAAAACATTTTGGGAATCAAGACAGGCAGCTCGCCTATTTGACCCCCCCGAGCATTGATTCGCTGCCTTCTCGTCCCTATGATGGTCTTGAATTGTGGATCAAATTAAGGAACAATAATTCTAATAATTTTGATTGCAATCTTGATGTTCTAATGAAGTCTTGATGAGAAAGAAGAGTCAACAGGAAGAAGGATGGGAGAAAGAGAGAGGACGTGAAGAGGTTGTGCATGGGAGGCAACCCGTTTGAATTGGCAGCCGTTAATTGCCAGCCATTAACTGCGCTGCTGTTGGTGTGCTACGGATGGCACGATTTGTAATTATGTAAAAGAAGGAGGGTAACTGTTTGGATGGTTCGTTTTTTGCAATTTTTTATGTGCGCACGCCGGCCGGGAGAGGTGGGGGAGAGAGAAACGAAGGAATTCTGGGGCGGAGCATGTTGGAGATCCTGAGAATTTTTTGATTTTTCTATGAAGGGATTTCCAGCCTCCGATCCTGAGAATAATGAAGTTGTGTGTGATTTTCGTGGTTCAATTTTAACTTATTAAAATTAATTTACCTGGAATTATTGCTATTCGTTCATGTTATGATTTGCTTGCTGTTCTTGGGGCTTTGAAGGCTACAATTTTTTGAGGACTTCTTTTCTTGCTTCATTCTTGTGGTTTATTGGAAATAAATCGAATTTGGGTCCAGAAGGGGAAGGAAAAGAGATTTTTTTTCTTCACGTACGCTTTTGGGAAATTATATTAACAATGGGGATGATCTCAAGGAAGGTTTTGCCCATATGCGGAAGCCTTTGTTTCTTCTGCCCTTCAATGCGTGCAAGGTCACGGCAGCCGGTAAAGCGTTATAAGAAACTGCTTGCAGATATATTCCCCCGGTCTCAGGTATGATTTACTAGTATCTAATAAGTTTGAGTTAGAATAGTTTTTGGTCTTTATTTTTCCAGTTTGCCTTTTCCCTTGTCTAGGATGTAAATTTGAGCAAAGTGGTTTTGGTTGACAATTTTATATGATAACTGTACAATGAGCCGGAGATTGATCTTCATGGGAAACATATCCAAGAGTTTGAGTTTCGATGTTTGCTACTGCAAATTTTAGTTAAATAATTCTTTTTTAAATTCCTGGCCATATATTAGGTGTTAATGCATTTTACTATATCATAATGAAGATGCACCTGATACTGTGTCTAATAGATGCAATATGTTTATTTTGGTTGTGTCAGTTATTCTTTTTATCTTGTTAATTGAAAGGTTTTTCTCTTTTACTTCTTTAGATTGAAGAACCAAATGATCGGAAAATAGCAAAACTATGTGAATATGCTTCAAAAAATCCATTGCGGATGCCAAAGGTATTGTATCTAGCCATGTGTAAAATTTATGTATTTCTTTTTCTCAGTAATACATGCATTTAGTTTTATTATGTTAAGAAGTTGAGGTTTGTAAGCTGCGTGATAGTTTCTTTTTCATGTTTTTTATTTAATTGCTAGATGTTATCTGATTATTTTGCTCGGTAGGTCATTCAATTATTGAGCTACAGATTATTTAAACATGTTTTTTAATGTAGTGTTGTCCATGTCTATTTTGCTTCATATCGTTATTGTTCAAAACATTGCTCACACCATGAAGATTCTATCAGTTAATCATTTGGTATAAATCTTTTCTCTGCACGGACATTTTAATCCTTTTCTATCAATCAGTAGCTCAAAATTTTATATGAATTTTTTTCTGTGCTATCCATTACACAATGGTTTTTGGATTTTTTGTACTTGACTGTTTTTAAAGAGATGTTATATTTCTGCTTCATGTTTTTGCTTTCCTCTATTTTGATTTCTTTATCTCCTATGGTGGATATCGCAATTGACAGCATATCTTTAGCACCATCTGTGTGCTATCAAGTTCTATACAAAATGTCAATTGCATAAGACTGGTCTATCTTAAGTGAGAATACTGGCAGTGGCTATAACTTATTATTGTTTTTATTGGTTGATTCTTACGATCTTAAATTTGGCACCATAATACACTAGAAGGAATTGAAATAGAAAGGATTGTCACAATTAGTAAAATCTCCACTAGGTGCTGGTAAACTGAGATAAGAGTAGAAGAGCTAGCTATGGCACAAACTCGGAGATGGGACCAACAACTGGCTGAGGTTTAACTGACAATCAGGTTGAGGAGGGTTCAAGAGAAGAGAATTGAAGTTGCATCCATTAAGTCCTGAAAACGAATCATATTGGAGTAAACAGCATGGAAATTTATGTGGCTAAGCCCAAATAGTTGTAATAAGTTAATGATGACAGTGATAGGTCTTTTTATTATCTTGAAATGATAGCATATCCCATCCGTTCTAATGGGTTTATAACTTGTATATACAGATTACAAAGTATTTGGAGCAGAGATGCTACAAGGAACTAAGAACCGAGCGGTTTGGCTCAGCAAAAGTTGTTATGTGCATCTATAGGAGGTTGCTAATGACATGTAAAGAGCAAATGTGAGTTATTTCTTTCTGTAATATGTGTGCTGTCTTTTTTGGATGGTGGGAGGAAAATTTCTTGTGGACTCTATTTTTATCATTGTGGGCGAGTATTTTTGCTTTGTCTGCCACAGAGAGATTGCTAAGCAAGATGGTTTATCATTTTTATTTCACAGTTTGTCAGAAACCAAACCCCATAAAAGCTGAGTTGTTAGAGTAACTAGGTAAGTACTTAAAAACTAGATATCTACCAAACTAACACATCTATACATCAGCAACATGATTAAGCATAAATGCAAGGGTATAAATGCTTCCACTGTCAATTAAAGAAGGATTTGATAAGGCTAAGCTTTTAAAGGAACTCAAGGAAGTGAGGTTAATAGCCATTCAATGGAGAAATAAATTGGTCCTGGATCGCCCAAACGTGGTTCTTTGGGAAAATCATGCTTCACCATGTGTTTCTCTAAAGTGAGAAATGGGTGGTTAAAGTTTGTACCTGAAATTTTAAATGTGAGAATTTTATGTCTTTCTCACTTTAACAATGTCAGATAAGTGGTGGAGCATGATTGGGACATGGTTCTCCAGGCCAGTGAATAAATTTTGTCTTCACTGGCTGTAGTTTCCATTGGATACACCCCACCTGATAGATAGGTCTGAATTAATGGAAATACAAGCTTTCCAGAAGACTTGTTTTTTTTATCATTGAGGCAGCTTCAAAATATACCCTTTTATGTAAATGTATTCACTGGAAGCCTAGAAGCATGATTTTCAAGTTTTATATTTTGAGTTGAGCTTTTCTTGTTTAGCTAATTAGAGACTAAGTTTTGTTCCTTTCTATATGCCGTGCGTTGCTTCAGTTTTACATACAAGAACAAAGTTGTACATTAGGGCCTGTAATGCAGCACTTAAATTTAAGGATTAGTGCAGCATTCTGTCATGTTGTGAAGAGTGTATTCAAGTATCAATTCAGCTCTTACACATTGTTTGCAGTTCTGATATTCTCAATACAGCCATCTTTGACTAATTTGTGTAGTTGGATTAGTGCAGCATTCTGTCATGTTGTGAAGAGTGTATTCAAGTATCAATTCAGCTCTTACACATTGTTTGCAGTTCTGATATTCTCAATACAGCACTTAAATTTAAGGATTAATGCACTACTCCAGGGTTTTATCTATTATTTGTCAATTTTAAACCAAATAAATTAATTGGAGGGCAGTTATTTTGCAAAGGAAAATGAAATAACAAGTCCCTAAAGTTTTGTTGTGCCCCTTTTAGAGCCTTCCTTACGAATTCTTTGATTGTTACAGGAAAAAAAAGAGAAGAAATTTGATATTATAATTGCTGATGAAGCACTTCTGAGATTTTTCTTGATAAAGATTTGTTTTTTAGGTGATCAAATTTTGTGACTTAATGAATGCATTACAGGCCTCTGTTTGCGAGTAGTTTGATAAACATCATTTACACCTTGCTGGATCAAACACGGCATGATGAAATGCGTGTTATGGGCTGCAAATCTCTTTTTGATTTTGTAAATAGTCAGGTTGGTGCCAATGTCACTTCGGTTCTTGTGCCTTTTGTCTTCAATTTATTTTCAGCTCGAATGGTCTTATCAACAACGTGTGCATAATATTCAGGTTACTGGATTGTTTCTCCTGACTTCATTTTGTGTTCATATTGTTGAATAATACAGACAGATGGTACTTATATGTTCAATTTGGAACCTGTGATGCCAAAACTCTGTGCACTAGCCCAAGAAATAGAGGGCAATGAGAGGACTATGCATCTTTGTTCTGCTGCGATACAAGCTCTTTCTTCCATGGTAATGCTTGTCATCTGCCTACGACCTGTTTCCTTAGACAGCCATGGTGGAATTGGTGTGCTTTTGTTATTCCTGAACTATGAAAAAATTTCACATTATTTCAAGAGACCCATAGAAATTCTGTTAGATGTGGTCAGGTTGATCTACTATTTGTTACAAACACCATTCAATATTTACTCTCATATTTCTCTTTACAGGTGTGGTTCATGGGTGAATACTCTCATATCTCGGCTGAGCTTGATAATGTGAGTCACCTCAAAACATTGTATATCGGGCACAACAGATCTAAGCAACTTCTGTAATCTATATATTAGCCAGTTGTATTGGGAAACATTGCTTTCTCTGACATGACTGAGATTTTGGTACATTAATTGATTGGTCTTTCAGTAAGGTTCAGTGTAGTTGTTCAATCTATTATTGGTTTGTGGACAAGAGATGACATTGCCACTGATGGGTTAAAATGAACATGAAACTGGCCATGCAAAGATATAAAACTCACTGTGCTTTTAATCTTTATTTTGTAACTGGAAAAAAATTGGTATCACTTTCACACTTGGAACAAAGATTCATTTACTTGTGGTCTTGCCTTCTTTCACATACTAGAGGATAATAAAAGCTAAAAGTAGGTATTGTCTGATATGTCTAACCCAGTTAAGGCGTAATGGTCATTTGCTGTAGAAGTTCTTGACTGGCTGCCCCTTTTCATCTTAGTCAATTTTGCTGCTATCAATTTGTTTTCTTATCTCTGTCTGTTTTTGATTGACCTTATTCATTCTGTGGGTGTACAACATAATTTTGTTCAGTAACTGTAACTGCTGTTTGAAGATAAACAAAGACAAGTAGTTTCTTTTCTATAGTCTTTATCTAATGTATAGGCCTTTCCTCTATTTTTTTTTTGTCTATATTAAGAATGGTGATTTCATTGAATTTTTGTGTCAGATGACCATGCTTACCTGCTTACATAACCTTGTTATGCAAACGGCAGAGAATTGATATGTCTATAATGATTATATTCATATTGAACCCTCATCTCATGTTTTTGCCATTATAACAAGCTTTATTGAGAACATCTAGTATTAAGAAAACTTTTGCAGTCTAGCTCACGTGTACTTTCTTTTGGTATTTTCCAATAATCACAGAGTTGAATGGAAAAATACAAGCAATGTTGCTGGGCATAGGTAGGTGAGGAAAGTGAGCAATGATGATAATGGTCTATATAGTGATTTGGTTTTGTCTTTGAATAACTTATTAATCTGAGGGCAAAATTCAGCCCTTTGGCAGACAGAAAACCATGCTGCTAGAAAGTTTTCTTTTTTTGCTTGGTAGTAGAACATTTTTTTATTAGAGTTTTGACCCCATTATTTGTGCAACTCCTTGTTGGTTCATTATGAATTTTTCCAAAGAAATGAAATGTTATTTCCCCCCTTCATTCTCTCTTCCCCTCCACTTTTCCAACAAATGGTTTCCTTTTTTTGCTTGTTAGGTTGTATATGTGGTCATGGAAAACTATGATACCCCTAAAATGGACACAGATGATAAACAAGGCCCACAGAACCGCTGGGTGCAAGAAGTCCTTAAAGTTGAAGGTTTTCATCCATCCGAACCTAACTTAACACGAGTCCCATCATGGAAAAGCATTGCCAGAGGGGAAGCAAATTTGGCCGAGTAACTCCTTTATTCCACAATTGCATTTTATATATGCTCTTATGAAATAAGTTCTTTCCTTTTCCTAATCCATCTTTTTTCTCTTTCTGCAGTGAAGATGCTAACAACCCCCACTTTTGGGCAAAGATGTGTTTGCATAACATGGCCAAACTGGCTAAAGAGGCTACAACTTTACGCCGCGTCTTGGACTCTCTATTCCGCTATTTTGACAATGAAGATCTTTGGTCTCCTCAACATGGGCTTGCTCTTCCAGTATTGTTGGATATACAGTCTCTAGTGGACAACTCTGGTGCATCAGTCTCTCTTTGCCTTTTTTCTTCTAAAAAAATTTCTAGTTACCTTGCAGGATGTGTTTACTGAGAAATTTGTTTATCATGCAGGTCAGAATGTACATTTGTTGTTATCTATCTTAATCAAGCACCTTGACCATAAGAGTGTCTCTAAAAAACCTGAGATGCAGCTGAACATTGTTGAAGTGACTACTGTTCTTGTGCAACACTTAAAGGTTCAGCCTTCTGTAGCAATAATTGGTGCAGTAAGTGACCTAATGAAGCAGTTAAAGAAAAGCATACAGTGTTCTGCTGATAACGGCAATGTAGGAACAGAAGTGGTCAAATGGAACATGAAATTTCAGACAGCAGTAGATGAGTGTCTCGTGCAGACCATTAATAAGGTGTCATTATGTCTCTCTGCTTTTTCTTCGATGGTTCATTGAAATCTAACCTTTATGGGAGTATCATATTCTGCTTTTAACATTGGAACCTGCCTGCAAAAGTACATTTCTTGCTAATTTATATTTTGGTGAATAGGAGCTCTTCTACTGTGTTGATTATGGCTATTGATAAATGTGGATTAACTGAATATAGGTTGGGGATGCTGGGCCAGTGCTTGATGTTATGGCTGTTATGCTGGAAAACACTTCAGGTATTACTATGATAGCAAGGAACACAATTGCTACTGTTTATCGAGCAGCTCAAATAATAGCATCACTCCCAAATTTGTCATACCATAACAAGGCAAGTTAAAATGGGCACGCCATCTAGTCTTTCTCTTGTTTCTGCAGCCTCTCTTTTAGCTCTTTTGTGAATGAACATCCGGATTGTCATGCAGGCATTCCCTGAAGCGTTATTTCACCAACTACTCCTCGCAATGGTCTACCCAGATACGGAAACTAGGATTGGGGCCCACCGTATCTTTTCCGTTGTTCTTGTGCCATCTTCTGTTTGTCCTCGTCCTCGTCCTATCCGGCATACTTCTGACTCTCCAATGGCTTATGATTTCCAGAGGACACTCTCAAGAACTGTTTCTGTGTTTTCTTCTTCGGCTGCTCTTTTTGAGAAGTTGAGGAGGGAAAGAAGCTATTTAAGAGAAAGTGTTTGCCTTGAAAGCTTCAATGAAGCTATCTTGAAGGAAGATGACATTAAAATAGGTAGTGATGCTGTGAAGCCCTCTACTTTTCAGTCAACAAAGTCCCAAGCCTTTTGCTTCAAAGGCTCATTACCCCTAACTGAAGATAGTAAAGCTTCAAATACTTTGAGCAGGGAAATGGCAAGTATCATTACATATAACATCAAACCAATATTCTTTTTTTCTTTTTCTTTTTGTGGACCATCACCTGATGTTATGTGCCAAAATTCAGGACCCAATTTCCCTTAGATTGAGTAGCCGTCAGATTACCCTATTGCTTTCATCTATCTGGGCTCAAGCCACATCCCCAGATAATGCTCCTGAGAATTATGAAGCAATTGCTCATACTTTCAGCCTGGTATTGCTGTTTTCTCGTGCAAAGGTAAGACCATAATTTGGCATAGTATTGAGCTGAACAGCCATGAAGGCTTTTTGGTCGTGTTTGAAAATTTATTTGTACAGGTCTTATAGCGAGCTACTGGTTTTGTGCTTTTTCCACAATATTTTCATGTTATAGAAGCACTTAATTAGTGTCTTGAGTAAAATTTAGAGCTGGATGAACATTTTAGAACAGTATCTGATTCTTTGCTCTTTTGTCTTACATTGCAACTATCAATTTCATTATTTCCCCAAATTGATAAATATCACGCTGGCTCTTTCAGAATTTTGATGTTTATTTAGATTGGCATGTTAGCTACATGTTCTCTCATCTTGATCTTGTCCATGTTTTGTATATTTTGCACAATGCATCTTCTCTGGAGGAATAAATATTACCATGTTGTCAAGTTTGTACTTTATTTTATTTTGTACACTGCATCTTTTCCAATCTTTTCTGATTTTATTTTTTGGGCGGAGGTTCCTTTGTTGGCTATCTTTAAGATTGGAAATTGAGCGAAATTATAACATTTTGTTGAACTTTTACACTAAAAAATTAGAGAAGTACCGTAATTTATTTCTGGAATCTCTTTAATTGTTCATTGGACCTTGCAGAATTCCAGCCTTGAAGCTCTGATTAGAAGTTTTCAGCTTGCATTTTCATTGAGGAGTATTTCTCTGGAAGAAGGTATTTTCTTACCTACCTTGCATCTTGCTGCAGATGGAATTTTCTTTTATGCTATAATATTGCTAAATGCTCAATGATTGGAGAGTAAATTATTCAGGTGATGTGCATATATAGGTTTTTGTGATGGATTTGATGACAGATTTTCCCTCAGTTGAAAGCTAACCAAATTTGGAGTTATTTTACTTTTTTCGAAGGGAACTAAATTAAGTCAATATAATTAACATTGCCGTCACCTTTCAGGTTATTTGCAGGCATCTCATCGCCTGTCTCTTTTCACTTTATCAACTTCAATGATTATTTTTTCAGCAAAGGCTTATAATATTTTGCCCCTTATTCCTTGTGTCAAGGCGTCAATTACTGAAAAGACGGTAATTTAACTCCAAATAGCAATATTATACACTAATTTTATTATTCTTAATGTCTGTTTACTTTAAGCTGTTTAAGTTTATATGCTATATGATTTAAGCTGTGTTTTGGATGCCTCCTAGTTTCATGTTTTATGGCACTGGATGCCTCCTAGTTTAATTATATTGGAAGATCTTGCGTTTTTGGTGGATGTGGTGAGCAACTCATTGTGTTGGAAAAAAATACAGTAAAAGTAACCTATAGCATGTTTCATGTTTGATTAAATGCAGTAAACATAATCTATTATGTTTCATCTTTGGTTCACTGATGCCCGACAGCATGTTGCAAAAAGGAACTGAGAATTGTTGCACTTAGGAAGGGTAGGAGATGGGTTCCTTGGAGTCTACCGGACAGAGGGCTTACCAGAGTCCACAGGCAACAAGGCGTGGTTGGAATCCACGGAACACAAGCAAGCTCTCTGAAAGGGAGTCAATAAAAACTCAATTCATAAGCTTGCTTTCATTGAATACTTCAGCAGTTTATATAGGCTTACAATAAGTCTTTAAATGGAAATAAAACACCGATCTCCAATTCTTCCTAAACATAGGAAAACGAATTTCTAAACATTAACCAAATATAGAATCCTAATCTTGTAAAAAAATCATTCTCTAAAAAGCCTATTTTCTAAAAACTCTTAACTAATATAAAAGTCTTAAATAAGTATAAAATCAAGGCCAGTTTATCCTGCAAATGGCTTCTCGAATTCTCTAGCAGATTAATAGTTTTGCTGCTATCCCGGAAAGAACTGCTCCATGCTGGTGACTGACTTTGTTTTCATGAGCAAGCCACAATTCTCTTGAAGTGGTTGGCAGGCTGGGCCGAGTCTGAGAATAGCTTTGTAGACTGTTTATTCGGATTCACTTTCAGTGGCTGGCTTGCAAGTATATACTGGGGGCAGGGATAATCAAGGCTTTCCGATTTTTTATTGTTGAGAAACTTTCTTTCATCTCCAGCATGGCTGTCAAAGACAATATTTTGTCTTTGGCCTTGCTTCTCAATCCCAGCATCACATCCCCTCTTCATATAAACCTAGAGTTGTGGAAGGTACTCTGCCTGGTACTTGAGGCTGTTCACGTTTCTGTAAAAAATCATCTGGGAAAAAGTGAAGTTTGATTCTCCTTAACTATTTCCATTTGTCATCTGCAAATTGCATCACGAGTTTATGCAGAATGACTTACTCTTCTGCTGAGTTGATTCAATTTTTCTTACTCAAGGGTAAGAAAAAAATTGAAAGAAAACACTACATCCAGGTAGTCTTTTATTACGGGGATGTGGATAAAGATTAGCACATTGTTGTCATTAGACAACATCTTTATTTGAGAGGATTTGTTGCTTACCAGGTTGGCTGGAAAAGCAAGGGGATGGCCAAATTACAAACCTGCAATTCACTGTCTAATATGGTTGTATGCAATTTGGAGCTAATATTTTTCTTTCTTCTTTGTTCTTCAGGTTGATCCATTTCTTTGTTTGATTGAAGATAGAAGACTACAGGCTGTGAACATAGATTTGAACCATGGGCTAAAAATTTATGGATCAAAGGAAGACGAAACTGCTGCATTGGGATCTCTGTCAGCCATTGATATAATGAAGAATCAAACAGTTGAATACATGGCTTCTATGATTGTGAAGAGCTTGGGAAATTTATCTGATGTAATGGTTACTCTGCCTTTCGTTAGCATTGCACTTGATCGATATCATATATTGAAAGCATCTCATCTAATTATTTTATCTGATTCTAGGAAGAGTCGTCATCTGTGAGACAACAGCTAATGAAAGAGTTTTTGCCTGATGATGTCTGTCCTTTGGGAGCTCAGTTACTGGAGTCGCAAGGACAACTCTCTCAATTTGGGTCCAAAGAATACAATTCTAATGATGAGGTGATTATCTGTCTGGACATTGGAGAATATTTATTAATTAGGAGTATGCCAATGTTATTATTATTAATGTGCAGGAGGTTTTACTTGTATCTGTGGATGATGATAGCTTCCCAGAAGGATTTGAATCTCAAAAAGATACAGAAGTTGAATTGAACATTGACAATGGAAGTCTCTTAAGTGTCAACCAACTTCTTGAATCAGTATGGCGTCTTTCTAATTTATCATGTTCAAGTATTAATAATATTAAATCAGATACAGTTGAGTATAGAACTCTGCGAAGTTAATTATTCTGTTCTTTCTCTTAGTGAAGTAGATTGCAATCAGCAGGAAATTAATAGGCTACATCATCAACCCTTATATGCTCATTCTCGTGAGTGATGATGTTATTATCATAAACGTTTTGCAGGTTCTAGAGACCGCGAGACAAGTTGGAAGATTTTCAGTTTCTACTGCACCTGATGTTCCATACAAGGAAATGGCTGGTCATTGTGAGGCCCTTCTTGTTGGTAAACAGCAGAAATTGTCCATGTTCATGAGCCAGCAGAAAAAACAAGATATCTATTTGATTGACTTTGGACAAGACCACATATCTACAGAGCTACCTCCCCTATCACGGATTGATCAGGGATTCCAAATGGTAAGATTACAGGCTTGATTTACTTGGGCTTACCTGTTCAAGAAGAAAATGCAGACAACTTATACTTGTATATAACTATATAATCACAAAATCATACGCAAATATATCTTAGCTTTCTGAAACTAGATAGTCTTTTCTTGCTTATGCCTCATCTTATGCACAACAGGGTGGTAATTCTTATCTTGCTCAGAATGCCAACCCACTCCAACTATCCAGTGGCCCTGTTTTGCCAGTGGGTGTTAATGAGTTCAACTACCACCCACCAACATTTAGGTTACCGGCGGCAAGTCCATTTGACAATTTTCTGAAGGCTGCTGGGTGTTGAACTGGGTGACATTCCAGAGTAGGCCGTGATTTGTGTATAGACTTTGGCTATTACTTTCAAAGCCAAAACCCTGATAAATTTCTTTGGTGCCATGGGCATGATTTGTTCGTCCAAAAGCAACCATGAGGCTGGTTGTAGTTGTTATGGACTTATTGAAGTAAACAAGAAGAATAGTTAGTGTACATGTGCAGGCGAAGTGCCCTATGTATTCTGTTTTAACCCTTGGGACTCCCTGTCTTGTAATGCAGAAGTGGTTGTTCCCAGCTGGTTGATTTACAGTCATCGAAGCATCCATTCATTTGTGTAACCTTATTCTTTGTTTTGTTCATTCTTTACATTCATTATACTGGAGGGGATTGTAAAGTGTAAACTTCAAAAACTGTAAGGTATGTCGCATATAAAGTACTCGAAATATTGGGGAATGAAACCCTTTCAGTTAATTTCTATTTGGGGATTTTTTGTGCGAAACTGAAGGACATTTACATGAAAATTTAAATTGCATTCTGTCGTACATAGCTGCTGCAGTTCAATAATTTTAATCTGGTGATTTTTTCTGTTAAGCTGAAACATATGCACTTGAAAATTTAACGTCTCATTGTTCGCAGATTTTTGTGCGATACCAACTTGACTTGAATAGAAATTCCTGTTCGAGGAAAAACTGGACCTCTAATAGAATTTGAAGGACTATGAGAGGGACCCAAGTGTTTTTTTCTTTTTTATGTCTTTGTTTTTTTGTTGTTACTTGACAGGAACCGAAGATATCACTGCATTACCGACTACTATATGACTTTTGATACCCGGAGTATACATGAACTCCTATCACACCTAGTCTACGTATGACTTTCCCAACGTGATGTATCTCTTTGCACAAGCTTACTTTTGATTTTCGTACATCGAATATGGGAGATGTCACTTGAGCACACTAGACTCCTGAGGGCAGCCACTTCATCCCAAAGGATCAAAGGTAGTCTTGTGGCCATCTTGCAATGTTGTACGTGTTGGAAGGGAGACCTCTCCTATACCTAAAGCCATAGGTATTTTTGTCATGAATGATTTACTAAAATGACCCTTAAATATATACAGAAAATGTCACATTTTGCTGTAACACAAAAAAGGCCCTCACACGTAGTTACTCCTACATATGTACAATAAAATGACACATTTATCCCCAACTAGGCTCAAAACCCATAAAAAACACTTTGGCTTTTATCCTCCCTTGATCTTTGAAACCTATACATTTGCAATCTTTGTTCTTATTTTTGTTATTTTCCTTTTGCCCTTTTCACCTTGTCTCCTTTTCACCTGCATCCTCCCTAGCCTTTGTTAGTTTGAAGAGATGAATAAATCAAAAAATTAAAAAAGATAAAGTGCCTCTAACTCATAATTAGGTTATAAAATATATCTTCCCTTTATAAATAAAATTAAATTTATATTTTTTATATAAAGCATCAAATTCCTATCCGGCGAAAATATATAAATCAAAGTAACAATCAACACAATAGATTTTTTATGTGAACACCCAATTAACATATTGGAAGTGGCGTCAACATCTCAAAATAAGACAATCATGTACACTAATAATAGTTTAGCCATACTATTATTAAAAGAGTTAGTGACACTAGATGAACGGCCCTCGTAAGTTCTTTGGGCTCATAGTGAATGGAGAGCACTAAAGACTCTTCCTACTCTGCTGGGCCGTGGGAATGAGTGGGCCACTTTCTAATTCAATTAGAGAGGCCTCCTCATCTGCCGGCTTGCTTCAGTGAGCCGTGCAGAGCAGAACCGTCTGTCCAAAAATGGGCAAAAAAAAAAAAGCAGATCAGAACCGAAGCTCTTGATGACGGGTATTAAAATACAAGTGTGAGGGTGCATCCACCCAACCGGCTGCAGCTTCCTTTGGAGCCTCCGCCGGCGACTGGGACACTGAGCTTGCTTTTATCACGGGTGCTGCTGAGTGCAGCCTTGATGCTTTGCTCGGATTCTTATACCCCCATAATAGAATGTGGGCAATTGGGTTTCTGTCAAATGGGAGTATCTAGAGTGTGATTTTCTCTTGCAGAATTTTTTTTTTCATAGTTTCATATTTTTGCAGAATATTGAAGGGTGTCTGAGAATTGGGGCTTGTCGGCATGGAGGATGGTCAGGATCAGCCAGCTCAGTGCAGTGGTGCTTGTTTATTTTTCATTTTCATTTTTGTATTTGTTGTTGGTGTACGTGCTATTGTGTTTCTGATGGATTATCGTTAGAAATTAGAAGTTTAGAACTGTTGGGAAGCTAAATTAGTCTATTGTTCAAGTTTATAGCGTATGAGATATCGGAGTAGTTTAAAGTCTTGCTAATTTAACTGGGGTACCAGATCGTATTGTTGCCAGACGTATACATAGTTTCTCGACAAGATTAAATTGTAAAATTGATTGTGCCCTGTCCGAGACTAAAAGTAAGTATGCTTTAAGGGATAAAGTTGAGAAAAATTAAGATCATTATCATTTTGAGGCACATCAAGTGTAAAACTTATTAGTATCATGTGGACACAGGTAGAAAACGTTTCATCCGTACTTGATTTGAACTCAGAACAGTACTTAGTGAAAGCTGATCAGATAAATTGCAATGTGCGAGAAAGTCCAAGTTTAGCAGCCTGAATTAGTCTTGAAATGATTCTCAAACTGAACTATGCCCTTATTGCTCGAAATTACCTGGAGTATCAAAATGGAAAATACAATCTGTGAATTTTTGTATGACGGGAACCACTTTTGCTTTCTTTTCCTCTGGATCCCTGTTTCAAAGATGGATATTAGTGCTGTTGATAGGCATGCATAATTGGTAATCTTATTTTTTGCCTGTACGTTTCTTAGCTCCTAGTGTGTATGCTAACTGGAAAGATTGGCTTTATTACATAACCTGCAGTTAGTATTTTGTGGTATTATGTAGCAATGGGAGTGAGATTAATATAATCCATGTGGGTGGCCAACAGAGTGTCAGTTTGATCAAAGGCTCCGCTTCCTGAGGCATGGCCCTGGCCCAAATTACACATTTTAATACAGTAGTTATAGAAGTGAAGTATCCGTGAAGGCAAACCATCTCTGAATGTGAAATGGAATGATTTTGAATCCAATATTCAATTTGTTTGGAAATGATGTCCTATTTAAACCCTCATATTTAGTGTCAGGATCCTTTTACACCAAACTACAGGTTGATTTGCTACACAGTACACATATATTGGCACTTTCAGACGTGACGGTAGTATTCTTCTCATGTGTGAATTCTTGTGTACCTGAAAAACATATTTTTAAATCTTATCATACGCTTCTTAGTTTTCCTTGGGCAGATTATTATTCAATTAAGTGTTATGTCATAATTTCTTTCAATTGTATTCTTGAACATTAAAATTCTTGTACATATACTGGCTGTGAGTTTTCCTTGTCATTCTCTAGTGTCTTATGAATGTTCAAGCTTGTACAGCCATTTCCATATGTTTGTTTGTTAAAGATTCCAGTATTAATTCTGTGCAGATTCAGTTGATGATAGTGAGATTGTTGCTGAACATGCTTCAGTTGTACGTGGGGAGCCTCTTCAAGGAAGTGAGGGTCCCCCAAAGGTTGATTCAGAAGTTGAAGTCTTTCATGAGAAGGTCACAAAGCAAATAATTAAGGAGGGCCATGGTAAAAAACCAACAAATCTTTCCACATGTTTTTGTAAGTACCTTTTGACCTCTCTTTTTATAAAAGATGAAAAAATTATTTTTTGCCTGTCTTTTGTTAAAAAGGTTATTTGGTTCATTCTTACTGATTTTGGACTAATTGAAACACTAATTAAAAGTAAGATATTACATGCAACTTTTGCATTTGAAGATAATGCATGCATAATTTGAGTACCTAATAGTTTTACCTACAATATCTCAAATGCAGAATTTCAATATATCTCTACGCCCAACTCTTGCAACTTTTCATCTGTCTCATTTCAGTATGCTAATAATAGTTGACTAGAGTCTGAATGAGTTGAATAGACCAATTGAATGCTAGATCAATAACCTTTGACATTGATTTTCGGCTATAAGCCATTGAGCAAAAGTCAGCCTCTGTATCACTGTGAATGGATGTGTTACAGCTTCTCCTAAGTGACCTAAGTTGGTTCAAATCATGTGATAAGAAATAATCCTGCATTAATATATAATTATAAAAAGATGTGAAAATAGATAATATATAAAAGGTACTAAATGATAATGAACATGTGCCATATGTATTTCTTGATATCCTTGCCCTTTGGGGGTAATATAATGAAGATCCTCTC
Organism: Saururus chinensis; assembly: GCA_035235625.1. Lineage (NCBI taxonomy): Eukaryota > Viridiplantae > Streptophyta > Magnoliopsida > Piperales > Saururaceae > Saururus > Saururus chinensis. The sequence continues at coordinate 31,101,376 of CP141143.1, read as the reverse complement.
ATAAATAAATATGTTTTTTTGGGTAACTCTGAGCTTCATCAGAGGCTATGGCTCTATTAATCTATTGAAAGATAGTCCAGATACATCATTTCATTAGCCATAGCTGCATGAATACATTTGGGAGGAGACTTTAACCGTAACAAGCATAATTATCCATAGAAAATTTGGCTAACACATCAACCACACAATTTACATCTTGGTGTATATGTCGCATCTGATAAACCTGTCTTGACTGCAAGCATTGAGAGATTTGCTTGCACCTTGAACCTGCCATGGCTGTGATGAACCGTTTGATGCTATGAGATAGATAATCATCATAGAATCACCCATCAGAAGGATCTTGTCATAATGAAGATAAAATGCTAATTGAACACTATAAACATGCAAGTGTTTCAACCAGATGTATATGGTAGGAATGTCGAAAATGCAGCAAAAAAAACGGCCATTGCTATCCCTTATCATGCCATGACCAGCTGCCTTGTTTTTCCCTTTGTGGTAGGCACCATCAAGTTAATTGCAACCCATCCTTCAGGGGAAGTTGGCCAATGAAAGAAAACCTAATACTTGATTTTACCCCTACCGTGTTTGCTTGTAGGATTGTTGTGGAGTAATGACCTTTCTTTAGACTAGAAGGCAACATGTTTAATAATGGAAGTGGCAGAAGGCTAAGCATTCTGGAATAGTTTATTATTCCTGTCTTTCCATATGAAAAATGCTTGAGTGACGTTAATTTTCACACGTCAAAACCCTACTTCATCATTTGAAAACCATTGATGAGTGGGGCTGTCAATGGTTTTCAAATGATGGAGTAAAGTTTTGATGTGTGTAAGTTAAACGTTAGAATAGCACTACTCTTCCATATTAGCCACATAATGTCCAGGATTTCTGTAGTCTTGGTGACAGCTAGGTGAATTCATTGTAATCAGCTACTAAATCCAAGATACAATAGAGGGACAATAGTATGTAGAAGTGTTTTAAAACCCAGACAGGCCTTCCTTGTCAGACCAGGTTCAAGTGGATCCGGCGTACAAAGCAGGTGGTTTATCCGGGTTGCTGGGCGGGGTCATTGGTATGTAGTAAGCAGACTTGAAAATTTAAACCAGATGGACCTAATAAACGTGCATTGAAGTAACAGATGAAGTATGTTCTCTTTATTGCACAGAACACAAAGATGAGGTTCTATGCCTAACCTCGCAGTCTGCAGTAGGAAAGCCATTGTGGCATGCTTTATAGATAAAATGGCAAACACGGTTTTGCACAGGGGCATGTCAAAGTTTAAGCCACAAGGTGTTTCCCTGTGCATATAGTTGTGAAATGTGTCCATATGTGCTTATATTAGTTTTACAGCTTTATTAGTGATTTTGGCCTAACTACTGAGTGAGAGTACAAACAAAATGCTACCAAATATTACTTTTGCAATTGCCATTTTTTGAAAAGTAGTCACTTGTTCAATTTTCCAGTCAGTTGCTACATAAGTTATTATCTTAGTCAAATTAACTGCGAGTGAAAAGAATTTTCTTTTCTGAGATAATGCTAAGTATACAGCATCAAGTAATGAAATTGAAATGAAGATATTAAAGATTGTGCTGTCCGTCTTATTACCCTGTGGTCATATTTGGTTTATAAGTTGTATGGTGTGATGAATTTAGTTCTTATAGAAAGTCATGCTATGAATTTTGTCATATTACAAGTCCCACAAGCGCATTTGAGCCATCTTTGAAGGTATACTTTTGAAAGATAGATGGGTGGTAGCTTCACAATTGGCGATCTTTTGGCTGTAGTATTTGAATTAAGAAAAATTTTCTCTCCGTGAAGATTAGTGGATGCTGTAGGGACAAAATGGTGTGATTTCTGGTCTTGTGACATGTGGGGTCATGCTGTAGGTCTGAAGCATTACTGTCTCATCCATACATCAGCATCCTAAATTTTTCTTTTTTTTTGGGGGGGGCGGCGGGGGGAGAGGGGGGGGGGGGTGTTAGTTCCATAAAATTTAGAGTTTTTTAGTTATCAGTTGACGTGGATAAAATTGAAACACATATGGTATAATGTTGACAAGGTCATATAAGTCAACTGCTTTTAGGTTTATTGCTTGGATGGTTCTCGTTCATTTCCATAGTTGTTTCTTTATGTGATTGTGTTAGAATTTTCAGATAGATTTAATATCAGTAGTGTCCCTATTTTATAATTGTAAGACGTAGGTCTGTATTGATCACTCTTGTTATGGTGGCAGTTCACTATCGAGCATGGACTGAGAGCACCCTCCACAAATTTGAAGACACATGGCAAGAACAAAGACCCATTGAACTGGTTTTAGGAAAAGGTTGCAGGGCGTGACTGTCTTTTACTCATAATTGGTTCCATTCGTTTAAAGCATCCTTTCTATCTAGATACCAGTATCTGACTTCTTTTTTTGTATCTTTTGTCAACAGAAAAGGCCCAGATGGCAGGTCTGGCAATTGGACTCTCCAACATGATTGCTGGGGAACGTGCTTTGCTGCATGTTGGCTGGGAACTAGGATATGGAAAAGAAGGTAGCTTTTCTTTTCCAAATGTTCCACCAATGGCCGATCTCTTATACGAAGTTGAGCTTATTGGCTTTGATGAAGCAAAAGAAGTATGCTTTCTCTCCCTCTGCATGCATGCATACACACTGACACATGCACACACAAACAAACATATAGATATGGATGTTACATGGATAGAAAAAGTTTAGATAGATAGACATGGAGATAGAAAGATTGGTGAGCTTAAATAAGACTTGAAATTTCTAAAATGATAACTTTGAATACTCAAGATGGATTGATTACCTTAAATATTGCAGGGAAAAGCTCGCAGTGATATGACGGTTGAGGAAAGGATTGAAGCAGCAGATCATAGGAAATCAGAAGGAAATCTTCTTTTTAAGAATGATAAACTGGAGGAGGCTATGCAACAGTATGAAATGGTTACTGGCTGATTTATCTTTGATTTCTATGTTAAGATTCATACTAAATTTCCTTTTTGTTTAGATGGTCACGATTTTTTTTTCTAAAAAAAAAGGTAAATCTTGTGTAGGCCATAGCATACATGGGAGATGATTTCATGTTTCAGCTATTTGGGAAATATAGGGACATGGCTCTAGCTGTGAAGAACCCCTGCCACCTCAACATGGCAGCTTGTTTGATAAAGCTTAAACGTTTTGAAGAAGCCATAGCACAATGCAGCATGGTATGCACATCTCAGTTATGTATTTTCTGTTGTCTTAGGTTAGAGTTTTTTGCTGCAAAAATCTTTAAACCAAGATAACAGAACCAAATTTGGCACTGGAAAATATAATTGCACTTTGAGCGCCATTTCAAGGTCTTGATTTAGATTACAACCTTGGAACTCTTGCAGTTGATTCCAAGACCGTGTTCTGGGTAATAACGCTATGTTAGGGACTTTGTCATGATTTGATTGAGATCCTCATAAATCTACTGGGGAAACAAGGAGAAAATGACCTCATGCTGAGCCCTCATTAAGGAGAGGATAATAATTGACATTTTTATCATGTAAATGTGGAATCCCCTTTGCTTAAATTAATAGAGTTATCTACAGGTATTGTCTGAAAATGAAGATAATGCGAAAGCACTATTTAGGAGAGGAAAAGCCAGAGCAGAACTTGGTCAGACAGATTCTGCCCGAGAAGACTTTCAGAAAGCCAGGAAATTTGCTCCTGAAGACAAGGCAATTGCAAGGGAGCTCCGGCTGCTTGCAGAACACGACAAGGCAATTTACCAAAAACAGAGGGAGATCTATAAAGGAATATTTGGGCCACCACCTGAGCCCAAACCTAAGCGATTGAACTGGCTCTTCCTCGTATGGCAGTGGCTGGCAGCTATTTTTGGTAGTCTGTTCAAAAGACGCAAAGTTGATTGATCTATTACTTCTGATTTCATATAGATATATGATGAGCTGCAGAAGGATGATCCAGTCTTTCATTTTTCACTTGTTATTTGGATGATGTGACAGTTTTCATGCATTATCAGGAAGCTTTTGGATGTCAGGCTATAATGAGATAGGGACTTTTCGGGCTGCCAAATGTTGAAGAAAACTAAGTACAGACATCCTTTGCCCCTAACGCTGCTACTGTAGCAGATTCCAGTGATCTGTTTGAGTGAAACATCTATATTAGCTGTAATGTAATTTATAGAGTATTGTGCCCATTGTGGTTGGATAAAGGAAGAGTATCCTTTTTTCTTTATCTAGGAGGAGACAATATCCTTGTTGATGCAATTTAGTATACTTATTGTAGCCTATGTAAACCAATTGCTTCAACAAATAAAGAGGAAGAGATAGGTATACCCGTTTCTTGTCATTGAGAAATGGCCACCATGGTAATTCGTGAAGGTTTAAGCCTCCACAAGAGAGCTGGAGTAGTGATGGTGCAGAGGGGCCCATTTCTTTACCCAAGTACTAGTTCTCGAGTAAACCTATCTTTTTGTTACTTCTAACCTTTACCTTTGGACTTTCGAAAGGGGTGCATGTGTTGCGACCTGTTACGAGGAAAAAGAAAGGTAGGTACGTGGTTGATGACCCAAACATGTATTTATCTTTTTGGTACAACCGTACAAATCAGGAGCTTACATTGCGATTATTTCATTTTACGGAATTCATTACAACACAGGTGAGATGATGCACGCGTGGACGATTGGTCCCTTTCATTCTTTACAAGCCACAGTTTCTTAACGCATTAGAGTAAAAAAGTTTGATCATTTTAGCATGGAAGATGCATTAAAATCTATTCTATCATCCAATAAATTCATGATGTTTATTACTGGGAAGAAATTTTTTTTTGCATTATGACGAAATTTTCTTTGCGATCCTAAATACCTGGGATTAGGAGTATGATGATGATGAAATTTTCTTCCGCAAAGTCAGACCCAGAAATTAACATGAATGACGATGGCCACTCTCATGAAATTGCTGCAGGACTATTGCTGTGTGTTTAGCCTTCAAGAACTTAATACTGCTTCCCAAAGAGGACCCAAAATGAATTAATATAAACAATGTCCACATTCTAAATACATCTAGACAACAGGTATCAGATGCTGACCCCATGTCAGATTCTTTAATCTACTAGGATAAAGATCAACATGGAACCCGTTTTCACAGACCAACTAAAACTTATTATTAGCCATGTGCATCCAAGCACAATAAGCACAGACAAGCTTCTGAGATATATAGACATAAACAGCAAAGGAAAAGCTCATCAACAGCACATCCTTCCAGTCCCCCTTCTGCTTAGGACTTAGGCTCTCTTTCAACTGCTCCCCCTTCTTCCCAGCTTCAGAGTAGAATCCGACGATCCACGGCTTTGCCGCCTTCTCTTCCTTCTTCTTTTCTGTACCCGAGGAGCCCACTGGCTCCTGGCTTTGACATGAGAGAAAAGTCCGAGTTCTTGAAGCAGGTCTGTGGTGGGGGATGGTGCTGTTCTTTATGTGGAACGAGTGGTGGATGGAAAGAGCAGCCATGTATGGAATGACAATAGGGCGAAGAGGTGGAGATGGAGTGAAACTTTGCAATGGTTGCTAGGAAAATAAGCTGATGAATTCCATGGATGGGATGTGAAGGATTGGAAAGTTGAAAGGGTTTGTGTGTTTGACCCGTTTCTGAGAAATGGAGGAATGGGGCAACTGGATGCAGATTGAGATTGAAAATATCTGTGTAGCATGGACACTTTGCCGTTGATGGATCAGTTAGTGTCATATCTGAGCTGAAGGCCGGTTGTACCCTTGTCCTTTTTCAGAATTGGCCAACACGACCAAAAAGTTTGTAGCGTTTTTAAGCTCCTCGGCATGTTAATGCGCTGTGCCAAATGCATACGGGCACATAACACTAGAGGGGCAGAGGATTTGAATTACCCACCCCCTTACCCGTTTAGATCACAATCCGATGGCTTGCATTACCTCGGGTGTATATTTTTTAATATATATCCCGGCATATAATGACTTTTATCATTAAAACAATAGGTGTGAACTCCATATGAGCTGCAATGGAGTGGGAGGTCCTCTGAGATGATCTAGTGAACCATGACAACTAAGGAGGCATGTTTGACAAATCTGAATCTGATTCAGATGAGCCCTTGAAAAAGCTGTAATGTTTGACGGGCTGGCCATGCTTAATTAGCTAGATTCAGACTTATCAAGTGGAACCCAAGGCCACAGTCCATAAGGTATACATGCTAAACGTACGGGGAGACCGGTTTAGAACATCAAGCAGATTTCCAACCCCATCATGAGCCACAAGGCGCATGCCCTATTGTTAGCTCCTCAACTTGTCCTGTAGAGAAAGGGGGTGGCTACCCCATAGATTTGGCGACAAACAGCCAAGTCAGCCTTGGGATAGATAGCCTAGGCAACCTTTGGGCACAGTCGGATGTTGGATCAGTGTTGAAGTAGTTCCGGACAAACTACTCGCCTTGCGGAGCAGGCTGAGGATGAGTCCTTGTGCGGGCAGGACTCTAGTGGCGAGCTGGGTGCCACATGTACTTAGGGACGGACTCCTAAGGCGGTTAGGGCTCATTTATATAGGACAACCACACTACTAGCTCGAGTGGGAGTTGAGGCAGCATGTTCCCTGGGTGGATTAGATTCTTGAAGTAGTAGGACGCTGGACTCCTAGCCGGAGAAGGACTTCCCTTTGGTTTCCTGATTTGGGTTGAGGCAGCCTGCTTAAGGGCAGAGAGTTAGTTAGGGTAAGATCTCTTGTATGAGTGAGTTATGTAACTTCTATTATCATTAGAAATAACCTTGGGCTGAGTCTATTTAAAAGAGAGAGCAAGGTCGGAGAGATTAGCTGCTAGTTGCATGACGCAACCAAGCCATTACAAGAGCAAATGCTAAACAAAGTTTCGTGCCCATGACAATTAGTTCCATTGTCAGGATTTGATTAAACCAGACGGACTTGGGAGCGTTTTACATGCATCTGGGTTGGTCACTTGTCTGAGTGACCACATAGCAATTAAAAAAAGCTTCATTTGCTAACTTAAAAATAATTGAGGACTAAATTATCACTAAATACAAGGTAGTGCAAGTGGTAAAGATACACTGAAGTTTTGTAATGTGCTTACTCTAATAAATCTAATCATATATAAATAACTGAGCATTCAATAACTCAAATAAATTATAGCCAAGTTGGTAAAAGGCCCGTGAAGAGGCTCTTTGAATTGGAAAAGAAGTCATTTCCTTTCGAACTCTCTTCACGAAGAGGGTTTATTTTCAAAGGTTATTTCTTTGTGACATAACAGTTTACAAAATAATGAGACTTACAAGAAAAAAAACCTTTGAAAACTAATGGGTTGTCAAACATGACCATAGTGTTAACGGGGTTTGAGGTTTGAAACCAGTACACTCCAAAACAGAAAAAGTTGTAATCACTCATGCACTATCTTGAATCGGACCGACTCGGGTCAACAGGTCATTGGTTCGATCCGCTAGGTCATTCCAGGTTAAAACGGCCATGCAACTCGACTAAACATATCCTTTTTATGGCCCTTTTGAAATTTTGACTATTTGACTTATATTTTATACTATTAATTTCTATTTTATTTATTTTTATCCCCAATAAGTCAAAGATATTAGAATTTTAATTTTATGTTGATTTTAATTTTGTAATATTATATATTATATTTTTAAATTAGGATTCACACGTTCTTAGTATCATTAGAAAGCTTTTGACGAGCTTTATCAAATAAAATCCCACATAACTATTTTTTTCAAAAATTTTTAGAAGTCCCATACATATAACATAGTTCTCAATAATATTTTTTTAGAATTTTGTATATATATACCCCCTCCCCCCCCCAAACTGGTTTTAAATATGAATAATGTGCTCAATAACACAACACTATTATCTTTGCCTACCTATAGGCTATGACATAATATTTATCTTATGAGATTTGAATTTAAAATTATCTATTATGAATATATATAGTTTAATATAGAGTTTGTGTATATAACTAATGATCATTGCAATCCTCAAAGTAACATATTATAACTGTGATGTGTAAGAGAGACCTTTATTCAATACATATTTTATTTTTAATTTATTTTAATTTAATTTATATTTATATGTATACATATACGTGCATTCTTGCTAATTTTTTTAATAGGAATGGAAAGACAATTCTATATGGCTTAGAAGTCGTGGACATTTTTTTTCTTGATATGTGCATGTTATTTTTTGGCTTAGACTCCATTTTTTTTCTGCTAAAGTGGGTATTGTAGACTTGCTTCAAAGTTCAAACAAGATGCACAAATACGTGCAAGACAGGTCAGTTCTTATCTCTTGCACATTAGTTTTGATCCTTACTGATCCAAGAACATATCTGTCAAGCGAGGCCCATTTGACATGATTTTTAAATCATCCCGTGCATAAAATAATTCCCTCACCGGTCAAAGAAGTTGTTGCACGATGCTCTTTTTGGGTACTTAGAATCCAAATTAATATTTGCTCCGTCTTAAATTAATAGTTTTATTTTAAAATATATTTATTTTATATTAATAATTTTATTTTATTAAATTTAAATAATTAGTACTTCAAAAATAGTATCATAAATTTATTTTTTTCTTCTTTTTAATGTGAATTTCACTTTCAATAAAAAATATTAATTTTTTAAATATAACTATTAATACAGGACACAAAGAGCAACTATATTTGGTCTTTTAGAATGAATTACCTTTACTTCATTCTGAAAAATCAAAATTTGGCTATTAATGTACTGAAAGGGAGGTAGTATTTATTTATGAGACATGGATCAAAGATAAATTAGTTGAACTAAACAAAAGAAAAAAATGCATAACAGTTATCAAAAAGATAAAAATATTCCAAAGTGTATAGCGGAACAGGCACATGCAAAGCCACACATTACATACTACCATAAGAGTCGATAGCACAATGAAGATTAGTAAGAGAAATGAAGACCATATCTGCAGCTTAAGACTCAAACTCCAACTCCATGGCATACTCCAAATCATAGTACCTATCTCAGTATTACGGTTCTGCTTGGCCAATGGTCAATTTGGATTTGATTCGTTTCAATCTTCTTTTAAAAAAGGAAAAATTCGGCATCTAAAAACAAAGGGAGAGAACCTCCATGGAATGGTTGGGTTGGATGGTAGCAAATTGGACTATGGCCCTATAGGGCTGGGAAAATCACACCCGACCCGTTTACCCGACCCGTCTAACTTTGCACCCGACTCGACCCGATTACAAGTAGGGTCAGGGTGTAGGCTTTTGACCCGTTTTGAATTTAGGGTCGGGGCGAACCCGACCCGCACAACCCGACTACAAATAATAAAAGAATTATTATTATAGTGTTGATCTATTGTACTTACTTATACCATTATTATAATACTTGTTTAGTTTATGTTGAACTAAAGGTGATGAAATATAAATTTGGGCATATATAAGATATTTAAAGTATAGGTGTGATCACATATATTTGGCTTTGTATTAGATATCTATTTTGGGATAATAGAGGATGATATCTTTAAGTTGTGGTTAATTTCTATATAATTTAATTTTTTTTTGTTACTCTTTTGGGTATGGTGAATAGAATGAAAATATGTCATATTTTGTTATATTTATTACCAATCTTCTCTTTTTCAGAAGAACACATCATATACTAGATTCAGCTCTGTGTGAAAGGCCTGACAGTTATAATAAGGAACAAGTTAAGAACATGCAATGAGATAGGCGGATAATAAAACACAATAAATGATAGCTTTTGTAGGAAGAAAATTATAACCAAGTGTCACTCGTTGCTGAGGAGGGTAGGGCTATAAGTAGCCATAGAGAAGTAGTTACTGAAATTTTGAAATTAAGATATACTAAATCGCATGATCACCAATATTCTCTTCTTCAAAAGAACACATCATATACTAGATTCAGCTCTGTGTGAAAGGCCTGACAGTTATAATAAGGAACAAGTTAGGCACATGCAATGAGACAGGCGGATAATAAAACACAATAAATGATAGCTTTTGTAGGAAGAAAATTATAACAAAGTGTCACTCGTTGCTGAGGAGGGTAGGGCTATAAGTAGCCATAGAGAAGTAGTTACTAAAATTTTGAAATTAAGATATACTAAATCGCATGATCACCAATCTTCTCTTCTTCAGGAGAACACATCATATACTAGATTCAGCTCTGTGTGAAAAGCTTGACAGTTATAATAAGGAACAAGTTAGGAACATGCAATGAGATAGGTGGATAATAAAACACAATAAAGGACAGCTTTTGTAGGAAGAAAATTATAACGAAGTGTCACTCGTTGCTGAGGAGGGTAGGGCTATAAGTAGCCATAGAGAAGTAGTTACTGAAAATTTGAGATTAAGATATACTAAATCGCATGATCCTCTCTGCATCAAAGAAATAATTAATGTTTAATATATTTTGTGTTTATATGTGAGTTATCGACCAAGTGAGCCAATCATGAGTAAATAAACATTAAAAGGTCTATTTTGTTATTCTTTTCTCATAATGAACGAAATGTAACACTACACCTCTAGGGTATTTCGTTGATGGATACTATAAAAACGTGTTAGCCACAAATTAGCCAAAGAATCAAACATTACAAATTAATGTTGTAATGCATTTAATTTCTTTTGTGTTCGGCCTTTTCAAAGAGAATGTATATAATATGAGTCTAACAAAAATTTAAGAAAAAAAGTAGGGTTACCCACATACCCGACCCGACCCGACTCAAGTAGGGTTAGAGTTTGAATTTTCGACCCAATTTAAAAATAGGGTCGGGTCATGACCCGACGTGATTTCAGTGGGGATCAAGGCCAACCCGATCCGATTTAACCCAACCCGACCTGACCAGATTTGACCCAACCTGACCCGACCCGATTCCCAGCCCTATGGCCCTGTTAAAATAAGTAAAGCATTAGCCAACATCTACCTTAGAACTTAACAAGCACATAATAGGAGTCAACACGTTTAAAATTCATTTAGTGTTTTAAAATGAACTAATTTTAGTTCATTTTGAAAAACTAAATGAAGGACCGAGAGACTATGCACTAAAGTTAGGAAAGTATTTAGCAAAATATCTTCTTTCCTTGTGGGTAACACTAGTTTTAGTTGCCTATTGATTTCAAAATTTTCTTGTCACCATGTTGTGTTCATGTGTGGCTTGACTGATAGAGTGAAGATTCAGTTCATGGAAGTATGTTCATGTGGGATCCTAGTTCACAAAATTGGATTGAAGAGAAGAAACTCCAGTTCGCATCTTCATTGAAGCTGAAGAATATTATATGTTCTGCGAGATTAAAAGCAATATGAAAGTTCAAGTGAATGATTTAAAGAAAATCTCGATGGATGTCCCCACAAGGATTAGTGAAAATAAACTTTGATGCAGCCCTCGATCTTTTAATTGTCATGTGGGATTGCAAGTATACTCTTTCTATCCTATATTACTAGCTCTATTTTGGGAAAAACAATTGTCATCTATTAATAGATTGCGGCGCTATATGCAGGCCTCGTACTAAACATGTACATGCCTTATCCCTTCAGCATGCTGCATATCAGCAAAGCATTCCTAGACTAGCAACTTTATATATTTTTAAAATGAGTGTTGATAACATCACACCAGATTCCATCCAACAAAATATTACACTTAATTTTAATTATGAAGAGTGGCCGGATCAGCAGAAGAACGTTGGGATGGGGGTGGCGCACCAATCAAAAATCAGTCTTTTAATTGAATCTACAACAATCATGCATAAATTACTAATCAATTAGCAATAATACATATCCAATCAATGAATCATGCAAATATAAGATATAAATTGGATCAAATACATACTGACCTAGGCTGTTGAGCCCTTGCATGCCCTCCAAGAGATCAGCCCGCACACACCAATCTCATGAATCAACAAGCAATGAAAATGAGATTACCTCTATATGTTGATCCTTCAAAAGCTCTCTCACTTGGATTGAATTCTCAGTAGAGATCGCCCCAAAGCCCTTTGATTCGATGATCCAACCAGCAAGGATAGCTACCACCTTCGTCAGCCTTGTCAATGATCGAAGGAGAGGAGAGGAGGAAGGCGGGCAGCAACGTTTTTCCCCCAACCTTGTGCTGGCCAACTTGGGAGAAAGAGGGAGAAGGGGGCGGCTGATTGGGAGAGGGAGAGGAGAAGCAGAGGGAGGGCGAGCCACACAACTTAGGGCACTCCTCTCCCTTCCCCTCTTTCCCTTTTATACCCTCCTCATTCCTCTTTTAGGTGGGCTTCAATTTGGTCTCTCTTAATTGGGTTTTCCCTGCTAAGACTTCAGGCCTATATCAAGAAGGTCAGACACAACAGGAACGGGCTCTGTTTCTCAGTGCCTGCGGACGCCTGGACCCCCTACACATGGCCAATCTTGTGACAGGATCGACCCCTCGCTAACCATGAGTCCCACCCTCGACACATAATTCGCGCGTCTGGGCCCCACAACGTGTTAATGCACGACCTAGTCAAATGCCTAGTTTGCGTGTGTGACCTCGGCGTGACCGCCTCGACTACTCTTGAACCTTGTGGCCCATGCTAGTTCACTTGGACCGCGACAATGTTGGACCAAACTGGGCCCGAGCCCATACCATGGTGCAACATATTAGAGAGAGAAAGTGGGTCTTACGTGACAATAAAGATCAAGGTTAATTTTTTTGGATAATGCTAAACAACAAAAGGAATCTACACAAGGAACCTTCAGTTTTGGTTGGATGAAACATCTAGGCCTCACATATATAAAACTCACTTGGCCTACATGGTTTTTTTGTTGGGTAACTTTGTTAGGAGATTATTATTTTTCTTATTTTTATATGTCCATTCAAAACCATGTATAAAATTTTATTTAACAGATTTTAATGTAAAAATATATATTTTTTAAAATAGATCCAAATTTGGCAGTTGGGGTGTACGTTGGTGTCAATCATGTGATGTTGGCAAATTTTTATAATAATGAGAGCAGGGCTTGTTAGTTGTGCATAACCGGAATGAAGCTTCCTTCGCTATGAAGGAAAGGATGATCCATTACGTGACTTCATTCGGAGAGAGAAAAAAAATTGGATTGGCTGACAATGATGATGTGGAGTGTCACCACTCCCAATTGTAACATTGGCTATAAAACTTTGTGCAAAGGAAAATAATATTTTTATATTAAAAATGTACATAAAAAAAGTCATATATAAGTTTTGATTAGTCTAGATAAGTGCACTCATGTGAACTTTGTGTGGAGTCTACTTAATAAAGTCTAATCAAAACTCTTGTGTGAGTTTTTTTAGGTATTTTTGTTGTGAAAATATCACTATCCTTGGAGAAATATAGGATATAATTTACCAGAATAATAATATTTACAAACCAAAAAATTACACTTAGTTTTAATTGGATAAAACATGAAAGCTTTACATAAAGTTCGCTTGGGCTCATGTGCTTTGTCTAAGTAAAACCTAATTGTGAGTTTTTGGTGTGTAAATATAGTTTTCCAATTTAACATTTGTGACATCCTTAGGGACAATAAGAAATGCCACTTTTTTTTTACAAATAAAAAATGTATCAGTTTAAGAAAGCTATATATATGCATATGGTCTCATCTGCTCAAGGGTTTTTGCCAAAAAAAAAAAAAGAAAAATGTTTAGGGTACATTCCAAAATAATAAAAAAATAGGCATTTATTATTTATTTTGTAGCATCACCCAACAAATAAATAAATAAAATTTGAAGAATGGTATTTCTTACAAGAGTTTTTTTATATTACATGACCGAAGAGTGAGAAATTCCATATTACCTAATTTTGAACATTAAATGCCAGATAACCTGATGTTGGACAAAAATGCCCTTAAGTTTAAATAAATGAATCCCCATACACATCCTCGTAAATGAAAAGTGGAGTGTTGTTACAATGGAGAGGAATGAGTGGCTGTAAGGCGAAATACACTGACGAAAAATGACCAGTGACGACTTACTAGTGAGCCGCCAGTGTAAGAACTCTCCTTTCTAAACTAGTCTTCGTTTCATTTTAATTATCAGTTATTGCTCGGTTAACTCATTTTCTTATTAATTCGGTGGTTTCGAAAACAAAATGGTGTTTCTTATGGTGTTAATCAAAATCAACTTACAATTATTGGTTTTAAGTGATTTTGAGTCAAATCTGAATTTTTGAGATTTTTTTGAATTTTCACTATTTTTCCGAAAACTAGGGTTTGGTGGGATCCACCGTCAAAATTTGGATTTTTGGACAAAACTAACCCAGACATCAACACAAGCCTCTACAAAAATTTTCATAATTTTTCCAGGTTTAATTAGTGCTCAAATAGCTAAAATACCCATTTTTAGCCTATTTTTCTATTCATACCCCACAATTTATTTACACACCCTAAACCCTACTATAAATAGAATGACCTGAGCCATTTCCATTTTGGGAATAGGCTGGGAAAGGGAGGTTAGGCTTAATTCCCCAATTAGGCCCGAATTAGAAGGTGTTTAAGGTAAGCCTCTTCTAATTAAGCCTTAAACCCTAGATTTCCTCTTAATCCTTTCTAGATCTATCATTTCCCCTTGGTTTTGATTTATTTTTAAACATCAAAACTACTTATTTGCATCTTTACTTCAAACCTTAGATCTAAAAATTCAATTTTTATGTTCAACAAGCCCTAGATCTAAGTTTTTTATTAGGGTTTTCTATGTTAAATCGGTTTTAATGGAGTTTAATTTAAACTCTATGTATTTGCAAGGTTTTCAAGAAGGGTGACCATCAAATCCAAGCCTAATCAAGGGATAAGGTAATGGACTTTCGAAATTTTAGTTTTGCTATGGTAAAACTCCTGATTTTGTGGTTTATTTTGAGTGGATTTACTTGATTTGGTGCTTTAATGGCATGATTAGTAAATAATAATCTTTAATCCCGATTTTATAGGGTTTTATCTTGTTATGATGTAGATTAGTTTTCTAGAAATTTTCATGAGATTTTATTGGCATTTAGGTTGTTAGATGGTGATTTTTAGTTTTATCAATGAAGTTTCGGTTTTAAGATTTTGAAATGGAGAAGAAGGTCGATCTGCCTTGTTGGCGTTCGAACAGCCATCCTGGGCATTTGAATGGCAACGCTGTAAGTTCAACTGATTTCCTGCTTAGCCGATCAAACGGCCTAACTGGGCGTTCGAATGGCAACATTGCAATTTCGACAGATTTCCCGTTTAGCCTATCGAATGGCCCTACTGGGTATTCGAATGGCTACACAGTAGATTTTGTATAATTTGCATGATGTTTATTTTGGTAATTCTACTTTGATATATCATTTCCATGTGTATGTGGAGTGTTTTGAGTTATAGTATGCTACTTGAAGGGTGTATCATTGAGGTTATGAAGTTGTGGTATATATTAGTGTTATGTAGAATGACTTGAGATTGGTTATATGATGATGGAATTATCACCTTGAAGTTATGAATGGTTGATTCTTTATGGTTAGGTATATTTTCAATTAAGCTACAATACACTAATGGGCTGATATGTCATGATAAGATGTGGTTAATTGATGTGTGAATGTTATGGCTCAAGGATGAAGTGAATGATCTTATATGTATTTAGCTTGTGGATAAGCTTTGATTTGGAGTTATGTTTTAATGATTCTTCACCTATGATTTCTACTGGAAGTTCATGATTAGAAGTTAATACACATATGTAGGGTGATGGTGAGTAAATTACAAGCATGTTGATATGCATTGAGAGAATCTACTATGTACACACACACATGTGGGATTTAATGATGATGACGAGCATTGATATTATGGTTATGAATGATGTATGAGGGGCTGATGAGATCACTTAGCATGAATTAGGATTCATGTATGCCTTGCCCATGTATATACCATGTTGCATGCATCGTGAAAATGGATTTCAATTGATGCTTTATCGAGATTAATCGAGTTTGACCGATTGGATGCAACGTGGTGAAATTGCGTGCCGGATTGATCGGTCTGGCTTAATCGAAACTTGATTGGTCCGAAAGGACACGTTTTGATTTGAGTTCCTTCGTGGAACATGTGCACTCCCCGGGGTTGAGTCTAGTTAAATGGAATTATGTGGGGGACGAGTTGTATACTTGTCTTGCGATTTGAGATTATTATGATTGTCTTCTGGACCCTGAGAATCTAGTATGGTATGCTCTGTGCACCAGCTACCATGTGTTCTAGGGTTTCCTATATGGGAACTCGGGCTCTTCCCCATCACAGGAGATGTCCCAGGGCGAACACCCCTGCTATAGGTTCTCTTCGTGAGAATGTGACATCCTTGGCCAGGATTATCTGGGGCGAGCAGCCTTTAGGGATTGACAACCCCGACCTTCTTAAATTCTTGTGTAGAATTTGGACCATGACACGCCTTCGTGGACTCGTTTATGTTCCCGTCTTCGTGACACCATTTGTGATTACTTCTTGATGGAGGCATTCTTGATTTATGTTGATGCAAGTATATGATGTATGATATGCATGTTGGTGTAACATGAAATTTGACACATTTGTCGTGCAAGAATGGATGAGATATATTATGCATACGTGATTTGAAGAAGTGTGATTGAGACACTATATGCAGGTTTATGTGTTATGAATGCATGATTAGAAAGTGTGGTTGAGACACTATATGCAGGTTTATGTGTTATGAATGCATGATCAGAAAGTGTGATTTGGACATTGTATGCAGGTTTATGTGTTATAAATGTGTGATCAGGAAATGATAGATCTTGTCAATCTTTGCTTTGACTAGTTATGTTGTCATGCCATCGTGTATTCCGATGATGATAGTTATATTAAAAACCATTGCTGAGTTTGTTAAACTAACCCCTCTTTATTAAGTTTTTCTTTGGGGCTGCGTGGCGTGACATGCAGATGGACAAGATCTCCTCTTTGAGGAAAGATCGGAGACGACTTGGGAGTGATCGTGGAGACACCTTGCGTAGCTTGTTTCCTTGTTTATACTTTTATGTTTAGAACCTTTGTGTATGATTCTCATTTTGATTTATGCCATGTTATACACTTGTGTTATTTAAGACCTATCTTGGAGCCTAAAGTGGGCTATGGTTAAACTAAGCATGTGGGTTTGAGAGTTTTGCTATATTGAGTTAATGAAACTTTCTTCCTTTTCTACTTATTTACTCTTCCTCAAAGTGGTATGCACACTCCGTAATGTTGTTAGATCGCCCGGATATAGGGCATAAGTCTTCTACTAAACAGTATCTCAATTTCCCTTGTCGCCCCTGTGCGCTTGACCTGCCCCTGGACAGGGTTTGGCTCGGGTCGGGCAGTGCCTGGGCGTGACAGCCGAAGACAATGAAAACAAGTTTTTATTTATTTATTTACCAATACAAAAGTTGTACCGGCTGAAAAAAGACTTCATTTCAGCTGATCCGGTCACCCTTTAACTTGCATAATGGATAGGATTGATATTTACATCCCTTACAAAGGAGAGGTAGAGAATGATGACGTGTATGTGGGTGGAAAGGTGCATTTAATGGACATTGATCCCTTAGTGAGGTTCGACAACTTGCTAGTACAACTAAAAGAAAGACTTGTTGTCAATAGTAATGTTACTTTAAAGTATTTGATTCCATCTTTGCAATCATTCATTCTATATGAAATCGAAGATGATGTAAACCTACAATCAATATTTTCCATTCATAAGAAGGCAAACAAAGAAGTATTATCATTATATTCAAAGATGAATGAGGCTCCCAATGGAGACAAATCACTATAAGTGAAAAGGAACCAAACTGTGAATAGAGAAAAATCATTGGTGGTATCATCTTACCATAGCTTGAATGACAAATTGTTGACGAGAGTCAATGATATACAATTCACTTGTAAAACGGTCATGTAACAATGAATTTTAGATTATATGACATTATACATTAGCGTGTTCTCGAAAGTATGATAATATTAATATCATGTTTAGGAAAAACACAATATTAATAATATCGCATAACTAATGATGCAAAAGAAAAAAACAATATCTCTCGTATTCGTGTTAGCATAGAGACAATAACACAACTTATATAAGTATTGTCCCATTGATGACACAATAAAATTTATAAGCGTGTAACCAAATACACGATGTTGATTGATTTCACATATTTATTAGCACATTAATATCCATTACAGATTGGGAGAACTGAGAGAGTTAACTAAACAAATTTGTGTCACACATCATGCAACATTCCAATGCCTATAGAACATGTTACAGAAGTTATTCATACTGGATTTGAATAAATGTTGCAAACAATGGTGCATTAAGGACTTCATTTGATAACTATGATCCTCCTTATAGCCCATAAATGCCAATGAGCAAGCTTTTGAAGAAGTGTGGGGTGATGAGCAATGAAACGAGAATGACATAATTGACATAGAAATAATGTCATACCATGAAGAATTCAGATACAATGAGGTACCTAGTGATATTGACGTTGAGGCCAAGGCAAGATGGGAGAAAGTTAATGATCTCAACCTTTTTGGAACCAAATATTGGTGAGGGTGAAATAATGATTGTAGTTTGCAAGCAAAGACTACCATAATCTACTCTAAATGTGTGGACATTTATGAAGCCTAATACATTTCAAGAGGGTTTTGATTACCCTTACAATAAAGGCAAATTTCACATATCGTGTTGTGGATGAGAACAAGAATACATATGCCGCGAAGTGCTCCTACAAGTCTGGCAAGTGGTACATAAGGGGATCTAACATAAGAGATAATATGACTTTGACAAGGTTAGTGCATGATCATGTGTGTGGAACGCAAAGGAAGGCAAGTGACCACACTTTGGCATCTCATATTTGGATTGCGAGAAAATGTTATAGTCTCTTTAAAGATTCCACATATATTACACCAAAAAGCATAGCCACATAGGTATAACTATGAACTACAAGAAATGCTAGTGTGTAGGCAAGACACACTATCTAAAGTATATGATATTTACATAGTTGTGTTTACAAAACCACAACTTGTTAACATGATGTGTTATTGGGGACACAAGGCTTAGAAAGTCTAGTTTTTCCAAAACAAGACTTTTAACCTGTTGTGTTACTAGGAATATGAGGCTTGTAAAGTTCAGTTTTTCCAAAACACGACTCGTTAATCTGTTGTGTTATTAGGAACACGATGCTTATAAAGTCCAGTTTTATGAGAACATGACTAGTTGTCTTTTCATGTTATTAGGAACACACTTGTTAACTTGTCATGTAAGCAGTTTCAATGTTGACTACATCAATATTGTTGTGCAGGTAAAGCACTATGTAATTTAATTAATGGGGACCTAAACGAATCCTAATCCTATCATATACTTCCTGCATATGGAATTTAGATATAAAGGATTAGTTCAGGCGGTGTAGTAGTTCCCATCAGATCATGTGATATTCCTAGGCATACAGGGGGCTATGATTTTAAAATAGTATTTTGGATGTTTTAGCCGGTTGCAAGAGCTTTTAGAACAACATTGAGGTCATTGCTAACTGTAGATGTGACTTTCTTGAAGGGAAAGTATCTTGATCGGTTATTGATAGCAACTGCACTATATGGGAAAAATAATATGCTTTGTGTCGCATTCGCAATGGCCAAGAATGAGTGTGAGAAAACTTGGAGCTGGTTTTTTGAATTGATAAAAAATTATCTATTTTCTGAGCCTCCAGCTCAATTGGATACAATTGTTTCTAATAGAATGAAGGGCATGGAAAATGTTGCGAAACAACTTTTCCCTCTACACACTACAGATATTCCATTTATCGCATGACAACAAATATGTTGGATAAATTTAAAGACAACGACCTAAAGAACTAGCTACATGTGGCCGTGAAACTTTCAGACATAACGTATATGAGAACACAATGAGCAATATTGAAGAATATAATTCTGAGGCATTTACTTGGCTAGATGAGATTGGTGTAGAGCACTAGGCCAATGTTACATTTTCATGCAAAAGATATAGAACACTCAGCTCAAATAAGTCTAAACATGTGAATGCAATGTTCAAGAAAGCTAGCTTGATGCTGATTACTGATTTAATTGAGCATACATGAGAACTTACAACTGCACTCTTTGAGAAATGTTTGACAAATGGCCAAAATATGACAGATGAGTTAACCCCATCTACTGGTAAACATATTAAAAGTAGAAGAGAAGCAGCAAGGCATGTTCATGTATTACCAGTATCAATGTATGAATTCCAAATTAACTCGTTAACACCTAGTAAAATATAATTCATTTCATGTGTATATTAATACACTATACACAATTGCGTGTAACTGTCATTACACCATTGTTATTTCATGTCTATGAAAACACGACTATACATTTCATATGTTGAGATCATACAACATGTGTTCATTGGTCTTGTTTTTGTTAACAGAATAATGTAAATTACTGTGTTTACACTAACACAATAATGTAAAGGTAAGAAGGAAATTTTGAAATTTGCTTGAACAATGCAATATTTAAAGTAGCTTTAGCTTTGAAAGCATATTTGGAGAAATAGGAGAAACAAAGTTTCAAAACACCATATATATATATATATATATATATATATATATATATATATATATATATATATATATATATATATATATATATATATATATATATATATATATATATATATATATATATATATATATATATATATATATATATATTACTTTCTAAGATCCCATGGCTTGGTTCACACCAAATAATGAAGACAAATTGAAGGCTATGCATGGAAAATGATCCATCTCTAATTGAAATGCTTTTTAGTTTTACTGATGAAGCAAAGTTGGCTTGGATTAAGGATCTTCTTAATTGCCCACCTCCTCAAGCTTAGAAAGTCTTAGATGTTGAACTTGTATTTTGCATTTAGGTTTGTGTGTTGAACTTGTTGGTACTTGGACTTTTGTTTGTTTGTAGGAGTATGTGTGTTGAAGTCATTTTTACTAAAACTTAGAAAAATATTACATTTTTGTGTTAGTTGAAGTTGATGTGTGTGATTTATTTGGTGCATATAACTTTGTGCATTGTAGAAGTAAGTAAATGTCAATGATGACATATTATATTATATAATATATATATATATATATATATATATGTATGTATGTATGTATGTATGTATGTATGTATATGTATGTATATGTATGTATGTATTGAATCTACCTCATTAATGTAAATTATATGCAAAAAATATTTTATTTTTAAATTTTATAAGAATTGCAAATAGAAATTAAATCTTAACCAATTCCATGTTCCCAAACAAGGGAACTCAAAATCTCACTTTTAAAATCACATAGTTCCCAAACACTTAATTCTCAAAAGGACAAAAGGATTTCAAAAAGACCTAGCTATCCTTCCCACCCTCAGCCTCATGTAGCACACTTGTCTTCCTCATCGCCGGTTGCCCTTAGCCCTCATGTGCACACATCTTCTTCATCTCGTGTCAAAGTTCTGTCTACACCTTCTTGTCTTCCTCATCTTTGGTCACTGGTGGTTGTTCTGCATCATATGGTCTTCCTCATCTCGGGTCACTAGCAGAGGTTAGCCACATCTTTCCCTTTCACATTAATCTACTACATCTTCAACTATGCGCCACTAGAAGCTCCCCCTTCACATTCCTCTATTGCATCATCAACTTCGGACTGCCAGAAGATCACCAAGAAACTCCACTAGAAGGTCATACACAATCTACTACAGCTCCATGCTCAGTTTGTTCTATCCACCTCCTCCCTGTCACGGCTAAAGTTTGGTCAGATCCTCCGCTAGAAGAATGGCCATAGGCTTTGCTAGAAGATGGCCCAAAAGCTCAACCAGAAACTCGCCCAGTAGCAGAAAAGAAGTTGAAGGTTGCCCATAAGCTCAAAGTTAGACCATCAAAATATGCAAGTACACATCCATGATGGAATTGCACTTTAGGATTCAAAGATAATCCGACAGTAGTAGAATGATAGGATTGGATTACAAAATGTTGGGAAGGGAGGTAGTTGTGAAGTGATTGTGACATCGTTGTGATGAAGTTATGGCATAAGTGTGATGTAGTTGCAATGGAAGATCATCCTAATTGGGATGGCTAGTCAATGTCATCACAACAATAGTCTCTAGCTGTAACGCCCGAGATTTTTCATACATTTTCCTCAAAAATCACGAATCTTTTTTTGCAATATAACTGTTATAAATCGGAAAAAATGACGAATACGAAACCTGTAAAAACAATTTTTATAATTTAAAACATCACACCATGTTTTCACATACAAATGTTTACACATTTGATCAAACATTGTACGATCAAAGCAAACATCCTCAGGCGCTACTCGAAAACAACTGTACGAATAAATTGCTATGATCATAGACTTTAAATACAAATCTCTCCCAGGCATCCCTGAGTGCAAGTCCCATAACAGTCCACAGTCTAATCCAAACTAAAGTCCAGAATACATAAGCATCTTAATGCTTGTCTATCCCAATACATCAGATCGTGGCACAAATACTACTCATAGTAAGTCAAGCATATACTTGAGTCAACTGGAATCAATCCACCGCTGAAATGAGCATCCATCTTCAGGAGCTCTCCGTCACAAACTTGCAAATGCCTCCCGAACAACGAGGCTAAAAAAGTAGGGTAATGAGTATTTTCATACTCAGTAAGAAAATACCCAGTAGGGGAGTTCTAAACAATGAACTCAGTAAATCCATACATAGATGCGTTCATGCAACTCATCATGAAGCAAACATGCATATCATAATCGTGCACATACGCATACAACCATACCAAATGCACCATTGTGCCAAAATCATACCATCAAATTAAACTTACACAAAGACCCTTATCCAGGGTCTTACAAACTTACTCATACCATCGTATGCATACTCATACAACTTATACATACTTGTACGACTTTACTCATACAATCATATACTTACTCATACGACCTTACTCGTATAGTCTTACACTTATAGTCTTACTCAGAATAATACACTTACAATCTTACTCATACTCATACTCTTACAGTCGTGCTCATACTCATACAGTCATGCTCATACTCTTACAATCATACTCATACTCTTACGGTCGTACACATACTCATACTCTTACAGTCGTACTCATACTATCGACCACTAAAGCTCATTACAACTAATAAGCTCCAGCGTTGAAACAGAAAATAATGCCACTGGGGCATCACTTTAACCTCTGGGGAGTGACTAGACACCATGGACTTTTCCGAAGGTAAGACACACCAGTGCTCATGGGGCACAGGATCAAACAAGTAAGAGTAGGTCCATGATACTCCTTACTTGAGTGCGCAAACATAAACACCCACACATAAGGGGTCATACAATTGCCCACCATAATGGGTCTTATAGTGCCATAGAATTGCCCACCATAATGGGTCTTATAGTGCCAATGCCACTCTTGGGCAGAATCATACAATGCCACTTGGGCAAAAACATATAGTGTTACTCTTGGGCAGAAATCATACATCGCTCTCAATAGAGCATCAAACGTCTGGGCTTAATACAACACACAGACCAAATCGAAAGCATATATCGCTCTCAATAGAGCATCAGATGTCTGGGGCTTCATAGAGCACATAGACCAAATCGAAAGCATATATCGCTCTCAATAGAGCATCAGATGTTTGGGGCTTCATAGAGCACATAGACCAAATCGAAAGCATATATCGCTCTCAATAGAGCATCAAATGTCTGGGGCTTCATACAACACAAAGACTAAATCAGAAACATACATCGCTCTCAACAGAGCATCAGACTTCTGGTGCTCAATACAGCACACAAACAACATCCCACAGGATAAACATCATGGCAAGACATGAGAAATGCTTAGCCGACTCATTATTGGCTAGCTCAAACACGGAACTTAATCCGTCGAACCCTCAGGTTTCAAACTCACAACACTATCATTAGTTGTGCTCATAATTCAAGTTTGAATTAAGTAAATTATGCAGTACAATTATGCCACACAAGTACTCAAACATATCGTGCTCCACTGATCAAACCGTAGCTGAGCCTAATCCGAAACCATAGTTCGTTAGGGTAGCAGACTTCCTTAACCCGTCCATATCTCAACAAAACTCATCATACACCAAAATCTTACAGTCTTACATACTTCGTCATCCACTTTATGGCCAAATCATCTTACACTGACATCATCAAATGAAGCTCCTCAGAGCCAAACCCAGTTATCACCCTCGTACTTATACCTCACTTATTATGCTTACTTTTCACTTCATAATCTGTACGTTATGCTTGTACAATTATGCACACTCTTACTGTTTGACAATTCCCCAACATACACTCTAATCCAAACAAACCGCTCCAATCCTCACCCATCATACTCATATCCTCTGACATCCGTCATACGCTTACACATTCACATCTATACAAAACCCACTGCCACTTCTTACTGCCCATTGCCCAAACTTCGCCCCCACACGCATACACATATCCATCAGATAGGCATATAGCCATTATACATACGTATGTCTATCACACATATGTATTACATACACATACTTTCATACATATGTAGCTTACAAATATGTTTGCTAGCCATCACTAGCACATACATACACATACGAAACTTACCAACAAACACGCTAGCCATCACTAGCACATACTCAATCAACATACAAAGCTTACCAACAAACACGCTAGCCATCACTAGCACATACTGTCACGCCCCGGCACTGCCCGACCCATGCCGAACCCGTTCCAGGGGGCGGTCAAGCACATGGGGGGGGTAAGGAGATTGAAAATGATTAGCGGAAGACTTATGCCCTAATCACGGGTGATCTAAAATTTATGGAGTAAGCACACTACTTTGAGCAAGAGTAAATAGGTAGAACCAAAAGAGTTACTTTAATTCTAAATTAAACCACAAATCTCTAACCCACATACTAATTAATCCATAGCCCACACTAGGCTCCAAACAAAGTCTCAGACAATCTAAAGATATAATGTAGCACAAATCTGGAATGAGAACTACTCCACATGGGTTCTAACATCATAAAAAAATCAAAGAAACATGCAACATCTACAGATCTCCACGTCTACTCCCAAGTCCTCCCCAACCTTTCCTCAAACAAAGGATCCTGTACGTCTGCATGTCACGCCACGTAGCCCCAAAACAAAAGCACAAGAAAAAGGGGTGAGTATAAAAACTTAATAATGGTTTTAATATAACTATAATCATCAGAAACATAACGACATAGTAATATAACAATTCAGATCAATGATTGACAAGATATATTATTTTTTGATCACACATACATATCACTTAAACCTGCATAATAGTGTCTAAATCACACTTTTTGATTCCTGCATTCAAATCACATAATCCTGCATATAGTGTCTCAATCTCATTTTCTGATAATGTATTCATATCACATCTCATTCACTCTGCACGACAAACATGTCAAATCACATGTTACACAATCATGCATAACATACATTATATACATGTATAAACATAAATGGTGAATGCCTCCATCAAGGAGTAAACACAATCATTGCCGCAAAGGCTGGACGTGGTCCTAATTTCATAATCGGAAACCTGGGGCATTGCCTGCTCAGGACACAGTCCGAATTCCATAAGAGAAACCAAAATGTATGGGTAGTTAGCCCTTCTGCTCGCTAAGGATAATCCACACGGGAAATCCAAATTCCCCAAAGGGAACCTAAAGCAGGTTTGCTCGCTAAGGACAATTCTGGCTAAGAACGTCCAAATTCCACGTAGGGAACCTAGAGCAGGGTGTTCGCTAAGGACATCTCTGTAGTGGGGAGAGTCCAAATTCCCGCATAGGGAACCTCGAACACCTGGTAGCCGGTGCACAAAGGCATACCACTCTGGGTGCTCAGTGTCCAGATGTGACTATCTCAATAAGTAAATCTCAACCGCAAGACAAGAATACAACTCGTCCTCATATAACTCAATTTGACTTTACTCAACCCGAGGAGTATCCATGTTCCACATAGGAACTCAAATCGAAAACATGTCCTTTCAGACCAATCAAGTTCCGATTAAGCCAACGACCGATTAATCAGGCACGTAATTTCACAACATTGCATCCAATTGATCAAACTCGGCTAATCTCGATAAAGTCTCAATCGGAAATCTGTTTCATGATGCATGCAACATGGTACATATGTGGGCAAGGCATGCATGAATCCTAATTCATAATAAGTGTTCTCATCAACCCCTCATGCATCATTTATAATCATAATACTATGCATCATCATAATCATTAACCCCACATGTGTGTGTACATTATAGAAACACCTCATTCGACGTATATCAACATGCATTGTAATTAACTCATCATCACACTACACATGCAAATTAACATCTAATCATGGATTCCAGCGGAAATCATGGGTGAAGAACCACTAAAAACCATCAATTAAGTCAAAACATAACCACATGCTAAACATGTATAAGCACCTTCACCTCATACTTGAGTCTAGGCATAGCATTAACATTCACCCATCATTTAACCACATCCTATAATGACATATCAGTCCATTAGCATGTTGTAATTCCACGAAAAACATGTTTAACTATAGAGAATCAACTACTCATATCTTCAAGATAGCAAATTCTAACATGTATATCCAACTACAAGCCATTTCACATAGACTTTAAATATGCACCACCATTTCTAAACGTCAATAATATGCTCTTCGAGTAGCTTATTCTCACTCAAAACACTTCACATAAACATAAAAATGACATTTCAGTGTAGAGATATTGAAATAAGAAACATACATAAAACAGTTAAATTTTGCAGTGTAGTCGTTCGAACGCCCTACAGGGCCGTTCGATTGGCTACACAGAAAATATGCCAAAACTGTAGTCTTGACGTTCAAATGCCCTGGTAGGCCGTTCTAAAGCCAACAAAGCAGTTTTGACATTCTTCTTCATTTTGAATTTTAAAACCGAGACTCCATTAAAGTAACTTAAAACCTTCATCTGTCAACCCAAACACCATTAAAACTCCATCAAACTTTCTAGAATGCTAATCTACACCATCTTAAGATAAAACCTTAAGAAATTGGAACAAGAAATTAACATATACTAATCCCACCATTAGAGCACTAAATCAAGTAAAACTCATTCCAAATAAACCATAAAAATCAAGATTTTACCATAGGAAAACTGAGATTTTGAAGACCCGTTACCTTGTCACTTGTTTAGGTTCGGATTTGACCTTCACTCTTCTTGGAAACCTTCCAAAAACATAGTGTCTAAGTTAAACTCCATTAAAAATCGATTTAACCTTGAAAACTTTAAAGAAATCTTAGATCTAGGGTTTGTTAAGCATAAGAAACAAATTTTGAGAAGTATGGTTTGAAGTAAAGGAGTAAATAAGTGATTTTGATGCTTGAAATCAAATCAAATCAAAGGGGAAATGATGGATTAAGAATGAATTAGAAGAAAACCTAAGATTTAGGCTTGATTAAAGAAGAACATACCTTAATCCCTTTCTAATTCGGGCCTAATTGGGAAATTAGGCCTTAATCACCTTCTCCCAGCCTATTCCCAAAAGGGAAATAGCTTTGCCCTTTCTATTTATAGTAGGGCTTGGGGTGTACATAATTAACTAGTGGGGTATGAATTAAAATTTGGGCTAAAAATGAGTATTTTGATCATTTGAGCACTAATTAAACCTGAAAAAATTCTGAATTTTTTTACATAAGCTTGTGTTGATGTCTGGGTTGATTTGGTCTAAAAACCTCAATTTCACCGGTGGAGCCTACAGGGGTCCCGCCAAACCCTAATTTTTGAAAAATTAGTGAAAAATCAGAAAATTTCCAAAAATTCAGGTTTAACCCAAAAATACTTAAAACCAATAATTGTAAAGTTGGTTTTGATTCAAACCATAAGAAACACCATTTGTTTTTAAAAATTACTGAATTAATCAGAAAATGTTTAAACCACATGATAACCGATAAATAATCATTAAAATAAACCGGTCCAAGATCAGGGATCTTACACATGCTCAATCAACATATAAATCTTACCCACAAACATGCTAGCCATCACTAGCACATACTCAATCAACATACGAAGCTTACCAACAAATACGCTAGCCATCACTAGCACATACTCAATCCACATATGAAGCTTACCAACATACTTCAAACATACATACAGCCTACATGCATGTCATATGTATTTCAACATGACATAATTCATCATCTTACACCATGAAAATGGATCATGATCTAACATCCATAGCATTTAATCATATAGTCCTAGCATGCTGCTACTCATTCAAAGCATGCTATAATGAAATTACGAGTTCAAAACTCCCCTACCTCGTAATCATGACGTTTGATGGCGAGCACACGATGGTGGCAGCGTCGGCAGCGGAGCTGGCGGCCAAAAGCATTGCCTAGCTAAGAGAGTTGTCATCCCGAGGATTTTAGGAAGTGCCAGAAATAATCATGTCAAACAGGGTGTTAGAAGTCAATGCGGCAATATCCGCAATCCACGGTGGCACACTAGGGGTGGCCGGGAGAAAGGTCGTGCCAACATAAGTGGTGATGTGACCAAAAGTCGATGGTTACTCACTGAAGGTTAGCGAGTGGCTGAGAAGTACTTGGCCGGCTGCAAGACGGTGAAATCGGCCGTGGACAGCACCCAACGGGGGTGATTTCATGTCAACAAAGACCCACGTAAGGGCGGAGGGCATGGGGCGACGCTCAAGGACAGAGGAGAAGTGGAGGAGGCTCTATGGTAAACTCAAATGGTGACAGAGCCATCTGCCGGTTAGGCGGCACAAATATGGCACCTAAACCTAAAAATGCACCCGTGGCCACATGCACACGCGGCTACATACACATGCGGCCCAAAGGGGCGGGGGAGAGGGTTGAATGGAGGCGGCCCAAGGCCTACCAAAGGCTGACAAGGCTAAGGCCCCTAGCAGTGGCCAATCAAAGCGGCGACGTCGCTGATAGCCACCCACAACCAAAACCCATGGTGTGGGCGGTTGTGCATCTCGCACGGTATAGGGCAATGACAAGTGGCCCATTCCAGGCGGAGTGTATAATTGGACCAATCGGGGCTGTCCCTCACTGTCGCCAAGCTGGGGCAGAGCCCACGATGGTCAAATGCCCCACAACTCACCGATGCTAACGATCCGAGACACACCCAAAGTGTCTAATCGGGCGGAGCAAAACAATAAGGGTGAAGTGGAGTCAGAAAAGGAAACACCCAACCAACACTGGGTCGAGGTAGTCTAGACGGAGTCCTACCGGTGGCCGGATGATGACCGGAAACACACCGGCGTCCAAAAAATCCCACGGACAGTGAGATGCAAATTGTAACAAAAACCCGACCAAAAGACCGGTAATTCACAGCGGAGTGAAGAAAGCACAGCGGCGGCTCTAGCCAGCGCCTATGGGTTCCTAGCGGCCAAACAAACATAAGTCTAGTTGAGAGCGGCCGCAAACGACATCAAAATCGCACCCCCATGGCTCAAACATGGGATTTGAAGGAAGAAAAACCTGAAGAAAAGTTCGGTACCTCGTGGAGGAGCGAAGAGGCCATGGCGGCAGTCATAGCCGGTACCTACAGACTCGTGGCAGTGAGGAAAAGAGGGTCTAGACAAGAATCGATGGAATCCAACGACGAAGGAGGGAAAACGGAGCGACCAGAACCAAGCTTGGGTTCTCACAAAATGTTACTGGACGTGGAAAAAAAACTTATGGAAGTCGCTTTTGTGGAATCCGATCTTCGGATTGATATTTATGTACTCTTTTAAATTTTTACATCTATGTCCCTAATACGCGTTCACTTACCGTTCACGCATTGTACCTCTAAAATTCCCACCGTAAGCACGTAGCGAAGCCCATGACCTGCGACTAAGCCCCATACCCAACTCTAAGGGTATAAATACGTGGTAAATACACAAATACAAATATGCCAAAGCATCACATTTTCCCGCCAAAAATGACCAGAAAAATAGTAGAAAAATCACAGAAAATCGTAAAAAATTCAGAGACATTACACTAGCATCACAACTACATAGCCAACCCATCTCAATTACATCGTAAAACCATCGCATCACAATTCACTTCATCGTATAGAAGATGTTGGGAGGAAAGGAGTTGCAACGTAGTTGTGATGGTGTTGTGATGCAAAATCATGACAATTGGGATGGCCAATATCTGCCATCACAAGTGGTTCACAACTGCCATTGCAAGGTTTGTAATTGCCTTCAAAATGATAGTGTTTTGCATCACAAGTCCTTCACAACATAATGTGGTACATGATAAATTCCATTGACGGTATCATCAAAACACCATAGCATGATAAACAAGATAATCATTGAGCCCATACCTGTAAGATTGCCACACAACCAAACATGGTGAATCTCTTCTTGTAAATGTTGTCAATTGTATTTCTCATGTTGCTCCTTAGTTGATTTTATACCAACTTGGCCCAAGGTACATTATAGAATGCTATCAATTTTGGGTCATCTATCATAACCCGAAACTCGTTCTCTACAGTACCCCCTAGGTATGACATTAGGAACACAACAAGTACATACATGAAAGTGAGCTTGACCTTATCCTCTGACTTTTGTTTTCTTAAAGGTCATGACATTCGAAATCTCCACAATGTGGACAGCTTGACCATTAGGAAACAACTTGTGCTTGAACTTGCTTGTGGTAACTTTAGGGATATCCTCCTCCCCTTCAGATAATAGTGAAAATCCCAATATGAAAGTGATGATATCCATTAGCCTTAGGGTAGCCAACTTATCACAGAAAGATAATGTTAGGCCAAACTATCTAACCGACAATATGCTAGCAATCATTTGGTGGCAAAACATCATTTTTGGCATATCAGTCAATGTTTAAAAACTGCCCTTTTAAACCTATCCCTCACATCCCCAGTCATGAATGCATCCAATTCTTTTAAATTGGATGTAGTGTATTTACAGTCTACCTTTCCAATATGTCTATTCAACATTAACATTTCATTTCATTAAAAAATACTTACATATGTTGCTATCTTGTATTGATTAGGTTGTAATGCACATTGCCATGATAATTACGATGCCTATTGTGATGCTCATCGAACTACAGTTGCAATGCAAATGTAGTGTAATTGTGTTGGTCATCGCAATTGTGATGGCCCAAGCAATTAATTGTGATGCTCATTTCAATGCCAGCATAGCCCATCATCGCAACCCATCACAAGTACACACCCATCATTACAACACTTTGTACATTTTATTTACAACATACATAACTACAAATACATTGCATACCACAAAATGATAACATATAATATCGCTAATGCATTTGAAAGGGCTTAATGACCTTACTTTACTCACTCATGACATTTTTTTGATGTGATATGAGGTCTCCCCTGCTAAACTTCTAAATGCATCTCCTCTGCTCCCTCATACAATTATGTGGAATCAAAAAGGGCTGCCTAAAGTCTTGGTGGATTCGCAATGAGGCTGGCCATCCTTTTCTCCATTTGCTTATGGAGAGATTAAAAGAGAGTGGAATGGGATTATGGCAACATCTCTTCAATTGTTTAAGGACCACCTACGACTGTTGAGTCTCTTCTGGGTGCGTCTTCAATTGTTTTGTCTCTTCACAATAGAAAAGTGTCTCTTCACTTTTGTTGGAGGGGGAGCATCTCTTCCTCTTTCTATTGGGGGAGAAGGAGAGCATCTCTTCCTCTTCCTGTTGGGGGCAAAAAGAGTGTCTCTGTAACACCCGGACCCGGAAATCGACCCAAGCCGAAGGTTCACTGGGGATAACCCATATTCTAGGTTCCCAAAAATTATAAACCAAAAGCAAGAGTGGTGGACTCCAAGTGCGAGAGTCGTATCGTTCCTCTACATACTATAGAACTTTAGCGATTCACTGCGTGTCGACCAAAACAAACCTAATTTTATAATTAATTCAGGACGGTCCAACACTGCCTTGCCGTTGGTTGCCTACATACGTATTAGATAGCATCCACGATGTTATTCCAATATGATCAAATCCGAACATATATCTGCCTAACGGCTATTACATACATTAGGCAATACGAAAATATATACTTCAAAATATGTATATCGAATATTTAATCGGAGTTATACGGATTCCACAAAATCAGCGGAATTACACATCTCACTCTATCATAGAGCCAAGCATAACACTAACACAATCACACATCTCGCCTCCCCTTCTATTGGCCACTTTTCTCGATGTAGACCGGTGACGAAGGATGAAGTTTTCTCTTTCTCCGGGCCGCTTCTTTCTCTTCAGGGCACAAGGGTGGCAGACATAGCCTCCTCTTGCCCGAGGCTGTTCCCCCTTTCCAGGGACACCAACTCGAGGAATAGACCATGACATTGAGTAGATCACCATCGAATTAGCTAGGAATGGTTCTTGAACAGATAAAAATGGACTCAGAAAGAGCCGAAAAACTCCTTCGGAAGTTGAATGAGATTCCAATTTATAGTAGAATGGCCGAGTGTACAAAATGACAGAACACGCGCGCGCGAGCCTGCAGACCCCTGTGCCACATTTCAAGCGGCATGGATGATGCCAGCCACTGGCATTATTGCTAACGTCAACTATTCTGTCATTTTTTTTTATTTAATATACTTCTCATAATATTTTATTCAAATAATATCCAAACTTCAGAACAAGATAACTTCCTATCCCGAAGTCGAAATCGTACGTTCTTGGTACCGATGGACTCAAATCAATGAGCCCTTCGAAACAAGACTACACATGGGTAAGTGGGTCCCACCCATGTGACACGTTTCTTATGATTGTATATTTCGCTTTCAACCTCCGTTTCGCGTATTCTACTATTCGATATGCTTATTACTTCAAGCTCTATTCATATACGGAAATTTTATCCATTGAAACCTCCTAACGCTTAACTAAAAATATAAAATTACCTTTAACCCTTCGGGTTAGATATAACCAGAAAATGGGTCATTAGAGTCTCTTCCTATTACTATTACTATTAAGGACAAAGAAGTGCGATGGTGATCTTCAGCTTGCTATGGGATAGAGCGGGTAGTTTAGTGCCAAATCTACTCAGCAAGGTGAAATAAGAAGATCGCCTCACATTTTCTCATGTGTAATTTGAAGTAAATGGGTGTCACTTCTACCTATTATTTTGTACACTCTAGCACAAAATTTTCCCTTTCTCTTATTTAAAAAGAAATTTCCCTTCTATTAAAAAGATTCTCGTGGTATCACTTCCAACTAAAGCATACGTTCAGTAACCGCCAAGACACTCTTCGTAAGTTCTGCAGTCGTGCGTCTCGCGTCTCTTTTCAAGTGAATACGATTAGGGGGGCTACTCATGGGAAAGATGAAGTCACTAGAAAGTCAAACACAAATAGAGACAGTAAGGATCACAACGCGTCAAACCGACAAAAATAAAGGGTCAAAATGGTCAATAAAGTGATTGCAACTTGCCCTTCCCAAAGATATTGTAGCTTGGTGGTCATACACCTGGTCCCACCCCTGCTGGTGTCAGACAAAGCTTATTATTACAAAAATCGAATTATTCACCGAAAGGCCCACGGCGAATCGCGTAGGAGTGAGTCAAGTTCCTCACCCGCACGTCACGTTCCTCACGGATAACTAGTACCGCGCGAGTCACTGTATTCTCGTTGTCCGCTTCCGTGTCAAATATGTGTTCTTTCTAACTCGTGCCTCTTGCCGGGTTGTCGGAGCTTAGGAGCCTCAAAAGATAAATAAGAAATTTATATATATTTCTCCGTTTTAAATTTATATTTTATTTGGTTAAAAATATTTTATATTAATAGTTATATTTTATTTAATTTTAGTAATTAGGTATTTAAAAAATAATATCATAAGTTTATTTTTGTACTCGATGTGAGTTTTACTACTTAATAAAAATTATTATATTTTTAAGTATAGCTATTAATACAAGATGGTATATATATAGAGAGAGAGGTGTTAGCGTCAAGTCACCGTAAAAAACTCTATCTTAAGCTGATTTTTTAGAAGATTGATATTAGTGGGCTACTATCAAATAGGGGTTTGGGACAAATGAGGATAAATAACAAATCATGGAAAAATAAGATTGGTACATTTAAGGCTAATTTTGATCAGTGTAACCTGCTCATTATGACCATGGCTTAAATCTAACACTAATTAAAAAGATAAGCCCAAAATATTAGGATGATCCCAAATTTGGTAGACCCCCATATTCAAAGGAGATATATATAAATCACATTGGTTATGCACCTATCCTACAACTCTAAAGACCCAAATTAGAAAATATAATTTCAACCATTTATTTAATGCTAAGATGAAAGTGTTATGATGAAGGGAGCCCATATGTCCAAATGAACCCATTATTTATAGCCCTTTACTTTTTATGGTGTTCTTTTTATTTCTCTTGGTCCCATCGTCAACTAGTATTGGTAAGGAGTATATTTTGAAACTCAATATGATAAACTTTTTCATCAAGTTGATTTGTGCTTACCTTTTTTCATATATATATAAGAGAGAGAGAGAGAGAGAGAGAAAGCTTACCAATATCTATTGAGGGTAGGATATAAAATAAAAACAACATCACAAAATATAAAGGGCCATAAATTTTGGGCCCATTTGGACATATTGATCTCATTCATCATGACACTTCAATCTTACCATTAAATTAATAATTTAAGATTTTATTTATAATTTAGGTCTTCCGAGCTGTAAGACATGTGGAACCAATTAGGGTTTAAAGATCAAATTTGAAGATGGGTGTCTACTAAATTTGGGGTTATTTCAATATATGTGACATTTAAGAATGTCAAAATTAATTTAGTTATTGTTTTGGGGTTAAAACTTTGACTCACCTTGAGGAGCTAGTCCCACTTCTTAAAATTGGCCTAAAATGTATTAATCTCATTTCCACAAGATTTTTCGCGCATCCCCCTTAATCACATACCCCTATTTGACAATGGCCCACAAAAATGAGCCCTCTAAAAAATCAATTTGAAAAAGAGTTTCTCAAGTTGACTTGATACTCTCACTTCTCTCTCTCTCTCTCTCTCTCTCTCTCTCTCTCTCTCTCTCTCTATATATATATATATATATATATATAAGAATGTGAACTCAGGTATTATGGGTCATCAAATCAAGATCAAGACGGCAAAAGGGGGCATAAACGAATTTATCCCTTAAGTTATGTGTCACATTTGATCAAACTTCGATTGTGCACGATGCCCAAGCTCACACAATCACGTGTGTGCTCAGACTCATATAAACAACTCTTTATATATAAAAATATTAATAGATTTTTATATAAATAAAAAATAAAGACCAAAATAAGAAATTTATTTAGTGACATCTGCTTCTGATAAAAATTTCTGATCTGATGTACGAGTGCTTGCACTCTCTAGATACCCACAGAGAAAAAATAATCGGTTCTGGCGCGCGCATGGGTGTGGAGCATCATGGGAAAGCTCCTCACTTTCTGAGCGCCTCACTACCCCATGAGTGTTAGGGGAATGCTGTTTGGTATCACGGCTCTGGTTTTATCGTCACTTGGACGAACCGACAAATTATGCATATGTTTCTACATCAAATTGTTTCTGAATGAGTCTTTTATGATAAATGATTTTCTGAAAAAGATTATAATCATTTTCACAGATTTTTGTTTAGCATTATTTTAGATTTTAACTCAACCTAAAGTATAGGGGGTTTTAAATTCTAAATTTATGCTTATTAGCAATGTTTTCTGGAAAAATGTCATATTTGAGAAAGAATTAATATATACTGCATTATTCGAATACGTGCACTTTTTGGGTAGTTTCAGGGTAAAACCTAAAAGTATTAGTGCACTCTCTATCTGGATACCCACCGAAAAATTGGTTCTAGCGCACGCATACATGTGTGGAGCATCATGGGAAAGCTCCTATCCTTCTGAGCCTCTCGCTACCCCATGAGTGTCGAGGGGAACGCCATTCGGTATCACGACTCTATTCTACCTAATTTGTCTGATCTGTTCGTTCTAATTTGTCAGTTCTATCAGTTCTGTCTGATTTGTATGCTTTGTCTTTTCCGATCTGTCCATTTTGTATGATCTATCAGTTCTATCTGATCTATCTGTTCTATCAATTCTGTCTAATTTGTTTGATCAGTCTGATCCATCTGTTCTTTCCATTTTTTTTAATGTATCTGATTTGTCTATTTTGTCTGTTCTGTGTGATTTGTCTGTTCTATCTGATCTGTATGATCTCTCTGATATTTCTAATCTATCCATTCCGTTTGTTATGTCTGATCTGTCCATTCTATTCGTTCAATCTATTATGTCCATTTTATCTATTTTATCCAAATCTATTTGTTATGTTCGTTCTGTCTATTTATGTTTGTTTTGTCTGTTTCGTTTATTATGTCTGATCTATCAGTTCTGTCTCATTTGTCTGTTCTATATGATATATGTCTGCTTTGTTTGATCTGTCTATTATATTCGATTATTTTGTTTGGTCTGATCTATCTGATCTGTTCAAAGTCTCTAATCTATCTTATCTATCCGTTTTGTCTATTCTATCTATATGATATGTCAGTTATGTGTGTTTGATATGTTAGTTATGTCCGTTATGTCTGATTTGTTTGATTTATCTATTCTATCCAATCTATCTATTCTGTCTAAACCTATCTTTTCTATCTGATCTGTTTGTTCTTTTCTAATTCTGAAAAATTATCTGACGTTGAAAATAATATTCAAATTCTGTTATCCGATATAAAATTATCAAATTTTGATTGTGTGATTTATCGGGTGATTTAATTCCGACAAATTCTGGATTGATTTGTTTGTTATGATTTGATTTGCTCTGTTTCTGGAAAATGACATCCGATTTTATAAGTCCATAAGTTATTCGAATTTCAACCAGTTGAATTTTATTCCGATCATAAACTGTTGGATTATGTTTCCGACGGGTTTTGGCATTATGCCTATGGATTTCATTAACCCTATTTTGCTACATTATGTTTTAACTCCGAATAATGACTATATGTTGTAAAAATCATAATCCAAATTTTGTTTTAAGTGTTCTATCCGAATATAAACTATCGGATTTTGTTTGTGACGATTCTATCCAATCTTAATATTGGATTCGGTTTATGAAGTTGAAATCCGAAGTTTTTCTAAGATTTTGTTTATAATTGTTTAATCCAATTATAATCAAATTTTGTTTTGTGATATCCGGGGTGGTTTAAACTACCAGACTATGTATTTATTCCGAATGTTATCGAATTATGTTATTACTCGTTCTTCTAAATTGTTGTGTCCGATTATAAATCAATCGTATTCATGATTGTATTTTCTCTCTTACTAAAGGTCAGATTTTATTTTGAAAAGTATTTTTGGGCGAATTGCGAGGACGCAATTCATTTAAGGGGGGAAGAATGTGGCACCCTGTGTTTCGATTACGCTTAACGTAAAAAGGTTAGGGGTAATTATATAATTTTAATTAATTTTTAAAGGGTTTTAAGGGATGAAATTCATGTATTTAGTTAAAGCTCAAAGTAACGAGCGCAACAAACTAAAGAACGAGCAAAATGGAGGTCGGGAGCGAAAGTTATGGCATTGGGATATGTGCCATGTGGGAGGGACCCACTTTGAAAGAGTGAGATAACTTACCCATGTGGGCTCTAGTTTTGAAGGGCTCGTCGATACCAGTCCATCGGTACTAAGAACGTGCGATTCTGACTTCGGGATAAGAAGTTATCGCGTTTTAAAGTTGGAATTGTATATGATTAAAATAAAATTAAAATATTGAAATTGATGACGTCAGCACACTGGCGCCACGCTGAGCCGCTTGATCTGGATCGTCCACGAGTCGCGGGACCACCGAATCACATGGCACAGCGCACGACGCGCGTCGCCATGCGAGTGGCGCCACAGACGCGTGACATCGTCTGGCACCGTGCACGTCACGCGTGCGTTGGTGCGCACCATCCATGCCGGTGGCCTAGTAAAATGGTGCCACATGGTGCGAGCGAGTCCACACGTATTCCCCTTCCTTCATACGCTCGCACGCCATTTTCTTATAAATTCTCATTCCGTTCATTCTTTCAGAGGAGTTTCTGGAGTCATTCTATATCCGTTTCCTTCCGTTTAAAATGCGTTATTAGCTAAATCGAGGGTGTTCTACGCAATGGAAGCACCAATTCTTTGAGTTAGCAACCCTATATAGGGGAAACATCCCGAGGCAAGGGGAGGTTCTGTCCACCGATTACGGGCGCGAAAAGGGTAGTGTCTCCGGGCAAGGGGAGGTTATGTCCGTCGCTTACGGGTGCGGAAAGGGTAGTGTCTCCGGGGAAGGGGAGGTTCTGTCCGCCACTTACGAGTGCAGAAAGGGTAGTGTCTCCAGACAAGGGGAGGTTTTGTCCGCCGCCTACAAGCGCGTGAAGGGTGAAGTGATCCCGAGTTAGGGGGAGGTTCCGCTCGTAGCCTATGGGCATGGAAAAGAAAAGTGTTCTGAAGTTAGAGGAGGTTCTGGCCGCCATCACCTGATCAGAAAGGGAGGACACCCTGAGGAAACGAGCAACTCTGAACGTCGCCACTTCCAAAATTACAGGGGAGTACACTTTTCTGACCTTCTAGTTTAATATGATTTATATGAATGCACATCTTAATTAGTAATATACTAATTAAAATATATTATTTTCTATGATTTGATACATGTTGATATGTTCCTATTTAATCTACTTTGATTTATTGTGTTGTGATCTAAAATGCTCTGTTGTGACTTGACATACTCCAATTTGATATGATCTGATATGATCCAACATACTCTGTAGTGTGTTCTGCTCCACTCTATGATAGAGTGGGATGTGTGTTTTGTTAGTATTCTGCTCATCTATGTGAGATGTGTATTTTACTGATTTACTGGCTTCCGTTTGACTCCGACGATTTATAAGATTTTCGTCTGATTTCGAATGATTATTTGGACATAAAGATATACATATTTTTAATGTATATGATTTTGTAATGCCTGATGCATGTATTAGCCGTTAGGTAGAACTACGTTCAGATCTGATCGTATTGGAATAATGTCAAAGATGGTATCTAATACGTACGTAGGCAACCAACGATAAAATAATTTTGGCCCGATCCAAATTAGTTATAAAATTAGGTTTATTCTGATTTATGCACAACAGAACGTTAAAGCTCTGTAGTGTGTGAAAAAATGTTATGACTCTCGCACTCAGAGTCTGCAGCTCCTGGTCCGTTGGTTTTAAGTTTTTCGCTTAATTTATATATTCTGATTCTATCTTCAGATCTAACCCCCGGTTGGGGTGTTACAGTAACAAAGTATTAAGCATATTAAGAAAGATAAAGAAAAGTTCACTTCACCACAAGGTCAATACAACCTCTAGGACATACATTTCACCATGTTAGTGCAATGCAAACAATAGTAAAAAGGAATAAAAGGCACAAAGGCAGTTACATAATCATAAGATGTAAGTGGTAGAAATGTTTACATGAATTATGCCCCATAAAACTTGTTTATCATCATTTCTTATAAATGGATGACAAACAAATTAAATTATGAACTTTTCTGCTACATATTAGATATTTAATCTATTTTTTGTTAACATATTTAGATAACTAGTTTGTTATATATATATATAAGCATGGCACAATAGATATAGTAGATATTATAAAAAAATCATCAGATGTTGAAAAAGAGCAATGCACATAAAATTCTTAAAAATAAAGGTAGCCAACATGCATGAAGTAATAAATACAATTCCACCTTACTCTCAAATTTCATTTTTATTTCCATAAAGAAGAGGTAATCCAATAAATGAAACAATGGCTATCCACTCTAGGGATTAGATCCTTACCAATCCATCATTTTATCTAAAGTGACAGAATGCCCAAGTTGAGAGAATATCAAACATCGTAGAAGAAGAGAGAAGACTAGCTACGACAAGCATCAAGTAAAAGTATTCTTAAGACAACATGCAGATACATGCAGAAAGATGGAAATAAATAATAAAACATGCCTATTATATCTTCATATAATCAAAACACTATTAACTAGCACATGGTGATGATATTCACCACGACTTATCTGTGAAGCATATAATGATGTATGAAATCCTAGAGTTTGACCAACTTAGTACTCCGTAGTAAACTTATTTTTAGGGCAGAGGTTTCATCTCATGCACATCCGTAGTAAACTATTGAGCATAAAAAGCTTAAGGAAAAAGTTTATAGAACCCAGGTGGAGTCCAATGACCGGCTGAAAGTAGGAAGCCTATCCTTAAAAAAAAAACCAGATTGAGAACCAAAAAGTCACCATAAAATAAGTTAAAATTTCCCAAATGCAACCATTAAATAATCACTTCTTTTCAAATTAGAGAGAGGCTAGGTCTTGACAAGCCATCATAGTACATGCACCATTTTGGATGAACAAATCTGCATCCAACAGAAAAACGAGATATGGAATCTGAATCTTCATAATGGAGAACAAAAACAAGCTACTCATTTTGTACCCAAAAACTAAAACAAACATAAGAGGAAGATGAACATAAATAGAAAAATGGGTCAATCGTGATTACTTTGTTAAAGAATCAAATAAAACACAGCTTTCTGAATCCCTCCTTTTAACTCATATTCTTTAGAAGTCTTTCCTCTTGGACTCCTTACAGGAAAGCATCATCCGATGCTAGTGAGATCTATTGAACAGCAGAGGTAATATGAATTTAGGACAAGAAAATTTAGTCACAAACTGGGAGAAAGGAGAGAACAAGGAAATTTTAATGGAGGGAGAGATTTTTTACCAGTAGGAGAAATCAGGGGCATGAAATTTTGGCCGCACTAAATTTCGATAGAGAAAGCCACCACTATTGATGATTAGAAATCCCTTTCCCGGCGACTTCTCAAAAAAAGTTGCTGGTTTAGCATCGAAACATCATTGGTGATGTTATTCCATTTTGCAACTAGTTAGGCCTTCATGCTATATAATACACGTTATGAAATGAAGTAGTGTTACTTCAACCATGTTTGATTTGAAAAGTTATGTTCAGAGTCCCTTTTAAGGCAAAAAATTTTTTTTCAGAAAAAGGGGATAAGCAAGCCTACTGTCTTCACTCTTCAATTTTTTTTTTTAAAAACAAAGTGGGCAAGTCTAAGGTTCTCAATCCCCGTGGGAAGAGACATGATGAGACTTATATCACTTATTGCAAAAAAAAAGTAAATCAAAATTAAAGTGAGAAAGCTTAAAGTTCTCAATCCCCTCTAAAAGAGACATAATGAAACTTACACCACTCTTTGCAAAATAAAAATAAAAAAAAATTAAAATCAAAATCAAAGTGAGCAGGTCTAAAGTTCTCAATCCTCTCGGAAAGAGACATAATAAGACTTGCAAAACAAAAAAAATTATAATTAAAGTGAGTAGGTCTAAAGTTCTCAATCCCCTCGGAAAGAGACATAATGAGACTTACAAAATGAAAACAAAAATAAAAAATAAAAAAAGCAAGCAAGCCAATGGTTTTCAATCCCCTCGGAAAGAGACACGATGAGACTTGCAAAATGAGATTTAAAAAATCAAAATTATAGTGAGTAAGTCTAAAGTTCTTAATCCTCTCGGAAAGAAACATAATGAGACTTGCAAAATAAAAACAAAAAAAAGCAAGCAAGCCTAAGGTTCTCAATCCCCTCAGAAAAAGAATGATGAGACTTGCAAAACAAAAAAAATCAAAATAAAAGTGAGTAGGTCTAAAATTTTCAATATTGAAAGAGACATAATAATACTTGCATAATGAAAAAAAATTAAAAAGCAAACAAGCCTAAGGTTCTGAGCCCCCTCGGAAAGAGACATGATAAGACTTGCAAAATGAAAGTAATAAAATCAAAAAATCAAAATCAAAGTAAGCAAGTCTAAAGTTCTCAATCCCCTCGGAAAGAGACATGCAAAATTTTTTTTTAAAGAAAGCAAGCCTAAGGTTTTCAATCCCCTTCGAAAGATACATGATGAGACTTGCAGGATGAAAAAAAAAATTAAAATTAAAGTGAGCAAGTATAAAGTTCTCAATCCTCTTGGAAGGAGACATAATGAGACTTGGAAAAAAAAGCAAGCTTAAGGTTCTCAATCCCTTCGGAATGAGACATGATGTGACTTACAAAATAAAAAAAATCAATCAAAATCAAAGTGAGAAGGTCTAAAGTTCTCAATCCTCTCAGAAAGAGACATAATGAGACTTACAAAATAAATAAATAAATCAAAGAAAACAAGTCTAAAGTTCTCAATCTACTTGAAAAAGAGACATGATGAGACTTGCAAAACGAAAAAAAACAGCAAGTAACCAAGCTTAAGGTTCTCAATCTCCTCAGAAAGAGATATGATAAGACTTCCAACAATTTTTTTTATATCATTATTTCTTTTTATGTAAGGTTGTAAAGTTAAATTTTAAGTCTTCTTGGATGTCTGTAAATTACACGTCTATGACAGATAAAAAGAAGATGACTTGCTCAAATCCCAAAATAGTCTTCAACCTACAAATAAAAAAGAACATTATTAGCCTTCATAAAATAATAATAATAATAATAATAATAATAATAATAATAATAATAATAATAAATAAATAAATAAATAAAGTTTTAAGTTAAAAAAAAAACTGGTTGCGGCTCCAACTGAGCCAAGCTGAACTAAAGCCGAGTCAAGCCAAGCTAATCTAGGCTCAAGGGAAGCCAATATTTAATGGCAGCATCTTCAGTTGAGCTGAGTTGAGATAAAGCAAAGCCGAGTCAAAGCTCAACTAGGCTCAAGCCAAGTTGATTTTAAAAAAAAACTTGGAAAATA
The DNA here is from genome assembly GCA_035235625.1 of Saururus chinensis. Classification (NCBI taxonomy): domain Eukaryota; kingdom Viridiplantae; phylum Streptophyta; class Magnoliopsida; order Piperales; family Saururaceae; genus Saururus; species Saururus chinensis. The sequence continues at coordinate 31,058,531 of CP141143.1, read as the reverse complement.
TCAAAGTCGTTGATTGCTATGGCTAAATCATGGTCGTTGATGTAAAATCCCTAATTCCCTTCCTCTCCTTCCTCCATCTGATTCCCATCTCCAGCCACCCCTGTTAGCCCCAGCCGCCGCTGATTGCCCTCGCACCACCGGCCACCACCACCTCTCTCTCACTCTTCTCCTTTCCTCCCATCCTCCTCTTCATGCTGCCATCACCCTCACTTCACTCTCGGCCTCACCCTGAACTATCCCCTCTGCCATCTTCTTCGCCACGGTTTCTGCTGCTGATTGCCCTCCCATAGTCGTCACTGTCAGCGTCTTGGCTTGCACCTCCGCCATGAACCGCCAATGCAGTCTACCTTCGATTTACTCTCCTCTCACCACCAGACCACAACCTCGCACCACCGACCGTTAAAGCCAGGTCTCTCTCCTCAACTCCCTCTTTCCGCCCTCCGATGTCCCATCCTGGCCGCCCTCCTCCTCACTACGGTTTTCCACCACCGAAGCGCACCATTCTCTTTGCCTCTGGCCAGCAATCCGCCTTGCATCAGCACTCCCCTCTAATTTGATACTACAAATCTTGCTCATTCTACTTCATCAAGTGGTGACCTTTGTAAGACCCCAAAACTTGAACCGATTGATTTTATTTTACTTAATTGCTATTGTGTGGTTTAATGTTAATTCTTATTGGTTTTGGACTATTTTCAAAATTAAAGCTGTTAGCAAAGGTTTTAACTAAAATTTGCTTCACAGTAATAGTTTTAATGTTAATATAAGTCAATGGAAATTTTTTTGGATTTTTTAGATTTTTTGACTATTTTACCCAAAAAGTAGGGGACGGGACCCACCGTGGCCCCCGTGTGGGAAATTGGGATAATTAATCCTAAATGACCCTAACAACTATTTAAATATTTAAAAATTTTCAGACATCAATTTGGGTTTAAAATAAACAAAATTTTCTATTTTTAGTGTAAAACTCTATTTATACCCCACTTATCTATTATGTTTACCCCAAAGCCTTCTATAAATAGAAAGGGTCAGCCACTTTCCAACTGGAAAGGGTTAGAAATCTTGAGCTTAGGAGTCCTATCCCCATTTCCCAAGAAGGAAAGGTGATTAAGGTAAGGATTAGCATAATCTTCCACTAATTTCTTAGGGTTTCTCTTAAACTTTTCAAATCCCTTCTTTTGAGAAGGTTTAATATCGATTTCTACCCAAAAAGCTATTGATTTGAACCTCTATTTCAAACCCTTGAGAAAGGAATTTCATTTTTTAACTCAATAAACCCTAGATCTACTAGTTTTTTTAAAGATTTAGGTGTTTTAAATCGGATTTATGAAGGTATTAACAAAAACCCTATGTTGGGATTTGAAGGTGTTGGAGGAGCGATTTCAAGTCAAGAAGTTTTTTGAAGGTAAGTGATTTCGTCCTAAATGTGTCTGTGATTTCATATTTGAGTTTTGATGGAGTTTGAAGTGGGTTTCAATGGATTTGAACTTTAATGGCAGATGTAGTAAAACTTAATCTTTCTTATGATTTCTTCATGTTTTTGGTTGTAAACAGTTAGATTTACTGTTTTCTAAGTATGTATTTCATTATTATGATGATTGGGAGTGAGATTTGAAGGTTTATAATGTTTATGTGAAGTTTCGGTTTTGGATTCGAAGTGTGGAAGACATACCAGAAATGCCTCTTATGGCGATCGAACGGCCAGGCGTTTGAACGGCTAGACAAGCCAATCGAACGGCTAGGTGTTCGAATGGCCCTGTAGGGCGTTTGAATGACAACACTGCAGTTTGATGACTTGTGTGTATTTTGCTTCTTTTTCGTGTTTTTACTCCTAAATATCATTCTTTATGATTATGATAAGTAATAAATGCTATGATAAGCTACTGGAAGGGTATGAATTAGATGTTAGAGGCTATGACGAATGCTTATGTCTTAAGTGGATTTCATGTTAATCGGTTAAACATGTTATAAACTCTTGTCTTGAATCCATGTTGAATGATTCCTCATATGTTAGGTGTGATAAGAATGGGATTGTATGTCTTTACATTGCATGATTAAATTATGAGTGAATGACGGTGCCATGTCTAGCTTCAAGTGTAGTAATGACTATGTTTACTTAAGTGTAGCATGAGATTGCACTTGATTTGAATTGTGTTTCTTCGAAGGTTCTCATTCATGATTTCAGTAAGGAATCATGATTAAATGTTAAACAACATGTGTATAGTATGTTAATGGGATGTTTATAATGCATGTTCATATGCTTAGAATTGAATGTTTCTACCATGTACACACACATGTGGGAGTAATTATGGTGATTGTTGATGCTTATGATTAGAAGTTATGCATATATGGCTAATGAGGAGCACATTTTATGAATTCAAATTCATGTAGCCATTGGTCACGTATGTACCATGTTGCATGCATCATGAGATGGATTTATGAATGAGATTTTATCGAGATTATCCGTGTTGATCGATTAGATGCAATTGTGTGATATTACTTGCCGGATTAATCAATCGGAGGCTTATCGATTCAGTTTTACGTTCAAAGGGACAGGTTTTACGTCCCTTGAGGATAGGTTTTCCTCCCCGGGTTGAGAAGAGCAGCAATGCTATAAAGAGATAAAATTATTGAGACCATCTAGACCATGAGAATCTAGGCTAGTGTAGCAGAGTGCACCGGCTTACTAGGGGGTATTCTTCCCCGTTAAAGAATTTACTCAAACTACGGAATTCCTTCAGACTTTCCTTTTGGGGATTGTTTGGAGTGCACAAGGACTGCTTATGCTTCAGCCAATTAAGCAGAGTTGTTTTTACCAACTTGCATGGTTATGAACATGTGCTAGAGACACTTTATATGCAGGTTGATATATGTAATTTTTTGTATGATCTGAATGTGTGTTAGAGACACTTCTCATGCGGGTTATATGTGATGTTTATACATGATCTGAATGTGTGCTAGAGACACTTTATATGTAGGTTATATGTGGTGTTTTTGCATGATCTGAATGTGTATTAGAGACACTTCTCATGTAGGTTATATGTAATGCTTATGCATGATCTGAATGTGTATTAGAGACACTTCTCATGCAGATTATATGTGATGATTATGCATGATGTGATTGTGTAAAAATCACTTATTATGCAGGATGGATGTTATGGCACAATGTGATTATTCATGTCATTATTAATATGTATGAGATACTTGTATGCAGGATAATTACTTGTATGGTTAAGTAGGGGTATGGTAAGGAAATTAATCAAAACTGGGATATTATATGAAATGTGGATTTGAAATACCATGTTTGATGTGCCGTGGTTGTTTTCTGATTAACGTTTTAGTATTTCAAACCTTACTGAGTTTTACTCACCCATCTTTCTGTGTTTTGTTTTGGGGTTGCATGACATAACATGCAGTTAACCAGGACCCTCTGTATGAGGAACAATTGGGAAGAGCATGGGAGTAGGCATGGATGCCTTTGAACCTTGTTATGTTTTTTGATTTATGTTGTAATGATTATAGAACATCATGTACGGTGTTTCTTATTTTAGACTCGAGTATATCTTATGTTTTTAGACCTGTTTAAGACTTTCTGATTTTGAGCCACATGTCGGCTCAGGATGCTATGTATGTGGGTTGAGATTGAGGACTTATTTCAGAGTTATTATCCTCTTTCATTGTACTTATTTCTCTTGCACAGAGAATTTAAGGTACGCGACTCCATGCATGTAATTCACCTGCTTGAGGAGTCAAGTCTTCCGCAACGTATTTAAACCAATAGCTATCGCCCCTGTGCATTTTACCGGCCCCTGGACTAGGTTCGGCTCGAGTCGGGCGGTGCTGGGGCGTGACAATCTTTCTCACTACATGAATGGCTAGAGACTGATCATGGATATGCTCACCCCATGTGCACAGTCCCCATCTGCTCCAATGTCCTCCTTCACCGTCGAGTCCTTGGCTTGTCTCTCTGGCTCCGTCTCCTAGTCAAGTTCGGCTGTGTCCTAGTCATCAATTTCCCACCTTTTCCTCACCAGTTCCAATCCAATTCCAATAGTCGACCCATCATCTCCACAGCCCATTCTCTTCCCTCATTGCTTCTGATCCTTGGCCATCCTCCCTTCAACCAAATAGTTTGTTTTTTAAAAAAAGAAAGAGGAAGAGAAAAGGAACCTTTAGCAATTTCAACTAGCGTCCTCACAAATCAACGGAGGAAGAAAACCAATTCAAGATGGCCTCAATGGAGAGAAAAGAGTCTTCACCAAACAATGGAGGAAGAATGACCTCAGTTGCACGGGTGATCAAATTTTTTCTATCTAATGCAGTGAAGAAAGGTCAGAAGATCGAGCACTTTAAATAGCAATGTATTCCTATTTAAAGTGGGATTCTGTAGGTATCGGATTTGTAGTTATCATATGAAAGGAAGAGATTTAAATGTAAACGATATGATTTGAAGAAGCAGAGTCGTAATGAGTTAAGAAACAGAGTCCACAATTACCATGTTATCTTATGAAAATTTGTTCAGTTAAGATTTTATCTTATCTCGACTCAACAAAGTTTTGAATGTGAGATATCGGTGACAAACAACCTTCGAGTGAGTCTAGGGTTACAAAAAGAAAAAAAGAAAAAAACGAAAGAAGAAAAGAAAAAAGAGTTCGGCAGAAACAATGGCAACACATACCAACCATTTTTATGTTTGATCCAATAGAAGAGAAAATGATAAGAGCATTGGATATCCTCACAAGTCAATAAAGCCAACTAAAAATAAATATTTCAAATCCTCATAAATCAATGGAGAGGGAATAAGTCACTTCTTTCTAACTTCTCAAAGTAGGATTTGGTAAGATGACCTTTGAAACTAAGTGATCATGCAACATCGGCTACTTGTGAATTTGTGGGTACTAAAAAAAAAGTTTAAATGAAGATTGGTGCAATGTTGACTAGCCAAAGAAATTAAATTAATTCAAAAGAGGATTGTTGCAATACTTGTAAATTTGCCCCTTGTAATATGAACCTCATAAGTTAAGAAAAAGTTTGCTGCAATGTTGACTAGTTAAAGTACCTACGAGTTTGGTTAGGCTTAAATCAAATTTGTGAATTTGAACGTGTTGGTGGGTTGAGCATCCACCATAAAGATCCACTCTTATGTATATAAAAAAAATTCTCTCATATGAGCATATTACATTAAAAAATGATGAGAAGGAAATCTATTAGTGCAAATTCCCTCTCTAATCAACTCTTCATTGACATCTTCAAGAAAAACGATACATATATTGTCTAAATCTTTGGTACAGAAAAGGTATCCTTGTGCAAGGATGAAACTTTTAAGGTGTGCATCCCTTGGTTGATCTTTAGCGACACCTCTTCAAGCTCGCATCATTATCTCTATAGCTCTGTCCATTATAACTTTGAAATTCCCATCAAAATTCAAATAGGTTCCATACGAAAAAGTTTGGTTTGCAGGCAACCCAATAGAAGAAGTTCATGGGAAACCAAGCATTGCTCCGACAATTTTTTCCGATAGGTGACAGATCCATTTATAATGTCACTCCATTGTCACCCCTCGGAGGGGCTATCTGTTGACATAAAAAAAATCAAAATTCAAAGGCAAGGATTTCGGAGCTTGACTAGCTCTGGATAAGTCCAAATTTTCAAAATGGACAAAGTCCAAAGAAAAAAAAAATGAAACAAATTCTAATGCTACACTCGTAGTAATGTGTTAAAAAAAATCAAAATTCAAAGGCCAAGAGTTCGGAGCTTGACTAGCTCTGTATGAGACCAAACTTTCAAAATGGACAAGGTCTCCAAACTAGATAAAGTCCAAAAAAAAAATCATCAAAATTTAAAGGCCAAGATTTCGGAGCTTAACTATCTCTGGATAAGACTAAATTTTCAAAATGGACAAAGTCCAAAGGAAAAAAAGAAAAAGTAAATTCTAATCCTACACACATAGAGAGAGGTTATGACTTCTAAAATTTTTTTCATGTGAGGATCTCATGAGGCTCTCTTGCACTCAAAGATAGCTACAATAGCTAAATTGGTTAAGAGAGGCTTCGTAAGCCTCACGTAGCCACATCAAAATGATTACCAAATCTCAAAAAAAAATCAAATTACAAAATGTTATATGAGACTTCATAAATCTCACACCAAAATAGTCATAAAACCAAAAGGCTAAGTTACACTCGTGGACGCCATGATAAGTTTTGTTCTAAAAAAATAGCCATAAAATACCAAAATAGTTGTAAAGACAAAAAGTTAAATTTCAAAGAACTCAAAGTTTGAAGAAAAAAAGGGTCATGTGGAAAATCACATGGGCTCTATATAGAGAATGAGAAGACTAAGTCGAAGCACTGATGCTGGTGATCCCCTACTGTAAAAAAAATGATGAAATGAAGAAATAAAATAAAAAAATAAATAATCTAAATGATGAAACTAAAAAAAATGAAAATGAAATGATGATGTGTAAAGAAAGTGATGAAGTGGAGGAGACCAAGTCAAAGGTATAATGCCCGGACTTCTCTTACACTTCCCACTAACTCACACTTCACATGTCCTACTTCTTCCACTAATCAATTCGGTTCTTACCAACCCTCCTACTAACTCATTCTCCACCTCCCACTAACCCATTCTCCACTTCCCACGAACTACCCTTCCAACTCACCCCCACTACTTGCTTAACCGTACAACTCTAATGCTATAAATACCTCTTCATTTTCATAAGAATAGGCTTTTGACTTTCAAGTCTACGGAATATCCAAAAAGAAATCTAGAAGTCCATCACCCACCAAAAAGACGTCCAAAAATTCTAAGAGCCTCGACCTTTTGAAAGTTGAAGAAGTTCAAGGAATTTGAAGATAAACAAGAAGTACGCAAGAAGGGAGAAGAATTTGTACAAGAGAGCTCTCATCTTTAAGAAGAATTTTCCTTGTTTCTTATTTCCTTTTTCTTTTTAAACTTGAAAGTTGTAGCCACTTCTCCTGACAATTCTCTTTTTTAATTTTAATAAATTCTGAGTTGTTTTCTTCATTTTGTCATCTAATCGAAGGGTTTCGAAAATTGATTAATCACTACTACTCACTCAAAATTGTAAAGAGTAGTCTTGATTAATCAAGAGAAGGTCGTCCTATATATAAAATTTTTTTTCCCTATCTCTTGTAAGGCAGGATCATTCGATTTATTCTTTTGACTTATGCATAGGGAACTACCGAAATCCCCCAACACCTAGGTTATAGATAGTTTTGTAGGTTAATTAAGAACTTAGGTAGGGTCGATTCTTTGGTTTTTCACATATGAGAACCGGCCTTACTCAGAAACTACTTGGGCATTTTTTTCTTGGACCTAACCCAATCTAGGTCAATCTCGGGTCGATTCTATTCAGATATGTAAGGGTCTAGGTTTTAAACACGACATTGTATCCTGACTTACCCAGTGTATACCTCATACATGCCTGAATAGATTGGCGTCAAGTATGGTGCTCCAAGTAGGGGTTTTAACAAGCCGAATCAAGTCAAGCTTTAGGCTGATTTGGCTTGAGTTTGAAATTTTAACTTCGAATTTAAGTCGAGCCAATTCACTTTAGCTTGTGAGCTAGCTTGGTTGTAAAATTAGGGTATATTATAATATTGTTATATAATATATTATATTAGTAGAGAAATATAATTATTATCTCCTAACACATCAGCTCATAAGATAAAACATCAAATAAATTAATTTTAGTTGATTTAAAATTTCTAATCTCATGTGATATATTACTTATTTTATACAAGATAAAAGTAAAATATTATATATATATATATATATATATATATCATAAAATGAGTTAAAAATAGAATAACATAAAACTTATATACATATACTATAATTGTAAATTTTGCTCGAAATTTAAGCTTGATTCATTCAAGTTTGAAGGTTAGCCGAGCAAATACGAGCCGAGTTGAACTGACGAAGTTTACCTTACCACCCTTCAGGCTTTTAGCTCCAAGTGGCAATCTGGTCAAAGAAAAAACCCAAAACAAAACAAGAGACAGGGCCGAGAGATAAAGGAAAAACCCTGAGCAAGGCTCAATTATTCGGACCAGGATCCACATGCCCGGAGACCCGCATTGACCAATGGCAGAGAGTAGCACCGGAGGACCCGTGGTCCGGCCACAGTGCATGGCTGGACTTTCCTTATTCGCCTGCATTAAACTGCGTTGACTGCATATATGTACGTGTCTACATGTCCTTGTATAACTCCACCCATCCCATCTTCTCTCACATCCTCACCACCTTCTACACCCTCTTCATGGAGAGTCCTACTCTCAACCACCCCTCCCGGTACCCACTGGAGCTCCGCCGCCGGCGCCGACGCTGAATCCTCTTTAGCCGGGAAAGTCCCGTCCCGGCCTTCTCAGGTATCCTCCTAGCCCACCTGTTTCCCGGCTTCGATTCCCGTGGTAATCTTTGCGAATCAGAGATTTGGAGCATTTTTTGCCTTGTTTTAGGGTTGTGGACTCGTTGGGAAATCCGGGTTTGGGATAAAGTGGCTATCTTTGCGAGTTTTGGGTTGTGGGTGCGGGGGATTTGTGAGAAAGCTGGAGACTTGGGCGCTTGAACGAGAAATTGTCGAATTCGGAGAGCGATTCTGGGCTGGTGGTTTGTGGGTTTTGGTGGGATGAAGCGGTCGAGGTCGTTTGGTGAGGATCTGGATGCGGCGGCGGTGGCGGAGAAGGGCGGCGGGAAGGATTGGGGGCGGCGGGACCCGGAGCTCGAGCGGCCGTCCTCCTCGTCGCTGCACCGAAGGTTCTACTTGAAGGGCCTGGAGAATGGCCGCAAGGGGTCTTTGGCTTCGCCGTCATCGGTATCGGCTACGCACGATCGGAATTTGGATGATGACAGGGATGGCGGCTCGAGGAGCTCTAGGAAGCAGCGGATTGATCATGAGCCGGATGGATTCGACCGGAGGAAGGGCTTTGATCGGTATAGGGAGTCTGGAGGGGACCGCGGCGGTGGCGGAGGCGATCGGATGATGTCGCCCCGTGGCGGGTATGGTGGGGAACGGATGCACCGGTCAGAGAGCTTTTCGGCGTCTTCCACCTTGAGGAGGGAGTTTCCGAAGGGGATTCGATCTGACCGGGATCGGCTCAGACGAGAGGAAGCAAGGCGGAGATCCGGGAGCAGCAATAGGGATTCCGAGGGCGAACCGAGGTTTGTTTCTGATAGGGGGAATCATCGAGCATTGTCGGGGGACAGAGGGGCGAGTGCGAAATCACCACCTGCTGTGTTACCAGGAAAAGATGTGGTGAAATCGCCACAGTGGTCAAAGGAGTCAGGCGGGGAGAGGTCCAAGTTTGTCGAGCCAAAGAAGGCTGAGGAGGTACATGTGAAGAGTGGGAATAGTAGTGACATGGAGGAAGGTGAGCTTGTGCCTGAGCCTCAGCTACCACCACCGGATCCTGCGCCTGAATTGGAAGTTCAACCTGTTAAGGTTGTGTCTGATGAGTCTGATAAGCAGTTGATCGCGGAAAGAAATGGTGGGTCTGAATTCAATTTAGAGGAGGAGGTGAAATTGGCAGAGGCGGAGAGATTGGGGAACAAGGAAGAGGACAATGGTGGTAGAAAGGGTTTTTGTGATGGTGATAGAAAGAATGGTGGAACTGAGTCAGCTATTGCTGAAGAGATAGACAGGGAAATAGCCAGTCCAGGGGAAACTGGGAATGGAAATATTGATGCTAATGTGAGTGAAGAGAAGGATGAAATGATTGATGCTAATGTGTGTGAAGAGAAGGGTGAAATGATTGATGCTAATGTGAGTGAAGAGAAGGATGAAATGATTGATGCTAATGTGAGTGAAGAAAAAGAGGGTGAAAAGAGAGACGACCAGGGGGTTGTGCCTTCCTCTGGAAAGGAGGATAAAATTGAGAAAACTGGGGTGGAAAATTCTTTATCCGTGGAACTGAAACCTAAGGAGGGAAGGGGATTTGATTTAGAATTGGATGCTGAAGATGTTGAGAGGCATGATTTGCACAACTATCTAGGAGAAGAAAATCACAAGCTGGAAGTGGCATTGAAATTAATGACGGATAAGTTGAACGAGGGCAGTGGTAAGGATAAAGGTAAAAGTCTTGCCATTTCACTCAGTAATGAGGCAGACTCTGGGAATCGGAGTGGGTGTATTTCTAAGGAAAGGGATGACGCCCTGGAAGGACCAAGCAACAGGGGCCTTGAGCTGTTTCTCCATTCTGATGTGGCTAGACAGGAGAATGTTGGTTCTTCTCATTACAGTAAGAGTAAAAATGACAAATTAAAGATGGAGCCACTTGACCTTTCCCTTGGACTGCCGAATGTTTTGCCTGCTCTTCCTTCCAATGATTACCCCAGACAAGCACCAAACTCCCCTAGTCATGGAAGGAGTACTCATTCTTTACCCACAACTTATTATACTCAGTCAGATGGATTTACTGCTTCAGTCTCCTTCTCTGGTTCTCAGACTTTTGTTCACAACCCCAGCTGTTCTCTTACACACAATTCGTACGATAATTACGAACATTCAGTTGGTAGCCACCCCATATTTCAGGGTGTAGATCAAGTTTCCCAGGGGATATGGCAAGGACAGTCCTCAAATGACCCCAAGCGCAAGGATGTTCCTCTTTACCAAAAAATTTTACAAAATGGAAGTGGCATTATTCTTACGTCACAAGCATCTAATGGCATTTTAAATGGTCAGTCTGGAAGTACAGGCATCCCTATTCTGGACCGCCAGGCGAGTCTTCATAGACAATTGTCGGGTAATGTGAGGCATGAGGAGAGCAGATCCCCCACACAGAGCATTGGTTCCTATGATGCTAGATCAGAGCATAGTAGGGATAAAAGACGGGTTTTAAAGGAAAGAAATGGCAGCGGTGTTCTTTTTAGGACTAGTCAGGGGGACATGGAAAAATTTTTAATCACCAGTCCAGGAGTGGCTGAGAGGATTGTGGCCAAGGTAGTGACAGACCCTCTACCAGTTATGGCAAGAAGAATTCAAGAAATTCCAGACCATTCTCTTTCATATTTAAAAGAAATTGCAGGTCAAATAATAGGGAATGAAGCTAAATTTCGTTCATTGCAAGAAGTTCTTCATAGTAGATCTGATCTTCAGCTGGAGACATTGAGCAACTGTCATCGTGTCCAATTGGAGATCTTGGTGGCAGTTAAGACTGGACTCAGGGAATTTCTTCATCAGGCAATAAATGTACCTTCTACTGACTTAGTTGAAATATTTTTGGACCTGAAGTGTAGAAATCTTGCTTGCCAAAGTATTTTGCCTGTGGATGAATGCGATTGCAAAGTCTGCAGGGAGAGGAATGGTTTCTGCAGTGCATGCATGTGTATTATTTGTTCAAAATTTGACATGGCATCAAATACATGCAGCTGGGTTGGCTGCGATGTTTGTGTTCATTGGTGCCACACGGATTGTGCATTACAGGGCTCCCATATCAGAAATGGGAGGAGTATTAATGGTCCCCATGGGACGACCGAAATGCAATTTTTTTGTGTTGCTTGCGGTCATCCTTCTGAGATATTCGGTTTTGTAAAAGACGTCTTTAAAACTTGTGCAAAAGAGTGGAAGGCTGAGATACTCTGCAAGGAGCTTGAGTATGTTAGAAGGATCTTTCGTGCCAGTGAAGATGCCAGAGGAAGGCAACTTTATGATGTGGCTTCTAAGATGCTGGAAAGAGTGGAAAATAAATCAAGTGTTCCGGAGATGTATAACTGCATCATGTCATTCCTGTCTGGTAAACTACTACGTCTGCTATTATCAGTTCTGTATGATGTTCCTTCAGTATAATTTCACTAGTAATTTACTTCACCATTTGATAGTTTTAATGTTCATCTCATGTCATTCATAATAGCACTATTCAACTTCATCTTTGTTTGGCACATCATTGCACAGTCTGCCAAGTGACATATGATTAGATTGGCATTGTTAATTGTAGCTTAGCTACATTTTAAGATTAAATGTGGTGATAGCATGGACTTCAGTTCTCAGGTTATGTTTTCTGCTGGTGGGTCTACTCACATGTTCATGATAATTTTTAAATCTGTTCTTTTGGAAATTGATAATTCTGGTTCAGCTTACTTATACCACTTGCTGCTTTCTGGTCAATAATATACTCCTTCCGTCCCATATTAATAGCTGCATTTGGAAAAATAGTGGTTTTTATTTAATGGTGAAACCGACATCTAAAAGAAGGGAAAATAAGCTTATGATACTCTTTTTTAAGTAATCAACCACCTAAATTTAACAGAATGGAGCTATTAATATGGAATGAACTCTTTTGCCAAATGGAGCTATTAATTTAGGACAGAGGGTGTATATAGAAAGAAATTCTCACTGGAACTGGTGTTAACCTATTTTTGGGTTGATATTTGATTGAGTCAGTTCTTTGTATGAGCTCGAGTAACACAATGAAAAAGGGTTGTTTTTCAGAAATGCTGGACTAATGCTTCTTTCTTTGGGGGTTGAAATTTCTATAATCTTGTTGCTTTGGATATGTATTTTGCTCTCGTATTTATCAAATTCTAGAGAGGGCAATACGTTTCTAATGGTGTATGCTTTCTACTTACAGAAAGCGAATCCAAGATAAACAAAGTTCCAGCTTTTTCAGTGGAGGCTCCCCAAAAGAATCTGGGAGAAAGAAGTAATGGTGTGGTTGGTCCAAGCCAAGAATCTATGTGGCTGAGATCAGCTTCCACTGAGAAAGCCCCAATTCACACGGAAAACGCAAATGGGGTTGCTCAAATGTTGGACTGGGGAAGAGTTACAAGACAGCCTGAGGCTCCAAAGTTGCAATTGAATTCTGAAAAGAAGCCTGTCTTTGATGAACTGGAGAGCATAGTGCGGATTAAACAGGCAGAAGCAAAAATGTTCCAAACCCGTGCAGACGATGCTACTAGGGAAGCTGACAACTTGAAATGTATTGCAATTGCCAAAAATAAAAAGATTGAGGAGGAATATCAGAGCAGGATTAGGAAGCTGAATTTGGTTGAGGCAGAAGAAAGACGAAGGCAGAAGCTTGAAGAACTGCAGGTTCTTGAGAGGGCCCACCGTGAGTACTTCAATATGAAGGCTAGGATGGAATCGGATATTAAAGATCTGTTGTTGAAAATGGAAGCTACTAAACGTAACCTTAGTACATGATACAGCTGATCTTTTATAATACATCTCAGGAATCTGACTTAGCTTCCTTCAGTTGTGGCAATGAGTGGTATCAGAGTACAAAATTTTGTTGCAGTCCATGTATCCTACTATCTTAACACTTTCTCGTCCTCCATCTTAGGTTTATATAGGGTGTACAATTAGTCTAGGGTGACTTTTTTATGTTAAAGTGTCCTTATGTCTTCCTGTTTTCTCACTGTAGTCTGTACAGAGAAGTATTTATCTCTTGTGCTATGTACAATGCCTCGCAAGGATGCATAATGGAAAAAAGAAACACATTTACTGAACTTGCCCATGCTCTCTCTTTCCTGCTTTTTGTGTGAGATATTGGATGCCCGGTCATGGGTAATGGTTTCGATTAGTGTAGTACTTACAATTATTATAAGAATTAAAAACTACAGAGCTGGAGAAAGCCTAAGGTTAGCGGTTCTTCTTATCATTCAGGGTCAAGTGCCTACAAGAATCTGATCTGCTTTCAGCAGGAAAATAATGCTCTAATGAGATCAGTGTACTTATTAACTTCGTCATAATTTATTTAGATGTAGAGTGATACATTGCATCTGCACTGTTGTGAATAGATGTTAAATGATGGTGCTTTCTTTTGAAGCTCTATATTGGACTGATTCATTTGCGGGAAAAAGGGCAAAAACAATGGAGCAAACTATGTTGTGGTTTCAACATGTGTTTATATGCATGAGCTTAGCATGTTAATTCTGCACCTTGTAATTTTTCAAAAGCTGATCCTCACGGATTGGTTCTTGCAGTTAGAAGGAAAAAGAAGTGCATGATGATTTGAAGTTTGTATAGGTGCATCATCCAAAGGTTCATCATGAACTTGTAAAAGGTAAATACAACTGCGTTGCTGGAGTATTGGCTTCTAGAGCCTGTGCAAATAGAAACCAAGCATTTCAAGTTCATTTCGTGGACCTGGACTCCATGGCTCCAAGCCTTCTGGTCTATCCATCTTGCAATGAAACTCAGGAACTCCAACTTCTTTCAGACATACCTATTGTTGCTCTCCTTGAGAGCCGTGGAGGTAGTTAATTCCTTCCTCTCCTCAGTAGCCAAGGCAGACGCTCTCTGTTGCTTTTCTTCCTCCATCTTCTTTCCTTATTAAAATTTCAAACTTGCTCTTGCTGATGGACTAGTAGTTGGAGAATACTGCAGAGTACTTTTTAAAGGCTAGTAAATGGATAAGGGATGAAATAGGATGACAAAGAGGCATTGTACATTACAATAATTTTTAAAACCGAACAATGCTTTCTTTAAAATACAAAAGAATGAGACAGGTCTTCTGTTACATCAGTGCGGGGAAGATGAGTGGGATATCATCGGTTGTGCTTTTTTGGAGATAAAGCTCTATTGGGTCAGTGCTTGAATGAGTGCTTCCGTTTATCCTCAAGGAATTCTTCACAACCATGGATGAGCTTCTGAATTCCTTCACTTCACCCTTCGGAAATTTTACAGGACCCATGATCTAGTTTGCTTGATTAATTGGAAAATGTGAATGAAGGAATTAAAATTGGTGACTGAAATTGGGAGATTCCAAGTGAACTGACGGGCTTAAAATGATTGTGACTTAGTATCCCTTGGTATTGACATCACCGGTCATTGCTATTTTTTAAGACAATCTACATCCACCATGACTGACATTCGCAAGAGGGCTATCCATTACATATCACATTACCATATTTCCTATTTTGTACAATCACAATACCATATTTCAACAAGACATTCATAGACGAGAAGGGAGCACACCGAGATGACGACAGACAGATATGAACAGATCACAGTGGCCCCTTAAGGGCCAACCGTCTCTCCAATATGTTTGTTGTCTTGAACATGGTGATCCTTTAAAATGCTTATGGTACTTCGTAGAAAACGAAAAAAAAAAGGTTTGTGTCCAAAAATGATATATTCCAGTGTTCGCTCCAACATGGTGATCCTTTGATATGTAGAAAAAATCACTAAG
Organism: Saururus chinensis; assembly: GCA_035235625.1. Taxonomy (NCBI): domain Eukaryota; kingdom Viridiplantae; phylum Streptophyta; class Magnoliopsida; order Piperales; family Saururaceae; genus Saururus; species Saururus chinensis. The sequence continues at coordinate 31,043,385 of CP141143.1, read as the reverse complement.
TTCGTGTCCAAACTGATAAGTCGTGATCTTCCAACTAACTTACACAGTAAAATAGCATTAACCGGAAAGAAAATCCAAGGGGTTGGATTGAGGATGTTTCTATTGTGTGCTGGAATTGTTTTTCATACTCCATGCTCACCCAGAGTGAGGAATGCAATTGAAATATTTATTTTCGAGATTGACAGTAAATACACTAATATATGTTAGCATAAATGCTATTTGTACACGTTAGCATGTGCATCGTCTATCTCAAAAAAGAAACTTTACATACATTCTTTACGTTCCGTTCATGGTCAAAATAGAACATAAAAAACTTACTGTGTGCTGTGTAGTTAGAGAACTGTTCCAAACTTGTTACGTCAACAATTGGGTTGTGCTCCTCGTGCACTTTTATGCAATTACGGGTGATAATGCTCCGAGCCAGCTCATTAGCAAGCCTAGCTTGAGACTCAAAACGGGCTCCTAGAACCACGCTTAAACTCAACTGGGCCTAAAAAATTTTGGCCTCAAAATTTTCGACCATGGTGGTTGGAATGTTGTAGGGCAAAACATTGAATCAGCATTAGATATCAACAGAACACTAAAAAATAACAAAGAAACAATTGCAATACCTATAAAAATATTACTAGTTGGTAAGAAGGCGTGTAGAAAATGGAAGAAGGAAATTGCCTAGCTTTGTATAACATCCACAGTTCAACTAGCTGTTAAGCATGTAAATTACGTTATATAGTACATTCCCTTCACAAGCCAGGCACTAATTGGTAAGCATGCTCAACTAGAACACTAACCCAAGCCCTTCAATTTGATAAGCTACAACAAAAATCAAGTAATACAATATATTGTTAAGCTATAATATAATAGATATAGTTGATAATAGAACTAGGAGGATTGTATGTCTATTATCAAAAATAGGGCTGCAAGCGGGCTATGGCTGGGCCAACGTGAGGTCCGAGTCCTATCCCTAAAATTAATATCCCGGCCCTAACCTTACCCTCGCCCTAGGTGGGCTTTCAAAATGTTGGCCCTAAGTGGGCTTGGGCCAAGCTTCGGGCTCTTTAGGTTTTTTAATTTTTAATTTTTTTATAAGTAAGAATACAAATGTAATATTCAAAATAAGCTTTTACTAATAACAAAATTCATTTATGATAGATTGTTTTTACAAATAACTTATAATCATGCTTAAAAGTAAAAAAATTGTCATCTTATTAGAGAAACATAGATGAAACAAAGAGATAAGAAATTAATATAATACAATATAGAATTCAATGAGCTTAAATGGCCTAAACACAAGTTTTTCTTCTTCTCTAGTCCACAACCCATAATAAATATTCACAATGAGTTAACATTTTTAATCTGTGTACACACTTGAAATCTCACAACTAATGCACACAATAATCATTTCAATCTTAGCAAGTGCATTTAGAGACAATAACTAATGACAACAACAAAAGACAATTAGTAAGACAGACTTGGAATCGAGTGATATCTTTCCTATTTCCCCCTAAGAACCAGCTTTTTACCCCCACAAGAATTACCAACACAAAAAATAGTGAAAATATAGGAAATTAGAAGAAGAGAAAAATGAACTAAATTGTGAGAAATGAGAATAACATTTGTTATCTATTCATAAATCAAAATCAATTATTTTGTTCAATAGTTTAGAAGTACATGAATTGCATGCATGAAATTCCATGTACATTATCCTCCAGTAGAGTCCCAATAGGACATTCGTTCTTCTACCTTTCTCAACCAAACAAGAAAATAATCTGAAGCTACTAAATTAAGCTAACATAAATATTGTAAAGGGAGAATAAGAACATAATTGGCATTACAGTGCAAAAGTTAGCCTAACCCACTATAAAAATTTCATTTTAGTGGAGCGGGCTGCGGGCTGGCCCTGACCTACCCTAAATGACTCGAGCATAAATTTTTTTGGCCTAACCCTTAATCGGGGTAAAAATTTTAAAGCCCTTACCCTATGTTTTCTGGGCCAGGTAGGGTCGAGCCAGCCCTAAAAACTTGCATCAAAAGTAGCTAGCCAACCTTACAACATCAAGAAAACAATCAAGTAGTATCCTGGAATCAACTACAGCATATATAAAATGCAGCATGAAAAAATACTACAAGTTGTTCAAGTAGAATAAAAACTAAAGCCAATTGATAAACAGTTCATGCCCTGCAAGTAAGAATAAAATTCAAGGAATAACTGCAACTAGAAATCAAGTAGCATGACAAATAAAAGTTACATAAGCGAACCCAAAAAACAAAAAGAATTGCACGAACATATTATATAATGCACTTCAAGTTCTTATCAAAATGGTATAAAATAGCGTGAAATCAAACAAAAATTTCAAAAAGAATTTGAAGAATAACAAAGAAGTCACAATCACGTAGTTCCGCAATCAGCACATTCCAACAAAACCACAAAATTTTTTCAACCCAAAAAATACAAGTCCACAATCATAATACCCACCTTAGTATATACTTTAAATATAAATAAAACCAGAAGCAACTCAACAATTAATCAACTCAAGCCAGATACTGAATTCTACGGCAATCTCACAAAACAATCAGCAAGACTAAACTCGTAAGGAAAAAAACTTTTGCAAGCCAGTTAGCTACTGGCCTTGAAACAACCCATCGAAATCAACCAGCCATTTAAACAGTACATCAATAAAAACACCAAGGCGTAAAAACTGGTATCAGAAATATCCTTAAGATCCCCATGTTCCAGTCATTAAGAAGAAATCAGAGATGTCCACACTTCCCCATCTTTGTGGACAATTTCACTGGTATCAGAAATATCCTTATGGTTCCCATGTTCCAGTCATTAAGAAGAAATCAGAGTTGTCCACACCACACCCCATCTTTGTGGACAATTTCATCGACCACATTGTGACGTCTTGGCGACCAGGGGGCTTTGATGGAGCTCATTGACGATGGCCTAGGGAGGGTGGGGATATCGGAGAAGAGTCTTAACATTCAAATAAGATAGTGATATTCCTACACCCATTTTTTCTATATTATAGGCCTTATATTACTTATGATTAGATAGAAAAAAGCGCAAGTAGAACCTACCTTCTATGTCTAATCTACGGTGGTGTAAAAATAAGTGTATAAATATTATATTATTTTTAAATATAGCTGACCATGACTTGTATGAAAACAGGGATCAACAAAGAGAACGACAAGAAGAAAACCGTATAATTTGTAACAAACTTCAACCACAATCTTCTATGTCAAGAGCTTCTTTCTGAAGTGTTATAAATATATATATCTTCGTATCTTTGCCTTGTTTGTGACGAGAAATCTTACTGAAAGAAGTATGACCGAATCAAGTAATTCACTCTGTCCTTAAGACAGAATTCGCCCTCCCTTATAAGTGCTTAGGATCTCGCAGGCTTCTGTCTCCCAGGATAAGACGGTCAACCATATACCGTAGGAGCACTTCCAAGATAGTATATGTAGCGAATCACAGTGAGCGTGCTAACACAGACACAAAGAATGACAATGACGGTAAATCCCAAATCGGATTAATGCAGAAATCTGTTTTCATGATTTTATAGGAAAACCCGTTGAAGAAGACAACCATTCCCGTCCAAACGGATGCGTCCATCCGTAAAGGACACAATCGTAGTGAAAACAAACCAGACCTAAATCAATTAAATAAACCAAATAAATTTTGTCCCAAAATAATAATATCATGTTGACCCAACCCAACCCGGCCGGCCGCGCGTGCGAACCAAACCAAACCAAACCGAACCAAGCCGAGCCGGCCGGCCGAAGGGCGGCAGCGACGCGCGAGTGTGGGTTAGCCCACCTAGGTGCATTGGTCCAACATCTCTCTCCCCCACAAAAGTGGGTTGGCCCAAGGGCCTAACATGAAATGCCAAACTAAGGCCTTATATACCAACACCATCAACTTCACCTAGGCGATGTGAGACTATTCACTCCTTCAACCAATTCCCATATGTTATTCTCATTCAATATGAAGTGGGCTTGGGCTCTCTCTACCAAATGGGCTTGACCCACTTAGGTAATATGGGCTTGACCCACATAACCATTATCATGCCCATTAAATTAATATGGGCTTAACCCATTTCACAATACCCACTTCTAACAATCCCCCACATGAATGAGAATTGGCTGGATAACTATGCAAAACAATGCAGATAAATCGTGAAAGCAATATTAAAAAGATCATGCATGGGGGCGAGGTAGCTTTTGGCTTTGAACCTTCCCTTGTGAAAACTATCGGGTCTACTAGCTAATCAGTGAATGTGATGTCTTAAACTGTTCAGCCGTTTGTGTAAACTAAGACAATAGAATTCACACAATCACTTCTCAGACACACTGTAATTCTCATGATTGTATTCATTTCGGCCCTGAACAAACCTAGTTTCATGAGTGCTTTAGAAGATTTAGCCTTAAAATCCTCATAGAAGCGACCCCTTCACACTCATATAGGTGATTCTCATTAAGAGTATCCTACAATACCTCACTCAAATTAATTCAAGCTATGAGAACCATTAAAAGCAAAGCTTATCCTAATTCACTCTACAGGCATCACTATCTCATCATAGGAATGAGGATGAAATTTTATCTCAATAGTGATTCCCCTTAAATCCCCCACAATTCGGTTGTCCCTTTGAACCTAAATCTTAGGATCTCCAGTCAACTAGGTTGGGTTGCCATTATAGTGATTCTTAATGTATAAGCTTCAAGCCTATTCCCCTCGATGAACTGCTCACTTGTTCTTTGGTCAAACCCTTAGTAAGCGGATCCGCAATATTTTCTTTTGACCTAACATACTCAATAGAAATAATTCCACTAAAGAGCAATTGTTTTATAGTATTGTGCCTCCGACGTATATGTCGAGACTTACCATTATACAAGTTACTTTGTGCCCTTCATATAGCCGATTGGCTATCACAATGTATGCAAATAGGTGGCACAGGTTTCCCCCACATTGGAATATCCTCTAAAAAATTATGAAGCCACTCAGCCTCTTCGCCTGCTCTATCAAGCGCTATAAATTCAGATTCCATGGTGGATCTTGCTATACATATTTGTTTCGAGGATTTCCAAGACACTACTGCACCTCCAAGAGTAAAGACATATCCATTAATAGATTTTGAGTTTTTGTATCAGATATCTAGTTTGCATCACAGTAACCTTCTAATACTGCTAGATACCTTGTATAATGCAGCCCATAGTTCAAGGTATATCTCAGATATCTAAGAACCCTGACTACAGCCTTCCAGTGGTCTGCCCCTGGGTTGCTATTAAATCTACTCAGTTTACTCACTGAGTACGCTATATCGGGTCTCGTACAATTCATAATGTAATTAAGACTGCCAATAATTTGAGAATATTAAAGTTGTGATATGCTCTCACCCGTGTTTTTGCTTAAGTGCAATGTCACATCCACAGGTGTTCTCGCTAGACGATTATCATTCTGATTAAATTTTTCTAAGATTTTCTTAATGTAATGAGATTGTGATAATACATATCCATCAGATGTTCTAGTGATTTTCATCCCTAGTATGACATCTGCAACACCCATATCTTTTATGTTAAACTATTTGTTCAACATCTTCTTTGTAGTTTTAATGATATTATCATTGCTACAAATAATGAGCATATCATCTACATAAAGACATACAATTACATAGCCTTCAGGTCTATCTTTCACATAAACACATTTGTCATATTCATTAATTTTGAATCCATTTGACATCATTATTTTGTCAAAATTTTCATGTCATTGCTTAGATGTTTGTTTAAGTCCATAAAGAGATTTAACAAGTCTACACACTTTATTTTCTTGACCTGGTACAACAAACCCTTCAGGTTGTTGCATATAAATTTCCTCATTCAAGTCACCATTTAAGAATGCGGTTTTCACATCCATTTGATGTATTTCAAGATTATTCAAAACAACAATAACGATTAACATCCTAATGGAAGTTATCCTTGTGACAGGTGAATATGTATCAAAATAATCTTGACCTTCTTTTTGCTTGTATCTTTTGATAACAAGTCTAGCTTTATATTTGTCAATTGATCAATCAGCCTTCATTTTCCTCTTAAATATCCACTTGTGTCCTAGAGGTTTACTCCCTAGCGGTAAATCTACCAACTCCCAAGTATGATTTTGTATAATGGATTCAATTTCATTGTTTACTGCCTCCTTCCAATATTGTGCTTTAGGAGAAGACATGGCTGTCTTAAAGCTTTGAGGCTCATTTTTCAACAAATAAGTTAGAAAGTCTGTACTAAAGGATTTTGATGTTCTACCACGTTTGGTATGTCTAGGTTCATCATCCTCTCCCTCTTGGTCTTCACTATTGTCCTTTTCAACATCTAAAGTTCTTTTAAAAAAACTTTCCTTTTGTGTAGAATTCAACGGGAAAATATTTTCAAAAAACGAAGCATTCCTGGATTCAATCACAGTATTGACATTTACATCAAGAATATCCGATTTATGAACAAAAAAATGATATGCACTGCTATTATTAGCATAACCAATGAAAACATAATCAATAGTCTTTGGTCCAATTTTATCCTCTTAGGATTAGAGACCGCCACTTTTGCCAAACACCCCCACACTTTTAAGAATTTGTAAGAAGGCTTTCGACCTTTCCATAATTCATATGGTGTTTGCAAGGTTTTCTTATAAGGTATTTTGTTGAGAATATAATTTGCTGAAAGCAGAGCTTCCCCCCACATGTTTTGAGGTAACCCAGAACTTATTAACATGACATTTATCATTTCTTTTAAAGTTCTATTTTTTCGTTCAGCAACTCCATTTTGCTGAGGTGAATAGGGTGCAGATGTTTGGTGTATAATACCGTGTCGTGAACAAAAATCACCAAAAGGTGATTTATATTCCCCACCTCTATCACTTCTTAGAACCTTGATTTTCTTGCCAAGTTGATTCTCAACTTTTGTTTTATATAAAATAAACATGTCAATGGCCTCATCTTTACTTCTCAGCAAGTAGGCATAACAAAAACGAGTGCAATCGTCTATAAATGTAATAAAGTACTTTTTACCTCCTATTGTTTAAACAAGTTTTAAATCACATACATCGTTGTGAATTAACTCAAGAGGTGTAATACATCTCTCAATACTTTGGAAAGATTTCCTTGTTAATTTCGATTCCACATAAGTTTCGCATTTATGACTTGAGTCAATATTAAACTTAGGCAAATAATCCATATTAATAAATCTTCGTAAAGCATCATAATTAACATGGCCTAATCTAGCGTGCCACACATCACATGACTCAATTATATACGAGGAAGAAGCATTTGCATTCTTAATAACAGAAATCGGTACAATGGTGAGTACATTGAGCTTGAAAAGCCCTTCATTTAGGTACCCTTTACCCACATACAACCCTCCCTTTGTTAATACAAATTTATCGGACTCAAAAACCAACTTGAAGCCATTCTTGCTCAGCAAGGATCCGGACACCAAATTCTTTCGAATTTCAGGCACATGTAGCACATTATTGAGTGTGAGCTCTTTTCCTGAAGTCATCTTCAGCACGACCTTGCCAAATCCTTCAACCTTCGCAGTAGAGGAGTTGCCCATAAACAGCTGTTCACCATTCTCCACGGGCTGATAAGTGGAGAACATCTTCCTATTAGAGCAAACATGTCGAGTAGCCCCGGTGTCGACCCACCATTCACGAGCGTTCGTGACCATGTTCACTTCCGAAACAACAGCAGAAAGGTTGATGTCATTCACATCAGAGGAGAGAGTCTCCACTTCAGTGATGTGGGCTTGTGCATTCTTCCTCTTAGAATCATCTTGTTTCTTCCGTTTCCTACAATCCTTAGCCTTGTGGCCCATTTTGTCACAGACATAGCGCTTGCCCTTGAATTTAGCTTTGTTGGAGTCATTGTTCGACTGTCCAGCATGTTGCTTCCTCTTCTTGTTGTTGAAGTTATTGTTTTTATGACCTTGTTCTACAACATTGACCTTGGCTTCCATGCTATAACCCCTTGTTTTCTTTTCAGAAGCACGGTTGTCCTCTTCAATCCTTAACCTCACAATCAAGTCTTCCATGTTCATCTCCTTTCTCTTATGCTTTAAGTAGTTCTTGAAATCCTTCCAAGATTGTGGTAATTTTTCTATTATAGCTGCCACCTGAAAAGACTCACTTAAAGTCATTCCTTCTGTATGAATATCATGCAGGATAACTTGGAGGTCTTGAACTTGAGTGATCACAGTTTTAGAGTCCACCATTTTGAAGTTAAGAAATTTGCCGACCACGAACTTCTTCATTCCAGCATCCTCAGTCTTGTACTTCTTGTCTAAGGACTCCCACAATGCCTTAGCACTTTTCATCGAACTGTACACATTGTATAATGTGTTGTCTAACCCGTTAAGGATATAATTACGGCATAGAAAATCTGCATGTTTCCATGCATCAACTGCCGCAACAGCCGTCTTGTCTTCCCTTTTCTCCTCAGTGAGAATAGGGACTTCCTCTTGAAGGAAGCGGGCTAAGTTCAGGGTGGTGAGATAGAAGAGCATTTTCTGCTGCCATCGTTTAAAATCCTCCTCATTGAACTTCTCTAGTTTCTCCTCTTTAATTTGAAGAAGAGCAGTCACCGAAGTGGGCATAAGTACCGATGTCAAGTAGGTACCTTCAGCATCCATTTCTGTTCCAAATAACAGAAGATTAACTCAGCTTTATAAAATCAGTAAAATTTCAGAAACAATAAACGTCCAAAATTTATGAACAGTAAACTATATGATGAAGTAAATTTCCGAAATTTTTGAACAGTAATTTTTTCCGAAATTTTTAAACAGTAACTTTTTGGAAAAAACATTAAATAGTAAAGTTCAAAAATGAATGAACAGTGAATCCGAAATTTGTGAACAGTGAATTTTCAGAAATTCTTAAACAGTAACCTTCAGAAAATAATCAACAGGAAACTTCTGAAAATTTTTGAACAGTAATGTCGAATAAATTTTTTTGAACAGTAAACTGTAAAAATAATGAACAGTAACTTCGAAAATTTTTAACTAAAAATTTCGGAACAGTAAACTTCAGAAAAAGTTACGTACTGTATAATATAACAATGAATAGTAAACTTCAGAAAAAGTTCAAACAGTAAATTATAAAATTTCTGAACAGTGGACGTCCAAAGTGATGAACAGTAAAATTTTACTTTCTAAACAGTAAAAATTTCAAACATCACGTCCAGAATAGTATAGATGCATCATAATACACAAGGTAAAATAAAACAGAAATGTTTCCTACTGTTTAGGCACAGTGAAACATATTTGTACAGTAAAAAAATTTTAAAATTTTACGTGAGTAATACTATTCTGCATGCATATCTGTAAAATACGAAAATATATATGAATTCTGTCTTAAGATTGTTAAGAAATATATATATCTTCATACCTTTGCCTTGTTTGTGACGAGAAATCTTACTGAAAAAAGTATGACTGAATCAAGTAATTCACTCTGTCCTTAAGATAGAATTCGCCCTTCCTTATAAGTGCTTAGGATCTCGCAGGCGTCTGTCTCCCAGGATAAGACGGTCAACCATACACCATAGGAGCACTTCCAAGACGGTATATGCAGCGAACCACAGTGAGCGTGCTAACACAGACATAGAGAATGACAATGACAGTAAATCCCAAATCGGATTAATGCAGAAATCTATTTTCATGATTTTATAGGAAAGCCCATTGAAGAAGACAACCATTCCCATCCAAACGGATGCGTTCATCCGTAAAGGATACAATCGTAGTGAAAACAAACCGGACCCAAATCAATTAAATAAACCAAATAAATTTTGTCCCAAAATAATAATATCATGGTGACCCAACCCAACCCGACCCGACCCGGCCGGCCGCGCGTGCGAACCAAACCAAACCGAGCCGGCCGACCGAACGGCGGCACGCGCGTGTGGGTTAGCCCACCTAGGTGCATTGGTCCAACATCTCTCTCCCCCGCAAAAGTGGGTTGGCCCAAGGGCCTAACATGAAAGGCCAAACTAAGGCCTTATATACTAACACCATCAACTTCACCTAAGCGATGTGGGACTATTCACTCCTTCAACCAATTCCCATATGTTATTTTCATTCAATATAAAGTGGGCTTGGGCTCTCTCTACCAAATGGGCTTGACCCACATAACCATTATAATGCCTATTAAATTAATATGGGTTTAACCCATTTTACAATACCCACTTCTAACATGAAGGAATTTTGGGTTTTTATCAAATAAGGACATTGTTGACTCCCAAAATAAGTTAAGGTCCAGCTACGACAAATTTTATCGAAGAAGGACAGTGCTTGGGGAAAGACTAAAACGCCCACCTCTAAGCTACGATGCAGCATTACACGAAGCACTATGCAGCGCCGGCACCGATCCCCGCCGCACCGAAAAATTCCCCTGCCGGCCCCAGCGGCCTCGCAGGTCTATCCCACTATGGCGCCGAGCATTCTATGCCGCAGTACTAGCATGTAATCTTCTTTGCTCTGTCTTTCCTAGGAAAAAAACATTGTTTGGTACGAGATTTGCTTCTTCTCCATCACCGTTCTCCACCGCCGGAGTTTCCCTCCTGCCATGGAGATTCAAGTCTCGATCTCTGCCTCTGCCTGGATTTCTGCTCATGTTCACTAGAGCTCAGCCTTCCACTTCTGTCGTGGTGCGATTCTACTGGTACCGATCGACAAAGATTAGTTTGTCTGGATATTTTCTGCTTCTGCTCGCAAAGTGATTATTTACCCAGCTGCTATTTGCATTGTTCAGTTTTTTAATTCAAAGTGAAACATATAATTGGACCGTCTATTTGATCTAAGGTAGTGAGAGACTTAATGGCTGTAGCAAAGCTTCAAGCCTTGTTGGCTAAAAAATCAATATGTATTTTACTACATTACAAAACTAGAAAATTCAACTGTTAGGGTAAAACAGTAAAATTTTACTTTTTATAAAAATACAAAATTTAACCCTTTTGAGATGTTGAATCTAGCAAGAAGCTCGAGATTAGTAAAAGATGAAGAACAATAGCATCCACATGGGCAAAAATAATGGAAAAATGGAGATTTTTAATCCTATAGTTACATTTTTTATATTTACACAAAATAGTAAAATTTTACTATTCCACTACCAAAGGCCAGATGAAGGCTAATCCCAATACGTTACGCACTAATGTTTGGGAAGCTGTTCTGTACACGAATCAGCCTTTCCTTTGGCACATCCTGTAAAGTCCCTACATCTTTATCATCATCAAACTTCATGGAGTTGGTAAGAAAAAGTGATTGCTTGAATCGACTGCCACTATCCGAAGACTCTTATTTGGGTTTAGGGCAGCTTTAGGAAGCTTGTACACCTTAAGCATTTGGTCAGACGACCTTCCTAATCCAAATTTGCCTAGAATCAACGCTTAAAGCAGAAGGGGCTTCTTCTTAGAGGGAGGGGAAGGCAAGCACCCGAGGATTCTCAGTGGAGGCCGCAACCTTTGTCTTGAAAGCTCACTGCATTAAAACTATCACACCTACTGAATGAACAAGATAAGAAGTTGGGTGAAGGGAATATCTTTCTTGATTGGAAAAGATCAGGAGGAAAACACCACCTAGAAAAGAAAGCTCAAAGAAGAAGATGACTTGGGATGAACAAGATACTAGAGAGCCTAGTCGTTCAAATGTAGAGCCTCTAACTAAAGTAGGGCACGTAAATATGCACGTAAATGTCATTGTTATATAAATTGTACATATTTAGTGACTTTTTATATCTTATTTTTTTGGCCAAGAGATTTAGCAAATTGCATTCCTATCTATGGGCATCATTCAAGAATCATATTTATTCTTGTGTTCTCCATTTGAGCACAATAGCATATTCCCATCTTGTATGGATTGTATTAGCTCACAAGTTAAAGATAGTAAGGAAAAGATAGTCAGAGAGGTTATAAATTGACATGGTAATATGTTAAGTCTATAACATATTTTCCAAAGTTACATGTTACATTGTCTACATTACCATCTAGTTGGGCATGCATGTCCTTTTCATTGACAGGATGGATAGTGCTCTATAAAGATAAAGTAATATGTATAGAACTATTTTTTTTGTGAGATACAAGCAGATAGACACATGTCCAAGCTAAGAGGGTGGTAGTATATAACAATCCTTTTATATATAGATGACACATATCATATACTAGATAACAATAGGTAATTTTTCATTATATATATATATATATATATATATATATATATATTTATATTTATATATATAATAAGAGGTAGTAGTATCAAGTCAACTTAACTTGACAAAATCTATCTCAAGTTGATTTTTTAGAGGGTCCATATTGGTGGTCCATCATCAAATGGGGGTATGGGACCGATAAGGATGAATGAAAAATCATAGGAAAATAAGATTGGTATATTTAAGGCCAATTTTGATGAGTGGAACCCACTCTTCATAGCCGGTCAAAGTTTCAACTCTAAATCAACGGTTTGAATTTGATGCAGTTAAAAATATAAGCCCAACATATTGGAATGACACTAAATTTGGTAGACCCCCATATTTAAAGGAGATATTTAAATCATAATTAGTTACACTTATCTTATAACTCTAAGGACCCAATGTTGACATTAAAAAAATTAAATTAAATTACAAATTCAAATGCAAAGAGTTTGGAGCTTGACTAGCTCTGGATGAGACCAAATTTTCAAAATGGACAAAGTCTCAAAAGTAGACAAAGTACAAAAGAAAAAAAAAAGAAATTCTAATGCTACAAGCATAGGAATGTGATAAAAAAAAATCAAAATTCAAAGGCTAAGATTTTGGAGCTTGACTAGCTCTGAATGAGACCAAATCTTCAAAATAGACAAAGTTAGAAAAAAAAAAGAAGCAAAATCTAATCCTATACGCATAGGAATGGACTAAGGCTTCTAGCAACAATTATTATGTGAGGACCTCATGAGGCCTCCTTACACTCAAAGTTAGCTATAAAATTCAAAATGGCTTAGAGAGGCTCTATAAGCCTCACGTAGCCACATCAAAATAAAAAATCTGAATTGCAAAGTGTTGTGTGAGACCTCATAAATCTCACACCAAAATAACCATGAAACCAAAAGGCTGAGTGACACTCGTGGATCCAATGATAAGTTTTGTAAAAAAAAATATAGCCATAAAAGACCAAAATGGTTGAAAACACAAAAAAATAAAGTTTCAAAGAACTCGAAGTTTGAAAAAAAATTATGTCGAAAATCTCATGGGCCCCATATGGAGAATGAGAAGACCAAGTCAAAGGTATGATACCCGGCCTTCTCTCACACTTCCCACTTCCCCCACTAATCAATCTGGTTCTTACTAACCCTCCCACTAACCCATTTTTTATCTCCCACTAATTCATTCTCCACTTCCCACAAACTACGCTCTCAACTCACGCCCACTACTTTGCTTAACCGTACAACCCCTATCCTATAAATACCCTTTTGTTTTCATAAGAAGGGGTTTTTGGCTTTCAAGTCTACGAAACTTCCAAAAAGAAATCCTGAAGTCCATCACACACCAAATTCCTAAAAAGCCTTAATACCCTTTTGTTTTCATAAGAAGGGGTTTTTGGCTTTCAAGTCTACGAAACTTCCAAAAAGAAATCCTGAAGTCCATCACACACCAAATTCCTAAAAAGCCTTAACCTTCAAAAAGTCGAAGAAGATAGAGGAATTGGAAGACAAACAAGAAGTACGCAAAAAGGAAGAAGAATTCGTACAAGGGAGCTTTCATTCTTCCGGAAGAAATTTCTTTGTTTTTTCTTTTCTTTTTTCTAAACTTGAAAATTTTACCCACTTCTCCTGGCAACTCTCTTTTTCTTATTTTAATAAAATTCTAGTTGTTTCTTCCATTTTGCCAACTAATTGAAGGGTTTCGAGAATTGGTTAATCACTACTATTCAATTCAAAGTTTAAAGAGTAGTCTTGATTAATCAAGAGAAGGTCGTCCCACATAAAAAAAAAGGTTTTTCTCTATCTCTTGCAAGGAAGGATTATCTGATCCATTCTCTTGTCGTGTGCTTAGAGAACTACCGAAATCCCCCAACAGATTTCTGGTACACCCGGTGGGACCTTCTTCTCCTTCTATTTTTTTGGAAAAAATTGAGGCTACTGGAAATTTCAAGCTCGTTATTAATTTTGATGAGGCTAAGTTTTAAGCTTTCTTGGCAAAGCTTAAACAAGAAGAAAAAATGGTAATTTCGGTGGACACCAACATGAATGCTACATGCAGTTCTAAGAAGAAGACTAAAGTGAGTGTTTCAATGCCTAAGACCACTCACTCCCCTCACTCTACCTATGGCAAAGGTCTGAGCGGTGGCACCGTGTTTTCAAGGCTAAAATGGAATAATCATGAGGATTTTGTGAGCCAAGCTTGTCTGGAGCCTGAGACTACTCACTCTCCTCACTTTGCCTATGGTGAAGCTTTGAGCGGTGACAGTGTGTTTTCAAGGCTAAGGCACAATACTCCTAAAAAGTTTGTGAATCAAGCTCATCTAAAGCCCAAGACCACTCACTCCCCTCACTTTGCTTTTCGCAAAAGATTGAGTAGTGAAAGTGTATTCTCAAGGCTAGGGAAACAAAGTTCTTGGTGGAAAGTCGAAAAAGGCTTTGAATGTTTCAAGACCTATGAAAAAGACAAAAGCTATAGTTCAAGGGGCTAAAAGAAATGTGGATGATAGCCTCATTGATATTGGTATATGGGATCCAATGGGTCATTTTCCAACCTTATTTAAAGAGCTATGACAAAAGAATCGGTTTAAGCCATTGGAGGGTGTAAATGGGGAATTGACAACAAGTTTGTTCTTGAGACCTCAAAGCCTAAAAAGAAAAATGGACCTATGATTGTAACATTTCCCATGAATGGAGAATTTTTTTAGCTTGGAAAGAAGAAAATGTCATATGCTTTCAAGGCCAAGTCAAAGAAAATTTCTTGCATGATGGTGGAAACTCCAGGGGACAAGAAGATTGGACAAAAAGAAAACCACATGCTAAAAAGATGTGTTGTTGACCATGAGTCACTCGAAATGAAAAATGAAGTTTCACAAAATGGTTATCCTACTTTGGGTCATAATCCAAATCCCAAAGAGTGGAGGCCCATAAAAAAAAGAGGACAAAAAAGTATGAGATGGAGAAACCCTTTCCTGAAAAGGGAAGGGGCTGATTTCACCCACCATGAAATTCTTTCAAAAATGACTCAATAAAGTATGTTACTCTCATGCCCTACATGTGGCGGTGGTAGGATGGTACAATTCTTCCAGGAAAAGAAGGATTGTCGAGGGACTTACTTTGGAAAACCATACTTACAAGGAAGGAGGTCATCCAAGTTCATTCTTTTTCCTACCATTGACAGATCAAAGTTCTGTTGAAGGAGAGAAAATTTTAAGAATGATAGCATTGACAACTCTTCACAACATGAAAAAAAGGGACACCCGACTCTTGGGAAAGGTGCGATACAAGATAGCCCTACGATGCTATCTTCTCCTAGTGAGTCTGATTCTTCAATGAAATTTACCCCAAGAAGGAGAAAGACTTTTAGAAAATCAACTCCAATGGCTAGTGATAATTTGGAAAAATTATCCTTAGATGATGGAATTGAGAATTTGAGCTCAAGTTCCCCCAAAATCTTGAAAACGACCCAATGATATATGCTTAAGGAGAAGGAGCCTCATGTTGCAGTTGTAAACATGGTTAACTCAAAAAGTGAAGAAGAACAAACTATGAAAGCAACTCAATACTACACAAGGAGTAAAAAGAAAATTTCATTGAAAGATGGGGGTATATGGACTTCTTTAGGGTCTCCTAAATTCACTTTTGCAACAAGTGAATTCCCTTCAATTACTCCTTAAGGAGAAGAGGATGATGATGAAGAGGAGGTTTAAGTGGAGGATAGTTCTACATCTTCTAACACTATTCCTGTAACTTTGTCTTCTATAGAATCAAGAAAAATTGGAGTGCATATAACAACAGGAGAAAAAGACGACACATAGATAGGGCAAGTCCCTACTCGTTTCATTAAATTTTTGGCGAATAGAGAAGCAAATAGAAAAATTAAAAGTCATGATTGGAGCATTAGCTATAAGAACTCAAAGTCAACAACAAGTCACTTCTAATCATTAAGGTGACTTCCATGAAGTTAATTCTCATGAAAATTAAGGAATTGATAGGGAAAGTCCACAAGCACTTGTATCAAGAAAAGAGATGCAAGAAGCTCTTCAACACATCCAAGAAGAGTATAAGTTGAGAAAAGCGGGAGTAAATTCCCCTTACCCAGCTTGGATGGATAAAATACCTTTCTCACCCAAATTCAAGTAACCAAACTTACAAACCTATAATAGTCAAGTTTCTCCAAAACAACATCTTTGCCACTTCAAAGCTTTAACTGGAAACCTTGTTGACAATGATGTTGTACTCATTAGACTATTTGTCAGTTCTTTGAAGGGAACTGCATTTGATTGGTATACGACTTTGCTAAAAGGATCGGTGCAAACATGAGCAGACTTGGAGGCTAAATTCTTGAGTTACTTCTTTGATGAAGAACCAACTACTTCCATGGCCCAACTTTATTTAACAAAGCAGGGGCCAAAGGAGACAGTACATGACTTCATAAAGAGATGGAGGGGTCTTGCATTAAAGTGTCCAGATGGAACAACTCAAAAAAATCTTACGGAAGTATGTCGTTTAAGTCTTCGAGTAAAGATTAAATCGAAGATGGGATCTATAAAGCTAGAAACTTTTAACGATCTAATGAAAAGTGCTATTGAGGCAGAGTGTCTAGTGTTTGAACGAAAAGCTAAAAAATGTGGTGAAAAGAAGGAGTATGATAAACCCACTAAGAAGAAAGAGACATTTTCCGTTCAAACTTTTGAAGCAACATCTCAAGAAAAGAAAGACAAGATAGTTGAGATGAAGAAGAGAACATTAAAAGAAAGAATGAATAGAGAATATTCTTTTGTTGTAAATGAAATTGTAAACCTCTTTCATGAGTTGATGAAGAAAGGGAAGATCAAGCTTCCAGAGTGTAAGCAACCTAATGAAGAAAAACAAACAAATGATCCTTCATTTTGTTTGTTTCATCGTATCCTGGGCCATAACATCAAACAATGTTATGTTTTCAAAGATCAAGTTCAATCTCTTATTCGATGAGGGAGTTATTAAGTTAACTCGAGAAGAGAAGAAAGTTTCTGCAAATTTCGTGTCGGTCCAATTTGGGGCTTTTGAACCCAATTTCATTGAAAATCCCTCAAGAAGAAGAAGATGCTGAGTTTAAATATGTAGAAGTTTCTTTAGAAAACTACAAGTCACTTACCCCTCTTCAAATATCAGATGACACCTTCATATGGGTACATCCAGATCGTTTGAAAGATGAAAGTTGGGAGATCGTTCAGAAGAAGTCCCGCACTCCCAAAGTATATGATATTACTAGAATGGGGGCATTCCTTCCCCCACCCAAGTTACGTGGAGTGACTAAGTCAAAAAATAAAAGCAAAAAGAAAAAGAAAGCTAAAAGGAAGAGTGAAGTCTTGCCGGTAGAATTACTTGAGGAAGAGCAAAGGGTTTCATGTACTTTAGCGGAATTTACGTCACCGGAACCTTGGGAAAAGGAGGAGAGCCTAAATGACATGGTGGTCCTAATTCTCGTAAAGAAAGAAGTAATTGAAGAATTTTTAGAATGCAATAATGTCATTATAATCTCAGACTCAGAAAGTGAAGATAACCATTCAGAAGTTGAAGATAATCTTGTCATTGTGTTGGATTATGAGTCGGATGACTCAATTGAAATTCAACAAAATGTTTTAAGCCAAGAGTTGGACATTAAAGTAAACAACAATGAACCATGGTCAACTTTTGAATATGGAAAACACTTCCTTCCAAATAGATGGAAGGCTTGGCCAAAAGATGAAGTGAGAACCATCCTTTGGGAGAACACAAACACAGAAATTAAAATAGATAAACCTTGGCCGGTGTTTGAAAATCAAAATGAGAAACTTTTACCTAATTGATGGAGATCATGGCCAGAAGATGAAGAGAGAACTATCCTTTAGAAGAACAAAGACACAGAAACCAAAATAGATAAGGCTTGGGAAGAAAAAGAAAAAGAGAATGACCCACAAAGAAAAAAGATTAAGCGAGAAGTAGAAAGCATTGAGGGGCTACCACAATCAAAAGAAGGCAACCCTCTAATTC
Source organism: Saururus chinensis (assembly GCA_035235625.1). NCBI lineage: Eukaryota > Viridiplantae > Streptophyta > Magnoliopsida > Piperales > Saururaceae > Saururus > Saururus chinensis. The sequence goes on along the minus strand of CP141143.1, from coordinate 31,025,166 downwards.
AATCTCTCGTAAATCAAGAGAATGATGAGATGATCGTCCCAATTGAAGAATGTAGAATTTCGCAATGGCACAATCCAAATATAAAGCATAAAAATAATGCAAGTAAATAAATAGAGCAAGACACGAAGTTTACGTGGTTCGGCAAGGTGCCTACGTCCATGACCGGAGAGAGCCTTTCCACTATCACTTGAGAAATATTTGGATGAATTACAAGCCTCTCAAACTGCCCCTTGAGATAAACCCCTTTGTACATCCAAGTTCTCACCCCTCTCTCAGGAAATAAAACTAAGAGAAGAAAACTCTTTTTGCTGCCCAAAACCAAGAGAAAGAAAAGGAATTCTCTCAGCCTCACAACCCACATAGAAGAGAAAAAAATTACCTCCTAGAGATCAGCCCGTATGCAACAAGAATAATGACGAGATAAACTTTATGATTGTAACTTTATTCTCCCTTATCTACTTACTTACGGAATGACCCGGAGTCCAATTCCATCTGCACTCTACATAACTCAAGTCACATATAACAATCTCCACCTTGACTTGAGTTTGACAAATCACCTAGGAGAATCATCCACACATATTTGTGTCCTTGTGTCCTCCACCTTGAACGCAACTCCTTCCACACCCCAACTGGGTGCAATGTGATCATCAACATCCTGTGAGATTAAGCAAGCTCAAGCAATGCTTAAACTTTTATGTAGTCACCAACTTTGTTAACATATCTGCAACATTGTCTTTCATGTCCACCTTCTAAAGATTGATCTCCCCATCTGACACATATTCAATGTGCTTTGTCCTGACATGATAAACTTGATTTTTTGCTAAATATATAGCACTTTGACTATCACAAAGTACTATGATATTCTTTTGCTTCAAACCAAGTTCATTGATCAAGCCCTTCAACCATATAGCCTCTTTAGCTGCTTCTACAACTACCATGTATTTAGCCTTTGTTGTTGATAAAGCAATCACTGCCTAGAGAATAGACCTCCAACTAACTACACCACATGCAAAAGTGAACACATATCCTGTGGTAGACTTACGCTTATCCAGATCACCTGCAAAGCCTGCATCCACATATCCAGCCATATGCACCGATGTTCCATCATTCTCAAACAAAATGCCAACATTCTTTATCCCATTCAAATATCTCAGAACCACTTTACAGCATCCTATTGCTTCCTCCCTAGATTAGCCATGTACCTGCTAACAACGCTCACTGTCTAGGCAATATCTGGCATGGTGCACACCATAGCATACATTAGACAACCAACTACACATCCTCTATGGTGGGACATAACTCTGCACTCAGCTTGAAATGTGCAGCAAGAGGTGTACTAATTGGTTTTGCATTGTTCATGCTAAACCTATCCAACACCTTCTCAATATACTTCCCTTAAGAGAGCCTTAGCTTCCCAAGTTCCTCTATACCAAGGATCCTTTTTTCAACTCCAAGATCCTTCATATCAAACTCATTTCCCAACTTAGATTTCAAGAAGTTAATATCTGACATATTCTTAGCAGCAATCAACATATCATCAACATATAAGAGCAAATAGATATAAGAACCATCAGGAAGAACATGAAAATAAACACAGTAATCATACTCACAACGAGTGTATCCACTATTCAGCATAAAAGAGTCAAACTTCTTATTCAATTGTCTTGGTGATTGCTTTAAACCATATAAAGACTTCTTCAACATGCATACCAAGTCTTCCTTCCTTGGTTCTTCAAAACCCTCTAGCTGCTGCATATAAATTTGCTCTTCTAATTCCCCATAAAGAAATGTTGTCTTCACATCAAGTTGTTCAAGTTCTAAATCATAGCAAACAACCAAATCCAGCAAAATCCAAATAGAAGTGTGTTTTATTATTGGAGAGAAAATTTCATTAAAATCCACACCTTCCTCTTGTGCATATGTAATGTCCGGGGTTTTTCATACATTTTCCTCAAAATTCAGGGAAAATTTTTGCAATATAACTGCTATAAATCGGAGAAAATGACGAATACAAAACCTGATAAAACAGTTCAATAATTAAAACATCACACATCTATTTTTCTCATCCAAAGTTTTACACATTCAATCAAACATCGTACGGCCAAAGCAAATATCCTCAGATGCTACTCGAAAACAACCGTACGAATAAATTGCTACGATCATAAACTTTAAATACAAATCCCTCCCAGGCATCCCTGAGTGCAACTCCCATGACAGTCCACTGTCTAATCCAAACTAAAGTCCAGAATACGTAAACATTTTAATGTTCATCTCACCCAATACATCAGATTGTGGCACAAATAAACTAGCAGTAAGTCAAGCATATACCTTAGTCAACGGGAATCAATCCACCGCTGAAATGAGCATCCACCTCCAGGAGCTCTCCATCACAAACCTGCAAATGTCTCCCGAACAACGGGGCTAAAAATAGGGTAATGAGTATTTTCGTACTCAGTAGGAAAATACCCAGTAGGGGAGTTCTAAACAGTGAACTCCGTAAATTCATACATAGACGCTTTCATGCAACTCAAACATGAAGCACTCAAGCATATAAATATCATGCTCATACGCATACAAGCAATGACAAATGCACCATCGTGCCAAAAACATACTAAATGCACCATTGTACCAAAGTCATACCATCAAACAAATCATACACAAACACCCTTATCCAGGGTCTTACAAACTTACTCGTACCATCGTACGCTTACTCACACAACTTACAAATACTTGTACGACCTTACTCGTACAATCATATACTTACTCGTACGACCTTACTCGTACATCTTACACTTACTCGTACGACCTTACTCGTATAGTCTTACACTTACAGTCTTACTTAGAAACTTACGCTTATAGTCTTGCTCAGAAACATACTCTTACAGTCGTGCTTATACTCATACTCTTACTCTTACAGTCATGCTCATACTCTCGACTACTAAAGCTCATTACAACTAATAAGCTCTAGCGTCGAGATGGAAAAGAATACCACAGGGGCATCACCTTAACCTCTGGGGAGTGACTAGACGTCATGGACTTTTCTAAAGGTAAGGCACACCAGTGCTCATGGGGCACAGGATCAAACAGGTAAGAGTAGGTCAATGATACTACTTACCTGAGCGCGCAAACATAAACACCCACACATAAGGGGTCATACAATTACCCACCATAATGGGTCTTATAGTGCCAATGCCACTCTTGGGCAGAAATCGTACAGTGCTACTCTTGGGCAGAATCATACAATGCCACTATTAGGCAGAATCATACAATGCTCTCAATAGAGCATCAAATGTCTGGGCTTAATACAGCACATAGACCAAATCGAAAGCAAACATCGCTCTCAACAAAGCAACAAACGTCTGGGCTTATACAGCACATAGACCAAATCAAAAGCAAACATCGCTCTCAACAGAGCATCAAACATCTGGGCTTATACAACACGCAAACCAAATCGAAAGCAAACATCGCTCTCAACAGAGCATCAAATGTCTGGGCTTATACAACACACAAACCAAATCGAAAGCAAACATCGCTCTCAACATAGCATCAAATGTCTGGGCTTATCAGCACCTAGACCAAATCAAAAACAAACATCGCTCTCAACAGAGCATCAAATGTCTAAGCTTATACAGCACACAGACCAAATCGAAAGCAAACATCGCACTCAACAGAGCAACAGACGTCCGGTGCTCTATACAACACACATACAACATCCCGCAGGATAAACACCATGGCAAGACATGATAAATGCTCAGTTGACTCATTATCGGCTAGCTCAAACACGAAACTTAATCCGCCAAACCCTCAGGTCTCAAACTCACAACACTATCATTAGCTTTCTTATAATTCAAGTTTGAATTAAGTAAATTATGCGGTACAATTATGCCACACAAACACTCAAACGTACCGTGCTCCACTGATCAAACCGAAGCTGAGCCCAATCTGAAACCCTAGTTCGTCAGGGCAGTAGACTTCACTTAACTCATCCATATCATGATCAAACTCACCGTACACCAAAATCTTACAGTCTTACATACTCCGCCATCCCTCGTCTAGCCAAAATAGCTTACACAATTGTCATTAAACTAAGCTCCTCAGAGCCAAACTCAGTTATCACCCTCTTACTTATACCTCACATATTGAGCTTACTTTTCACTTCATAATTTGTACGTTATGCTAGTACAATTATGCACACTCTTACTGTCTGACAGTCCCCCAATGTACGCTCTAATACAAACCAAACAAACCGCTCCAACCCTCGCCTGTCATACTCATATCCTCTGTCATCCATCATACGCTTACACATCCACAACAAATCTAGATGAAACCTCTGTCACCTCTTACTGTCCATCGCCCATACTTCTGCCCACATACACTTACATATTTCCATATCATAGGCAAATAGCCATCATACATACGTATGTCTATCCCACATACGTATAACATCCACATACTTTCATACATAACTTACTATCATACTCGCTAGCCATCACTAGCGCATACATACACATCCATACATGCAACATATCCACAAACTCGCTAACCATCACTAGCACATAAACAACATACGAAGCTTGCCAACAAACACGCTAGCCATTACTAGCACATACATACATACATACATACATACTTCAAACATACACGCTAGCCATCACTAGTGCATATAGATCCCACATACGTAGCTTACAAATATACACGCTAGCCATCACTAACACATACTCAACCAACATACGAAGCTTACCAACAAATACGCTAGCCATCACTAGCACATACTCAAATCCATATATGTCATACATACTTACAACTCGGATGCATGTCATATACATTTCAACATGGCATATTTCATCCTCTTACATCATGCAAACGGATCATGATCTATCATCCAAAACATGGAATCATACAATCCTAGCATGCTGCTATTCATTCAAAGCATGCTATCATAAAATTACGAGTTCAAAGCTCCCCTACTTCATAATCATGACGTTTGATGGCGAACACACGATGGTGGCAGCATCGATGGCAGAGTTAGCGGCCAAAGGCATTGCCTAGCTGAGAGAGTTATCGTCCCGAGGATTTTGGAAGTGCTGGAACTACTCACGGCCAAATGGGGTGTCAGATGTCAAAGCGGCAAAATCCGCGATCCGCGGCGGCACACTAGGGGTGGCCGGGAGAAATGTCATGCCAACATAAGTGGCGGTGCGACCAGAAGTCGATGGTTACTCACTGAAAGTTGGCTAGTGACTGAGAAGTACTCAACAAAGGCCCACATAAGGGCGGAAGGCATGGGGCGACGCTCAAGGATAGAGGAGAGGTGGAGGACTATGTGTCAACTCCACTCGGTGGCACATCCATCCAATGGTCAGGCAGCGTAAAAGCGGCGCCTAAGACTTGAAACACACGTGTGGCCACATGCACACACGAATACATACACTCGTGGCCAAAAGGGGTGGGGGAGAAGGCTGAACGGAAGCGGCCCAAGGCCCACCAAAGGCTGACAGGGCTAAGGCCCCTAGCAGTGGCTAATCAAAGCGGCGACATTGCCGATCGCCACCCACAACCAACACCATGGTGCGGGCGGCTGTACATCTCGCACGGTATAGGGCAATGGCAAGCGGCCCATACCAAGCGGAGTGTATAATCGGGCCAAGTGGGGCTGGCCCTCACTATCACCGATCCGGGGCAGAGCCCAAGACGGCCAAGTGGCCCACGGCTCGCCGATGACCATGAACCGAGACACACCCAAAGCGTCTAATCGGGCGGAGCAAGGCAATAGGGGCAAGGCGGGGTCAGAAACGGCAACCCCCTATCGACACTGGGTCAAGGTAGGCTGGACGGAGTCCTACCGGTGGCCGGACGACGACCGAAAATCCTGGCGTCTCAAAAAATCCCACGGACAGTGAGATATAAATAGTAACAAAAACCCGACCAAAAGACTGGTAGCTCACCATGGAGCGAAGAAAGCATGGCGGCGGCTCTAGCCAGCGCCTATGGGTTCCTAGCGGCCAACTAAACATAAGTCTAGTTGAGAGCGGCCGCAAACGACATCAAAATCGTACACCTACAGCTCAAAAACGGGATTGAAGGAGAGAAAAACCCGAAGAAAAGTTCAGTACCTTGTGGAGGAGCGAAGAGGCCGTGCCGGAGGTCATAGCCGGTACCTACGGACTCGTGGCGGTGAGGCAAAGCAGATTCTGACAAAAATCGAAGGAATCCGACGACGGAGGAGGGAGAACAGAGCGACCGGAAATGGGCTCAGGTTTTCTCTTCTCTCTGGACGTCAAAACTTTATTCTGTAAGTTTCTGGAACGAAACTTACTGTGATCGGCTTTTAAGTCAATTTTTACTATTCATTCTTTTCAATTTTTACATCTACGTGCCTAACATGCGTTCACCCACCGGTTACACATTGTAGCTCCAAAATTCGCACCATAAGCACGTGGTGAAGCCTACAGCCCGCGACTAAGCCCTACACCTAACTCTACGGGTATAAATATAGGGTAAATACACAAATACACATACGCCGAAGTGTCATATTTTCCCGCCGAAAATGACCAGAAAAATAGCAGGAAAATCACAAAAAATCGTAGAAAATTCAGGGACATTACGGCATATCCTTTGGCCAATAACCTAGCCTTAAACCATTCAGGTTCCTTGTCTGATGAAGCCTCCTTTTTTCTGAGCACCCATTTGCATCCAATAGCCTTTTCCCCTTTAGATAGTTCAACCAACTCCCAAGTTTTGTTCTTGTTTTGAGATTCTATCTTCTCCATCATGGCTGTCATCCACTTGTCATTGTCTTTAGATTTTATAGCATCCTAAAAACAAGATGGATCTCCACTACCAGTAAATAAAGCAAAAGAAACCATATCTTCAAAGTCATACCTAACTGTTACTTTAGTGTTTCTTTTTGTTCTTCCTTTTGCAATGCTATAAGGCTCCTAATGTTGTTCATCACCCACATGACGATATTACTCATTGTCTATACTATCCCCTTGGGCATCTTTATTATCTATTTCCACCTTAATTTTCATTTGTTGCTAGCTTTTCTATTGCACTAAGTCACCATCCTATTTGCTTAACATTTGAGACTCATCAAATACTACATCCCTACTAAAGACTACTTTCTTTGCCTCTTAATCTCAAAGTTTATATCCCTTCACTCATTTCTCATACCAAAGAAAAATTTATTTTTTAGATTTAGAATCAAGCTTACTTCTTTGCATCCTCTATGGACATATACAAAACACCCAAAAATCCTAAGAGTGGAGTAATCTACAGAATTTTCAGTTTATACCTCCTCAGGCACCTTCAAGTCAATAGCTATAGATGGTGACCTATTTATAATGTAACATATCATATTAACTGCTTCAGCCCAAAACTCCTTATAAAGATTTGTATTCAGCCTTATGCTCCTTGCCCTTTCCAAAAGTGTCTTATTTATCCTCTCTGCTACTCCATTTTGTTGTGGGGTTCCTAGATTAGTGAAGTGGCGTGCAATCCCTTCATTCTTACAGTAATCAACAAATTCTTTTGATTTGTATTCAGCCCCATTATCTGACCTGAGACATTTCAACTGTTTTCCTTTCTCCTTCTCAATGGGGTCTTCCACTGCTTGAACTTCATGAACACCTCTGATTTCTATTTCATAAAAAATACTCACACCTTCCTTTAGTAGTCATCAATAAAAGTCACAAAGTATTCAGCCTTACCTTTTGATGGAGTTGAAGCTAGCCCCCAAATATCTGTGTGGACATACTCCAACACATCCTTGCTTATATGTTTCCCTCTGTGAAATCTTACCTCGCAATGTTTTCTATACAAACAATATTTACATAAACCTAATTTACAACTTTTGACACCTTTCAACAATTTTCTTTTATGAAGTTCTTGCATACCCATTTCACTCATATGCCCTAACCTCATATGTCATAAGAATGTGACATCACCACAGTCTTCTATAGGAATAGTCACAATAGCTCCACCAACAATTGTACTCCCTATTAGTTTGTATAGGTTTCTAACCTTTTGACCCTTCATCGCCACCATTGCCCCTTTTGTAACTTTCAATACTCCACCTGTTGCATTAAACTTACAACCAACTACATCTAATGCTCCCAAAGAGATTAGATTCTTTTTCAAATCAGGAACATGTATAATATTAGTAAGTGTTCGAACTATGCCATCAAACATCTTAATTTTCACAGTTCATACTCCAATGATCTTACATGTAGCATTATTTCCCATTAGAACAAATCCACCATTATATGACTCATAAGTATCAAACCAGTCACAATTAGGACACATGTGCCATGATCAACCAGAATCTAAAATCCATGAATCATTAAAATAATTCATACCTGAAGTGACAGATAACACATCAGCCTCAAAATCATCAGATCGATCCTCCACCACGCTAGCCTGACCTGAAGAAGCCACTTTTTCGTTCTTCTTCTCTTGGTCATCCTTGCGCTTTCGACAATCTTTTTTTATGTGCCCTTCTTTTTTGCAATAATAGCATTCAATCTTTTTCTTTCCCTTCAACTTGGAGCGATTCCTATTATCATTAGACTCATTGTTCCTGAATCTTCTTCTTCCCCGATTGTTTCCTTGAGCCACAAGACCTTCGGCCTGCGAATCTTCAAGATTAGGCATCTTTCTCATCTCATTAGATAAAAGAGCAGCCATAACCTCTTCCAACTCTATTGTCTCTTTCCCATATGTCAGTGTTGTTACCATATGTTCATATGAAGGTGGAAGAGATGTCATAAGTAGTAGTGTCTTGTCTTCATCTTCAACTTTAACACCAATACTAAGCAACTAAGAGGTCAATTTGTTGAACTTGTTGAAATGTTCCAACAAATTTGCCCCTTCTGCCATCCTGAGAGCATACAATTGATGCTTGAGGAATAACTTGTTTATAAGAGATTTTGTCATATACAAACTCTCCAATTTTGTCCAGAGTTCCGGAACTGACTCCTCATCAATAACATTGTATAACACCTCATCAGCAAGACAGAGATGAATAGTGCTTACCGCCTTCATCTCTAACTCCTCCCAGTCATCTTCACTCATGCTTTCTAGTTTATTTGATTTTTCATACAACGCTTTTAATAAGCCCTTTTGTACAAGCAGATCCTTAACCCTTCTCTGCCACAAACTGAAGTTACTTTTCCATCAAAATTTTTAACTTTACATTTACTAAACCCCTTAGATGCCATCATGAAAAAATTGCTTTAAACCAAAGCTTCGATACCACTTTGTAGAATTTCGCAATTGCACAATCCAAATATAAAGCATAAAAATAATGCAAGTAAATAAATAGAGCAAGACACGAAATTTACGTGGTTCGGCAAGGTGCCTACGTCCATGACCGAAGAGAGCCTTTCCACTATCACTTGAGAAATATTTGGATGAATTACAAGCCTCTCAAACTGCCCCTTGAGATAAACCCCTTTGTACATCCAAGTTCTCACCCCTCTCTCACAGGAAATAAAACCAATAGAAGAAAACTCTTTTTGCTGCCCAAAACCAAGAGAAAGAAAAGGAATTCTCTCAGCCTCACAACCAACGTAGAAGAGAAAAAAACCTCCTAGAGATCAGCCCGTATGCAACAAGAATAATGACGAGATAAACTTTATGATTGTAACTTTATTCTCCCTTATCTACTTACTTAAGGAATGACCCGGAGTCCAATTTGGGCTGGACTCTACGTAACTCAAGTCATGTATAACAAAGAAGATGAATAAACAACTCATGAGTGTCATATGGTTTCAGTCAAGACTCAAAGCTAGAAGTGGACTTAGTTGAGTCATCTAACCAAATAGAGTCTATGACAAGAAACTTTCAAGAAATAAAAATAAGTCTTTGCCCTTCTTAGATTGGGTTATCTTCAAAAAAGAATTTAGAAGTCTCACTGAAACAAGAAAAAAAGTGCTTGAAAGCCAAAACTCTAGACTTGGTAATAAAGATACCCTCTCGCTTGCCTCAGCCTCCCAATGTGACTTATTTTACGGGAAAAGATTCATTATCAAGAAGAAATACTATATTGAGGTTTAGAGGGGCTAAGTCTCACATTAAATCTTCCAGAGATCAAGTCATGACTCCAAAACTCAAATCAAAGTGCCTAATGTTCAACCTCAAATTTTAAAAGATTACAAAGAACATTAGGTTGAACATATGGGATGAAAGAGGTACAAGATAAGACTCCCCAAAGTCTCTCCATGGGAAAGTGATGGGGAAGTGATGATGAATCAATGATTTCTCATTTGAAGGAAAAAAACAAGGACAATGAGGAAACATTTATGTGTAACATGATTTCTCTTCATCATAAGTTTGCTCCAACAATCAAAGAGGAATACTTGTTTTAAGACTTTTGCAACATGACCAAGTTAACAAAGGAAGAAGTTGTTGGTGAAACTTATGATGATTCTGCATCTGATTCCGAGAGAAGCATGGAGCAAATCCACAACACTGAAGAATTAAATCTTGGAACAAGGTCAGGATGAGATTATCACAAAGATTATTCTGACTATTTAAAGGAAAAAGAAAAAAATAAAACAACAAAAAGTTATCCGATTTTAAGAGCCAATTAAAAGAAGTTCACCTCTCCATAATATAAGTGAGCCTTTGAATTATAACTTGATTGCTCAACTAGCAAATGTGCCTGCCAGGTTGAATATGTATGACTTGTTTCGATTGTCTCCAGAGATTAGGAAGACAGTTGTCAATGTGCTAATGGAAGCTGAAAAATATGCACCTCATGTCAACTGTGTTGAAATCAAAGGGGAGAAAGAAATATGTAAGAAGTGTCATGAAGTTAAGCTTGAAAATCTTCAAACAGAAATCACATTCTCAAAGGATGATATGCTACTTGGAGACATAAAACATAAAAAGTCATCGTATCATACGGGGTATATTGGTCACGTAGAACTGCGCCAAATTCAAATAGACCCAGGCTCTGGAATTAATATTCTCCCAGTTCGTACCTTGGAATACTTAGGAATACCTATAAAGAAGCTTACTCCTACAATGACAAGTATTCAAGGATATAATGCAAATTCACAAAAAGCTAAGGGAAATATCTGCCCAAAATGTCGAATTGGAAGTTTGAAGTATGAAGTGATGTGTTATGTGATCAGCAATCAAACTTCCTACAACCTTTTGTTAGGCCAACTTGGATACATGAAAACTTAGTGATCCCCTCAACACTTCACCAATACTTCAAGTATATTGAAGATGATGGAAAAATTCACCGAGTCTTTGCCGATAAAAAACCGTTAAAAGGTGTTGAAGCCTACTTTGTTGACTCTACAATGTATGAAGATGATGATATTGAGGAATCTGAAGACTCAAAAGCAATGGAGCCGCAAGGAACCAATGCAAGGTTTGTGAATGCTAAAGGAAAGTACAATGTATGTGTAAATAAAAAGTCGTATTACAAATATGTTGTAAATGATGTAAAGAAAACGGCTTCTAAAGATGATGTATCTCATGTATGCATGAATAAAAATTTATTTTTGAGGCATATTGCATCTTCTTCTGAAACAAAAATGTTTGTAGATCAACCATTTAAAACTTTGAAAAATGATGATTTTTTGGAATTGGCCACTTATTTTGAGTTGTCTTTGACTCGTTTGCATGCCTTTTCGTATATAGAAAATTATGAGGGATCTACTTTCCTTGTACAAAAAAATGATAGTTCGAAGGAAATTATCTTTCATTCTTGATCAACTTTCAAGAGAGGAATTAGAATCAGAAAAAGATAAAGTTGAATTAAAAAACTATAGTTCAATTTCAAAAGACACTATAAAAAATATGGGCTACAACTTTGATTCTTCAGGTGGTCTCAACAATGGTGTGGGGAGAAAAACCCCATTACAACTATCTCTAATGTCAGAGTGAAAAAATCCTTCTTTGCATGGCTTGGGATTCAAATCAAACTTTATCGACTTATCTCAGCAGAATGAAAGTGACAATAAATCATGCAAAACTTCAAGTTGGGACTCAGATGTGGATACTTGTGATTTCTTTGAATCACTTGAAGTGTTTAATCTTGACACAAAGTCTATAAATATGGTCTCAATAGAATTTTATAAAAACAATAAGACTAATAATGATGGAAATAATAAAGCTAGTGATGTTGAAGAAGTGCAAGAATATGAAGTTGAGGAAGAAGTGAAAAATTATTCCACCTACCGAAGATGAGGTAAGAGAAATAAATTTGGGTACAGAAGAACACCCATTGCCCATCTTCCTTAGCACTAGTCTTACTACGAACGATGCAGAATCTTTGATAAGTTTGCTTAAGGAGTTTAAAGATGTATTTGCTTGGAATTATACTGAAATGCTAAGACTAAGTCCGAAAGTTGTCGTTCATCATTTGAACATTAGGTCTGAGGTAAAACCTGTTAAACAAGCACAAAGAAGGTTTAAGCCTTCAATAATGCAATATATTGAAAAAGAAGTTCAAAAGCTAAAGGAAGCCGGTTTCATTATGGAAGAACAACATCCTGATTGGCTCGCCAATGTTGTACCAATTATGAAAAAGAATGGAAAAATTCGTGTGTGTATCGATTCTAGAGACCTAAATGATGCATATCCAAAAGATGAATTCACATTACCAATCACAGAAATTTTAGTCAATAACACAACTGGTTATGATCGTATGTCATTCATGGATGGATATTCTAGGTACAATTAAATAAAAATAAACCCTGAAAATGAAAAACATACAGCATTCAGGACTCCTTTTGGTATTTATTGTTACACAGTTATGCTATTTGGTTTAAAGCAACATATCAAAGAGCTATGACAAAAATATTTAAAGAACATTTACATAAAAGAGTGGAGTGTTATGTTGATGATCTTGCTGTTAAAAGCAAACATGCAAGTGATCACATAGAGGATCTTCATATAATCTTTGAAATTTTAAGAAAATACCAAATGAGGATGAATCTTCTCAAATGCTCTCTAGGAGTGTCTTCTAGCAAATTTTTAAGATTCATTGTAACCAAAGATGGAATCATGGTGGATCCTGCAAAAATAAAAGTAATAATAGAAATGAGGCCACCAAGGAACTTGCGAGAGTTAAAGGGACTTCAAGGGAGATTAGCATATATAAGAAGATTTATTTCAAACTTATCTAGAAGGTGTCAACCATTCTCTTGATTGATGAAGAAAAGACTAGACTTTGTTTGGGACAAATCATGTGATAATGCCCTCAACGAGATTAAACGTTATCTCACTCAGCCACCGGTCTTGGCGGCACCCATCCAAGGGCGACCCTTCATCCTATATACAAAAGCTCTTGATCATTCACTTGGTGCAATGCTTGCACAGAAAAATGATGAAGGTTGAGAACAAGCACTATATTACTTGAGTCGAATGATGGTTGGGGTTGAACATAGATACCCCCCCCCCCCTTAATTGAAAAAGAATGTTTAGCACTCATGTTTGCAGTTGAGAAGTTAAGACACTATTTGTTGGGCTAGACAACATTCGCTGTATCTCGAATCAAACTGCTCAAAATTTTGATGACGAAGGCTGGGTCTCTTAATTCTCATTTGGCTAAATAGTTACTCTTGTTGTCACCGTATGATTTAGTTTACATTCCACAAAAAGTAATAAAAGGTCAAGCATTAGCAGATTTTCTTGATGATCATCCTTTGAAAGAAAGTTCAAAGTTACAAGAAGATTTACCTGATAAAGCTGTCTTTTGTGCAAACTCCATGAAAGTTCAAGAAAGCATATGACATATGTACTTTGACGGTGCATCAAGAACAAATGATAAAGGACAAAATGTATATAAAGTGGGCATTGTCTTTATCACACCAGAAAAATACATGATACCACATGCTTTTGTGCTAACACAACCATGTTCCAATAACATGGCTGAATATATGGCTCTAATTATTGGAATGCAATTGACACATGACTTGCAAATAAAATCCCTCTTAGCCTTTGGTGATTTCCAACTAGTTGTCAATCAGATGAAATGGGCTTTTGAAGTAAGAAAACCTGAACTTTTACCTTATCATGCAATAGCTAAAAAATTAGCAGAATCATTTGATGATTTTGACATACAACACATAGTAAGGTCAAAGAATGCTAAAGTAGATGCTCTTGTAGCACTAGCCACCTCTATGACAATATTAGAAGGACAAAATATTGGGGTTTCTATATGTGAGAAAAGATTGCTACCCAATGAATTTGAACTATTAGGTGAATGTAACAACATAGAGAAAATTTCATTTGACTTTGAGTCTGATGATTGACATTCCCCTCTGATCGATTTTACCTTACATTACATATTACCACAAGATCCATCAAAGCTGCCAGTATAAGGCGCCTAGCCCCAAATTTTTATTATGATGCAAAAATGAAAACTTTGTATCAAAAGTCTTATGATAAGATTTTGCGAAGGTGTTTGTCACAAAAAGAAGCTGAAAAAGTGATTAAGGAAACTCATGACAGTGTTTGTGGAGCTCATCATCCTGATCCAAAATTGCAAGAAAAGATAAAAAGGTTGGGATATTACTAGCCTACCATGATAAAAGATTGTATGGAATAAGCTAAGAAATATCAAGCATGCCAATATCATGCAAACTTTATACATCAAGCACTTAAATTCTTGCACCCTACAACTGCTTCTTGGCCTTTCGAAACATGGGGAATGGATATCATAGGTCCAATTACCCCTAGCTCATCTAAAGGTCATAGGTTTATAATCACGGTCACTGACTATTTCTCAAAATGGGAAGAGGCTACAGTACTTCGTGAAACAAAAATGAAAGATGTATTAAAATTCTTGAAGACTCATATTATTTATAGGTTTGGAGTCCCGAGAAGGTTTGTGCATGACAACATACCTCAATTTGCAAACTATAAATTTTACAAATTCTGTGCAAAGTATGACATTGAGAGTGTAGCCTCAACTGCATACAATCCTGCTACCAATGGGCTTGCTGAAGCTTTCAACAAGACTATATGTAAATTCCTAAAGAAAGTTATTTCAAAGAACAAAAGGGATTGGCACGAAAAGTTGCTAGAAGTATTGTGGGCTTATTGAACCACAGTTTGAAATGCAACTCAAGTGACACCTTTCTCCCTTGTTTATGGATGTGAAGCGGTTTTACCCTTACAAATTCAAATCCTATCATTGAGAGTGGCTTTGGCAGATCAATTAACAAATAATGAGAACATCAAGCTACGCCTACAAGAACTAGAAATTCTTGACGAAAAAAGGCTACAAGTTTAGCAAACTACAGAATTGTATCAGGCAAGTATGATTGGGGCTTTTAATAAAAAAGTTAAACAAAGATCTTTCAAGAAGGGCGATTTGGTGCTTGCCGTCAAACGACCTATGACTTTTACACATAAGTCAAAAGGCAAGTTTGAACCTAAATAGGAAGGTCCATACGTTGTTGAGATGGTTTATTCAAATGGAGCTTACCGACTCTTGACACTAGAAGGTGATCGGTGTTTACTATCGATAAATGGAAAATTTCTAAAAACATATTACCCCTATAAATCGAGTCATGTGATACAAAGATGTAGGGGAAAGAAATTCTGTTAAATACAAGGTTTCAATTCAAAAAAAAAAATTTAAATTTGAGGCTATTAAAAAGTTTCATTCATAGCTTGTTTTGTTTTATGCTTAGTAGCTATTCTAGCTTCTTCACTAGAAGAAAAAATTTCTCCATGTCTTCAATTTCTTGATGCAACTTGTTTACTTCCCCGACTTTTACATTAATCTTTGCATCTAATGCTTTAAGCCTAAGGGATGAGTCCTTAAGCTCCACTTTAATAATTGATTGTTCCTTTGAAATCCTGCTAATTAGATGCTCAAGTTCTTCCTTCCTTTTAAGTAAAGCATCTATTTGACTCTCCACCTCAGTATATGCTTGCTTTAGAGAAATTTGAAAATCCATAAATTTATTCACATAAGCATGTTTCGAAGAAAAGCGTGCTTTAATATCTTACCCCTCCAGTTTAAGTTCTTCAAGTTCACTTAACAATTGAAACTCTCTCTTTTGAAAATAAAAATTTTCAAAATAAGCAAGTTTAAAGTTCTCAATCCCCTTCGGAAGAGACATAATGAGACTTGTAAAATAAACCAAACTAAAAATCAAAGAGAACAAGCCTAAAGTTCTCAATCCCCTCAGAAAGAGACATAATGAGACTTTCATCTCTCTTTTAAAAAAACGAAAAAAAATAATTTCTCAAAAGAAATAAATCTAAAGATCTCAATCCCCTTAAAAAGAGACATAATGAGACTTGTAAAACAAATCAAAATCAAAGAGAGAAAGCCTAATATTCTCAATCCCTTCGGAAAGAAACATAATGAGACTTGTATATCATTTTTGAAAAAAAAAAATTCTCGAAAAAAGTAAGTCTAAAGTTCTTAATCCCTTTAGAAAGAGACATAATGAGACTTGCAAAACAAAATAATCAAAACCAAAGAGTGTAAGCCTAAAGTTCTCAATCCCTTTAGAAATAGACATAATGAGACATTCATCTCTCTTTTAAAAAAATGAAAAAAAATATTCTCGCAAGACGCATGTCTAAAGTTCTCAATCCCCTTAAAAAGAGACATAATGAGACTTACAAAACAAATCAAAATCAAAATAAAAATCAAAGAGAGCAAGCCTAAAGTTCTCAATCCTCTCGAAAAGAAACATAATGAGACTTTCATCTCTCTTTTGAAGAAAATGAAAAATAAAATCTCAAAAAAAGAAAGTTAAAAGTTCTCAATCCCCTTAGAAAGAGACGTAATGAGACTTGTAAAACAAAATAAATCAAAACCAAAATCAAAATCAAAATCAAAACCAAAGAGAGTAAGCATAAAGTTTTTAATCCTCTTAGAAAGAGACATAATGATACTTGCAAAACAAATCAAAATTAAAACTAAAGAGAACAAGCTTAAAGTTCTCAATCCCCTCGGAAAGAAACATAATAAGACTTACATCTCTCTTTTTAAAAAACGAAAAAAAAAAATTTCTCGAAAAAAGCAAGTCTAAAGTTCTCAATCCCGACATAATGAGACTTACAAAACAAAACAAATCAAAATAAACCAAAGAGAACAAGCTTAAAGTTTTCAATCCCCTTGGAAAGAGACATAATAAAATTTTTATCTCTCTTTTGAAAATTAAAAAAAAAAATTCAAAGTTATTGAGACTCGAGCAAGCCTAAAGTTCTCAATCTTCTCAGAAAGAGACATAATGAAACTTGCATCTCTCTTCTGAAAATTTTTTAAAAAAAATTTAAGAGTCATTGAAAAATATTTTCAAAGCCATTGAGACTTAATTAAGCCTAAAGTTCTCAATCCTCTCGGAAAGAGACATAATGAGACTTACATTTCTCTTTTAAAAATTAAAATAAAAAAATCAAAGTCATTGAGACTTTAGCAAGCATAAAGTTCTTAATCCTCTCGGAAAGAGATATAATGAGACTTGCAACTCTCTTTTAAAAAAAAATTAAATTTTTTTTTTTAAAGTCATTGAGACTTAAGCAAGCCTAAAGTTCTCAATCCTCTCGGAAAGAGACATAATGAGACTTACATCTTTCTTTTGAAAATAAAATAAAATAAAATTTAAAGTTATTGAGACTTGAGCAAGCCTAAAGTTCTCAATCCTCTCGGAAAAAGACATAATGAGACTTTCATCTCTCTTCTAAAAAAAATTAAAAAAAAATATTCAAAGTCAGTGAGACTTAAGAAAGCCTAAAGTTCTCAATTATATAAGAAAGAGACATAATGCGACTTGTATCTCTCTTCTTAAAAAAAAAAAATCAACATCAGTGAGACTTGAGCAAGCTTAAAGTTCTCACTCTTCTCGGAAAGAGACATAATGAGACTTGCATCTCTCTTCTAAAAAAAAATTAAATTTTTTTTTTTAAAGTCATTGAGACTTGAGCAAGCCTAAAGTTCTCAATCCTCTCAAAAAGAGACATAATGAGACTTACATCTCTCTTTTAAAAATAAAATAAAATAAAATTTAAAGTTATTAAGACTTGAGTAAGCCTAAAGTTCTCAATCCTCTCGGAAATAGACATAATGAGACTTTCATCTCTCTTATAAAAAAAAATTTAAAAAAAAATATTCAAAGTCAGTGAGACTTAAGGAAGCCTAAAGTTCTCAATTATATAAGAAAGAGATATAATGCGACTTGTATCTCTCTTCTAAAAAAAAATTCAACATCAGTAAGACTTGAGCAAGTTTAAAGTTCTCAATCATCTCAGAAAGAGACGTAATGAGACTTACATTTCTCATTTGAAAAAAAAAAATTAATATATCAAAAATAGACATAATGAAACTTACAAAATAATAAAAAAAAATTATTAAGATTCTCAATCCTCTTCGAAAGAGAATTAGAATTGCAACAATTTTTATATGTCATTATGTAAGTTATAAAGTTCAATTTTAAGTCTTTGGATGTCTGTAAATTACACGTATTTGGCAGAAAGAAGAAGACTTGCTCCAATCCCAAAATAGTCTTTAATGTATAAAATAAAAAAAATTATTAGCCTTTGTTAAAAAAATAATAAATAAAAAATGATGATTACTCTAATACGAAGGAAGCGTTTTATATGCTCACTGGTTCAATGAGCCCAATTTGAACCACGAATCGGGAATTCCACGTTCCAAAATAGAATGCACCTGGACGGTGACAGAAGAGCTAACTTCACGTTACCTCCGTCTTCCCTTCCATCCACTTACCCGAGGCGTTCCCTCCGCGTGAAAATTTCCCGCCCATTCCACCTCTGTTTGTCTAGTCTCTACTGTGTCACCGGTACTGTGTCACCGGCGGGAAGATGGACGTTTTGGGCGAGATCTTTCTGGTGACATGAGCTCGGATTCTCTCCAGCACGCCTTCTCCTCTTCCAAGTAAACCCCCTCCACTTCGTCTCTTCTCTCTCCCTCTTACCCACCTCTCTTCTGCTCTGTTTTCAAGTTGTTTTCCGCTCTGGCCGTCTCTCCGGTCGGGTTAGTGGCCACCTCATCGCGCTTTTGAAAACCCACATCCGGACAATATCAAAACCAGAAAATCATTCAGTTGTGCACTCAAAGCTTCGGTCTTTTAACGAACTAGGGTGCTTGCTGCGTCTCTATCGTATCCTCTCAATCTGAGCTCTCCTCTGAATGCTCGGACTCGGAAGTGGTTGGGAGAGTTGAGTTGGCTGAGCATCAGATCTTCCGCGTCGCCCGTGTCTACTGAAGCTGAGGGAGTTGCTTTAGTGAGGGAGGCGAAGAAAAGAGTAGAGCGGGTGGCTGATGGGTCCCCGACGACCGGAAGCAGTTCCGAGGAGGCTGGAGCACCCGAGCAGCTCGAGGTTTTTTTATGATGACGGTTACGGAACCACCAGTGCGATGGACTACCTCGATGTAGCCAAGCAGCTCATCAGGCCGGACGGTGGTCCTCCCCGTTGGTTCTGCCCCGTCAAGCCCCATCAAGGATGCTCCTGTTTTGCCGTTTTTGCCCGGTAACTAGCTTCGTTGTGTCATCTAATGGGGTGATTGGTTTTGTTTACACGTTATTCAGTTATTTCCATTTCTACATACGCAAAATCCCACGTTGGGGACACTTGAAAGACCGTGCTTAATTGTTGTTCGCTGCAGGTGTGGATGGTGTTGGACTCTAATTGATCTTACACCACACATCGCTTGGGAAGTAAGTAAATTCCCTTCATTTTTTCCCCTATGATTGATTGGATGCTCCTCTGATCAAAACTTAAGGGTCGATGATCTGTTGCGCACGTGAAAAATGTTTCTAGTTATTGGTTTCTTGGAGTGTGTATTAATACATTGTAGTCTCTGATTTTGTACTCTGATCATGATTTAGCACACTTTAGCCTCATCAGTAGATTGTTGATTTCATAAGCATGGCTATTCTTATTTTAGTCTCTAATGACCATCCCAGCTTAGAGACCCACCCCTCATGCATCTTCTCTATTGACGCTGCTCTGCTTGTGTCTATACTCATGTCTGCTTGTAAGTAGTCTGAACTAACCCCAATCCACAATTGCCCTACGAGGTGGCGTAAGTATGTCTATTTGTACGTCATACATCTTTTGCATTTGCCTGCAATTTGGTCGATTTATTATTTTCATGTCATAGAAGGACATAAAACGCATAACATTAGGTTCTTGCCCCCTCAGTGATAATGAAATTATTTTGTTAGCCAAAATTTTCTTGTTCCAAATTATTTTCTTTAAACACTAACCCATTTATAGTGGTCATTTAAATGATGCTAAAGCATCTCCCTTTTCAGGTATCTACTTTATAAGTCAAATATTGCATTTATTTACCTTTTTATGTTATAAATCTTCCTGTCTGCGTCAGCCAGTTGGATACTTGGTCCTTTTAAATTGTAATGCCACTTGACTGTAATTTGATGAGGAGGATGAAGGTTCGAATTATGAGTTACTGAAGATGTCAGTTTAAGGATTAACTGTTTGACAATTATTAATGCTAACTCACAGGCCTTAGAATTTTTGAGGAGCTCCTTGAAGTTGATTACCTTGTATTCTCTCCACCTTTTTGCTTTTTTACATTAGTTTGAGCCTTAGCTTATCTAAGATAGGCATCCAATGAATGTTGAATAATTGTTACAGCCAAGAAGCTGTAGCAGAGCTATGGAGGCAGTTGGAGTGGTGGAGGCGTCATGTGTAGCAATTTTTCAGCTTGTTATGGACATGGATGGAACACGATTTGAGTGAGTTTAAATTTTCTTTTACCAACTCAATAGATGTTCTGTTTTCATACTTCCTATGCTTTTTAAATCCTCAAGCTGATGGGCTGCATGTCCTTCCATATTTTGGCTATCTATTTTAGGAGGCATTTTCTTGCTCTATGACTTGAAAAAGTTTTCGGATATTCTGTTATGGCTGTGTCTATAGAATGTCTTTCAGTCTTTTCATTTGTTCATATCATGTTTCTCAGTTTATTTCACTTGTTTTTGTTATGTTATTTTTACTGGATATTTAATGTATTCATTTCTTAATCACTGAAGGCTCAGCTTTGTTGGTCCTGATTTCATTCTCCTTCAATGTGCACTTTCATAGATGCTTCAATCTATATAGAACCGAAAATTCTGCTGTTCATTTCAACTATGTAGAGGTCTAATTGGGTAGGTTACAGCCTTGCTGTTCCTCTGTCGAACTCCTGTAGGAAACCTTGATAAGTTCGAAGGAACCCATCCCCTTCCCTTCCTATGCCCCTCAATTCCCCGTTTCCAGAACTAGAAAATATGAAAGAGCACCAGCTATGTAAAATGCATTTTGGGAGTCATGGGTGGTTGGTTTCTTTAGTACTAATTCGCATTCTTCCTTATGAAGGACTTCTTAAATTTGTTGAAGATACTGTTAAACATGAGCATACATCATGTCTATCTTGTTGGCGATTCCTTTGGTGGATGCCTGGCACTTGCAGTTGCTGCTCGTAATCCTACTCTTGATTTAATACTAATATTAGCCAATCCAGGTAAGTGAAGAGATAATATTGAGTAATCTTAAGATTTCAATATTAGTTTTTCTGTTCAGATCAGCATATAAGTTCGTACTTTTTGTCTTCATGAATCATTTCTTCATTGTACACATGTTTAGAACTCTTTCTTTTTACTAATAGTATGTAAATATCTTCTGATAAAAAAGTATGCGACTTCTCATTCATTTGAAACCTAACAATTTTAGTGACATTTAATGAGGCTACTTACAAGCTCTCCTCCTTTCAAATATTATTAACTCTCCTCATTTTGTGTTGTTGGACATTAATCTAAATTTATACCTCTATTTTATATACATTTGTAAGTTAGTTACTTACCTTTTTTTTTCCTGTTCTCTCATGTAGGAACATCTTTTGGGGATTCACAACTGCAGCCTGTGCTTCCTATACTGGAAGCACTACCCAATGAACTCCATGTCACTGTCCCTTACCTCCTAAGCTTCATCATGGGTATGTGAAAGATTTATCACCAAAACAACCATTTTACATATGGCTTAAGATATCAGTACAACTAGAACACCCAATCATACTTGTCTAAGAGGTAAGCAGTTTGAAGTGCTTGAGCAAGCAACTTATCTAATTTTTACCTCTAAAATTCTGAAGGGAAACTTTGAAGTTGACAGTGCATGAGTTTTCTGATTGAACATGCATGCATGAAAAATGCTGATAAATTTCTTGAAACTATTGATTGGGTAGTGCTCAAACCATGTGTGGTAGTGACACCTTGCATAATCTCTATTTCAGTCCATTGGCAGCCATACCGTTGTAGGTTTCTTCATGTTTGATTTTGCTTATAAGTGAAGATGGAAGGAATGTTTATGTATTTAATTCTCGAATATCTTAATGTCCATGGGTTTATCATGATCAGTTGGACCCTGTTAAAGAAAAATTGGTAAATCATATGATAATTTGTGAAAATGAGGTCCTCATAGGCTATATTTTGATAATTTGGCTTTATGTCAATTTAATTCTTGAAGACTTTTAGAAAAGTATTACTGGTATGCATGAATGTTTATCTCTAGTATTTCTTTTCATTCATCTGCTTATACAACTCAGGTGATCCTCTGAAGCTTGCAATGGCCAGTGTTGCCAGTCATCTTTCTCCTTTCCAAACAATTGATAAACTATCTAAAAGCTTAACTTCTATGCTGCCTCGTCTTTCGGTAAGAAATCCTCTTCTTTGATCTTGTATTTGCCTCAATTTTATACTAAATATTCATTTTCTTTGGATAAAAAAAGGTGTAAAAAAACAAGAGGAAAACAACTACATGACAAGTTGCATACAATGGACAGAAAGGCTCTGTGATCCCTTCTTTTGCGAGCTTAAGCCTTAGATTGGCCTCTTGTAGCATGCAGCTTAAGAGATACAGAGGTCTGCAGGAAGACATTCCCATTATGGACAACCAGGGAAATCTTATTCTTGTGATGCCTTTGAGGATCCTCGAAGAAAATGTTGGGAAAATTTTGCCAGTAGTCTTGATGCCTGTGAGTTAGTGGGTGGCTTGAATCTCATCCTAGATAGAGCCCTTATAATTGCTGTCTGGTTTGCGGGGATTTTTCTTTGGAATACTTGATAGTAACTCAAAGTTTAACAATGCACATTTTGCAAATTTTCTTGTCCTTTTTCATTATTTTCTTCATGAATTTGTGAATAAACATGTCTTAGCTGTCCAAAAGGCCATGGTAATGTATCTGAGGTGTTTTTTTTTCTTGTCTAGTTTGTAGTATGTAACCAGCTTTGGGTGGATCAGGTGGTTTTGGTGTGAAGCTCAATAGGATATATTAGAATTAATAGTGTTAAAACTGGAGGAATAAGGTTAATGGACTGATGGAGCACCAACCTAGATCATTCTTTATAGACACATATTGGTTGTATTTGTACCAGCTGGAAGGCACATTTAGCTTTGATATAATCATCAATTAATGTCTTCTAATGGCCTCCAAAACATAAAAAGGTTGAACCACTATGCAATCTGTCAACTTTTCTTTTTCGTTTTGTGTCCAGGTTATTAGTAACAATATTGCTACAAGTGTTATAACTTTGTAACAATATTGTTCCAATATTTTAGTATTATTGCTACAAGGTTAGAGCAATATAGTTATAACCTTGCAACAATATTATTCAAACTTTATAAAAATATTGTTTTCGTCCTGCAAAACTTTTGCATCAACTTACAACAATTTTGGGAGATTAATAATAGTCAACGATACTTACATTTGGCAGATTTTTACATTTTTAATTGCTGCATTTAGTGAGATAAATGGCAAATGTAATTGATGTTCCTCAATATTTAATTTGCTTGAAATTTTTTTATCTTAAGGGTATTGTCAATGACACTCCCAAAACTTGCAATTAGACCTAATACTTCTAACAATTTTTTACAATTTTAATTGTAGAATTTTGTGTAATAAAATTGCTAGTATAGCAATAGTAATATTGTACCTTTCGATCAGAATCTCCTTTTATTTCATTTTTTTCTTTGTAAAATGTCCTTAAAACTTCCTAAAAGGCTCTCATTTTCGAATATTATGGTCAGATGAAACAATTTACTTTCGAGTATACATTAAAACAGCCATCTCTTGCAGACTTCTAGCCTTCGTCTCAAGGCATAGTGTTTATTCTTTTTATCTCTAATTATAATGAATAATACACCCTCCCCCACCCTCAAGCAACTTCATATTTTGAACACTTTGAAGGTAAACTTTGTACTGATATGATAAAAAAATAATTTAAGTGTAAGAGGTATTTATTGTTAGTCTTCACTGAGCATGCAACTGACTACAAACTAAGCTTTATGTAGGTGAGGGAATAATGGCCGTCAAATTAAAATGCGAGGGACACAATCACATCTTCTCCTTTCTCTCTCTTCCCCCTTCTTCTCTCAGCATTTTCTAACAACCCTGTTAAATGTAGTGTAGCCATAGGATTTCAAATAGAAAATCCAAAAATAAAAAAAACTTATAGCTACAAGTAAATATATTACAGTGAAACACATCCCAGTAAAAGGACATAAATATGTGGGAAACATAAAAACAAATGCAAAATCTGGGTGCATTTTTACCCCATAAATAAACAAATGATAGACCATCTATGCTCCTGCAACTTTTTTCCCTACACCACATTTAAAAATATGTATGTTAGAATATTAATCATCTTATTTAAACTACAGGAGCCATCGCTGCTCCTACAACTTTTTTCTATGAAACCACCACACTTCCTACATTTAAACTATCGAGAGGCAAAGGGAAAAAGCTTCCACGTATAGTCATGTAGTATACTTCTATTTAGCATTAAATAAAGTACAATATCTATAAGAAATGACACAATAACATGATTGCATACCAGAATACCTTGCATCTAGTGTCTTTAGAGATTGCAAAAGTGTGTACATAAGTTGGGTCCAACATTCTTCAGCATCCTGTTGGGTGTCCATAAAAAAGGCACGATATTAATCCGCTTGAGAAACAAAATACATGCTGAACTGAATACGCATTAGTCAATTACACTAGAGAAATGAAAAGGAAACAATTAAGACACCTGCTACATGAAAGTTCCATTATGCTGCTGGCCAAGTGTGTTCCTAGTTCATACACATCAAAGAAGAGAGGAAACACATTGTGCATAGGTGCTTTATGCTGCGCAAAGTTAACTTCGTGTTGCTGTCATGACAATTAATGCCCGTATACTCAATATTAATAAAATATAAGCATGATTTTAGCATATATGAAACATGTATGGGACTTATTCACAGAATATTGTGTTAGCCACATCCCACATAACCATTTAGCACGAATGCCCGTATACTCAGTAAGATGGTTTCCTTATAATTGTAATCTGATTGTGACTAGAGGACCAAACATTCTGAAATTACAAATGTTAGTAGTTATAAACATTTTACAATAACAGGGGATCCCCCAGCTATTTAAAACGCAACTCCCAGCTATGTGAAATGCAACTCCCAAAACAGAACTAGAAAATATGAAACATGTCAAAACCTGACCCTATGTTAAACTCCTTTTGGAGCACCAGCTTGATTGAATCTTCATCTCTTATATTAAAACTGCTTATAATCCTGAGCTTGACCAAGCCCAATTCTAAGCACTAATGAATTACATAAAAAACTTAAACTGTTATTTTATATTGGAAATCAGCGGCTTGAGGTCAATTGGTTAGTAACAACAAGAAGAGACAATCAGCAATAATCATATGCTATCTATGCGTAGAACTATCATTACTTTACTCCAAAGAAAATCTAACACCAATATTTTATTTTTTGAAAAGAACATGTATTATTGGCCGCAAGTAGAGGATTCAATATAGTATCAATTGATTTACGTAGTCCCTAGATAAAGAAAGGTTTAGTGATATCTAAATACTTCCTGCTAAGGAAGATTTATCATGTTCCCCTAATCAGAAAATTTATAAAACAACCTTCAGCATTAATGACCATATAAAAATAACCATCTGTTAGACACGTATGCTAAAAAAATGAGTAGATGCTCCAAAATGATCAGCAAAATGAACATACAAATAGACATACAAATTGACATACTTACGCCACCTCATAGGGCAATTGTGGATTGGGGTTAGTTCAGACTACTTACAAGCAGACATGGGTATAGACACAAGCAGAGCAGCGTCAATAGAGAAGATGCATGAGGGGTGGGTCTCTAAGCTGGGATGGTCATTAGAGACTAAAATAAGAATAACCATGCTTATGAAATCAACAAACTACTGATGAGGCTACAGTGTGCTAAATCATGATCAGAGTACAAAATCAGAGACTACAATGTATAAATACATACTCCAAGAAACCAATAACTAGAAACATTTTTCACGTGCGCAACAGATCATCGACCCTTAAGTTTTGATCAGAGGAGCATCCAATCAATCATAGGGGAAAAAATGAAGGGAATTTACTTACTTCCCAAGCGATTTGTGGTGTAAGATCAATTCGAGTCCAACACCATCCACACCTGCAGCGAACAACAATTAAGCACGGTCTTTCAAGTGTCCCCAATGTGGGATTTTGCGTATGTAGAAATGGAAATAACTGAATAATGTGTAAACAAAACCAATCACCCCATTAGATGACACAACGAAGCTAGTTACCGGGCAAAAATGGCAAAACAGGAGCATCCTTGATGGGGCTCGACGGGGCAGAACCAACGGGGCGGGCCACCGTCCGGCCTGATGAGCTGCTTGGCTACTTCGAGGTAGTCCATCGCACTGGTGGTTCCGTAACCGTCATCATAAAAAACCTCGAGCTGCTCGGGTGCTCCAGCCTCCTCGGAACTGCTTCCGGTCGTCGGGGACCCATCAGCCACCTGCTCTACTCTTTTCTTCGCCTCCCTCACTAAAGCAACTCCCTCAGCTTCAGCAGACACAGGCGACGCGGAAGATTTGATGCTCATCCAGCTCAACTCTCCCAACCGCTTCCGAGTCCGAACATTCAGAGGAGAGCTCAGATTGAGAGGATAGGATAGAGACGCAGCAAGCACCATAGTTCGTTAAAAGACCGAAGCTTTGAGTACACAACTGAATGATTTTCTAGTTCTGATTTTGTCCGGATGTGGGTTTTCAAAAGTGCGACGAGGTGGCCACTACCCCGACCGGAGAGACGGCCAGAGCGGAAAACAACTTGAAAACAGAGCAGAAGAGAGGTGGGTAAGAGGGAGAGAGAGGAGACGAGGTGGAGGGGGTTTACTTGGAAGAGGAAAAGGCGTGCTGGAGAGAATCCGAGCTCATGTCACCGGAAAGATCTCCCCAAAACGTCCATCTTCCCGCCGGTGACACAGTAGAGACTAGACACACAGAGGTGGAATGGGCGGAAAATTTTCACACGGAGGGAATACCTCGGGTAAGTGGATGGAAGGGAAGACGGAGCTAACGTGAAGTTAGCTCTTCCGTCACCGTTCGGGCGGTTTCTATTTTGGAATCATATTGGGCTCATTGAATCAGGGAGCATATAAAATATTTTCCTATCTGAGAGCTCAGTCGGACTTAATCCAGCCAATAACAAGAAAAATTAATTATTTTTTTATTAAATCCTAGCCGTTGATTATCCTGATTGGATCAGGACCGTTGATGACAAAAAAATAAAAAAAACTACACCCCCTTCACTTCCTCCTCTTCCCGGTCCTGTTTCCACACCTCTCCTCCGTCCGGACCACCACCGACCGACGGTCTTCCCTCACACCATCGTTTTCCCACCACTGGCGGCACTCCACCTTTAACCACCATGGACCGGCATCTCGCCTCTCGTCCTTCCCATCCGCCATCTCCTCTCCTCCATCCGGACCACCACCGACCACCTGCCGCCCTCAGTCCCAATCTCCACTATCCCCTTCTTCTTCCTCGACATCTTCAAGAAAAACAATACGTCCATTGTCTAAATCTTTGGTGCATAAGAGATATCCTTGTGCAAGGATAAAACTTGGAAGGGGTTCGTCCCTTAGACGAGCTTCAGTGACATCTCTGTATGCTCTCATTATTATCTCCACAGCTCTATCTATTATAACATCAGAATTCCCATTAAAATTTAAACGGGTTCCATACAAAGCAATTTGAATTGCAGGTAACCCAGTAGAAGAAGTTAATGGGAAACTAGGCATTTCTCTGATAATTTTTTTCCAATGGATAACAGTTCCATTTATAATGTCACTCCACTGTCACCCCTTGGAGGGGCTGTCTATTGACATTAAAAAAAAAATTACAAATTCAAATGCAAAGAGTTCGGAGCTTGACTAGCTCTGGATGAGACCAAATTTTTAAAATGGACAAAGTCTCAAAAGTAGACAAAGTCCAAAAGAAAAAAAAAAGAAATTCTAATGCTACACACATAGGAATGTGATAAAAAAAATTAAAATTCAAAGGCTAAGATTTCGGAGCTTCACTAGCTCTGAATGAGACCAAATCTTCAAAATAGACAAAGTTGGAAAAGAAAAGGAAGCAAAATCTAATCCTACATGCGTAGGAATGGACTAAGGCTTCTAGCAAAAATTATTATGTGAGGACCTCATGAGGTCTCCTTACACTCAAAGTTAGCTATAAAATTCAAAATGGCTAAGAGAGGCTCTATAAGCCTCACGTAGCCACATCAAAATAAAAAATCTGAATTGCAAAGTGTTGTGTGAGACCTCATAAATCTCACTCCAAAATAGCCATGAAACCAAAAGGTTGAGTGACACTCGTGGATCCCATGATAAGTTTTGTAATATATATATAGCCATAAAAGACCAAAATGGTTGAAAACACAAAAAATTAAGTTTCAAAGAACTCGAAGTTTGAAAAAAAAATTATGTGGAAAATCCCATGGGCCCCATATGGAGAATGAGAAAACCAAGTCAAAGGTATGATACCTGGCCTTCTCTCACACTTCCCACTTCCCCCACTAATCAGTCTAGTTCTTACCAACCCTCCCACTAACCCATTTTCCATCTCCTACTAATTCACTATCTACTTCCCACAAACTACCCTCCCAACTCACCCCCACTACTTTGCTTAACCGTACAACCCCCATCCTATAAATACCCATTTGTTTTCATAAGAAGTGGCTTTTGGCTTTCAAGTCTACGGAACCTCCAAAAAGAAATCTAGAAGTCCATCACACACCAAAAGACACACCAAATTCCTAAAAAGCCTTCATCTTCAAAAAGTCAAAGAAGATCGAGGAATTGGAAGACAAACAAGAAGTACGCAAGAAGGAAGAAGAATTCATACAAGGGAGCTCTCATTCTTCTAGAAGAAGTTTCTTTGTCTCTTCTTTTCTCTTTTCTAAATTTGAAAATTGTAATCACTTCTCCTAGCAACTCTCTTTTTCTTATTTTAATAAAATTCTAGTTGTTTCTTCCATTTTGCCAACTAATCAAAGGGTTTCGAGAATTGATTAATCACTACTACTCACTTCAAAGTGTAAAGAGTAGTCTTGATTAATCAAGAGAAGGTCGTCTCACATATAAAAAAAAAGGTTTTTCTCTATCTCTTGCAAGGAAGGATTATCCGATCCATTCTCCTATCTTGTGCTTAGAGAACTACCAAAATCCTCCAACACCCAAATTAGGAAATGCAATATAAATTGTTGATTTAATGGTGAGATAGAAGTGCCATGATGAAGGGGGCTCATACTTTATGGCCCCTCATTGTAATATACTATTTTATCAAGTTGACTTGAGCTTACCTTATTTCTATTATATATATATATATATATATATATATATATATATATATATATATATATATATTGTGTGTGTGTGTGTGTGTGTGTATGTGTGTGTGTGTGTGTGTGTGTGTGTTTGTTTGTGTATTGACAAATGTTGGGCAACTATGAATGTACACAACAAGAATATTTTGTGAAATGTCAAATCAGGCCTTGCACATGTTCGTTTGGAATATTATCAAAAGTTTATAAGCAAAACATATTTGTTATGGCTTTTTGTTAATCCTACTTTGTAAGTTATTAGTGTGGAGATGTTATCTATTGGAGTACAATAGTACCTTATTTTGAACTAACTAACATGAACAATATGGGTTGTTCATATTGTTGTTAAAGTGTTCACAACTGAACAACCCATATTGTATTTACCCGTTGTATGATTATTGTCTTTGTAATTTGTGTGGTACAACTGTTATGCTTTTGCACAAATACAATGACCAATCTATGCTACACTAGCTTGCATATCTACTTGTTATAGCCTATTCTAATTGTAGTAAGTAGCCGATAAGGACCAGGCAGAAAGAGTAGTACAAATTTAGTTTCTCTACACACCCTATTTGCTATTTAGTGTGAACTACTAGTAAGAACTAAGGTAGTTATTCTTTTCCCATTCTACTCAAAGTTAGCTCCACTTTTCTATATGTATTAGTTATACAATGGAAAAAAATATAAATTTAATTCTTGGTGCCTATATGATTGTGCTAATTCATTGTTAATTTGTATAAAAAAGACCCTAGTTTAGTTGTTAATTAATTAAGCGGATCCCAATTCATGGGGTCCCTTATTTTGATCATTCCTTTTCCTTTTCTCTTTTCTATCTCCTCTTCATCCAAATTTGGCAAGCTATGCTAGCCCCTCCATTCTCCAATGAGCCCCTGAGACAATGTGTCATGTTATCCTATGGCGGAAAGAAAGAAACAATTGTTACTTTTGATAAAAAACCAACAGGTGGTGCATTGTGACATTGCATGAACATGAAACCATTTTGAATCTTAAACAAGTAAGAAATCCTTCAATGCAATATTATCATACTTTAAACAATGATTATATACATCCTCTTGCAAATAATTTCTTACAGTATTACTAAGCAAATTGCACAAACATAATAATTGTTAAGGACAATTGTCTTTCTAAAATATTTTCAATGCCCATTCTTGAGCTTCAATGAACTTTATTTACCAAGCAAAAAAATACACACTTAAGGACAAGAACAATAACACAATATGAAAGAAAAAATTGACATTTATCACTCTTTTATTAGGGAATTGTATCTAAGAACACCAGTGATTCTTTTTGTTAGCATTCTGTTGAGAATCCTTATAGTGAAGATGTAGTTCTATTTCCTGTCTAAAGCTAATCATACATTTCTTAAAACTAGGATGCAATATTTTTTCAACATTTTCTAGTAAGTGAACAATGATGAAATTAAACTCATACATTGAGCAACTTAAATCCTTTTTTCTTTCAAATAGAAAGTGTAAGAACATATATCTTATATGTTATGTTAATTAGCTGATTTTGTTTGTCAAAACTATAATAGAAACCTTATGTAATTAGTTTTAGAAATATGATTAGATGTAGTTGTGGTCGAATGAGGTTTGTAACTAATAGATTTGAAAAATAAGAACAAATGTATTCTTATTGATCAAGACTGAATACTAAAGAATGTTAATAGTTTAAGAGATTTATTAATTACACGTTCTTATATAGAAGTCATGGAAGAGTTTCAAAAGTGATTTTGGATATTTCAGACAGATTCAGGGTAAAAAGGGAAAAACTATCATTGATGAGTGTCATCAATCGATCATTGGATAAAGACACTGATCAAATCGATCAATCATTGAAGAACTATAGCACGAAGATGAATTGATTGATTGCTCAGGAAATAGATCTATCAATACCTAAAACAGCCCTTTGTTAAACAAATCCAAGATTTTATTGATTGATCGCTTCATGGACCAATCGATCGCTAGAGGTATTTTGCCCTAAGAAAATAATGAATGATAGATCACTATTTGGAACGATCGATTACTAGCATTGCCTTAAAAAAGCCTTTCCGGAAGAGAATTCATTCCTAGTTGAAGTTAAAGAGCCAATTCAACTTGGAAACCTATATAAAGGCTAAACACGATGAATATAAAGAGAGAAAAACTTAGAAAATATTAGAGAATAAAGGATAGTCCTTTACACATTATTTTCATAGAGAATTCACAAAGAGCTTGAAGAAATTGTTCATGGTGAATTCATATTGATGTATAACTAAAGTGAGAAGATTTCATATAACAAATACTAGAGGAGAGTTAGTAAAATTCTTCATCAAGGAGTAGTTGAAGATTCTCAAGAGGTGAATCAACAAATAAAGAAAGAATATTTGCTTAAGTTGCTAGAAGAAGAAGACGAATAATAAAACATGAAGAAGAAAAACTTTAAGGACTCAAAGAGGAAGAATCGAAGGTCAACAACATGAAAATATTAAACAAAAGAATTTGTGTCAAGTCTAGATGTTGGTTGGTTATTTTGTATCTCGTAAGTTTTATATCTTACTAGTTCATTCATTTAATCTTGGTTGAGGTTTCCATGGTTTTTTTCCTAATTGAGATTTTTCACTTAAAAATCCTTGTCTAATTGTGTGGTGTACATATTCAAATTAATGGTTTGGTTGATCGTGAATGATAATTAGAAATTGAGGTTTATTTATCCCACTTTAAAATAAATTCCTATACATAGAGGCTAATTCTTAATTATTTGTTAAAATATATGAACAATTTAGTGATCCACTATCATTATCTAGTTAAATATTAAACTCTCATAAAAAAATAATACACAAATATATATATTATGTAGTTGATAACTTTTGTGAGTTAGGGCAAAGTTTGGAAATAGATTGATTTGGAAGAAAAGAGAGAGAGACAGCCAAATAGCCAAACTATCTCTGTAGTAAACAAGAAGAAAATATATAAATAGAAAAAAGCAAAAAAAATTGCAAATCATCTAAAAAATATGAAGAACTGTCTCCTAGACTTAATGGAATGTTAGTATATACAAATAAGTGCCAGGTAAATGTGAAACTCATGCTGCTGGAAAGTAGAACCATAACATGCCCCACTCCATCTAAAGTGGATTGAAAATGGTGGAAACTGTTGTATTTTAATTGATATAAAACCAGGTCCAGCCATTTTGTTTGACTTGGAATAAACCGGAACGCATTTTGGCTCGTGACAGTTATGATTAATCAGCCAGAGGAAAAATCAGCTGGAGGAAAATCAGCCGTTTTGGCTAACTCATGACGGTTATGATAAACGAGCTGTTTTGGCTTGATAAATTACATCTCTTCGAATAACAACAGTGATTTTAACTTAGCCATTTCAGCCGTTTCGGCTTCGTGGGAGCGTCTTTATTATCAAAACCGACAAGAGAGTCTTATATATATGTATTCACATAACGAAAACAGAGACATCGCTTCTTCTTCTTCCAGTCCTTTCTCTAGCTCTCTGAGAAAATTCTGAAACATCACTTCTTCTATTCTCTCTGATTTTCTGAGTCTTACATTGAGCAATAGAAATCTCTCAGAATGAGATCCAGTCAGTTTGATTGGAAGTGCACCATCATCCTGACAGAGTGGTTCGTTGTATCTCGGGAACGGAACACAATTTGCCTGTGCACGGAGGGTGGGGTATCTGTTTCAAGGACAGCGTGTAACGCGCCTCGAACCGGGTTCAAGTTTCTTTCTCTCTGGTATTTTTATTCATATATTAGATGATATATGTTTATGTGAGATTGATTGCTTAATAATTGCTTTTAGTGTTCAATTGTCCTCTTTTATGTGACAATCCCAACAATCTTGAAACAGATATAATTGTTGATTGAATACTACTGCAATTATGGGTGTTGACAAATCTCTGAAACCTGAGAAATTTGATGGCAAGAATTTCATGAGATGGCAAACAAAGATGAAATTTTGGCTGACTCAACTAAATATTTTCTATGTGTTTGCTGATGTTGTTACTGATAAAATTGTATCTTTGGAATCTGATAAGACTGCTAGTTCTTCTGATGTTGGAATTGCTAAGCCTCATGTTAGCGATAAATTTAAACAAGATGATGAACTGTGCCATGGTCAAATTCTTAGTGTTTTAAGCAATGAGTTATATGATCTGCATGTAAACACTAAAACTGGCAAAGAATTATGGGATACCCTTGATAAAAAATTTGGAAAGGAGCATGAAGGGGAAGAAAAGTATGTTGTGGGCAAGTACTTTGACTATGAAATGGTTGATAACAAATCTGTTAGAGACTAGGTAGTCGAAATACTGAATTTGGTGGCTAAGATCATTGGGAAAAAGACATTCCCGTTGATGAGAGGCTCCAAGTTCCTGCTCTTATCGACAAACTACCACCCTCATGGCAGGATTTTCAAATTAACTTGAAGCACAAGAGGGATGCAATGTCCGTCGATGACCTTATGGTGGTCATTCAAATAGAAGAGAAACACAGGGGTAAGATGAAAATCTTGCAGGGTTCTTCTTCTGGGGCCAATGATAGTGCTCAAGCTAATGTTGTGGAAGGGAAACCCAAGTTTTATGGTAACAAAAAGAAGAACAAGAAGTTTAAAAATCAGCCTCTCAAACCTAAATCTAATATCCAAAAGGACAAGAAGTCGAAAGTTTGTTGGGTTTGTGGGAAACTTAGACATTTTGCAAACAAGTGC
This sequence comes from Saururus chinensis, assembly GCA_035235625.1. Lineage (NCBI taxonomy): Eukaryota > Viridiplantae > Streptophyta > Magnoliopsida > Piperales > Saururaceae > Saururus > Saururus chinensis. The sequence continues at coordinate 30,990,743 of CP141143.1, read as the reverse complement.
AAAGAGAAGAAAGGCCAGGACTAGAGTCATGGTGGGTCTGCATCTTCTGCTCAGGCTAATATGGTTACTTCAGATGACAAGTTAGTAATAACTAATTCTGAAATTAACTCAGGCTAATATGGTTACTTAACATCGGTGTTGATGTTTCTTCTTTTTCTTTCTATCAGGAAGTAAAAGATAGAACAGTGACGATGGGGAACTCCTCTATGACTAGAGTTTATTGAGTTGGAATTGTGGACATCCGGTTTACATCGAGGAACACGTTGACTCTCCATAATGTGTTGCACGTGCCAAGTGTGAGGAAGAACCTTGTTAGTGGAGTACTTCTTAGTCAAGAGGGATATAAGTTAGTGTTTGAGTCAAATAAAGTTGTAATAACTAGACATGGTACTTTTATTGGTAAAGGCTATGTGTGTGATGGCCTCTTTAAATTAAATTTGGTTTCTTATAATAACTCTTTATTTCAAGTAGAAAACTCTTTAATTTGTCATGTTGATTCTTTTGATATGTGGCATATGAGGCTAGGACATGTGAATTCACAAAGTATTAAGATAATGATAAATCTTGATTTGATTCCAAAACTACATGATGAATCTCTTGATAAATGTGAAATTTGTATTAAAGCAAAACAACCTAGAAAACCATATAAATCTGTTGATAGGTCTTCATGTTTGCTTGATTTAATTCATTCTGATATTTGTGAATTGAATGGATTTCTAACTAGGGGTGGTATGAGATATTTCATTACTTTTATTGATGATTACTCTAAATTTTGTCATGTGTACTTGCTTAAGTCTAAAGATGAGGCTTTTGAGAAGTTTAGGATTTATAAGATGGAGGTTGATAGGCGGATCAAGAGACTGAGGTCTGATCGTGGTGGGGAATATTGTTCTCTTGAATTTTGTAAATTTTGTGAAAATTAATGAATAATACATGAAACCACAGCGCCTTACTCTCCTCAATCTAATGGTGTGGCTGAAAGAAAGAATAGAACTTTCATTGATATGATAAATTCTATGCTTTCCTCTTCGGGTTTACCGAAGAATCTATGGGGAGAAGCAATTCTTTCAGCATGTGTAATATTAAACCATGTGTCTTATAAAGGACAAAATAAAACCCTTTATGAATTAATGAAATGAAGAAAACCAAGCTTAAAGTTCATTAAGGTTTGAGGATGTCTTGCGAAAGTAAAAATCCCAAATGTGAAGATGGACAAGCTAGGTTCGAAAACTTATGATGCAATGTTCATTGGTTATGCACAAAATAGCAGAGCTTATCGGTTTTTAGTAATTGGGTCTGATAGGTCAGACTATGCACCCAATACTATTAAGGAGTCCGATGATGCAATATTCTTTGAGAATGTATTTCCTATGAAGGAAAAGAGTAAGGCTGTAATACATAAAGATGTTTTATCATCTTCTATTCCCAGAATGGAAGATTCTAGAACCAATGTGGATGTTAGGAGATCTAAAAGAACTAGAATAGAGAAGAATTTTGGAGATGACTTTTATACTTTCATGGTGGGGAATGATGATCCATTGACTTTTAATGAGGCTATGTCATCTAGTGAAGCTCTTTTATAGAAGGAGGCGGTACAGAGTGAGATGGATTCAATACTTGTACATGGGACGTAGGTTTTAACGAATCTAGCTCCAGGGTTTAAACCAATTGGGTGCAAGTGGATATTTAAAAGAAAATATTATCCTGATAGATCCATTGAAAAGTACAAAGCTAGAGATTAGTGGCTAAAGGTTACAGTCAAAAGGAAGGTCAAGATTTCTTTGATACATATTCCCATGTGACTATAATAACTACAATTCGAGTACTTATTATATTGGCAACTCATTATAACCTCAAAATCAATCAAATAGATGTAAAAATAGCATTTTTAAATGGTGAATTAGAGGAGAAAATTTATATGGAGCAGCCTAAAGGTTTTGTAGTTCCTGGTCAAGAAAGAAAAGTATGTAAGTTAGTAAGATCTCTCTATGGTTTAAAACATGCTCCTAAACAATGGCACCAAAAGTTTAATGATGTGCTTTTGTCTAATAACTTTGTAGTGTGTACTTCTGATAAATGCTTGTATTATAAGTCTTTTCATCATTCTTTTGTAATGTTATGCTTGTATGTGGATGATATATTACTGTTTGGTAATAATGTTGATCATATCATTAAGGTTAAGGGTTTCCTTAACAAGAATTTTGATATGAAAGACTTGGGTCTTGCCAAGGTTATACTCGGCTTAAAGATTGATAGGACTTCTCAAGGAATAGTTGTGAGTCAATCACACTATGTGGAGAAAATTCTAAAGAAGTATGGATACTTCGAAAGAAAACATGTCAATACGCCATATGATGCAAGTGTAAGATTAAAGAAAAATTGTGGGGAAAGTGTGTCACAACTTAGATATTCACAACTGATAGGAAGTTTGAGTTATCTGGCTAACTGCAGTAGATTGGATATATCCTATGTCGTAGGAAGACTAAGTAGATATACTAAGAGCCCCAATGAATCTAATTGGACTGCCATTGAGAGAGTGTTTAGATATCTGAACGGAAGTATAAATGTAACGCCCGAGATTTTCATACATTTTTCATAAAATTCACGGAAATTTTTTTTTTTAATCGGAGTAAAACTGACAAAATCAAAACCCGTATAAACAGTTTATAATTTAAAACATCATACGGTTAAACATCGTACAACTAAATCAAATATCCTCAGGTGTCACTCGAAAACAAACGTACGATTAAATCACCATGATCATGGATTTTCAAATACAAATAACTCCCGGGTGTCCCCGTGTACAAGTCCCATAAACAGTCTACTATCTGATCCAAGCTAAAAGTCCAGAAGGTATAAACATTTAAATCTCATCTCACCCAATACATCAGATTGTGGCATCAAAGACTCTCGTTGAGTCAAATACATCCGAGTCAAAGGCAGAACGATCCACCGCAGAATTGAGCATCCATCTCCAGGAGCTCTCCAACACAACCTGCAAAAGCCTCCCGAACCATGGGGCTAAAAATAGTAGGGTGAGTATTTTCATACTCAGTAGGAAAATACCCAGTAGGGGAAATCCCATAAATGGTGAACTCCATAAGTTCATAAAAACATGCATCATGCAACACAAACATAAAGCAGTCTGCAAATATAACAATCATATATATGCATATAAAAACGCATAGCACACCAAATGGAAGCAAACTTACTCAAACACCCACAATCAGGGTCTTACAACGTACTCGTACCATCATACGCATACTCAAATCCTTACGTATACTTGTACGACCTTATTCGTACAATCTTACACTTACAGTCCTTATCAGAACATATACTTACAATCGTGCTCAGAATCATACACTTACGGTCTTACTCAGAAACTTACTTACATTCTTACTCAAAATCATCATCTTACGATCGTACTCATACACACACAACCTACACATACTTGTACGACCTTAATCGTACAATCATACGCTTACACATAAACGTATTCTTACGTCTTCCTTAGGAGCTTACACTTACACATACTCTGAATCTTACACGTACAACTTACTCAGAATCTGAAGCATACAACATACTCTCACTATCGAACACATACTACCGACGACTGAAGCTCATTACAATTAACAAGCTCCAATGTCGGAAAAGAAGAGAATGCCACAAGGGCGTCACCTTAACCTTCGGGGAGCAACTAGACGCCATGGACTTTTCCGAAGGCAAGGCACACCTATGCTCATGGGGCACAGGATCAAACAGGTAAGAGCAGGTCCATGATACTGCTTACCTGAGCGCGCAAATGCCCACTCTTTGGGGCCATACATTGCCAACAAGGGCCATACAGTGCCAACTAAGGGCAGAAAACATACAGTGCCACTCTTGGGCCAGAATCTTACAGTGCCATCTATAGGCAGAAACATACAGAGCCCACAAAGGGCGGAAACTTACAGCGCTCTCAACAGAGCATCAAACGTCTAAGCTAAATAGCACACAGACCAAAACAAAGCATACATCGCTCTCAACAGAGCATCAGACGTCCGGTGCTCTATAAAGCACACAGACAAGATCCCACAGGATAACAACCATGGCAAGACACAGAAGTGCTCAGCCGACTCATTATCGGCTAGCTCAAACACGGAACTTAATCCGTCGAACCCTCAGGTCTCAAACTCACAATGATATCATTAGCTTTCTTATAATTCAAGTTTGAATTAAGTATATTATGCGGTATAATTATGCCACACAAACTCAGTCCTCGACTGATCAAACCGGAGTTGAGCCCGATCCGAACCCTAGTTCGTCGGGGCAGCAGACTTCACTTACCTGTCCAAGTCACACATAACTCACCGTACACAAATACTTACATAATCATACGACCTCTGCCATCTACCTTACAGTCCACACATCTTACTTACGTCGTCAAACTGAGCTCCTCAAGGTAAATCCCCGTTACCCCCTTACTTACACCTCACTGATTATGCTTACTTTTCACTTTATAATTTGTACGTTATGCTTGTACAATTATGTACGCTCTTGACGTCTAACAAACCCCACCTCAGGCTTCAAGCCTAAGTTCTCTTACTTACAGAAACCAACCCCTGACTTCGTTCCACACCAAACCGATCCAATCCGCTCCATTCTTCGTCTGTCATACTTACGTTTGTCATCTTCCATCACACGCTTACCCGTCCCCATCCAACTCAATACCAAAAACCTTACCACTTCTTACCGTCCATCGCCCATCAAACTTACCTTCTCTGTCTTCCGTCGTACGCTTACACGTCCAAATCCACGTCCAACTTCGTACCAAACCCTTACCACTTCTTACCGTCCATCGTACATACCTCTGCCCACATGCACATACACATACATAAAGCATACGTGCAACTCATACATAACAATCATACTCACAGCTCATATGCATGACATACGTATCTAAACATACCATATAATCATGCTTATATGCACATCATGTAATTCCTAGCATGCTACTACTCATTCAAGCATGCTATCATGAAATTACGAGTTCAAGCTCCCCTACCTCGTAATCATGACGTTTGATGGCGAGCACACAACGGTGGCGGCGTCGGTGGCGGTCAAAACCATTGCCCAGCTGAGAGAGTTGTTGTCCCGAGGGTGTAAGAAACGCCGGAAGCACTCACGGCCAAATAGGGGTGACACTGATCAACGCGGAAAAATTCGTGATCCACGGCGGCACACTACGGGCAGCCGTGAGGAAGGTCGTGCCAATGAGTGGCAGGTGCGACCGAAGATCTAGGCGTACACTAAAATTCGACCGGTGGTTGAACCATACACAACCGATCACAAGACATCGAAATCGGCCGTGGACAGCACCCAACGGCGTCGATTTCGTGTTTACTAGGGCCCACTTAAGGGCGGAGGGTGTGGGCGTCACTCAAGGATGGAGGAGACTGATGGAGGACTCCGATGTCAACTCCAGATGATGGCAGAGCCATCTGACGGTCGGGCGGCGCCAAAGCGGCACCAAAACCCTAACCCGCACGCGCGGCTACTAGCACACGCGGCCAAAGGGAGGGGGAGAATGCTAGACGGTGTAGGCTCAAAGCTCGGAAGGGCAGTAGGCCATGCCCAAGGGTGGTGACTTACAAGACGTCCTTTGTCGTTGTCGTGCCGAGGTAGGCCAACTAGAGGCCAATCGGCGTTCGGCGAGATAGAACGGTGGCGCTCTAAGTGGCGCGGTCAAACACATATCATTGGCAGAGGGGGAACCTGCCTCATGCCGAAAGAAGAGGGGCGGTGCCGCACTAAGACGGCTAGCCATCTCTAGGCTGAAACCCGCCACACTAAGTGGTCCAAAGGGTGTTCGGCATCCAACGATGCTCGATAGCCCAAAACATAAAAACAGCCAAAAGCATAGAGGGGCCGGGGGGACATAGGGAGGAGCAAGGGTTACCAACGGCTCTGGCCGGCTGTGTCGTGGCTCTAGCGGCCAGGAGGAGCTATCTCCGGCCAGAGTTGACGGTCAAAGTCAACGGCAACACGCCGGACAAACAACACAGTGAGGAGCAAAGGCTCGGTTTTTCCGAATGAGAGCACCCGAGCAAGGGATGCGGATCAGGCTCCGACAAAGCGGAGGGAACGGATGCTCAACAGGGCCCGAATGGGTGGCCCACTAGCATCACTGGGCTGAGGTAGAGTCGGACAAAGGTCCACACGGCCATGTCCAACGTCCGACTGGCAATGGCAGTCACAACGTCCAAAACGGACGTTGCCCAAAAATAGGGGCTAGGGAGGGCGGAGGCGGAATAGTGCTAAGGTCGGTGAACCTGAGTTGGGACAGCATCGGGGAGGCGGCCTGGCCGTCACCTAGCCATCATCAGGCCGAGGTTTGCCAGCGGCCTGCCCGCAGCGTTCCTCAGGCTCAACCAGAACCAAGGGGGCTTTGGGTGGTTCTAGCACAAATCAGGGCCGGAATGCACCGGTGGAGGAGAGAACGGCGGAGGAGATGGAACCGGGCTAAGTGGGGTGGTCCACCACCTTTTCCGGACTCAGGCAGGGCTGGACGGAGGTCCGATTGGCGGTGGCTCGCCGCCAGCAGCCACCGTTTCACCCAAAACAGTGAGGCGGCAGAAAACAAGGCAGAGGGAAATCTGAGGACGGGGCAGCGGAACGGAGGCCTCTGGGGTCGGGAGAGGTGCTCATCGCCGTCGCCGGGCCGGGGCGGAGCTGTGGGCGGTGGCCGGCCCTCACCGGCTAACGGCGGCAGCGGAATCGGTGACCAAAGGGGCGGAACAAAACAGGGCAGAGGCGGAAATGGGATGGGGCGACAGAGCGGAGGTCCACTGGGCCGGGAGGGGTGGTCTCCCGCGGTCGCCGGCCCAGGGCAGAGCCGTGGCCGGCCGGCCGGCCCTTGGCGGCCCACGGCGGCGGCTCAAATTGGATCACAGTGAGAGAGGGAAAGAGACTGCTTACCGGGGAAAACCAAGGGGAGGAGCCGGCGGGACTGGCCAGGGCAGCGGCCCTGCCGTCGCCGGCCTGAGACTGGCCGGACGGAAGCCGGGCAAAGCCCACCGGCCACCGCCGGCGCCGTCCAAGCACAAATCAGAGAGAAGGCAGAGAGATCGGCTAGCGGAACAGGGGCGAGACGGGGCGGAGCGGCCGTGGGGCCGGGACGGCGGCCCCCCAGCAGTCGCACAGCCGGGGCGGAGCCGGTGCGGCGGCCATGCTGCCCACCAGCGGCCGGTGGCGGCTGGGACAGAGAGACGCCGGAGAAGGGGGGGGGAACACTGTTCCAACATTTCTGGATCGGGCTCGGCCGAGCCCGAGCTCGTTTTGCTTTCTTTTATCCTTTTTTTTTTTCACCTTATTTCTTCTGCAGTCCGTTTTCTCTCGAATTTTCGCGCCAAAACGCGGGTCTAGGCCCGTCGCCTATGATGAACCTGAGACCCGACTCTACGGTTATGAATACCGAGGCCAAATACGCCGAAGCGTCACAATTTCTCGCCGAAAATGATCAGAAAAATTGCAGAAAATCGTAATAAAAATCCGGGACGTTACAATAAACTACGGTTTACATTATTTCGGGTTCCCTGCTGTATTAGATGGATACAGTGATGCAAATTGGATATCAGATTCTGATGAAACTAAGGCCACTAGTGGTTATGTGTTTACACTATGTGGTGGGGTGGTTCCATGGAAATCTTCCAAACAAACAGTGATAACAAGATCTAATATGGATACAGAGTTGGTAACTCTTGATAAAATTGGAGGAATGGGGGAATGGCTTAGGGATCTTTTAATAGATATACCCTGGTTAAATAAGCCAATTCCTAGAATTTTGATTCATTGTGATAGCCAATCAGCTCTTGATAAGGTTAAGAGTAAGAATCATAATAAGAGGTCTGTCATGCATATTGAACTAAGATATAAAATCTTGCGCAAGTTGACTACCTCTGGAGTCATTACCTTAAGTTTTATACGATCAGCAGATAATTTGGTTGATTCGTTTACAAAAGGGTTGTCGGCAGGGCAAATCCTTAACTCATCAAGGGGAATGGGGCTGAAAGCCTATGATTAAGTCATCGTTAGTAGCAACTCAATCTCTTTGCGTGGAGATCCCACTATGAAGATTCAATAGGTAAAAACAAGTTGATGCGTGACTTAGAGAGAGCACTATTAAATATTGTATGCTCATTCATGTGTTATGATGAGAGTGCTCTTAATGCATATGAAACAGGTTGACGAAAGTCTTAATGAGGTCAAGGCTTATGTAGCAGGGTATTGTTATGCATATTACCCTTTGAGACTGTCACCTATACGAGTGTCATTGAGGTCGCAGTTAAAGAGAACGAGGGCTTGTTCTCTAACGTGCAATACATGAAAAGATACAAGGAGCATGGCCGTAAAGCACTACCCCGAATGATCTCGAAAAAGAAAGTTATTCTAACTGTTAGGTTTGTCAAAGCTCTTGCTTTAAGGTTCAAGTTCAAGACTTAATTCACTTCAAACTTGTGAGAGTGGCGGCTTACCAAACTAGGTGTAGGTTCAAACCCGCAAGGTACCTATCGCCAAAAACTTGGAGTACTATTTCTCAATGTCTCTTTCATGTGTCTTATATTTTTTTTGGACTAGTGTTATATCAATCATGGTGGGGATTGTTGTATTTTAATTGATATAAAACTAGGTCCAGCCATTTTGTTTGACTTGGAATAAACCGAACGCATTTTAGCTCGTGACGGTTATGATTAATTAGCCAGAGGAAAATCAGCCATTTTGGCTAACTCGTGATGGTTATGATAAACGAGCCGTTTTGGCTTGATAAATTGCATCTCTTCGAATAATGACAGTGATTTTAACTTAGCCGTTTCGGCCGTTTTGGCTTTGTGGGAGCGTCTTTATTATCAAAACCGACTGGAGAGTCTTATATATATGTATTCACAGAACGAAAAACAGAGACGACGCTTCTTCTTCTTCCAATCCTTTCTCTGGCTCTCTGAGAAAATTCTGAAACATCACTTCTTCTATTCTCTCTGATTTTCTGAGTCTTACATTGAGCAATAGAAATCTCTCAGAATGAGATCCAGTCAGTCTAATTGGAAGTGCACCATCATCCTGACAGAATGGTTCGTTATATCTAGGGAACGGAATGCAATTCGCCTATACACGAAAGGCGGCATATCTATTTCAAGGACAGCATGTAACGTGCCTCGAACCGGGTTCAAAATTTTTTTTTCTCTAATATTTTTATTCATATATTAGATTATATATGTTTATGTGAGATTAATTGCTTCATAATTATTTTTAATGTTCAATTGTCTTCTTTTATGTGACAATCCCAACAGAAACAAACTCAAAAGATAAAAAGTAGCGTCCAAGCGATTGACCGCTGACAAAGTGAGGTGCCCGGACGAAATCATCAAAGGCTTGAACTTCGTCCATGAGCCCATAATCCAGACGCCACCTGTTTTGCCCGGAACCTATTTCACCATATCGATAAAAAACTAAGGGCCTGTTAGGGGTTTTGGAAAAAAAAAATTTTCCAGGAAAAGCAACTTCCTAGGAAAATTATATTTCTATGGAAATAAATTGTCATAAAAATTGATATTTCCATGGTTCGGGATTTATTTAAAAAATTTTCTAGGAAAACTTTTAATATATATTTTTAAAAAATTACTAGATAAAAAAACTTTGTTAATAGAGAATACCATATTTATGTCCTTTTACATATTTTTTTAATGAAGTAACCTTTTTATTTGTCCTTTTTTTAAAGTATTAGCAACGGTTTTAATTTTGTTACTAATAATAAAAACTAGTAGCTATTATATTTATGTCGCTAATAATAAGTATTAGCAACATTTTGATTAAAGATATATATTAGCGACACTCATACAAAGTGTCGCTAATAATTATATTAGTGACACTTTGCAAGCGTCACTATTTAAGAATAAAGCATCAACTATTAGCGACATTTTATAAGTATCGCTAATATGATTATTAGAGACGCTTACAAAGCGTCGCTATTCAATGAATGTAAAAGTAAATAGTAGCGATGCTAAGGGAGAGTCGCTAATTGGACTATTAGCGACGCATATGAGCGTCGCTAATATAGGAACCATTAGGGACGCTCATGCGAGCATCGCTAATGAATGAAAAATAAAAAAATGGTATGCTAAATAGAAACAAAAATTACATTTATAATTTCTTATTATATCAATACAATCGTATCTCAATTACAATTTAAAATCCCCTTCGAAGCAGGTATACATCAATACGTTCCTCAATATGTTGCAACTGTGATAGGTAAAATGTTAAGGCATTCTGGCAGGTCCATGTGCGTGCTTTGCATGTGACATATCCCTATTTAACTTTGTTGAGTCTCTTTCTATTTTTTCTTGTTTTAGTGCAACATTTCTTTAAAAACTGTTGTTAGGTTGAGCAGCTTGTGGCACAAATAGTGTTACGGATTATGTGTCTTGGATCATAAGCATCTCCAATGCTTCCATTCTCATCTCGAACAACTGGGCACACAACTTTCCCATATTTTGCTGCAGAAGAAAGATACACAACAACCCAACATTAGTAATAGGTTAGATAAAATAAATATGGTGGAGTAAGTTCCCCAGAAGCCAACCTCAAAACAAGCTAATCTTTCTTTGCTGCCACAGTGGATTTAAGGCAATATGTGATAACATGATATCCATCCTTACACACATCCTTGAGCAAAATTGAACTTACACACACATCTGGCCAAAATTTGACTAAAAACCAAACTATAAATGCACCGCTTTTAACTTACACACACATTTGGCCAAAATTTGACTAAAAACCAAACTATAAATGCACCGCTTTTAACTTACACACACATCTGGCCTTACTGTAGCAAATATTTCCAATGGACTGCATCAAGAGATATGTAAAGCAAAACTTTTAGAATTAAATATAAGCTAGATGAAATAAATGGCCTTACTGCACCAGTTATATGGTCAAACAGTGATCAAAATCCCCTAACAGTGGATGAAATGAGTTATTATATCCGCTGGCCACTACAGTCCACCCACTTTTGGCCTCTTTCTTGATTATGTTCCCACTGATAGTATTTGATAGGAAACTCAAATTTCCATGAGTCCAACTTCCAAATTCCACAGAGAATTGAAACTCAAAATGCCCTTGATTTACCTCTGTTCTGATCCCTATGAATCTCTCGTCTGCTCTATATTCTGAAACTAAGAAACTTCTACATCATCTTAAATCCATCTTTATTTTCAAATTTCAACTTAACACATTTCGGCATTGCAAAAACACAGGGCATCCCAATCCGACAATAAATGTCTAGTGCTGCTTCTAATTCTAAGTAGAAACCAAAACCAATTATATAATATAGTAATGGAGTTCATCTTGGACAAATGCAGGCCAAGTTCTTTTTCAGTTGAATATAGGTACATCATAAATTCAGTATAAAAGGCCATCAACTATTATTATATATTCAACTTGCATATTATTAGCTTGTATAGCCAGAGGCCCAGAGCCACAGCTTTCTCATATATACCATGATCTGACGACTGGAGCTTCAGTGGCTAACTTTACCTATTAATAATCCTTTTGGCCCATATTAATGAAAAAACACAAAAAAATTTGGAATACAAAATTTATACTCTTATCAAGCTTACAGTTTTAAAAATTTATGCTATTTCGTCTACGGCATAATCAATTCAATTTTCTTCATTCTGTGACCATGGAAATACATGCCTCACAAATTTATTCAACCCCATCTTACGCTAATGAATGAATGAGTTTTGCATATGGACCGATAAGGCAAGATCATTAATTCACTTGGATAAAAATCCTGCACTGTAATGCTAATAAGGTATACAGGCCTTGAGGAATATCAAGTACAGCGAACATGGAAGGCATTCATGATTTTTACTTACAATGCATAGCCTTGTGCATGCAACATGGACAGCCTGGAATACTTAAAATATAATGTGACATAATACTTAAACTCTGTAACTGGAATGTGGTGATGACGATACACATGTATCTCTGACATAAATGTAGCAAACTATCTAATGCAAGAAAAGGTACTCTTAAAGGCACTCAATGAAGGTATAATTTAGTAAAAAGAAGAAGTCTAATTTGCATTTAAGGAGAAATAAGATAATACAATTAGTGAATTAATCGCGGCTAAGTATCAAGTACTATTAGAGGATACAACTGGATAAGAAATCCTCTGTCTTATTAATCCTCTGGATATAGCTCATGGGTCATGGCACCGGGCAACACTATCCCATACGATGCATATTATCTATTCTTATTGCCTTCATGCTTATCACACGTTAAGTGCCATATGATGCTTGCACTCGCACTCTATTTTATGTTATTGTCATAGTTATGTCTTAATTTTAATTTACAGATCAACCTTTCTTAGTTAAGTGTAGTAGTATTATTTGACTTTGTTTTGATTATTGCTTTGTCTTCAACAATAGATAACTCGATGCTGCAAAAGGGGACGTTATCAAATAAGAGGACTGAAATTTTTAAACACATGAATTGAATTTTTTCTTTTGATGCAGGATGACAGAGGCGGAACCACCTTTCTACCCTAGAGAGAAGCTTCTTCAAAGGCAAAAATATTTCCAGAACATGTCTAAGCACACTTATTTGAAGGGACCATTTGACAAAATTACCTCTGTGGCCATCCCTATAGCATTTGCTGCAACTTGTTGTTTTATGATTGTAAGGTTTATTTACTTAGCTTGTTCTACTAATTCATTTAACTGAAATTTCTGCTTTAGGTTACAACTGGATAAGAAATCCTCTGTCTTCAGGGCTAAGATAAACTAACTTTAAACAACCCTATATAGTTTTTACCAATACCGGCATGAGATTGAAATTAAACTATCTGGTGTGGGATTGTTTGATAGAATACAATTTCACAGGTAGTTGTATTCTATCAAACAATCTGAATCTATTTAATATTATTACGAACTCCCATTCTGCCTTCAGAAAATTGCTGCAACATTTGCATGTAAACAACATTTGCATCAATTGTTCTAATAACACAGTTGAAATTTTAGAAATACATGAAGATGCTTCTACGAAAACACAAAGACAAGGAATATTTTTACAGAAGATACCTTGGACTTCGGACAAGCCAGGAACTGACCACCGGAAATCCAGTCTAGGAAAGAGTGGGTTGCAATTTTTGAATCTAAATCAATGATGTCATCTTCTTTAAGACTTTCTATAACTCCACCCTTCTCATTGTTAAATACCACACAATCCCCATACTCAACATATGGAATTTTATCTAAAAAAGGTAAGGAACTTTCAGTGAACCATAGAACTAACAGAAGCAGAACTTCATGGTTAATAACACTAAAATATAGTAGACATCACACAGAGCTCGTTTTGGCGTAATAAGCAATACTAATAAGGCAACAGCTAAATAAAATCCAACAGTTCTAAGCAAAACCAAACGGGCCCTCAGCAATAACAGTCCCAACTCCGGCTCCTAGCCTACGTCGGAGTCGAAGACAAAAAAATGGGGTAACCCATTAAAATCGTGAAAATAGAAGGAAACGATAACAGACCTATGAAGTATCTGAGGCAGTGGCCGCCAGATTGATGAACGGCTTGAGAAGACGGCCGGAAATGGGCAAAAAGCTGAAGAGAATGGTTCGTTCCGGTGGAAGTGCGGGTGCCGGGGGCTTAAAGCGCAAAGATGACTGGAGCCGGGACTGAGCTCCTTAGCCTACGTCGGAGTCAAAGAAGATTAGGATAGAGCCCTGAGGGCCGAAGGCGGCTGAAACCGAGAAGCAAGAGAGGATGAGAGGCGAAGCGAAGAAGAAACTCGACGCTCAGAAAAATAGTTTTCATAGGGTCAGAAAATAAATCCCACATTTCCACCCACTTTTTCTGGGGTCGGAAAAATAAAATTTTCTATTTTAAAATTTTTTAAAACCCCTAACAAGGTTCAGAGTTATTTTATAGGAAAACTTATTTTTCGACTTATTTTTTTACAACCCCTAAAACAACGAATGGAAACCATAACGGGAAATCTAAGATGTGCCAAAACAGAGTCGATGAGGAAAGAGCAAAAGGGAGAGTAAAAGACGATGAGCGATCACGATGAAGATAAAGATAAAGCTTCGTTGACAATGAAATGGCACACGACAAATTTGGATTTTTGCCCAAATCGCGATGGCCTCATCAAGCAGCTTCAATCGATGGATGATCTATCCTTTCACGCTTTTGTTTCTTGCTTCCTTTCTCTTCCTCCCGCTGTACTACACGTTGACCCCCGCCCAAACTCCTTCCCACTTGGTGGAGTATCCGTCACGTTAAAATTAGTATTTTTGGTGAAAGAGACACAGGAGGGAATGATGGATGAAAGTGGACTTGCGGCGGTTAAGCTTTCCGCTCGCACACTGCACCATAGAATATTCCCTATGGGTGGGTGTTTTAATGTAAAAAAAACGATTTTTTTAAATAATAATAATAATATTATTATTATTATTATTTGCGTCAGCGTCCGCCAAAGTTAACGCAAGCCATTACTCTGCCGCATTGAGCAGTATGGTAAAATTGCCACTGTGGCAATTGTGAACTGCCTACGCCTACCCTAGCAGGCTACTTTACTAGCCATATGTTAGCCTATTGTGGCTAGCTTGACTTTTGGACTTAATAGCCATTCCGGCTTCTGCAGTTAACCGGTGTCGCTCATCTAAAAGCCCTTTAACAGGGAGGGGAGGGGAGGGGAGGGGAGGGGAGGGGAGGGGAGGGGAGCGATGGCAGAGGTCCAACACGCCTCACCCCTTCCTCTTCTCCTCCCCTTTGTATAAATGTGCATTTTTAAGTTTGAATGTAAGGTTTTTTTACCATTTTTTACCCGTTTTTATCTGTTTAAAAACCGTACCTACTTAAGTTTGAACGCGTAGTTTTTCATTTTTTGAGATAGCTTCTCTAAAAGGTAAAAATGACTCAAGGCAATAGGAGGTCATGTCCGCCACCCTCGGGTTGGAAATGAAGACTATCCTAGCGCTAGGGGAGGTTTTGCCTACCTCACCGAGCCGGACGAGGAGACTGTCCCGACACTAGGGGAGGTTCTGTCCGCTACACCCGAGCCGAACGAGGAGACTATCCCAGCACTGGGGGGTTTTGCTTGCCTCATCCGAACCGGACGAGGAAACTATCTCCGCGCAAGGGGAGGTGCCGCCCTCCGCTTTTAAGCCAACCACAAACGTAGGCTTAATGAGGGTAGGTGGCTTTAACTTCTAATTTTGTGCTATGACTAGGTATTTTATTTTGTGATTTATTTGTCTCTTATAATAAATATTATTTTAAAAAATGATGATATTTATTAGAGGTCGAGCGAACACTAAGATAATAGCATATCGTACACCTCTAAGATGGATTTTATCATGATACGTACTTTATGATTATTATTATTATTTAAATTACATTTATGAATGATTATGACCGGATTTGAAGGGTAGTTATTTGGTATAAAGCCTAAAAGTTATCGGAGTTATGACTCCTAGGTACCACTTATTATAGAATACGACATGCCCATGAAGTTGGATATATCATGGGAATATCCTCTTCATTCTGATCCTGTTGCCCTACGGGCACTAGTGTATGTTGCTCGGGTATTGGCGACATTCTGTGAATGATGTTTTATCCGATTTTGAATTATTTATCAAATTCTGCCTATGAATGAATTATCCAAGTTTACCGGATTCTGTGAAGAACTATTTTGTCTAATTTTTTTTATAAGAAGTGCATTAGATTCGGTTGGTCGATAATATTATTTTGAAGTCGACTTTTGAATATTCATTATTATGAGAATATTTATGTATATTTAATTATGCTTTATGTTTTAGTATGCTAATAGAATTTAACTCTATGTATTGAGTATAGTTATACTCACCCACCCCTAGACAGTGTAGGTCTGACCGAAGAAGATGATATTAATGAAGATTGCCCATAGACTTCGAGAGATCTACGTTTTTTTTATTTACTTTATCATGTTATTTTGTTATGTATTAATTTTGGATGTGCGCGACTTTGATCTTGTTAAGGCACGATAGGCCTTATTTTGTAATTATGTGAATTAAATAGTTACTCTTTTGTGCACGGGTTGATCTTGGCCTATTTTTTATTTTACAAAACTCCAACTTTAGATTTAATCTAAAAAGTCAGGGAGTAACAGATAGGACCAGTCCAGTGGGCCGATGCCCTTCATGTTATCCATATCATAGACAATGGTGTAGTGTGTGCAGTTGAGGATGTTCATGAACTTAACAATGTTGTACTTGGTGAAGCAGCACAATGGGTACACTCCCGTCATCCCCACTCGGAAAACTCGAAAAGGGGTGCACCCTCCATAGAGCTCGTCGTAGGAGTGGTCGGAGACATTGAAGCAGAGGGACCTATAGTGGTTGAGAACGAGGGAGTCGATCGAACAGTTGAGCAGGGCAAAGACGATGTCTGGGGAGGGCTAGACCATGACCAATTGGATGTTGGACATGGTGAGGTCGCGGTGCGACTGCAGTACGGTGCAGGTGGACATGCCCAGGTCGAAGATGACCATGCTTTAATGGTCATAGCCGATGGACCGGACACGGTAGCTACTCGAGGGGGCTTGGAAGAAGAGGTCACCACTGCAAGTACAATTGAGCACACCACGATACTCAGGCGCCCCACACCCTTCCTCTAGTTTGAAGGGGTAGTTGATGTTGATGCTCCCACATGCATTCCTGCATGTCATCGTGAGTGGGAGTGGGGCTAATTGGACTCGTACAGTGGTTGATGGAACCGTCATTCACATCAGGAGCTTGATGACGACAATGATGATCCACAGCGACACGGGAGTTTACGATGTCGGTGTGGAGGGTGACATTGTCGCTTGCGGCAGTGGCGCAGAGCTTGTACTTGGTGGTGCTGTTGGAGGTGGGGGTGGAGAAGGGCTTAGCGCCGACAGTCTTGAGGTTGCCGGTGGGGTTGTAGCCGGGAATAGCGTGGTAGAGGAGCAGCACCACTTGCTCGGTGTTAGAGAGCTTGCTCACATCCAATACGTCACCCGCCTTGAAGGCCCCGTCGTTGGTGATGAAGATGGCGAGCAATTGTGGAGAAAAAGAGGGCTACACCGCATAGAGAAATATTGTGAGATGCACGTGATTACCTCTTGATAAAAATAAGAAAAAGTAGAAATGGAGTTATTAATACAGGACTAAGGGAATATAAAGTAATAAGTATCATCTAATTAAGGGGTGTAACTATCATATACATACGGAGGATCACCATGCTGGAACACTGTTTTATAAACCGGCCAATTTGGTCGCACCCGGTCTGACATGACTCAGTCAATTTTGTAAGCCAGGTCATTTAGTTGAAAAAACTCGGTCAAATGGAACCGTTTAAAAACCTGGTCTGACCTGTTCGGACAATTTTATAGGCCGGGCTCATTTATTTATAAAAACTCCTAGTCTGACCTGACTCAGATAATTTTATAGGCCGGGTCATTTAGATATAAGAACTCGGTCAAATCGGGTTTATACATAGATGTAAGTCAAAACTGCGAAAACCCGGACGCCATTATAGGTTAGTGGCCAGGCACGTTTTTAAAACACTGCAACGGAGAGAACATTCGGAATGAGAGATGAGAATTCCATTCTTCTAGAACTATTATTGTCAAAATAAAGGCGAATTTCTTCAGCAAATGTGATTCTCATCTCATAAATATGCCGTGTTTGGGAAAAGTTTATTTAAACCCGGGCTCATATACACCTACGTGAGTCTAGGTTTTATGGACTGTCGGATTTACATCCGGTAGCCCATAATACTCACAGATATTTAAACCCGTGAGTATTATGGGCCACCGGATGTAAATCCAACGGCTCATAGAGCCCGGGCTCACGTAGGCGCGTATGAGCCCGGGCTCATATAAACTTTTTCTTTTTTTTAATATTAAAAGATTGTATAAAAAATATATAATAAATGAGAACTGTACTCATAAATAAGAAATAGTTAATATGCACCATGTGAGACTTGCATTTAATTAGATTGGCTACTTTTGTTAAAATTAGTATGACACTTAGCATCACTTTGTGTATATTCTATGGTGCAGTGAATGGCAAAATCAGGCACAATTTGAGTAATGCAACAACTACATTAATTTCAACAAGATCACCCACCCATGTACAAATTTCAAAGTTCTATAAAATGTAAATTCAAATGAATTCAAGCAACATTCTACTAGAAATTTCTCCGTGTTGATCAATACAACTCCTCAACAGTAGACCGAATATAAGTAAAGATTGAAGCCCAACCACGTTGTGAAGGGTGAGAACTGTCCCAAAAGAATGACGAACTAGGGTTTGCACAGAGTCCATATTTCTTCACTCCATTCACATCAACAGAGCCGCAATTGTACCCGGTGCTTATTCCAGCACAGCAAGGCTCCAAGGTCTTGTTAAATTTTCTACCTGTGGGAAAATTATTACGTAAACACAAAGGAAGATGAAATCAACATAGACAAGATGATGGTTTCTCCATGTTCATTACCTCGTATCTTTTGGCCCTGGATTGCAGGCATGAAAGCATTATACAGGTCGAGGATGACCACTCTTTGGGCCTTGGCTGTGCCATTGTTTATCTCACCAACAGCTTTGCTGAGCAAGAGGTTGTGGAAACCTGCTATCTGGTTGAGAGTCTCGTTGCAATTACGGTAAGAAAAGGCAACAGTGGCAACTGGAACGCAGCCTAACGGCGGCAGTGCAGTCACGGCTATCTTTGGCACTCCCATGGCTTGAAGTTGCTTTATGTTCAATGCTAGTTGACTGATTAGTGACACCACGAAAGGTTTCACTTTCTAGCATGCCAAGAGAATTTAAATCTAGGATTAGCAAGTTACATGAGAATTTACATACACAAATCTATATCATAAAGGAGCTTAAAATTATTTTATTTTAAAAAATTAAATAGCGCGCATGTGGGACCATGTAAATAAGATGCGTCTAAGTACTTAAATGTAAGGGCAATAATGAATCGAGCCAACTCGTCGAGCTGGCCTGGCTCGGCTCGGTTCAACTCGAATTTGGCTCAGTTCGAATAGAGCTTGACTCAAGTTCTGTTCAAACTCAAAAATAAACGAGCCGATCTCGAACACGAGTTAGCTCGAATCAACTCGACTCGATTTGTTATATATTACTTTTTACATATTACACCCATATTATATAAATTTTTTAACTTTCACCTTTTATGTACCCATAATATTTTATGTCATTTTAAAAAAATATATACACTATATATACATTAATATATGGTATATAATATATTATATATTATAGTATGTAATATCCATATTATGTTATTATATTTAAAATAAATATAAATCCTACTACTCATAAAATTGAGAATCTAGGTATGAAAAATTATTTTACTCCTATTATACCCTTACTTATCTATATAATATATTATTAAATTTTTAAATACTATCTTTAATGATTCTAATCCTAATACATATAAATATGTAAATCTACTTGCATATTCTTAATTTAACTAATCATATTGGTCTTAGAATTAGAGAGCTAGTAACTATATCTAGATTTTGCCTATTAAATATATATAGGAACTAAGTCTAGATTTCTACCTATTAATTTAAAGTTTTTACATCTCTTTTGCTTATGTGCGTACGATTGTACTTCTCTTTTACTAAGTCTAGATTTTGCCTACTAAGTATATCTAGTAACTACGATTTTGCCTATTAACTACTATATATATATAGTTTCAGTCATGAGTCACAACCATTAAAAAATATAATTGAATAGAATAAACCATTGGCTCCTCCCCTATATTTATAAACCATAAAATAAATAGTCAATTATAGGTCCAAAAGTTTTACTTGTGATTTGTAATATGTTGATCAATCTCTTGACTCTGTCAAAACTCTTTCACACACTTGCATAGCCGAGGCTCCAACTCTATAACAATGACTTCAATATAATGAGTAAATTATATAGAATAAATTATATAATTTTAAAGATTTTAAATTCATATCAATACTATATATACAAATACAAATATTATAAATGTCATGTCTGCACTTGGTAAAAGATTCCTATGACAAAACTATATAAAAAGTGAATAAATGTGGTAACTACACCAACTTTTGCCACTTGATTGTTCACTCTGTCTCTTCCCTATGTAGAATACAAGGATTCAGTGTAAATTCAAATCTTAATAAGCAGTGCTAACTTAGCACATACTTTCTTTTTCTTATGAATTTTTGAGGCTGAAGTAAACACTCTACTTACACCAATTCATGAAGTTTGAAGGTGCTTTGAACATGTCCATATGTATAAATAGACAGCGAAACTTTGGTGGTTGCAAAGCTGACTTTTGTAACTTATTTAATGTACCTTATAATAATTTTTTATGAGGTCTCTTCTTGAGTGTGTAAAAATTAAGATGTGTTTATCTATTTTTGTCGGACCTTGTCTTTCCTATTAATTTTTATATTTGCAGGCAATGAACACAACCGGAAATATGTTACTCCAATGGTCCAGATAGTGTTCTAATCACGAATTTTTTTGTAGTCACAAGAGTAATTAGATCTGGAATCTATGAATTGACATTGTCATGGCACTTTGGTGACTAATTCAATTTTTGGTGGATTATTATGTAAGAGATTTGTACAGCATTAGCTAAATTTTTGGTGACCAATGAAAGGTTTTTGTAGGTAATTTACTAACTCTTATTTAAGCCATAGATTTTGAAGTGATATTTGTAACTTTAATAGAATGAAATTATAGTTGTTATAATCTTTTTTTATTTTTGTAATGTTGATGTGATTCTTTAAATTGATATGATTTTTTATAGGAAAAAAAATTGGGTTGTAAATGGGATTCGAGTTCAATTCGAACATAAGCTCGAACTGCTATAGTAAATTTTTGAGCTCGAGCTTCGAGTTTTTGGCTGAACCGAGCTCGAGCTAGGCTTTGAGCTGTTCGATCGAGCTTGAGCAGAGCTTTTAAAAATTGAGCTCGAGTTCAAAAATTTCAAAACTCGGTTCAACTTGGCTCGTTAACACCCTTACCTGAATGGTGCCATTCCGAGCCTCGTAAGCGATGTAGTCATTGCCAGAAACACTGATTACAGCCATGGACGAATGGATGTCAGATCTTGTGTAGGTTCCTTGGGCAATCACTTCCTGGAAAAGGTCGATCTGGCTCGTCAAGTTTGGTCCCGTTGACAAAGTGTCCAACACTCCGGTCCCTCCGTAGGCGAAGTTCATCCCCTCTTTTAGCCGTTTCTGACTTAGCTTCCTCCATTGGTATGGAATGGGCGAACGCATTCCCAGCAGTGAAGCTAAATCACATACACATGCAATCAGGAAGGAGAGAGAGAGAGAGAGAGAGAGAGAGAGAGAGAGAGAGAGAGAGAGAGAGAGAGAGAGAGGTGACTCACCTACAAAGTCAGACATGACCCTTCCATCAGACCACCGGCCGGTGGGTTTTCCGGGGAAAGTAACCCCATAAGGCTGTTTCCAGGATGAAGCTACTGACTTTGGGTAATTTCCAGTATCAACATACGAATCTCCAAACACAAACAGCTTCTGAACGCCAGTTTTATGAGATTGAATATGTCCCTCTGCTTCAGATCCTGCAAGAAAAAGCTTGAATTTCAGAAAAGGATGACAACGCCCCTGAACTCAAGCAACCGAAATTCACTCACCTCCTCTGAGAAGGATGACAAGATAAAAGCAAAGAACAAGTTTGGCTTTCTCCATCAAACAAAAGCAAAGAATGAAAGGTTATTCCAGAAGAGGAAGATCAAAGAAGACTCCGTTAAGTACGAGATCGTTTAAAGTTTCCATTTATAAACATTGAAACCGCTGTTATTTTAATAAAGTTTTAACACACGTTCTCACTATTCTTCAATTAAGACCGTATACGTACTCCTTTCGTTGATAAGGTCCATGTGAATCCTATAGTTTGACATGGTGAGTCGGCGTTAACAAGCAAGGGCTTGGTCAAATTCGATAGCGCCATTAAAGATACAGCTGCGATACGTGCTTTTAATGGCTTTTCATATATATATATATATATATATATATATATATATATATATATATATATATATATATATATATATATATATATATATATTCACCTACTACCCAAAGGCATTATCATGCTTCCCTAGGCATAAGGGTGTTAACGAGTATGAGTCGAACCGAGTTTTGAAGTTTTTGAATTCAAGCTCGATTTTAAAAAGCTCGGCTTGAGTTCAGTTCGACCAAAAACTCGAAGTTTGATTTAAGCTCAAGCTCGAAAATTTACTACAGCAGTTCAAACTTATGTTCGAATTGAGCTCAAATCCTATTTACAACCCATTTTTTTCCTTATAAAAAACCATATCAATTTAAAGAATCATATCAACATTACAAAAATAAAAAAAGATTATAACAA
Organism: Saururus chinensis; assembly: GCA_035235625.1. Taxonomy (NCBI): domain Eukaryota; kingdom Viridiplantae; phylum Streptophyta; class Magnoliopsida; order Piperales; family Saururaceae; genus Saururus; species Saururus chinensis. The sequence goes on along the minus strand of CP141143.1, from coordinate 30,968,286 downwards.
CTATAATTTCATTCTATTAAAGTTGTAAATATCACTTCAAAATCTATGGCTTAAATAAGAGTTAATAAATTACCCACAAAAACCTTCCATTGGTCACCAAAAATTTAGCTAATGATGTACAAATCTCTTACATAATAATCCACCAAAAACTAAATTAGTCACCAAAGTGTCATGACAACACCAATTCATAGATTCCAGATTTGATTACTCTTGTGACTACAAAAAAAATTTATGATTAGAACACTATCTGGACCATTGGAGTAACATATTTCTGGTTGTGTGCCATGACAATGCCACTTTGGATGGTCTTGGTTCAAACGAGATACATGGAAAACCATTAGATCAGATCCCTGGGAACTTGTATTAGAGAAGTAGATGGCTCAGCTCTACTGGGAGATGGTAAATTATATGCGGAGCTAGAGGCAGAGGGACTTGTACTTGGCTCACCGTCAGATGGATAGGTTGATAGCTTACATCGGATATAAAATAATATACATGTGCTAGTGCATCGTTGATCATTGATGTCATTTCATATGAAACAAAATATCATGGAAAATAATATATTATGTGTATGTACAAATATATTTCTTAATAGACATTCATGTATATGTATTATTAGGAAATTGTTCATATGTGTCTAGTACATCGCCAATCGTCAAATTGATATCTGATAGCTCGCATATAATATAAGAGGGATTTGGTGGTTGCTTTATCAAAGACTAACAGCCCTAAAATGATAAGATGTCTATTGCGCACTTGTTGACAAACACCAAGTGCAGACATGATATTTATAATATTTGTATTTATATATATAACATTGATATGAATTTAAAATCTTTAAAATTATATAATTTATTCTTACACTTGTTGGCAAGCACTCATTATATTGAAGTCAATGTTATAGAGTTGGAGCCTCGGCTATACAAGTGTGTGAAAGAGTTTTAACAGAGTCAAGAGACTCAACACATTACAAATCACAAGTAAAATTTTTGAACCTATAATAAATTATTTATTTTATAATTTATATATATAAAGGAAGAGTCAATGATTTATTTTATTTAATTATATTTTTTAGTGATCGTGACTCGTGACTAATATAACCAGCTGCTAGCTGTGAGACAATTTACTTTAATTATTTTTGTAGTCTCCACGGTCTTGATATGACTCACTGTTTAGGAAACCATTTGAAAATTTGACAATAACAACAACATGAAGAATAGGTCTACGGGAAAGTTGTCATTTGGAAGTATTATAGTCGATCACCTCGCCTCACAGCCTGCAGGTGCGAAAGTCCGTCTGCAACAATCAATGATGGCAAAAAGGTAAGAGATTTTGGTAGAGGAGATGAAGGAGGGAATTGGTCAGTGGTGGGACGGGCGTTAACACCTCCGTCTCAATCTGTGTTTCTCTTCCTCTTGCTTGCAACGTGGTGTTCCCTAATTTGTAATTTACTTTGAGCTCATTAAATCGAAGAGTATAAAAAACCCTTCCTAAATTTTAATAAGCATGGATACATAAAATTCACATTGGACACAAGTCACACAACTATCACTTCAGAATTCCCCGTAGATGTTTAATAAGTAAAAATACCCCATTTTAAAGATTGACAAAGGTGAAATTTTCTAACTTCTATTTATAACAAAAAGAAGTCTTATGTACTATTAAATTTAGTTTCTAGTTGGATTATAAGGTTTCGAATACATACTTAGCTTCCAATTAGTCAAGAAATCAATACGTAGGCCATATAATAGCAATAGCATAGCCTAAGAGTATGTATATATATATATATATATATAGATGGAAAAGAAAATATGTACTTAAGTACAGGCCCATTCCCGTACTAAAAAGCCAATCCCGCTGTTGATTATAAAATCAATGCTATAGTTATTTTAATATACCTAAAATCAATGCTTCTTCCCAACCCCCTGCTTGTCTCCACCATCTCTCACCTCGACGGACTCTACCCTCTCATCAAACCCTTTCAGCCGGCCTCTACAAAGTTACCACCATCACCGCCTCTACCCCAAGAAGTGGGTCGTCCCCACCACTCCCTTACAACGTTGGGATTTATACATCAAGCAGCCGGAATGAACCAAAGTTGCAGTCCTCCTTCCCGGCGCTACTGCACACAAAGAGAAAACTTCTTTAACAACTCTTAAATACAGTGGTGACAACCCATTTTCCTAAAGACTAGCACACGCTGTCAGAAAAAAAGGATTCGTTGGTATTATCGACCCAGCCGCGGGTAAGGACAAGGGGTCACTGTCTTTGGCAGCGGCAACAAATTAATTGGCAACTACCGTGACTCTTCTCCAACAGGCACTTCTCCAGCGACGACGGGCAAACATGGGAGGGCCACAACAGCACAACGTCAATTAGCAACCCCTCATGGGAGTGGTGTAGTGGGCACTCAAGGGACCAACCGTTTGAGGAAATGACTGAAGGAAGCATGGCTCTGTTCTTATGGACGATTATGTTTGTGTCTCAAAAGCTCGATGTTGCAGCTGTAATGTAGCTTTGGGTGAACAGATAGTTTGTAGCAATTATTTGTACATAAATACTTTTGTTCCATAAAGAAAATGCTCATATTGCAGTTGGTTTTGATAGGACTCATGCTTGAGGCCTTTGAATCCTTGGTGGACAGTGGAATGGTTAGCAAGATGGTTCTAATTTGGGATGCTTTGAATATTCGCCATGATTGTTCGATTAAAAAACACATGGTCAGAAGTTCAATTGTGGATACGACGAGAGGCATGGCAGAAGTGGTCTTCAAACATATCTGGTGATGGGTCAGGTTGCAATACTATTGCCAGGCTTAGGGGCAATGACAACTTGGTCTTGTACATGGTTTGGCAACTTGGTCTTGTACATGGTTTGGCAAAACTATCTGGCAAAGCTTTGATCATCCCATGGACACCCTCTTGCCAGGAGGAGGGAGGGGTGGCGATTCAAATCAATAAGAAGTGGGGCATACTGGATCGATAGGAGGGCGATTGTAGGGTGGGGTAGACTGGATTTGATGATAGGAGGGGATTCAGGAGTGGGGTGAGACGCATTGGGCGAGGGATGGACGCCCGCCGGTGATGAACGAACAGTGATGCTGAAGGTCTTTTCAGATCTCTTCACTTGAGGAGTCAGACAAGGTGGGTGAGAGAGTGGGAGTTGGGTGAGCTTGGGATAAATGGGTCCTTGTGGGGCCATTGATTTCAAAATTAAGGGTTAGATCTATACTTGAGTACAGGAACTCAATCTGTACTTAAGTACATATTTTCCATATTTATAAATATTTATATATAGTCACGTTTATATGAGCCCGGGCTCACGCGCGCCTACATGCGCCGGGCTCTATGGGCTATCGGATTTACATCCGGCGGCCCATAATACTCACGGGGCATTTAAACTTATAAGTATTATGGACCACCGGATGTAAATCCGACGACCCATAGAGCCCATGCGCACGTAGGCGCGCGTGAGCATATATATATATATATATATATACCATGAATCAACACAAGTGTACAATCAAACAAAAAAGCATTTTTTTTACCGTTCCTTCAATGGGAAAACCTAAAAATAGTTAATGGAAAATTGAACTCAATTAATTATAAGATCATCCTTATTTTTGCATGGACTTACCTTCTTTCCTTCCATTCAACCCTCCTTGTTTCTAACTAAGACAATTTATTTAAAGAAGTGTGACATTTAAAAGGCATTAAAAATTATAGAGAATTCCATTAATTTAGCCATATGCTCATATGAACAAAACGACCGTGCCATATGATGAATAGGACTCATAGCAGCTGCAAGCAACAATTGACAAGGGGAACGTGGGCCAGGAAAAGCAATTACAAGGTCCTTCCTTAGTCGTACACTCGTAGTACAAAGTCAGCTAGTAATTCTAAAAAGTGCATTAAAAAGCAAACCAAATAGCATAAAACTGAATTCTCCCCCAATCAGAATCAGCTGTTGAGTTATAAAGGCAGTGTTAAGAGAATAGCCACGCAAAGCTCATAAGCAAGGACAAAACCAAATCTTGAGATATAGATCCACAAGATTTGTACCGATAAATCATAACAAATATGCACAACGAAAAAAAATAGCTAGAGACCAAATACAACAAAGGAAACATGAAGAAAACTGACATGAACACTACGATTCAAGACATATACTCTCAATCCATTCCACATCACAAAAATTGCACCGCCGAATCGGAGTCAGCTCAATCACCTCCAAAAAGAAACCGCGAATTCAGTGCACATATCAAAACAGAGAGAGAGAGAGAGAGTGTGTGTGTGTGTGTCTGTTATAGAATTACACAATCACTAATTTTCTGCAGCAAGAACAACACTGAAGCATAGATATGCCGATGAGCTGAGCTTCCAGCTGGCGCGTGGTAGCCTCTGGTACCGGAGTCCGTATACAGTGGTCTCCGGTGATGGAAAAAAAGTTCAATTACAGTGATCTTCGGTGATGAAAAAAGGTGGGATATTATTTTGGTTTAAAAGACAAAGGAGGGAAGGTAAGTAGATAGTTGGCATCAACGGAGTGTTAACATCTGTCTCCATCTCCTTTGCCCTCTAGTAACACTACATAAAATTTTAAAATATTGAAAATTTAGGCCCATAAGCGAGTTTTGGGTTAAATAACTATTTTTTTAAATTTGAACTATTTTGAGTTAAATTCGTTCGAAGAAGCTTAAGGTTTATTTGAAGGGCTTTGATAGATGAACATATTGAGTCTATGAATGCATTAATTAGACACTAAGATCATAGGCTATACCCTCAAGAAACATATTATAAGCGGCCCCCACTTTACTTGGTGTTATTTCGAATGTCTTGTCAACATGAGCCAAATAGCATAAAAAATGCACGAATCAGAGTCTGGGGTGAGGAGATATCATTTTTGAATTTTAGAGTTTTTTTAGTTAAAAAAGAAACAAATTGTGTCAATATGCTGACGCAAGCCATGCGGCCTGTTGGCTAGCTATAGGAGCATGATGCTCCTGTAGTAGTTGGATGTGATGTGTATTGTTATCCAATGGCTCTCTTTTTCTACAAATAGAGAGGGGGGGAGTTTCAATTGTCCACACCCATCCTCTTCCTCTTTTCTGACTTCCACCCATGCTGATAACTTCAAACCTCTGTTTTAAAGTCATATTTCGTCCATATTCTGCCGTTCAAAGAGAGATCCTACCTAATTAAAGGGTGCTCTACATCATGGATGAGTCCATTTTTTCAGTTAGCCACTCTAAATGGGGGAAACAACCCTCGGCAAGAGGAGGCTCTGCCCACCACTTTTAAGCCAAAGGAAGAAATCATCTCAACTCGAAGTAAAGTTCCACTCGTCGCTTCTAAGCGTGGAAGAAAGGTTTGTTCAGGCACAAGGGGAGACTCTTCCTGCCACTCTCAAGCTCGAAAAAGTGTACATCCCGAGAATAGGATGAGGCTCCGACTGCTAGCCATTACTCCAGTCAAATCCAAAGAATGAGTGTAAGTGGCTTTAACTTCTAATTCCATTCTACAACTAGACTCTATGATTTCATAGTTCTTTCATAAAATATTATTTAAAAAAAGAGTATTTATTAGGGGTCAGACGAATGCTAAAATAATAGTGTCTTGCACACCACTTAGGGGGATTTCATCTTGATACAGACTTTAAAATATTATTATTATTTGAATAATGTTACAATTTATTTTGATCGGATTTGAATGGTAGTTATTTGATATAAAGCCCAAAAATTATCATCGGTTTTGAAGGATAGTTATTTGGTATAAAGCCTAAAAGCTATTGGAGTTATGACTCTTATGTGCTACCTATTAAGGCATATGGCGCGCCCATGAAATGCGATATCATGGGAAGATTTTTTTCATTCTAATCCCATTGTCCCTCGAGCACAAGTACATTTTGTTGCGGTATCGAAAATATTTTATAAATGATGATTTATCTGACTTTGAATTATTTTTCTAACTCTATGAATGATGATTTATCCAATTTTGTGAACAACTTATCGGATTCTGCTTACAAATGATATATCACATTTTATCCGGTGACTATTTTATCCAACTTTAAAAGAAGTTTATTTGGATTTTGTTAGACGGCAAGGATATTTCGTGTCATTTTATCGACATTCGAATATAAATTACATGAATTATTAGAATAATATTTTATCTGTCTTTTATTGTATTTAATGTTATAGCATGTTAAGGGAATCTAACTCGGCCTACTGAGTATAAATATACTCACCCACCCCCAGACGTTATAGATATGATCAAATGAGAGTATTTAATTTATTGAAGATAGCCCGTAGAACTTCAAAAGATATACACTTGGGATTTATTTTGTCAAGTTCTTTTGATATATATTAATTATGTAAATTAATGAAAAATTACTCTTCTATACACGGTTGATCTTGGCCCCCTTTTTATTACGAATTGATAGGATTTTGACTTTTAAGTTTATTTTAAAAGTTGGGTCGCCACCCCTCCCCTTTGCAACATGGTGCTCTTTAATTCGTGGCTTATATTGGGCTCATTGAATCAAGAAGAATAAAAAACTCTTCTCACAAGGTGTTGATATGTGATTTAATAAACCCTTGGATCGATCGATCACTAGATTAGAGTGATCGATTGGCACTAGATTCAATTGCGTGCTAATTTAGGTCGAGAGGTCTATCAAACAATCGACAAGGTAAAGCGATTGATCGATTGAGTGAATTAATCTATCAATACATTTTTCTAGCCTTCGTAAATTAAGCTGAGATCAACCTTCAATTTTTTGGTGAAGTGATCGATCGATCATCGAATATTCCATTACATAACGGATCAATTTGATCTATTAAGTGTTCCTCTTCTCATTAAAACTCTCTAGATCATGGGTTTAGTGGACTCCAATTATAAGGGGATGTCCCAAACCCTTATTTCTTGAAAGAAAACTTCTTCTTACTCAATTTCTCCCTGATTTTCCTTATCATCACGTAATTTCCATCCCAAATTTCAGTGATTCTCTGTGTGGGGCAACAGTCCTCATCTTGAGTTCCAAGCACCACTAATGTATCTTTTCACAAATGTCACCGAAGAAGCCTTGCACTAAGGTGACGAATCTAGTTTCAAAGTTAGTCTTTTGGAAGTGCCTCAGAAGTTGATCATTGCTCATATTGTTTGCTAATTTCCTTGGCGATGACTTTAGCATCTTATTGACGATAACCCTATATTTCCCAACAAAGAGAAAGTGGATGACAACATGGCTTGCAATCAACCAATTCCAGGAGTAAGAAGCCATCATTGTAGCTTGCAGTAAACCGGACAAAAAAGAAGACGACACGTTAAAAGCAGGGAAGGGTAATTTGGGTATTAAAGAAAATTTTAAATCAGGCGGTGACAAACTTGTAATATTGTTGTCCTCTTAAAAAATTGTAAACAATAAAAAAGAATCAAATCCAAAACGCATATAAGAGATGGACTAATTTGAAATTTAAACCAAAGGACTTAGTTATAAATTTTTCAAGAATTTTTGTCTCTAAACATATCATATTTGAAGAAACTCAGTTTCCTTTTGTTTTTTCTTCTCCAAGCACCACTAATGTATCCTTTCAAACAATATCTTCCCTTTCCTTACCACCTCTACATGTGTCCTCCAATTCTACACCACTTGCATCTTCTACCCCTTCAACCGCTTCACATTCAACTTATTCTCTATCTCCATCACTTTCTTCATCATCCCTTACCTACTACTTCATCTTCTGCTCCTTTATTACCCACTCATCCTACTTCAGTTCATCCCATGATTACTAGGAGTAAGGTAGACATTTTTAAACTAAAACAATGTTTTAACTCTCCACCACTCCAACTCCAAATGATGACCCTACTTGTTCTTTAATAGTTGTGAAATATAGTCAATGGAGATTAGCCATGTCTGATGAATTCCAAGTTCTAAAAAATCAAGAGACTTGGCAATTATTTCCTCCTCATGGTCATCAAGTCATTGGTTGTCATTGGATCTATAGAGTCAAGAAGATTTCAAATAGGTCATTTTTTAGGTACAAGGCTAGACTTCTTGCCAAAGGGTGCCATCAACAAGAAGGCATAGAATACAACAAAACTTTTAGTCTTGCTATTAAACATTTAACAATAAGGGTGGTTTTATACCTTTCTTTCTAAAACAATTGGCTTATCCATCAACTAGACAAATCCAATGTAATACCCAAAAATTAGTGTAAATTTTCTTTCGGTAGTTAATTTTTTGGTGTGAAATTGGGTTGTTGAGTTAATTTGAATCATGATGATTGATGAGAACACAAAATTTAACCCTTGACTATTAGAGACTGGGGATGAAACTTTTCTATTTTAGTAGGGAGTGCGTGTGACACATAATTTCTATGAGGAATTCATATGCATTTATTCATGAGTCATACTCATAGTTTGCTTGTGATTTCTTTGTGTTGGAGGGCTTTGTGTTCTTTGAATTGACGAACCCCTTTGATAAATATAATATTATTGATTAATAAACTCAAGAAAGTAGTAACAATGATAAGCATGAAGTTTGTTTTAATTTTATTTAGAATAACAGTTTTTTCAGTAAGTACCGACACATCGGCGAACCTACCAATGAAACTATGATTTCACTGTTGGTGAGATTCAATGTGTCAATAACTCACTAATGAAGTCCAAAAAATATTGTTGGCAACCTTTGATGCGTCAATGATTCTAGAGCAATTTACTGATGGGTTTGAAATTGCACTTAAAAGCTTGATTCCTATATAAATACCTTTGACAAACCTCGACCCAAATCCTACAAATTCTCCAACTTTGGGAGGAAACAATAGATTAGGGCATGTCAAAGTTCAGTGGAAAATGGAAGAATAATCAAATTCATGGAGACCTTAATTTATTGGTAGAAAAGAGGTCGGATTGCTAACCTTGTTACTATAATTTAACATGAAATATGCATGTATGATTTGAATTACGAATTTATTGGATGTGAAAGTATGAACTTTGTGATGTTCCTGTTACGTTGATGATGATAATAATTATGAGTTTTATGTTAAATGAGTATTAAACTTCATGAAATCACTTTATAGCCTTGTTAAGGAATCATATATACGATGAAATATGTTATAACATGATTTTTGGAGAACTTTGAATAAGTTGTGACAATTTTTGTTAATTTTCTTACCATCGACACCTCTACCTACATGTTGGTGATGTCGTCGATATAACGGAGAAGATGATGGTATGGGCACCAATGAACATTGACACATTGGTGTGCTACTGACGGGTTACGATAGTGAGGTTGACGTGTTAATGAGGCATTGATGAGGAAGGGTTTCCTTGCTATTCCACTGTCAGAGATGGTTTGACGCATCGGTGGGTTATTGATGGGCATCAGTGACGTGGTTGAGACGTTGATGACTACCAACAACAAGTTGTTTTAGGTAAATTTTTGCAATAAATATTATCTGTTAGGCTATTATTATGAGACATAATAGCATGATATTGAGTGCATGAAATGAAATTATATGTGATGTTATAATTAATGATGCTTAGGTATATGTACCCTTGTGTGTGAAAATCCTTGTAATGGATCGCACACCAAGACTGTTAGATAAAGACACTTAAGAATAGAGGATCCTTGTGTCTAAATGGCTCATTAAGTGAGTCTTTAGCCACGTAGATGAAAAGGGTTTGGTTTAAAATAAGACCAAGGTCTTCTGGCTCTCTAAGGGTAAGAATTATGTAGAGCAGCTTCCCTGACCCAAAAGATGAGTTCAAATGGACGAGTATTAAAATATGATTGGTCCCACACAATGCACTGGACCATTCTACCAGCTTGTTGACTTAGCTTAGTTGGCTTTCGAGCCGAATTTGGAGATGGCACTGAATCTCCTATTTTTTGTTGGATTATTTGAGAATTGGTAAGGGCATGTGTTAATTGGTTGAAGAAGAGATTTGGAATAACTCAAACTAAGAATCTTCTCAAAGTGAGAAACCATCCCATATATGGAGATCTCCCTCTCCCCCACGCCACCTCTCTCTCTAGTTGCGCTCCCTTTCTTTTCTCTATCCTTCTTGTCTCTCATGGATGCCTCTTCCCTTTTCCCTCCCCTTCTATTTGTTTTCTCTCCTCCACCAATCAACCATTGGAGAAATTTGGAGTTGAAGTTACCAAACCCATTCCATCATAGGAACAAAAAGAAACTTTGTCTACAAGTAGCATCATTGGAGGGATTTATTTTGTTCTAAGGTAAGAACTACTCCTTCTCTTCATTAGACTATGGTGATGTAGGATTGTTGTACATGTATTGGATAATATTAATAGCTTTTCATGATGAAATAAGTGTAGTAGCATGTGCTAGGGATATGCATGTTTCTTACAGAGTTGATTTTTATGCATGCATGCTTTTGAATATAAGACTTCTTGTTGATTTGAGAAAACTTTGACATAATGATCATTCTGATTCTAGTTTCTTTAGCCATGTTGAATCATGTTTTACCATGCTTTAGTATTTGTTCTTGCTAACAATTTTTGTCTCGCCCTGAGATTTTTAAACCCATTTTTATGAGTGAAACAACAAAAATAATTTTTTCAAAATTCTTTTTGTCAAATCATCGATAAGATATCTCAGGGCGTAACTAACTTGTTTTTCAAACATACAAATACTAAATCAGAGTATAATAGTAATCTAAGTCAAATCATATTTTAAATCTCACAGGGTCTTGCCCGAGTTCATATTTAAATATCTTGATAGGCACAAATATAAACAGATTGACACTGACATACCTAAAGCTCTCTACCTTTAAGTAAGAAAATATTAAATATGCCAAGTGTCTCAGCAATTGTCCTTATCTTACATCCTATCATGCCCCAGGATTTTCAATCCTCATTTATTAAAGTATAATCAATGGAAACAAATTTCTTTTTCAAACTCCTTTTTGTCAATCATCGACAAAATTATCCTTGGGGTGACTCACTTATTTTTTAACATAAGAATATTCAAACCATCATTTCCATAATTAAGACAATGTCAAATCACACATAAATTACACATGATGTTGCCAAGTGCATACCAAGAAACCATCACACACATAAAACCATAAGTAATTAGCACTCACATGCCTATGTTCAAATTATACACCATACTCAAAGGTTTACTAGCAAAGATAAGAAATCCTACATTTCTTCTAGAGCTTGTCATCCTTTCCATGCTCACCAATCCCAACCCAGCTACCCTCCCAGCAAACTTACATTATAAAGATGTTGAGTATACGAATATATCCAGTGTGATGGCTAAACAAGTACTATGTAATAACAATGAACATGATTACATAACATCATTGCAAAATCAACTATTATATCCAATAACAATAATCATTATCACCACACAAAAGTGGAATAAGCAAAATATTCATAAATATTTTCTCAAGATTTTAAAATTTATAACGTGACTTCACTTAGGAGTCTTTTGCTCCATAAGTGTAAGTCATAAAGTTCTCTATGACCCAGAAGCTACATCTAGGAGTATAACCTTACTTCACTCGACCATGAACTACTCATAAATAGACCTAAAATATTTTGAGGCAAGTCCACGCCATAAAGCTAAGGCTCATAAGGGCTCATGGATCCAAATAGCTTAAATCCCGACTTCCATGATAATCAGAACCACTTGTATTGTACTGCGCGGAACTGGTCATCTTTTAATGCTCTAGTATATTTGAACACATCTACCAAGCTTGGGAAGTGGTTCTATATAACTTCTATCTTTAGAGAGACAGAAGACCTTAGTCTTATTTCATACCAAACCCTTTTCGTTTACGTAGTTAAAGACTCACTTGAGGAATCATTCAGACACTAGGATCCTCTACCCTTTAGTGTCTTTGTCCAATAGTCTTGGAGTGCGATCTATTACAAGGATTTCATACATTAAAGGGTACATAAACCCAAACATCATCAATCACAACTTCACATATAATTGTATTTCAAGCATTAAGTATCATGTTATTATATCTCATAATAATATCCTAACACATGTAGCATTCATTGCTAAAATTTGCCTAAACCAACTTGATATCAATACACTCATCGATGTGTCAATCATGTCACTGATGCTCATTGGTAACCCATTGACGTGCCAAACCTTTGCTAACAGTGGAATGGGAAGAACATGCATCCCCATCGACGCCTCACCAATGCATCAACCTCATTGCCAGTGACTTTTCAGTATCACTCCGATGTGTCGATGCATATCAATATCCCATATCATCATCCTCTTTGTCGCATTGGCGGCGTCACCGACGTGTTGGTAGACTTGTTGATGGCCGAGAAAATAACAGAGCTATCGCTCTTGTAACATGATATCTCACATATATCACTCCTTAACAGAGCAATAGGGTCATTTCATGTATTTAAATTCTCATTTGACCTCTTTTCTAGGATTCGTAGGATTAGGGTCAATTTTTTTCAAAGGTATTTAATGGGAATCAAATAACAAAATTTTGGTGCATAACCACCCATGAAACCACTTTGAACCACTTTTTCATACAGTTTCATAACCCATTAGTACAACTGATTTATAGCCATGGACATGTCTTCAATATCTCATCGGTAGGTTGATCGATGTGTCAAACCTTACTACAGTGAATTACAATTTCATCAGTAGGTTCACCGATGTGTTTGTGTATGTCGATAGAACTTTTTACTCTAAAATAAAATTAAACAAACTTCATGTTTATCATCATTATTACTTTTATAAATTTATTACTCAATAATCTTATATTTATCAAAGAGGCTCATCAACTCGAAGAACACGAGAACCTCAAACACAAAGTCACAAACAAACCATGAGGATAAATTATGAATAATAGCATTGAATTTCCCTCATAGAAATTCGGGTGTCACACATCCAAAGTTCTAATCAAACTTTAACCATTCAAGGAACTTGCATCTCATGGATGCTAAGTATATAAATATAGCAAATGGGATGGTTAAATAGGTACTATAAAAAGACAATAAGCATGATTACATTACCCCATCATAAAATCAGCAATAATTATAGCCAATAGTACACACCACTACAACAAATGTAAGCAAAGTAAGAATAACATTCATCCATTAATTTCACATAATTCCAAATCCATAACATGACTTCACTTAGGAGTGCTCCTTTAGTGTAAGTCATAAGGTTATTCAATAGTAAACATGTAATATCTTTAAATTTCTTTTTTAAAATTGTGTGAATTTGTTGGTTTGTCAGTTTGATTTGAATTTTTTGGATTATCGGTTAATTTAATTATTAATTTCTCAAGGTTTAATTTTATTTTATGAGTATTAGTGTTAAGCTTGATTTACCCAAAATGTTACCTATTTGTGGGTATTTTCTTTTCATTTTTCCTTGGTCGATGGAGCGGGTCCCACCGTGGGACCCATGTCTGTGTGGGAGCCATGCCATCTATTTTAGCCTTGAACCTTATATTAATTTATCTAAGTGGGTTTGGGTTTGATTAAATTTATTTTTGGGTCAAAAATATCCTTAATTTGCCACTTAGGGCATTTTGCCTTATTTTCAAACACAACAGATCATATTTCCAGCCTAAAACTCTTATTATATAAGGAAAAAACCTAGTCAGTTTCCAAATGGGTAAGGGTTGTGTTTAGGAGGGAGGCTTGCTCTACCTCCATTTCCAAAAGGAGAAACCCTTGATTAAGTTAAATTTTCTTCCCTTAATCACCTTTAATCTTTTAATTTTTTGTCTTAATCACCTCTATCTTCATTTCTCATATTTTGATTCTTGATTTTCTTCTATCAAAATTATGTATTTAATTTTGATTTTGAACCCTAATTAGGTGATTTTCATTTTTAACCTAAGGATGTTTTAGATCTATCTTCTTCTAAGTTGATTTGAGTCTATTAGCTAGTTTTAATTAGGTTTAACTAAAAGCCCTAATTTTTGGGTAGGATTTCTTGAGGTTGAAGATCGTTCAAATAATTCAAAGGCTTGTTAGAGGTAAGGGGTTTTTACCTTGAGTGTTTGAATGCATGTTTATGGGTTTTATTTGAGTTTTCTTCATCTTGATGTATAATGGTGATTTGTTAAAAGCATAATAATTTATGGTTATTCTAGTATGATTAAGCATGTAAATGATTAGATCCATCATGTTATAGGCTTAGATTTTGATTATATAATATTCTATGATGATTTTAAATTTATATAGAATTTTGCAATGTTTTCTATTTGAATTTCAAGAGGTTGAAATGAACCAGAAAAGTGAATTATTACATACATTCGAACGGGTTAATAAACCGTTCAAATAGCTAGGCGTTCGAATGAGCTGCAGGGCCGTTCGAATGGCCAAATGTAGTTTTGGTGAAAATGGCTTATTTTGTGGATTTTTTACCATTTGTTTTAAATCCGTATTTCAATGATTTCTTCGCATTTACACCATGATTCCAGTAGCTTATAACCATGATGAATTATGGATACTTGTACATCACATTGATTACAGGTGATTCTTGTTACACAATGTTTTAGTTCAAGTATGAACATTACCATATATGTATATTCTTGGTTATGCTTATATGACTTTATTTGTCACAAATGGGCCATGTTACATGCACATATGGGTTTATTAGAGTATGTTTATTCACGTTTATATTTGTTAAACTTTGCTCATGTATGTATCATGTCGCATACATCATGAAAATGATTTCTAAGCAATGATTTCTCGTGTTTAGCCGTGATTAAACGATTGGATGTGATTGCTTTCCGGATTAGCCGCTCATAGGTTTATCGAATCGTTTTTACGTCCAATGGACAGGGGGTTTGTCCCTTGTGAGAGATTCCTCCCCAGGTGAGAAGAGAGGAATGCTATAATGAGTAAAACTTATGTGTATTCTAGACTTGAGAATCCAGGCTGGTTTATCCATGTGCACTGGCTTACTAGGGGGTATTTTTCCAGTTAGGGAACTTACCCAAACTGCTCTAGTTTTCCTTTTAGGAATCCGGACCTTCCTCATTAAGGATTGTCCTTGGTGTGCAGATCTGCTTAGACTCCGGCCAGTGTGAGCAGGGTTGTTTTTTCAATTGTGAGACATTCACCGATTGATTTATGCATGTGTATGGATTATAATGTTCATTAACAGAGTTTATGTAAGGACAATGACACTTATGTTGCACATGGTGCATATGAAATGAATTATGCAGGACAGAATGTGTTTTTGATATACTTGATTATGCAGGCCATGAATGTGAATATTGATATTTTCTCCATGCAGGATGTGAATGAACTATGAAACTTAAATTTTTGCATAGGGTGTGCATATGTGTTATGAATTATGAATGAATCCATGATGCACAGGTGGCATGAATATGTATATGGAATGTGATTTATCTCATGATGTATAGGTGGCATGAATGTGTATATGGAATGTGATTTATCTCATGATGTACAGGTGGCATGAATGTGTATATGAAATGTGATTTATCTCATGATGCACATGTGGCATGAACATTTATGTGGAATGTGATTTATCTCATGATGCACAAGTGTAGAGAATGGTTATGGGATGCATGTTAGGTTGAGAATGCATGTAGTATTTTCATGAGTTTATATTCCATATCAAAACCCTTACTGAGCCAAGCTTGCCCCTCTTTTGTTTGTGTTTTTTTCGTTTTGGGGCAGTATGGTGTGGCATGCAGGTGCTCCAAACAGTCTTTACTTGAGCATGAGGTTGGATATGCGCCATGAGGGTGGCTAGTTATTTGGGATGTGTTTGACTTACCTTACGATGTGTTTGACTTATATTTTACTTTAACTCAAACTATGGTTAGCCGGTGTTGGCTTTAGACTTATGTAGCCCTTGAGGCTTGATTTTATGTTGTTATTTAGATGATATGGGTATTGTGTGGACTAAGATTATTAATTAGTCTCCTTATCTTCGTCTATTTGCTTTTACACAAAGGGCACATGCGCATACTTTGATAAAAATTCACCCAAGATGGGTTAAGTCTTCCGCTATTCCACTTCACTTTGTTGCGTCGCGTATTGCCTTCTCCTTGTTCCAGTTTGGGTTAGGGTGGGTGTGTAGTGGGGTGTGACAAAACAAGACCATAATCGATCATAAGAGAAATAAGCATAACATTCACCAATGCTTTTATATGAATTTCAAATCTAAAATGTGACTTCACTTAAGGAGTCGCTTGCTCCATAAGTGTAAGTCATAAAAGTTCTCTATGACATAGTAGTTGTCACACCCCGACACTGCCCGACCCAAGCCGAACCCAGTCCAGGGGCCGGTCAAGCGCACGGGGGCGACAAGGGAAATTGAGATATAGTTTAGCGGAAGACTTAACCCTACTTACGGGCGATTTAACACAATTACGGAGTATGCACACCACTTTGAGTAAGAGTAAATAAGTAGAAAAGAAAGAGAGTTACATTAACTCAAGATAAACAAAAGTCTCAACCCACATGCTTAATTTAACCATAGCCCACTCTAGGCTCCAAAATAGGTCTTAAACAACACAAGTGTATAACATAGCATAAGTCAAAATGAGAACCATACACAAAGGTTCTAAACATAAAGCATAAACCAAAGAAAATAAGTCATAAAAGAGGACTCCACGATCACTCCCAAGTCGTCTCCGACCTTTCCTTGAAGAGGAGATCCTATCCGTCTACATGTCGCACCACACAGCCCCAAAACAAAACACAAAAAAGAGGGGTGAGTTTAAACAAACTCAGCAATGGTTTTCTAATATACTAACATCATCAAAAATACGACGGCATAGCAACATAACGAATCAAAGTAGAGATTAACAAGATGAATCATTTCTTGATCACACATTTATTACACATAAACCTGTATATAGTTACTAAATCACACTTTCTGATCATGCATTCATAACACATAAACCTGCATATAGTGTCTCAATCACACTTTCTGATCATGCATTCATAACACATAAACCTGTATATAGTGTCTCAACCACACTTCCTGATCATGCATTCACATCATATCAACCTGCATATAGAGTCTCGATTACACTTCTTCAAATCACGTATTCATAATATATCTCATCCATTCTTGCATGACAAACGTGTCAAATTACATGTTATAAAACATGCATAGCATACATCATATATTTGCATCAACATAAAACAAGAATGCCTCCATTAAGGAGTAATCACAATTTAGTGTCACGAAGACTGGAACACAGACAAGGCCACGAAGGCGTGTCATGGTCCAAATTCTACACAAGAATTTAAGAAGTTCGGGGTTGTCAATCCTTAATTGTTGCTCACCCCAGACGATCTTGGCCAAGGATGCCACATTCTCACGAAGAGAACCTAGAGCAAAGGTGTTCGTTTTGGGACATCTCCTGCGATAGGGAAGAGCCCGAGTTTCCACACAGGAAACCCTAGAACACATAGTAGCCGGTGCACAGAGCTTACCATATTGGATTCTCAGGGTCTAGAAAACAATAATAATTTCAAATCGCAAGACAAGTAAACAACTCGTCCCCATATAATTTCCATTTAACTAGACTCAACCCAGGGAGTGCACATGTTCTATGAAGAAACTCAAATCAAAACATGTCCTTTCGGACCAATCAAGTTTCGATTAAGCCACGATCAATCAATCCGGCACGTAATTTCACCACATTGTATCCAATCAGTCAAACTCGATTAATCTCGATAAAGCATCAATTGAAATCCATTTTCATGATGCATGCGACATGGTACATACGTGGGCAAGGCATACATAAATCCTAATTCATGCTAAGTGTTCTCATCAGCCCCCCATGCCTCATTCATAGTCATAATATTCATCCTCATCATCATCATTAAATCCCACATGTGTGTGTGTACATAATAGAAGCATTCCCCTCCATGCACATCAACATGTTTGTAATTCACTAACCATCACTCTACACATGTGTATTAACATCTAATCATGAAATTCCAGTGGAAATCATAGGTGAAGAGTCATTAAAATCATAACTCAAATCAAAGCTTAACCACAAGCTAAACACATATAAAATCATTCACTTCATCCTTGAGCCATGACATCCACTAACATTCACACATAAATTAACCACATCCACTAACATTCACACATAAATTAACCACATGTCAGCCATGAGTATGTTGTAGCTCAACTGAAAATATACCTAACCATAAAGGATCAACCATTCATAATTTCAAGATGGTAATTCTAACATCATATAACCAACCTCAAGCCATTCCACATAACACTAAAAATATATCACCACTTCATAACCTTAATGGTATACCATTCTAGTAGCATATTATAGCTCAAAACACTCCACATACACGTAGAAATGATATATCAAAGTAGACTTACCGAAATAAACATCATGCAAATTCTACAACATCTGTTGTATAGCCATTCGATCTGCTAAACGGGAAATCGGTCAAAGTTACAGTGTTGCCGTTCGAACGCCCAGGAGGGCCGTTCGAACGCCAACAAGGCAGATTGACCTTCTTCTCCAATTCAAAATTTCAAACCGAAACTCCATTAATAAAACTTAAAATCACCATCTAACAACCTACATGCTAATAAAATCTCACCATAACTTCCAGAAAGTTAATCTACATCATAACAAGATAAAACCCTATGAAATCGGGATTAAATATTACTATTTACTAATCATGTCATTAAAGCACTAAATCAAGTAAATCCACTCAAAGTAAACCACAAAATCAAGAGCTTTACTATAGGAAAATTTAAATTTTGAAAGTCCATTACCTTATCCCTTGATTAGGCTTGGATTTGATGGTCACCCTTCTTAAAAACCTTGCAAATAGATAGAGTTTAAATTAAACTCCATTAAAACCGATTTAACATAGAAAAACCTAATGAAAAACTTAGATCTAGGGCTTCTGGAATATAAAAATCGGATTTTTAGGTCTAGGGTTTGAAGAAGAGATGTAAATCAGTAGTTTTGATATTTAAAAACGAAATGGTAGATCTAGAAAGGATTAAGAGGAAATCTAGGATTTAAGCTTAATTAGAAGAGACTTACCTTAAATACCTTTTAATCCGGGCCTAATTGGGGAATTAGGCCTAACCTCCCTTTCCCAGCCTATTCCCAAAATGGAAATGGCTCAAGTCATCATATTTATAGTAGGGTTTGGGGTGTGTATGGGTAAGTAGTGGGGCATAAATTAAATAATAGGCTAAAAATGGGTATTTTAGCTATTTGAGCATTAATTAAACGTGAGAAAATTATGAAAAATTTTGGTAAAGGCGTGTGTTGATGTCTAGGTTAATTTTGTCCAAAAACCCAAATTTCGACGGTGGGGCCCACAGGGGTCCCGCCAAACCCTAATTTTCGGAAAATTAGTGAAAATTCAAAAAAATCCCAAAAAATCAGATTTGACTCAAAATCACTTAAAACCAATAATTGTAAAGTTGATTTTGATTAAAACCATAAGAAACACCATTTATCTTTGAAGCCACCAAATTAATAAGAAAATGAGTTAACTAAGCAATAACCGACGATTAAAATGAAACGAAAACCGGTTTAGAAATGAGAATCCTTACAGTAGTCAAGTCTAGGAGTATAGTCATGCCTCATTAGACCATGAACTACTCACAATTGGACCTCAATTCTTTTGAAGCATATATGCTCCATCCACACCCCAAAGTTATGGCTCACAGGGGCTCCTGAACCAAAGTGGTTGAGATTCTAACTTTCATTATCAACAAAACCTCTTTTATTACATTATAAGGGACCAGACATCTTTTAATTCTCTAGTCTATTCAAACTCATCTCATGGGCCAAGGAAGCAGTTTTACATAGCTCTTATCCTTAGAGAGATGGAAGACCTTAATCTTATTTAATACCAAACCCTTTCCGTCTACATAGCTAATGTCACGACCCGGATTTTTAAAAGTATTTTTAAATAGCACGAATGGTAAGTAGTGAGATTTTTTTTTCTTAAATACAAAACAAACCTTTTGATTAAATATCCAGGTCATGATAACTGGGGTTCACAAATACGAATATCAAATCATATGATATTATTTAACGTTTGAAAATTCATAAAGACCAGCTCATCCATCTAAGTACAAGTCTGTCATCCATCTAAAAATAGACAACTAAGTTGACTCTCACGCTAGAGAAACACTTACGTACCGGAGTTGCAGAAACGTTCTTCTTGTGTTTGCCTGTCTTGATCTTACTTGTCGTCGCCTGGAGAATCTGCATCAAAGCAAACCAAACAACAACCACAACCACAATAGAGCATCTCCGCCTTCAGGAGAAGAGCTTCCAAAGGACAAAAGGTTTTATTAATATTATTCGGATCGGGCCAACATCACCCGATGTTAGTTGCCTACGTACTCATCAGACAACATCTCCAATGTTTCCAACAAGATCGGATCCAGACGTAGTTCTGCCTAATACTACACTATACTAAGAAGCATAGCAACACACATGCAATGCTTAAGTATTTTAAAGCAACCTACATTTATGCAAGTCATTTAATCGTTCCACTTGTTCTAATTAAACAAGCAATATCAATCAATGTTATTAATTATTTCTCGAACCATTGTTCGATAATTAATATCCTCGTCTAATCCCAAAGACAGACAGACTCATCAAATGTCAACCTTAATGACAAATGATAACGAAACACCCTGGAATCCACCAGGAAGTACCATCACCCCTCCTAGCCCATGAAGGACCTGACCGGAGTGGAAGGGCATGGCCCACAACTACACCTGAACAGAAGTGGCAGGAAAAGCCAACCAAGCAGGAATCCCAGCTAATCCAAATGCGTGTACACTAAAAGATCCTCAATAGATCGAAAGTGAGCCCAGCTCACGCACAACTCCCTCCAATGGGGAAGTGCAACTACACGGTCAAATCAGCAGCTCCTCAAAAGAGCTAAAAACTTAGAAAACCATTTGAACCCTATCTTGCTCATCTATAAGCTAAGATTTTTGAATGACTATCCCAAACCCTATTAGTCCCTTCTAGACTAGGGTTTATAACTCAAGAATGCCATCGGTTCATCAACCAAGGCAAACTGTCAGGTCAAAGGCTTCGTTCACTCTATGAACTACCCCCAGACCCCTCAGAAGTATATTAGTCTTTATCTTGATTAGGCGTTCTCCCCCAACCCAACGGCAACCCATGTCTCTTGATTAAACTTCATTAATCTTGAGTTACCGATAAAATTAAAGCATCAACAATAAAAGCATGCACCGGCCTAACCAACATAAATAACTTACATTCACACCAATGCGTAAAGAATGAATAAAGGCACGTTGCACTCATTTGCAGGGCTAGGGCTTAACTAGTTCAAGCCCAAGAGTGTAACAACTCTAACGTATCCCGCGATTTACATATATAACACTCTAGTCGATTGATGTACTCAATTGCAGACACGAGTAATCTACAGCCCTAAACCTTGAGAACGAAGATCATTCCTCTTGTTTCCCATGACACTATGACCTGATAAGGTCTTCGTGTCACTTACTAGTCACACCCCTTCCTTTTGAAGCCGTTCCATGTCACTATAACGTACCCTAACGCTTAGTGGTTAGGTTATTAGTTCAATAGAAACGGAAAATACTGCCCTTAAGGGCATTAGGGTAATTCTACCCCTTAGGTTATGCTACCCTCCCTTGGGTCATTCTGGTCATCACACTACCCTTTTATTAATTTAAGTCATTGACCTCTCACAAAGCTCCACTCCTAGACTGACCCACGCTTCCATTCACACGAATGTGAGCGGATCCACTCTAAGGGGTATTTCTATCATTTGGTTTAAGGCCTTAATGGCATCCAATAGGTCCAAAATTCAACTCAAGGTACTACGGGCCTTGATGGACACTGTGTAAATTTCCTGGCGTATGACGGGGTCGTAAACCCCTTGAACCAACCCAGGTTTTGACTAATGGTTTATAATAAATCCTAAGGGCAAAAGGGTTAATTAACTGCTCACTAGGATTTTTCTTCACTTAGAGACTTGGCCTATAAATAGTTTACCCATTAAACTATCACTAAGAATTTTCCTAATTTTTAGATCCACTCATAGGTCTCTGAACCGGAGCCCCAAAGTCGAGTAAGTTAATATTGTATGATAAATAACTAATAAGGGTAAAAAGGTCATTTTACAACATCTGATATTTTTACTTAAGCTGAAACTTTGTCAGAATACTCCCACGCCACTCAAGGTTCAACAGTAATTTTCTAGGATTTTTTTCCAAACCTAAACCCTACTGAACCGGACCCGGTCCAGCACCGCCCGCACTGCGGTGGAGGAGGGGCTGCCCAGGTGTTCCCAGGCCGCCGGTAGACAGCGGAACTGACAACATCTGTTCCGCCACCGCCTGGTGACTAGCCGGCAGCCAAAGGCCGCCCTTTCTCTTTTCTGTCCTTTTTTTTTCTTTTTACACTGCAGCGAAATCGCTTCCGCGGCTAGGGCCAACGTGATCCAGGCCGGCGCAGCCAGGGCCAGCGCGGCCTGAGCCTGGTGCGGCCACGGTGGCGCGGCCTCAGCCAGCGCATGATTTTACTTTTTATGTTACTATTCTACACCGGCCCAGCAACCTGCTTGGAGGCAGCTGCGTGCCAAAGCCTGGCCAGCCAGACGCTGCCGCCAGTCGGTCGATGGCCGATGACGGCCGGTGGCTGGCCGGCCGGCGACCGGCCAGATACGTGAAAATTTTACAAAAACTGAAATTACAAAACAGTTCATGCATTGTTCAACTAAATAACAAATTACAGAAATTTGAATTTATTTAATAAACTTTAATTAATCTTCACTCGAGTACTAAGGCAACGATCCTACCTTA
Source organism: Saururus chinensis (assembly GCA_035235625.1). Lineage (NCBI taxonomy): Eukaryota > Viridiplantae > Streptophyta > Magnoliopsida > Piperales > Saururaceae > Saururus > Saururus chinensis. The sequence goes on along the minus strand of CP141143.1, from coordinate 30,945,461 downwards.
ATTGCCGATTTGTTGTCGATCCACCGCCGCAAAGCTTCACCGGAAAAATCCAATGCCGCTCTCTTTCGCTCCAAAAATCCCTCTTTTTCTGCTCTGATTTGGCAAAAGACCCCCAAAAAAGCCCTAATAATGCCTCTTATAAACATGGGGATTAGGGTTCCTAATCCCCCTAGAATTTTGGTCAATTCTCCTTACTTAGAGACCCTAATTAGGCCTCTAAAAACTAATTTCGGAACTCTAATTAACCGGGCTCGCAAGACGACTTAAACGGGCCAAATACACATCTAAATCGGGTAAATGGGCCCTATACGATATGTTCAACTTCGAACAGTCATATCTCCTTCATCCGAACTCCAAATCACGCGTTCTTGGTGGCGTTTCGAAGCTCTTTCTATCTATTTTCTAATAGAATTGGTTTCAGCCACAAATTCTATCTATAAAGGAGGTTATTCTCCTAATAATTGCAAAGGGTTAAACACCTTATTTTCCACATATTTAATTTTCGAAAGTTGGGAAAATTCAGGATATTACAGCTAAAGACTCACTTGAGAAGCCAATTTGACATAAGGATCCTCTATCTTTAAGTGTCTTTATTCAACAGTCTTGGGGTACAATCTATTACAAAGATCTTTACACACACAAGGGCACATATACCCAAACATCATCAGTTCACAACATCACATATAATTGCATTCTATGCATTCAATATTATGGTATTATGTCTTATAATTATAGCCTAACACATATAATATTCATTGCTAAAATTTACCCAAAACCAACTTATTTTCGGTAGACTTATCGATGTGTTGGTCAAGTCACTGATACCCATTGGTAAGCCACATAAGCGTCGAACCCTTGTTGACAATGGCAATGACTCATAAGTAGCACTCTGACGTGTCGATGCTCATAAGTGACAATATCATCATCTTCTCCATTACATTGGTAGCATCATCAATGTGTTGGTAGATGTGCCGATGGTAGGGAAAATTAGTTGAAAGTGTCACAACATATTCAAAGTGCTTGTAAAAGCATGTTGTAACATATTTCATCACTTTTACTATCCCTTAATAATGCTATAACATGGTTTCATAAAATTAAATACTCAATTAACATAAAACTCATGATGATCATCATCTTAACAGGAACATAACAGAAATACATATTTTCATGATTTCATAATTCAAATCACACATGAATATTCCATGTTAAATCATAGTAACAAGCTTAGTAATCTTACTTATTTCATGGTATAAAAATCCTTCCTCATGCGCGATGTCGATCAATCACTATAGAAAATTACTCCCTCCATTGATTTCTCTTCATTTGGAGAGCATGTAATCTTCTCCATCTTCATTTTGAGAGGTTTTTCAAAGAGAAATGGAGCTTAAGGGCTTCAAAATTCACTTATAAGGGAAATAAGATGAATTTTGGTGTAAAACTGTCAAAGTGGGTAGTTTTTTAGCAAAACCACGAAACTGCTCTAACCATCGGCACTCCCATCGACATGTCTATAACATCGCCAACAATAACCACTGGTTGCACCAAATTTAGATGGTCATAACTTCTTCATACGAACTTCGATTAACACGTTATTTGTGGTTTTATAAAGATATCTTTGTCTAATTTCTAGCCTCAAAACTTTAGAATAAAAAATTATTATAAAAAAGTTATAATATTAAGAGTGTCCAAGGGTCAAATCATCTGGTGTATGCAAGTCAATGACAACACCTTAGGTCCAAGTACATACAATGATAATTTCTTCATCCAAACTTCAATTTGAATATTCTTAGAGGTGTTTCGAAGCTATGTCTATCTAGTTTTCATTCTTAAAGGTTTCACACTAAAATTCAAACCATAGTATAAGTTAGTTAATTAATAATGCTTAAAAGTCATATTGACTATTTTTCACATATACTCCAAACTTGCTTAATTTTGCATCTATTATAACTTCCTCATCCGAGCGTCGATTTGCACAATCTTGGTAGCTCTACGAAGCTCGTTCTTTCTACTTTTTAAGAATAAAGTTTTATATCAAAACCCTATGTATAAAGGAATTTATTATACCAAGAATATCTAAGGGTCAAACTCACTTATTTCCAAGTGTGCAAGTATCAGGAATTCTGAAAAATTCTCGGGTACCACAATTTTGTTTTGCTATGATTGAGATTTTTCTTCTCTTCGAACAAACCTCTATTTTTCTCTGCACAGTTGGAGCAGCCAGAATCATTTGGGACCTTTTGATGAGCCTTTTTATCCAAATTTTCTCTAAGACATTCATGACCCTATCTAGGTTTGGTAAAATTTTCAAAAGTTTTCTTTAAGTTATCCCTATTCACCTGCCTATATATTCATGAAACCCATGTCCAGTTGGCATTGACCTTGTTTTTTGGACTTTTTCTTTGTAGTTTTCCTTCTGTAAATTTTTAGATTTATTAACATCCTAGATTTGCTCCTATTTTTGTTGTTTTTTTCCTAATTCTATTTGAATTACTAGATTTTTAGGACCTTCAGTTTTGTGAACCGGTGTTCCAAATAAGTTATGGTGGCCCAAACTAAATTATTTTCACCCCAAATTTCTTTTTCCTGTGATTTAGGAGTCCTTGATCGCATGGAAAAGACATGAATCAATTTGAGTTAGTTTTCACCAAGATATGACCTTAGTCTCCCAATTTGGGTTGCATCTCCAGAAGCTAAACCAACCCGAGTTAGAAACCGAGTTCTTTGGACCTGACCTGAGATAGGAACTAAATTTCTTGGACCCGAGATAAGTGGTAATGATTCCATCTAGCTATTGTTAGTATCCATAGACATGTAATTAGTGATATGTGAATGCTATGTAGGATCACACATGAGCATGTGCATTGATTTGAATGTTTTTCAGTAACTTGAATAAGTTATATGTGATGCATGTATAACAATGGCATGTATTGTACATGATGTGTTATGTATAATTGTATACTCAACATAGTAGGAAACAGGTTGGGTATGGAATTATGGTAACATATAAACAAGATAACAAGAGGAAATACAATGGGTAGTAGATAACATGATGGTTATAAATGGGATGCAAAGACAACTCATGATCTTGGTAAGGGTTCATTATTACTACTCGATTTGTACTTTTAGCTCAAAGGGTTATTGGAGATGTAATATGTAGACATTAGGGTTGGTGCCAAAGGCATTTGGGAGGCCCAAGATCTTTAGTCTCTTTGGTGAAGTTTCCAAAGATAACTAGAAGAAAGATTGATTTAGTAAAATTGATGGGTACGTTCTCAGTTTTGACTCTTTTGAAGTATGGATATTTCTTACATTAAATTGATCAAAACATGTTGAATAATTGTGTAATGTTGAAAGTACAATTGGTTTTATGATTTTTTGTACATGATGTCCATGGGGTGAAACTTATGCATGTCATTGCATGACATTTTGTATATTTACCTAAATTAAGAAAATAAATGAATTTACACATTGTTTGCAAGTTACATTAGTATTTTAGGCTAGTGTAGAGTTGGAGTAGCTTTGGCTAATGGGTGGTCTTCCACTGTGCATATTTTATAAGCACAAATACAAGACGGTTAGACAGAATCTGGTGGTTGTGCCTCAAACTCACTACTTTGGCAACTTAGGATGTTTATATGTTTATATTATCTCTATATAATTATTTAATATTTTTTTATTATTTGGAGAACTAAGCTGTGACATCCAATGCCTTCCTACATGGGTCCATTTTTTAATACATTTATATAACACAACCACAAGGTCTTATCGACCCAGAGTACCCCAATCATGTGTGTAAACTTCAAAAGGCTCTTAAGTGTCTTAAGCAAGCTGGACGAGCCTAGTATAGTATGTTGGCTGACTGGTTTCACTTCTTGACAGTTTCTTATAAATACAGATCATGACTCCTCTCTCTTTGTTCCAAAACATAGTCCACATGTCACCTATGTCTTGGTCTACATAGATAGCATCTTGGCTATTGGCTCCAATCTAATATTTATTGACAAGTTTATTGCTTATACGGATTCTACCTATATTGTAGGACTTTTTCTCTCCCAACAAAAATATGCCACTGAAATTTTGCAACAAATTTCTATGAAGGATTACAAGCCCTAAATGTCTGCATTACATTCTAAAACCAAATTGCCCCTCTTAGGTGATAAACCTTTCTATGAGATCCCACGTTTTATCAGAGTATTATCGGCAACCTGCAATATTTAACTATTAAAAGACCAAATTTATCATTTCTTGTGAATGTTATGTGTCAATTTATGCAAGCTCCATGTGATATTTATTTCAGGATTCAGAACACATTCTTATAAAACCCGTTTCTACCAATGTTTCTGCCTTTTTTTGCTGATTTGGCAAGGGATATTAATGAACGCCGCTCATTTAGTAGTTATTGTGTGTTTTTGAGTTCTAATACCATTACTTGGAGTGCATTCTATTCCTATTACTAGGAGTGCTAAGAAACAGTTGCTACATCTGCAAAAGCGGAGTAGATGGCCTTGTCTCATAGTACTACTGACTGAATTGATTGGGATAAAATCTTTGCTTAAGGATCTATATATCTCTTCTTCTAACTTTTTGGATGTTTTTTGGTGGCAATCTCTACTATAAATCAAATCCTGTATTACTTACTAAATTGATTTGGATAAAAATCTTTGTTCAAGGTTCTACATGTCACTTCTTCTAACTTTCGGTAATTTTTTAGTAACAATCTTTACTATGAATCAAATCTTGTATTCCATGCTCCCACAGATCATTTCAAGAAAGCATTGTGTACATAAGACCCATTTATATGAGCCTAGGCATTATATGTCATGGGATAACGATCCCATGACACACATAATACAAGGGGCAGCTTGGTTTTTGCTCCTTGCACTGTTAGATCTCAAGCCCATAGTCCATGATGCCTGTGCTTATGCTGACATTCATATAAACTTTTTCCTTTGTACGTACATATTGCAGTTTATCATATTTCTTCTCAGGGTAATACATACTCCCTCTCCTACTCATTAATAGCTATATGAATTTTATTGAATGGTGAAACCCAATTCTATAAAAAGAAAAAATAATCTTAGCATACAACTTTTTAAGTACCCAATCACTTGAATTCAACAAAATGGAGGTATTCATATGAAACAAATTTTTTTTCCTAAATAAAACTATTAATATTGGACAAAAAAAGTATATATTTACTAAAATCTCTGCCTAACTTCATTATTCAATCCTTTCGTGCCAAGATTGAAGTCAATCGCTCCCCTCAACTGTGGAGGAGAGTTAGTTTATAATAGCACCTCATGTAATATTTATTTGTATAGTAGGCTTTTATGTATCTACAGTGGCTAACGTAGTGTGTGTGCTTTTGCAGCTCAATGTACTCTAAATAAACATGCTTTTTAATTAATGAATGATGAACTTCTACACAACGTATGGCGCCCAGGGAATGCTATGCATGGGCTCGTCTTGCTGGTCAGTGGGCCTTCTGCAATTAAGTTTTCTTGGTCACAGTTTTAAAACATGTCATCAAATACTGGCCATTACTGTTTCCCAGCTCTTCAATCTTCCGCATCAAAGTCTGAATCATCGGTGCCTTTTTCCTCACTCTCTGAGTCACTCAGCACGTACCTGGTCGGCACCCTGTTCGCTCTCTGCGGCCTCGGCCTCGCCGGCGCCACGACCTCGTTCGACGACTCAGCCTTCGAAGAATCCACGCTCGCTGAAGCAGCAGCATGGCTTTCCTCTTCCTCATCCTTCTTACCGCCATCAGTCCTACCCAACAAAGACCCACTCTTCTTGTTGAATGGGGAGCTCCTCATCTTCCTCACTTTCTTGTCGGGCGAATTCCCTGAGCCATCTGCAGGTTTCAGCATTTCAGTCAGGAGCTGCTGGGTCAAAACCGGCTTCTTGCCCGCAGCCCCTCTCTTTCGGCCGCCAGCAGGTGGTGGTTTTGCAGCGGCATTGTTGGGCTTCCTTCCTCTGCCCTTCCCAGCTTTTGGCGCGAATTCTATCTCCGACTCCTCATCTTCCTCGTCTTCCGAAATTATTTGCATTGACTCATCTTCGTCGGATATCTCTGTGTAGGCTGTGGGAGGCTTTTGTGCTGCAACCTTCCTGTTGGGTTGCTTCTTCGGTTCGTCAGTTTCCATGGTTGCTGTAGAGCGAGAGAAAAATGCATTAGCTACCTGCGCAAGCTAAATCGAGAGGAAATTTAGATGTTTCCTGTTCAAAGATCAGAGCGAATTATACCTGTTTCATCTTGAGAATCCAAGTTGTATTTTGCCAAACGTTCTTTCAGTTCAAGCACGTCATAATCTTCATCACTATCCACGGAAGGCAGGCTTGCCTGCTGAAAATTGCAAATGAACATGTCATGCGTTCCTCATAACAATACAATAATACTGGGACAAATCAGATACCAAAGCTGAATTACGGGAACAAACCTTCTTCGCTGGGGCTTTCTTGGCACGTCCTTTGCCATTTGCCTTCAATGTCACTTCTGTAATAAAATCATTAGCGCTTCTAGGCAAACAGATTGTGCTGACACAAAAATCAGTTTACAAATTGTGTTTTATCTGACTTACCCGCTTCATTTGTTGTATCAACAGAGGCCACAGGCTCAGTAGCCATGGCTGAAGTGTTGCTCTTACTGTTTGTGTTATTCTTTCTTGAATTCTTAACTTGCCTGGAAACCTTGGAACCACCATTGCCGCCTCCCATCCCTTTCTTAACCACCTCGACCTGCGCTGCATCTTTCTCGTCTTGTTTCTATAAAACAAATGTAACCAAAATGACATGAAAGGCAACTTGAAAATTTATAGAAAAATGGCATAAATTTATAGCACGTACATCTAGCTCCACAAGGAACGCATCAAGGTCATTTGTCCATAATGCCTCTGGAGTTACTCGTTTCAGCTCCTCCACTTCATTTTTCAGCTTATCCAGTTGACTTAAAAGTTCCTGTACCTTTTCAAGGGTCAAAGCTCCAATAGGCATTGAGAGTAGATACTCATAGTCACTGGCTTTTACTCGGCCCACTTCCTCTTCCGAATCAGCTGTCTCCTCACTTTCTTCCGAATCTGCTGTTTCCTCGGCAACAGCATCAATGTTTTTAGGTTTGCCTGGGAGAGGTGAGAAACCTTTCTCCTTCAACTCAAGGAGTAAATCTGCTCTCTTCCTGTTGCTTACAATAATTTCTCCTTCTACCACACCAAGTACGAACCTAACTTTGTTATCCATTTTATGCATTTCCAATTCAAGATTGTCGAGCATGACTTTCTGCAAAATTTATCCACGTTTAAAAAGTTTTCTAAAGAACCAGGAAAGAAAAGAAAATTCTCTAGAAACTCAAGTAACTGACCTTTCTTTTCATGTAGAACTCAAGCCTTAACGGAAAAAATTCTTCTAGAACTGCAAAAAAGTGAGATGAAAAAGGAAAATCAGGAGGACCTCTATAGACCAAACTGACATACAGCATTCCAATACCCACAAATATTAACTTACTCTGCTCAGCATTTTCATATTTCTTAATAACACCTCTTTGATCGAACAAGTGCATGTTACTAGTGCTAATCGATGTGGTCAGCTTGAACTTTTTCAACAGCCCTTCTTTTTTTACAATCTCCATATTTTCTTCTGACAGAAAAACTTCGAAGTGAACTGTTGAAACACCACTGTATTCTTTGTAGTCCTGAAAGACCCAAAAAAGATGTTAAAACAACCAGAGCTTCTAACAGAGTACTTGAATAGTTCAAACAACTTATGCGTTTCTCTTAAAACTACCTTCACAAAAGGATCCTTAGCTTTATCATTTCCAACAACTACAGATTCCAAAAATTCTTTGTAGTCCTGAGTCCATCTCCGGACAGGAAGTTCTGTAATCTTCAAATTAGTGTCATCCACCTCTTCTACAATGCCGCTGACAGCATACGCTTCCTTGGTAGCTAATTTTTCAATTACTCCCTAATTTCAACAAATAGACATCCTCAGTGTGCTGCATGAAAAAAAGTGCTCTAATAGGCTTTCTGACAGTGAACTGCTATAGAAAATTAGTATATATACCTTGAAGCCTTTATACCATGGTTCCATAGGTTTCATGGTCTCGCCATTCAATAGTCGCTTAATATTAGAAACAATGTCCCGGGGATTATAATTCGGAATGTATGAACTCCAACCCGTTCCAATTCCCTCACTTCCATTCACTAGAACCATTGGTAAGATAGGCATGTACCTGAATTGGCAACAACAATAAGAAAAATAAAAGACTATCGAATAGCAGAATAGCTCTTATTTAGATTCAAAAAGCAAAATAGCTCTTATTTAAAATATTACCAGGTGGGTTCTATAGCCTGCCCATCCTCATTCAAGTAGTTTAATAAGGCATCATCATCCTTTGGGAACAGATATCGGGTTAGAGGGGAAAGACAAGTGTAGATATACCTAGCACTTGCATGATCTTTGCCTCCCTGAAGTGAATTACAAATAAATTATCAAATACAAATTTTGGTGGTTATGTCAAATCAATTAAAAAGCTATTCTTTAGCCAACAAGAGTGCACCTGGTGTCGAGTCCCAAATTGGCCATTTGGTAGCAAAAGATTAATGTTATTGCTACCCACAAAATTTTGCGCCATTCCAATGATGGTGCTGGCTAGACTCTGCTCACCGTGGTGGTAAGCCGAGTGCTCAGATACAAAACCAGAGAACTGAGACACCTGTATTCAACAAAATATCATAATTAGAATAATATACTTTTCTGCTCTCTTCCTATAAAAAGTTTTGAGAATGAAAAAGATGATAGTCAACGCACTTTTATCTCTTTGACAAAGTTTCTCTTGAAGGAACTGAAAAGAATCTTCCTTTGGCCTGGTTTCAAGCCATCTACCATAGATGGTATCGATCGCTGTAAATCCGCTATTGAGAATAAAATAAGCTCCTTGTTGACAAAATCACTGTATTTGATCAGCTTCGCCTTTTGATCTAGGTGAGTGCCAGGCTTTATGCAAAAAAAATCATTATCATCATTCCATTCAGTAGCTAGTTGTTATAAATATAGTAGCCCTTCTTTATTACCTCAAACTGACGGAGCCAGTTCTTCCTTGCCTCTATCTTTTTCTTGCTAAATGCTAGTTCGATTGCGTCCCCATCTTCATCATCCTCCCATATGAAGTCCTTCTTATGCTTGGCAATAGCCCTGAAATATTCCTTTCCTTCTTCATCAGTGTTTGTACCCAATCCCTGTGGAAATAATCCCAAAATTAAGTTAAAACAGAGGGGGGAGGGAAAAATAGAATAAGGGATTTCAATGATGGTGCTGAAATAATTAGTTCTCATAAACTCTGATGAGCAAACCTTATAATACTTTATCGTCCATCCTTTAGCGTTTCCTCCCAAACTTGCTTTCCATGATTCATATTCAGGCATTGTGTAAAAAGACAAAACATTCTTTGTTCTATTATTAGTTGCCTACACGAGTTCAACAAACAAGTCCAACTTCAGAGATAACTTACCCACAGCATCTGGACTTGTAAAGCTGGCCAATTGCTAAAACATATTGCCTACCTTCACAATGGGAGTGATGAACTCCACCAAAAATGACGGAATTTTGAGCAGTGAGGGCCAACATGAGTGGAAAAAGTTTATCAGAAGCCCTTTGATGTGGGATCCATCATGATCCTATAACAACACAATATGAGAATGACAGCCCTCGGAAAACAAACAAAAAGTGAGCCAAACACCAACCTGGTCAGTCATGATCATCAGATGCCCATATCTCAAAGACTTAACACTGTCATACTGTTTACTTTGCTGCAAACCAAGAATTTGCTTAATGTTCTGGATTTCCGCATTCTCCATAATCTGTTTATGACTTGCTTCCCTGACATTAAGCAGCTTCCCTCGTAATGGGAAGACACCATAATAGTCACTACCCACAACAGAGATCCCTGCAAGCTGTGCAAGGAAACAAGTTAGAAAATCTTCTCCCATTGTGTGTGAGATGACGCCAGCAATGATTAAAGAAACTACTTACTGCAAGAGCTTTGGCTGAGTCTCCCTCTGTTAAAATCAAAGTACATTTCTCAGAGTTTCTGCCACCTGCTTCATTGGCATCTTTAAGCTTCTCGTTACTAATTCTCTGTCTCTTGCTACCATCTGTCTTTTTCAGTTCTTTACTCTGCTTAAAATCGGCCCAAGACAAAAGACTTTCCACCACTCCTGATTTAGACACTGAACCAAATATGCAGACTTTTACCTTACAATGCTTCCTAAAGGATGAAAAGAAGAAACAAATTAACAGAAAAACGTAGCTCACCTTTCTTCAAAAACTCTTGCGAAAGCTCACATTTTGAACCAAAGGAACTCTGACGAGTTGTCAAGGTCTCCTTTGTTTGGGAATCAAATGCCGGGTTGTCAATAAGGGCGTTGACAAACACCCATAAGTGGTTTTTAACAGTATGAGCCTTCATATTTGCATTTTTGTTTTTTTTATTCACAATGGCCACCACATGATTAGCTATCTGATTAGTGACGTAATCCACATGTGTACCACCTTTGATGGTAGCGATTCCATTAACAAAGCTGACCTGAAAATTACAGCCAATGTTGAAACGAAAGCATGGAATTGTTGGGACTGACTCTTATTACCATTCAAAACTAGTGAGGGGTTACCTGTTGGAAATGGCCATCACTAAGACTTGCACAAACTTCCCATCTGTCATTTACTTTTTCTGAAATCCTGATTACAAAAAATAAATCAAATCAGAAAACGAATTAATAAATGTGATTATAGATTAAACAATATTGCATGAATTCTAAGCCAATAACTAAATCAAACCTTGGCAATTCTTCTGGCTTGAACTTGTTGGCAACTTTCAGGTAAAGACTGACATAATCTTGAAATGACTTAACGGGAACTCGCTTTCCATTTAACTCCACTTTGACAGTCTTCCCCAGAGTACCAGCTATGTCCACCACCCGCTTCTTCATAAGAGCAACGACATCAGCCTCCAGGTTGTCCATGTTAAACTTGGCCAAATCAGGCTTAAATGTGACCTTAGTCCAATTATCGCCTTCCTTGCACTTAGTTATACTCGGCTCTGTTTTTTTTCCCATATTGTCGGTGAAGACCTTCAAAACAAGGAAGATTCATGAAGTAAAGTTGCAAAGAAAATTTATGGGAAAAAATTGAGGGGAATAAGTAATAAAACCATTAATTGTAACCCAGAAACAGAAAATCAAGTATCGCACGTATATTGGTATTAAATTGTAAATCGTCATTTTTTATGCACATATTAAGAAAAAAAATCAAAATTTTAACTTCATCAGATGGTATGAAACAGAGATTTATGTGCAAATAATGTTATAATCATCATCAGAAAACGTATCCAGAACAAATCGCAAATCATGATTCACACAAATCACAAGTCCACCCTTAACTAAATTTGCCAAAGAAAGTCGCATTAAATCAAATGAAAGAAACTCGAGAACGAACCTGCTTATACTTCCTCTGCCGCTTCCCGTCGGCAGTCTGGATCACAAACTCCGTCGAGAATATATTCGTCAGCTTCGCACCATACCCGTTCCTCCCACCAGTGGTCTTCTTCATCGTGTCGTCATAGTTACTGCTAGTCAGCAAGTGCCCAAAGATCAGCTCCGGGACATAGACACCCTCCTCCTGGTGGATCTCCACAGGGACCCCGGCTCCGTTATTATAGATGCTGATGCAGTTTTGCTCGGCATCGATCTCAACCTTGACGGAGTCCATGGAGGGATCCCGCTGCTTGTTGTCGGCTGCGTTGACAAGGATCTCATCGAAGATCTTGTAGAGGCCAGGGACGTAGGTGACGGAGCGGTAAAGAAGACCATCAGAGTCGTCGTCGTAGATCCAGAGGGACTGGGTGTGCTTCTCGATGGAGCCGACGTAGGTGTCCGGGCGGAGGAGGATGTGCTCCAGCTGGGTCTTCTTCTGGTAGGTTTCCTCGATGGTCTTACCCGCCGGGCCGCTGTCCGGTGCCGCGGGGGCCAGGTTGTGGGCGGTAGTGGGCTGGAGCGGGAGCTTCTTCTGCTTGGGGACGGCGGCGGCCATGGCGGATGGGCAGAGAATGTGGCGGAGTAGAAGTGAAGCGGAAAAAGAGGGGAGGGGTCCGGCCGGGTGCTTATGGATTCTTTCAAATTTTGAAATTGATTTGAATGAACGGCTGTGTTTTGAAGAGAGCTATCGGGTGGCTCTTGTCGCTTTTTTTTAGTTTGGGCGGGATTTGAATGACGTTTACGCTTTGAAATTGGTGTGGACTCGGACGGGCCTTGGCGACTAGCACTAGGCCCAAGCCCAGCTGCGTGCCGGTCCTAGGCCGCTATTGTCCAGGGTTGCAAATATTAAGGGCTACCCGCAAGCCCGGGCCCGTAAATTTTTGAGCTTGGGCCATAAAAATAAGCAGTAGGTCGGGTCTGGTTGAGTCGGGCTATGCTAAAAATCTAGAAGCCCGTAAATATAAGGGCCGGGCTCGGGCCTGGACAAAAAAAACTAAAAAGCCCTGTTCAGCCCAAGGCCAACCCTTAACACATTAACACCCTAACCCCAAATTGTTGATCGCCTCCTATCTCCATTTTATTATGCAGCTCTAAACTCTCCTCTAGATTCTCGGCTCTCACTATCCCTATATCTCCACCAGTAGCCTCTATTTTGTTCTGCTACTTTAAACTCTCCTCTCGACTCTCATTTGTCCCAAATCACCGGCTCTCATTGTCCCTAAATCTTCGCAAATCACTAATCACCACTACAATTTGAGAGCCTCATAGTCCCACATCACCGATCGTCATTGCTCTCCACCTTTCCCTTCTCAAATCGCCACTCGTCGATGCACTGTTGTGGTCCTATCGACTTCAAAATCTAACGGACTGCAGCCCAGCCCGCTTCGGTGCTACTGTAGACTCCGATCTCAGTTCTCCACAAGAAAAATATTTTTTTTCCTTCATCCTTTGGTTGATCTATTATATAAGGTATGTGTTTTTTAATTTGTACTTGTTTCTTTAATTTCTATTGGTGTGTGTTCTTTAATTTGTATTTGTCTATGTCCTGTTGTGTTTTTGTCTTTGTTCCTTAATTTCTACTTGTTTGTGACTTGTTTATGTTATGTTCCCATCTTTGTTCTTTAATTTCTACTTGTCTATGTTATGTTCCTATCTTTGTTCTTTAATTTTTACTTGTCTCTATTCTTTAATTTGTACTTGTTCTTGTCTTTGTTCTTTAATTTTTATTTGCCTTAATTCTCTAATCCATTTTGTTCTTGTCTTTGTTCTGTTGTAATTTGCTCTCATCTCTGACTCTCTGTTTAGTTATTTAATTTGTTATTATCTCAATGTTGTCATTTAATTTGTTCTTGTATGTGAGTGGTTAATTAATTTGTTCTTGACTTGTAAGTTCTATTATTTAATTTGTTCATATTTAATAGCAATGATTTGACAATTGTAGGATCTCGGTTTATTTTATTTTATTTAATTGTTATTGTGTAGTTTAATGTTAAATTTGGTCAATTTTGACTTATTTTTGAATTTAAGGTGGTTAACAATGGCTTTAATTAAATTGTCTTTGATGGTTTTTATGTTAAAATAAGTTAATGCAAATTTTTCTAGAATTTTTGACTATTTTCCCAAAAGTTAGAGGGCGGGACCTGCCATGGGCCCCACGTTCAAATTTTGGATGATGGGTCTCACATGACCCTAAAAAAAATCTTATGACAATAATTAAATATTTTAAAATTTTTAGACATCAATTTAGGACTTAAAATAAACAAGTTTTTCATTTTTAGTGTTAAATTCTATTTATACCCCACCTATTTGTTAAGTCTAACCCAAAGCCTACTATAAAGAGAAAGGCATAACCACTTTCCCATTTGGGAAGGGTTAGAATATGGAGCTTAGGAGGCCCTAATCCCAATTTCTAAAGAAGGAAAAGTAATTAAGGTAAAGATTTGCTTAATCTTTCACTAATTTCTTAAGGTTTCTCCTAAACTTTCTAAATCTCTTCTTTTACTAAGGTTTAATCTTAATTTCTACCCATAAAACTATTGATTTTAACCTCTATTTCAAACCCTTATGAAAGGAATTTTATTTTTTAACTCAATAAACCCTAGATCTACATGTTTTCATGATATTTAGGTATTTTTAAGCAGATTTATGCAAGTATTAACAAAACCATATTGTGGGTAGGATTTGAAGGTGTTGGAGCATCAATTTCAAGTTAAAAAGCTCAATGAAGGTAAGAGATTTCGTCCTAAATAGGTATGTGATTTTATATTTGAAATGTGGTAGAGTTTTTTGTATGTTTGCACGAAGTTGAGTTTTAATGGTAGATTTAGAAAAGCTTAATCTTCCTTGCGATTTCTTGGTGTTTTTGTTTAAAAATGACTAGATTTACTATTTCCAGAAATTCTGTTCTAGTGATCGAACGGCTAGGCATTTGAATGGCCCTGCAAGGCGTTTGAACGCCAACACAACATATTGGTGATTTTTGTTCTTTGTTCATTTTTTATGTTTTTCCTCTTAAGTATAATTTCTTATGATTATGAAGAGTAATATATGTCAGGTAAAGCTACTGGAAGGACATGAATGTGATGCTGGAAGCTATGATAAATGTTTAAGTGTTATGTGAATTACATGTTATTCGGTTAAGCATGTTTTGATTTCTTACTTTGAATCCATGTTGAATGATTCCTCATATTTTAAGTATGATTCCAACAAGCTTACAACATGTTAATGGATTATATGCTTTCACATGTTATGATTAAATTATGGGTGATTAATGGTGTCATGTCTAGCTTCAAGTATAGTAATGAATATGTTTACTTAAGTCTAACATGAGATTGCACTTAATTCGAATTGTGTTCTTCGATAATTTTCACTCATGATTTTAGTAAGAATGAGCCATGAATTAACTTATGAAAGCATGTATGTAGTATGTTGAGGAGAGGTTCATAATGCACATGTCTATGCTTAGAGTTGAACACTATTACCATGTACACACACATGTGCGGGCTTTATTTATGGTGATTGCTTAATACTCATGATTAGAAATGATGCATATATGGTTGAAGGGAGCACGTTTTATGAATTATAATTCATGTAGTTATTGTTCACGTATGTATCATGTTACATGTATCATGAGATGAATTTACAAATGAGATTTTATCGAGATTAGTCATGGTTGATCGATTAGATATAATTGAGTGATATTGCTGCAAGATTAATCGATGGATGGCTTATCGGAGTTGGTTGGTCTGAAATGACATGATTTCGATTTGAGTTCTTACTTAGAAATTGGATCCTCCCCAGGTTGAGTCGAGTCGAGTCGAAATGAGTTATGTTGACTCGAATGTGGTTGAGATTTCTTGATAGAGTCATCTGCATCCTGAGAATCCAGAATGGTATGCCTTCGTGCACCGGCTACCACGTGTTCTAGGTTTCTCTTGTGGAATTCGGACTCTTCCACCGAAGAGATATCCAAAACAAACACACTGCTCTAGGTTTCCATAAAGAATTTGGATGTTCCTAGCCAGGACTGTCTAGAGTGAGCAGACTGCTCTAGGTTTTCGTAAGGAATTCATATCTTCCATTTAGATTGTCTAAAGCGAGCAGAGGGGCTGACTACCCTAAACACCCAAGGTTTTCGTAAGGAATTCGGACTGTGTCCAGAGCAGGCAATGCCCTAGGTTTCCAGTTATGAAATTGAACTACATCCATAGCGGGTGGTATGATTGTATTTCTCTCCATGATGGAGATATTCACCGTTGTTGATGATGCATGTGTATGAGATAATATTATGCCCAGTTTACACAGGTTGTGTAGGGATAATTGAGATTATGTAACATATGTAAATATGATTTATTATGAATGATTTGGTATAGTGTAATTGAGACACTTGTCGTACAGGGTGAATGATTTATGGATGAATGAGACTTGAATATGTATGATGTGATTATGTGTTAGAGACACTTCTCATGTAGGTTAATGATTATGGATATGCACGATGTGATTATGTGTAAGAGATACTTCTCATACAGGTCAAATGTTATGAAGGAGAATAAGTATGCATGGATGTGTAGGGTGTGCTTGAGACACTCTTCATGCAGGTTGAATGTATATGCTATAATGTGATTATTCATGTCGTGAATAGTATGTTTGAGATACTTACATACATGATAATTACTTATGAGTAAGTATGGTTACGGTGAGGGAAGTAGTCAGAAATGAGATATTATGTGATATGTAGATCTAATAGACCATGTTGATATGCCGTGGTTGTTTTTCTAATTTACCGTTTCCGTAATCAAAGCTTTACTGAGTTTATATTTACCCCACTTTCTCTTATTTTATTTTGGGGTTACACGATGCAATATGTAGTCGATCGGGATCCTCTGTATAAGGAACAGTTAGTGACTGCTTTGAAGTAGGTGCAACATATTTGAGATTATCTTTCTTATATCAAATGAGTGGCTCTGATAGCTCTCTCTTTCATTTCACTGGGGGCAAAAGGTTGTCTAGTTCATGGTGCCCAATTTTTGCTCTATTCCCCTTAAACAAATATAAATTTAGGTTCAAACAAATCCATTTTGAAGCCCTAAAATGGCACAATGGGGATTGCAACAAGAAATACATGCCAATTGCCATTTTCTAGTATCCTCCCCAGCTGCTTGAAGTGCACGATAGTTGACCGGTCATGGTCCATGATCGATAGTAACATCAAAGTTCATCAAAAGAAACACTATCATTAAGGGGTTGTTTGGATGCTCATGCGATAGAGAAAAAAAGTGTCATTTAGTCATTTCCATGTACTTCTGCAAAGGAATGCAGGGAGAAAGGAGGGACTCTTTCTGAGAACGTTCTTGTAGAAAGGAAAAGGTACACATATCGCAGTTAAAAAACGGAAAGAATGGAAAATATTTTCTTTTTGGCCAAGCTGAGACAAGTATGGGGAAGTGACTAGTGAGATAATATTGGGGTGGGGATAGCAACGTTCCTTTTCTTTTTGGCTAAGCAGTCAGTTCTAATTGGCCAAAAAAATGAGAAAAGGAAGAATCTCAAAGAGAGACACTTGAACTAAATAAAAACATAACACTAATTACAGCCAATGAGAACATTCCATAACAATAATAGAATTTAGATTTAAGGGCCTATCTGTATATATATTTTGTGGGAAATAGAATGGAAATTTTATAACATATCATAGAAGAAAATCTTGGAAAGTGGGGTTTTGTTCTATAAATTGTGAGGGCATTTCCATAGGAAGACGCTTACCATTCATTTTCCCTCTCCTTTTTCTAAAATTTCCTTATGAGGCTGATTTTTTAAATGATCATTTTGGGCCAAAAAGTGGGCTAAGTGTAATACACATTTTTTATAAAAAAAATCATTTTGTATAAAATGTTAGAATCCAAACATGATTTTGTAAAATCCATCTAAAATAGCCGGTCTGAATCCAAACATGCCCTAAGTGTAAAAGATACAAATATGGAGAAAATTGAGACTAAAATGAATCTATATAGTCTGAAGTATTTACTGAAATTTGCGCTCCTTGTTTTTTGAATTTTGAGATAGATTTTCTCATCAATACTGTTGCTGGGAAACCCTTTTTTTTAACTTTACCAAAGAAAAACTAAAATTTTTAAGGTAGCATCCACTCCACTTTCTCCCTCAATTAAATGCAGATCAGAAAACCAGATTAGGACCAGTGAAGACCTGTTTGAAGCTAGAGATCCAATGCAACTATACAAGTATAAATTCAAAATTAACGACCTCCTCAAGCTCATTCACTGATGAGATAGCTGAAAGACTAATTTCATTTCCATAAAACATGGACAACACATATCAGACCAATATGCAATATTTTACTCATATAACAAACCAAGGATGACTGGTTCCTGCCTTATATTACAAAATACCCATCAACTTTGTTTCATATTTCTAACGCAACATGCTTTGGGGTTTCATAACCCCCAGTGACACATATAGGCCATAACCCAACATTACATTCCTTTGTCTTCGGACTCAGGTTCAAAATTTTTTTCCTCACCTGTTGCCCTTTACCAATCAAGCTGACTGAAGACTGTTTTTCCATGAGGTTCACTGATAAACTTCCAACTTCGTTTAGAAGTCACATTTATCTGCTCTTCATAGAGACATGCAAACGACATGTTCATCTTCACATTCAAACAAAAAGATCCCCAATATTATTTAGACAACCGATTTCTGCAACTAAGTTGGCCCGTGAAAATGATTGTCTGTATCTGTACTCAGTTTTGTTCAACTTCTTTAAGCATCTCAACCACTTTCTTCATTTTGGGGCGTTTGGCTGGTATAGAATCCGTACACATCAATGCTATCCTCAAGACCACAAGCATTTGTTTTCTCCAAGCAAATGACACAGTACTTAGCCTTGCATCTAATATTTGTTCTGGAGTTTCTCCACGAACTGGTGCAGCGTGAACCCACTTCACTAAATCAATTCCTTCCCCAAATGCCTCATCAACAGGTAATTGGGTTGTAAGGACCTCTAGCAACACTACCCCAAAGCTGTAGACATTTCCAGGTGCAGTAACTTGCATTGTATAGGCATATTCTGAATAAAGAGAAAACATTGAACTATAGTAAAGTAATATGTTATGTAATAACTATATGATAATTGCAACATGAAAGAAAATACTAAATTTTGATATTAATTTGGTACCTGGTGGGATGTAACCAAATGACCCTGCAACTGCACTTATACTTGCAGTGCCTCTAGATGGGTCTAATAGCTTGGATATTTCAATCTCTCCCAGCAATGGGTTGAAATTTCCATCTAAGAAAACATTGCTGGATGAAATGTCCAGATGGATAATGGCCACATTATGTAGGAAAGCTAATCCCTCTGCCACTCCGGTAGCTATAGAAAGCCTTCTTGGCCAATCGGGTTCAAGGCCACCTTTCGTAGAATCTTGGAGCAGCTGCAACAGTGTTCCGTTAGGAAAATAATGGTGAAGCAATAAGGCAACATCTTCATAGATTACAAATCCAAGAGGCCTGAGCAGATTATTGTGGCAGAGTTTCCCAAGTCTCTCAAGTTCTCTAATCATCTTGTTCTGATGATGGCTTACTGTTCTATCCATGGATTTAAGCCTTTTTACTGAAAGAGTCAAACCAGAAGGCATAACTGCCTTGTACACAACGCTAAAGGCCCCACAAGTAAGCTCATTCGAATCTTTAAGAGTTGCTTTGACACAACTTTCGAAATCCACAGCTTGCTTCAAATTGTCAACGAAAAGATTGCTAGCCAGAATGGAAGGAGGATCTGGGTTGCTCTCAATTACTTCACAAGAAGCCTTGGCAGCCTTTTCATGCTTCTCTCTCATTATAAACAGACGTACAACAACAGTCACAATGACAAAAACAGTCAAACCAGAACTGATCACAGCTAATATGATTCTGTAAGAAACCTTGTGCCCATTTGCATCTTTTCCCTGATCAGAAGAACCCCCACAAGTAGAGCTTAATGGTTTCCCACAGAGGCCCTTATTTCCCAAGAAACTTGATCTTGGACTTTTCTGAAATGGCCCAAAAGTTGGTACAGGCCCTGTTAAAAGGTTATTTGAAAAATTAACCTCTATCAAGCTCAACATCCCTTTAAGTTCTGATGGAATGTTTCCTGATAGCTGGTTGTTTGATATGTCTAGAGAAACCAACTTGTCAAGCTTCCCCAATTCATGAGGGATAGGTCCATGAAGAAGGTTGAAGCTCAGGTTTAATGCTACCTGCAGATTCCTGATTTGATCAATTTCCAGAGGGATATTGCCAGTCAGGTTGTTACTGCCCATCTGGAGTTCAAGCAATCTTACACAATTCCCTATCTCATGAGGTATCTCCCCTTGGAACAAGTTCTCACTCAAAAGCAGAAATTGTAACCTTGACATATTACATAGGTCTTCAGGCATAGACCCATTGAATTTATTGTTGCTAAGGTCGAGCTTGCTGAGGTTTTTCAACCTAAGAAGAGGCTTAGGAATTTCTCCAATTAAACTATTGCTTGAAACAATTAGTTCCTGCAGGTTTGCAAGTCTTCCAAGCTCATAAGGAATAGGCCCCGTAAGCCCATTAGCAGCTAAATTTAGTAGAGTGAGATTAGAACATTGAGCAAGTTCAGGAACTAACTCACCAGACAGATTATTGTTGTCCACTTCAAAGTATGTAAGACTAGTAACATTACCGATTTCTGCAGGAATGGTGCCTACCAGCTTGTTGTACCCAATCCTAAGATTTGAAAGCCTTCTACACTTCCCAACTGATTGAGGAATACTTCCCTCTATCTTGTTCACTGTTAAGATCAAAATTTCCAATGTCCCCGACGCAAATATGCTAGGGGGAATGGTCCCCACCAGCTGGTTAGAATGCAGATTCAAGACTTTAAGGTCTGAAACCAAACCAAGGTTTTCAGGAATGGGGCCGCCTAAGAAGTTCTCATACGCAGTGAACACTCCCAAATTGGTTAAATTTCCCACCCACTTTGGGATGGAACCATTCAATTTATTTGTGGACAAGTGAAAATTCTGCAATTTATCCAAGTTTTGCAGTTCATCCGGTAATTCCCCAATCAATAAATTATCAGAAAGGTTCAATGTTCTCAGGTTTTTGAGACTACCCAATTGAGAGGGTATCAAGCCCTCAAACTTGTTACCAGACAAGTCAAGAAACTCAAGTTCAGACAACCTTCCAAGAGTGTAAGGAATAGACCCATGAAAGTAATTGGAAGAAAGATCCAACCACTTCATATACTTCAGTTCGGAGATGAAGGATATATTACCTCTAAGCTGCCTGTGAGGGAGCATGAGCCAACCTACCGATCGATCCGAGTTGCATCGCACTCCAGACCACGAACAGTAATTTGAACTGTTTGCGTCCCACCCGGGTACCATTAACTCCTCGTGAAGAGCTAGCATGGTCGCCTGGTCGTTGTACTGAGAGTAGGCGAGCTGCACGATTGATAGTAGAGCAAGCAACAAATTACAGAGTCGGCAAAGTGTAGCCATTGATCAAGACTCTCCTGAGAAAGCAGTATACAGTAAGGTATTGGTTCAATGGTGCTCTTTTCACCACAAAATGTTTGCTTTTTGTACAGACCCATTTGCCATTTCTCGGCAAGAAACACAGGAGAAAGCAAAGCCAGAGCAAAGCACCTTAATCTCTCCTCTCGTCACAGAGCCTCGGGGGCTTTGTGTGAACACAAGAATGAGAAACAAAACATAGACACATGAAAAAGCTCCTCCCTATGGAATCTGTTTATGAGGAGATTTTCAGAGTCTTCTATCATCAGAGCTCCGAGGTTTTTGAGGCTTTATCAAAGGGAGCTCTTGAGTTCAACTCCCCTCCTTCGGCACAAAGATTTCATCTTCCTGTAGAATCTCAATAGTTCCAGCCTTGCAGGAAAAAGCTCATTACTAACTCTTCCTACCCAAACGGCCAAACTCCATACTAAACCAACCAGACAACAATCTATGTTTCTTCTCCCTCTCTGGCCTCTCCCAAGTCCCAGAACAAGCAAAAGATCAAAATATGCCCAGTATCTCACTTTAAAAAAGTCTGTTTTTATGGGTGCGAAACAAAAAAAAATAGAATAGAAATTTGTCCTTTACAATAAACGAAGCCTCAACCTTCTGTTCAAAAGGGTGGATGGACAAATTCTTCTTCACGAGGAAAAGTCAGGGTCCACAGTTCTCGACTCTCGTCAAAACCGAAGTTGTCGGTCGTCAAGAAACACATGTAGGGTAGGGATGCCACTAGGATTGGAAAAATATTTTCGCGACGTCTAACACACGTCAAAATTTCACTTCATCCTTCTTATACCATTAATTAAATAGGCCCCATTTAATCAATGGTATGACTTATAAGCCTCACTCGTCAAGGAAGTAGTGGTGCCAAAAAATTGAAGTAGAGTTTTAGCATGATTCTTCGGCATACGGTAAAATTTAACCTACCCTAAAAGGTTCTGTTTGAGTTTCTAAATTCAACTCAAAGTTAGGTTCAAGTTTTAACTTATTCGATTTGATCCGACCTAATTAAGGTTTAAATATAATTTTTTAAATTTTTAATAAAACCCGACCCCACCCTAATAACTTAAGTTTGAGTTTCCAAATTCAACCCAAATAGCTATTCAAATTGAATTTAAGTTTATTATTATATATAGTACTGAATTTGACAAAACTTGCCTAAAACCCAACCCACTGACATCCCTAATACTGGACACGGAGAGGAAAGTTTTTTAGCTATCCTAGAGCTTAAAAATAGAACCTAAAGTGATCAAGCAAAAAAAAAATAAAACTTTAAATTGCTAAACAAATTAGGGTGAAAACTAAAAGTAGCATTCAAGAGTTAAAAAATCCTTATAATGACACTTTTTACTTTTGTTGTGATTTATATGCATTGGATCGTTATTACCTAGCATTTGTGTAAAAAACTTATGATCATTACACCTGATGTAATAGTTTAAATTTATGCAATACTTTTTATTATATTTCACTTGTTATTAAATGCACTTTTCATGGGTAATTAGATGTTTAAATATCAAATTATTTTTCCAAAGTATATGTTGTTAATATAATCTAAACACATTCAGTTGTTTCATTGGATAAGGGTGGAGCCAAAACCTTTTGTGGAGGAGGAAGCAATGGCCATAAATAGGAGTGAAATTTTACCCCCCAAAAAAAAGGGTTTGGGTGGAAAATTTGTGGGCTCATACTTAAGGTCGGGCCTTAAAATTTCTAGTATGCCTTAAATATGGCTGGGCTAGGGTTGAGGGGTAAAAAGCTTGTAGGTGCGTTTGGCCCTCCCTTAAGTATTAAAATAATTTTTTTTATTTTTTAATTGTTTGACATAGGCTAAAAGGGAAAGAAAAATCAAAGATGTATATTTTAAAGAAGATCAGGAGATTTTAAGCTTACAAATCACCATGATTAGTTATGAATGACCCCACCCAAAGGCCAAAGGTTTATTATATTATGTCTTATTGGGTCAACTAGTAGGACCCTACCCAAAGATTATAATTTTTTTATTTAAAAATACTTTATTAATAAAAATAAAAGAGACAAAACGAGATAAAAAAAAATCCGCAGTCCAACTAGAGCCTGCTTAGAGTGTGGCTTGATCTAGACTTTTGAAAGCCTGTTTGGTGCCAGAGTTGGTAAATAGGCTAGCAGGCTGGGGTCAAGGCTAAGCTATGATCTGACCCAACCCAACTCAACCTGGTTTCAGCCTTAGCCATAAATAATTTGAGGGAATCAAAACTAGTTTAAAAAGGAACCTTTGAATTCTATTAAAAATTCTAATGTAAACTAATTATATAGGAGTCTACCTCCCACCAACATCATCACCATATCTCCCATTCGCTCGACAGTTGTTTGATTATAATAATAGTGATATACACCCAACGAATTTTTCCAATAAAACCCTCTTTTTAGGATTTGCTTGGACAAAATATATAAGCATCACACAAAGTTTACTTGGCCCTATATGTTCTATCCATTCAATAACCCACTTGGAGAGTTTTGTCGAATAAATTCTTTAGGTGATTACCATTTTTAACAACAATTGTTATAAAGAACATGTCCTGTTCTAAAAATCATAAAAAAAAATTTAAAAATTATTAATTAATCACCCTTTTAAGTAATCCACTTTTTACTATTTTTCTACATTTGTTGTTACATTGAGTTTATATTTCAATTTTATACTTTGTTCCTCCACCTCCCATGCTACTAAATCAACCATTAAGATTTGGATGGAGCAACCCAAACAAAAGGGTACAAGAAATTCACTCAATGTGATGTCTAAAATTGAATGTGGCTTGTCTTCAATCACAAGACAGCCTTTGGATGTTGTAATTGTTTGACATATGAGATTCTTTGAGGTTATATACTCCCTTTGTCCCATATTAATAGCTCCATTTGGTTTTTCTAAATGAACTAATGAGATTCTTGGAGGTTATTTACTCCCTCTGTCCCACATTATAATAGCTCCATTTGTTTTTTCTAATAGTTCATTTAGAAAAACTAAATGGAGTTATTAAGGTAAACTAAATGGAGTTATTAAAGTGGGACAAAGGGAATATAAGTTGTAAGCATCTTTCCAAGAGTGCAGGTTCACTCAAATGTGTCCCCTTAATTATGGCTGCTAGAATCTTTGCCTTGGTTTATTGTGGATATTTGCTTCATTCAAAAAAAAAGAAGAGAAACAAAGTAGAATAATTTTACCAAATTTTTTTTGAATAAAAATATATTTTAATTTAATTCTACCATTCCTAGGAGCTAACAATTGTCAGTTTATTAGTAAATTTCTCGATGCTACCTTAGTTTAAACGAGAGATTTTCCATATTACCCAGCTGAAGAAATCAATATTTCATATCTCATGCATTTTTACAGTAAATACCATATTACCTGCTTTAGGATAAAATTTCCCTTAGGTTTTAATAAACTCAATCCTCATACAAATCTTCATAAATGAACACTGGAACAGTGCAACACCATTTCAGTGGATATGATTGATCGACAACAATGTGGGGTTTGCCGTCGGGAGGTGACCGGCGATGACTCATCGACAAGTTGCCAAAAATAGTAAAAGCCCATTTTTTACATGACAGAAGCTGTTCTAAGTGAAAAAGCTTCATTTCGGCTGATCCGATCACCCTTTAACCACCATAATGGAGAGGATTAATATTTGAATGCATTACAATGGAGAGGTAGGCATTGATGGCATGTGAGTAGGTGAAAAGGCGCGGTTGATGAACATTGATCCGTTGTTGAGGTACGACAAGCTGCATGTTCAAGTCAAAGAAAGACTTGCTATCAATGGTAATGTGTTCGAAGTATTTGATTCCATCTTCACAATCATCCATTTTGTATGAATTAAAAGATAATGAAGGCCTGCAATCAGTGTTTTCCATTCATAAGAAGGCAAATAAAGAAGTGCTATCATTGTATGGAGAGATAAAAGAGTCTGACAATGGTGACAAACCACCATTAGTGGAAATGAACCAAATTGTCAATAGAGATAAATCACCGGCTCATCCAAGGTTGAAGGGCGTATTGCAGATGGGATTGAATGATACACAATTCACTTGTGAAACAGTCAGGTACAAATGAATTTTAGATTACACGACATTATGCTTTATCGTGCATTCGAGCACATGATATTTACAATATCGTGTTCAACAAAAACACAATATTTATAATATCACATAACTAATGATGCAAAATACAATAGCAACATGTCATAAATTATTTTTAGTGTAGATATAATAACACGACTTGTATTAATATCATCCCATTGATACCATGATAAAATTTGTAAGTGTGTAACTAAATACGCGATGTTGAGTTATATCCCATATTGATAAACACACTAATATCCATTGCAGATTGGGTGAATCGGGAGATTTCAACTCAACAAATCCATGTCACATTCCGTACAACATTCAAATGCCTACCAAACCTATTACAAAAGTCATTCATACTGAATTTGAAGAAATGTCACCAACAATAGATGCGATAAGGACTTCATTTGATAACTATGATCCCCCATATAGCCTTGGAAATTATGATGAACAAGAATTTGAAGAAGTGCGAGGTGATGACCAATGGAATGAGAACAACATAATTGACATGGAAAGTATGTCTGACCATGAAGAATTTGGACACAGTGAGGTTCCCAGTAATATTGATGGTGAGGCCGAGCCATAGTGGGAGACAATCAATGATCTCAATCTATTGGAACCAAATCTTGGTGAGAGCGAGGTAATGACTGGTAGTTTGCAAGCAAAGGACTACCAAAATCTACTCCAATTAGGTGCACGTTTCCTAAGCCTGGTACATTTTAAGAGGGTTTTGATCGAACATGCAATAAAGGCGAATTTTGCATATCAAGTTGTGGATGAGAAGAATAATATGTATACCGCAAAGTGCTTTGAAAAGTCTTACAAGTGGTACATAAGGGCTTCAAACATAGGAGATCATGTGACTGTGACAAGGTTAGTGCCCAACCATTCGTGTGGAATGCAAAGGAAGTCAATTGACCATCCTTTAGCATCACACCTTTGGATGGTGAGAAAATATTACGGGCAATTTTAAGATTCAACATACATTACACTAAAAAGCATAACAAAATATATTTTGAAGCATTAGGGTATAACTGTGAACTACAATAAATGTTGGTGTGTAGGTAAGGCACACTTATGATATTTACAGAGTAGTGTTTACGAAAACATGACTTCTCAATAAGACATGCTATTGGCCACACGAGGCTTATGTAGTCACATTTTTCTAAAACTCGACTTCTTTATCTATCTGGTTACTGATCGTTTATAATTAAACCCTTTGCAAGTATACAAGGTAATTGTACTAGGATGAGTATTTAAGGGTTGTCGAACCTCAGGGACAGATAAATTATTACTAAATCTAAAAAGGAATTTGTTAATTAAAAACTAAAAGCAACTTAAACTTAAATTAAGTAAAAAAAATAATCACTAAATTAAAAGCAAATGATTAATATGATGAAATTTACTTATGAAATCGAATCCACTATAGAACCATAACAATTCCTTAACTTTTAATCTAAATCTAGTGTGAATATGAACAAGTATTCTCAGCTACAAGCTAGAATTACTTCAGAAAGAATCATTAATTAACTTCCATGGCATGAACTATCTTTGACAATAGCACGAATCATCTACACTAAATAGCTATAAGCATGACCTGTTTAATCTTAGTATAACTCATCCAAGTCATTAATTATCTGAACATTAAAACTATTGTATGACCATCTCATCTAAATCACAGAAATCAGAATTGATGTAAATATCAAAACCACATCAGTCTATCATCTACAAGACAATAAATCAACATAGATTTGAATAAACATGAAAATTTCTTCCATTAAAAAGGAAATCCTTATCATACAATTGTCATAATTCACAACTGAGATTTAAATTAAAAAGAAAAGAAACTGAAACTTATCTATAACTTCATCAACTCCTAAGTAAAAGAAAAGTTTAGCCTTCCATTGTAGAAGAAAGCACTTGAATCTCCATTGAAAGCTTTGAGTTCTTCTTCATCTTCTTCTTCCTTCTTCTCTTTAGAAAATCTACTTGCTCACCTCCAATTTCGAGCCAAATATGTCTTTATATAGGCATAAGAACCGTAGGAAGAAGTTCTATATGAAAAGGACTCAAAATTGGTTAAAATAAGGAAACTGCGCGTTATGCCTGTTCGAACGCCCTGCATGCCCGTTTGAACTCCTATACTGCATTTTTCATCAAAATCACGTTATCCCGTTTGATCCCTAAAAACGCCCTGTTCGAACGGCTACACTGTTTTTGCAATCTGGACAGTCCATATTCTGTTCATTAAGTTGTTCCTTTCATGTCCATATTAATTTCCAACTTGTTTATAACTTCGAAACATTGTCCAAATCACTTTAAAGCATGTCAAGAGTATTTTAAATTATTCCAAACATCGTCCAAGTACTTTGATAAGCGCATTTTATCTACAAAGCATTAAAACATCACATTTTAGACATGTAGAATATAATTAAGATCCCAACTTGATTCAAATACATATCTAAACTACTAATAACTACAAAATTATTAATAATTAAACTAAAATATTAATATCTATCTTAATCTAAATAAAATATAACTAACTCTAAATTAACTTAATCTATACTAGCAAATAAGGTAAAAAGGCATATAAAATAGATATATATTTCATACTTATCAGTTACCATGAACACGCTGCTTATAAAGTCCAATTTTATGAAAACACGACTAGTAATCTTTTTGTGTTATTGGGAATACAACCTATTAACCTGCCATTTAATCCTTTTAATGTTAACTACTTAAAATCCGGTCATGCAGGTAAAACACTATGTGATTTAATCAATGGGAACCCAGACAAATCTTATAGCATACTTCCTGCATACGAAATTCAAATAGAAAGATTAAATCAAGCAGTGTAGTAGTTCCAATCAGATCATGTGATATTCTTGGACCTATAGAGGGATACTATTTTAAAATGTATTTTGGATGTTTGGGCCAATTGCAAGAGCTTTTAGAATAGCACTAAGGCCATTGTTAACTATAGATGCAACTTTCTTGAAGAGAAAATATCCTAATTAGCTATTGATAACAATTGCACTAGATGGGTACAATAATATGCTATGTGTTGCATTTGCAGTGGCCGCGAATGAGTGTGAAAAAACTTTGAGCTGATTTCTTGAATTTCTTAGAAATTATTTATTTTCTGATCCTCCAGCCGGGTTTGAAACAATTGTTTTCGATAGAATGAAGGGCTTGACAAATGCTGTTAAACATTATTTTCCCTCTACACACCACAAATATTGCATTAATCCCATGATAGCAAATATGTTGGACAGATTCAAAGACAATTGCCTAAAGAACCAGCTCCATGTGGCAGTTGAAACTTTCAGACAACATGTATGAGGACACAATAAACAACATTAAAGAACATAATCATGAAGCATTTACTTGGCTGGATAAGATAGGTGCATAACAGTGGGCCAATGTTGGATTTTTAGGCAAAAGATATGGAACACTCAACTCAAATAGGTCTGATAGTGCTAATGTAATGTTTAGAAAAGCCAGGTTTATGTTTACTACTTAGTTAATTGATTATACAAGGGAGCACACAACTGCTCTCTTTGAGAAACATTGAACAGATGGACAAAATATGATTGAATATTTAACCCCATTTTCTCGTAAACACATCAAAAGCAGAAGAGAAGAAACAAGGAAAATGCATGTATTGCTGGTATCAATGTATGAATTCTAGGTTAACTTGCTATATCACAAGGTAAAATGTAATTAATGTCATGTGTATATTTATATGTTATCCACAATAACATGTATGTTCATATGTTAAAATAACACGATAGTTGTGAGCATACAACATGTGTTGATGATTAGTGTTTTCGATAACACTATAATATCACTTATCATGTAAAATAATATGATAGTAGTGAGCATACAACATGCGTTGATGGGTCATGTTTTTTATGACACTATAAAATTATTTATCATGTAAAATAACACGATAGTTGTGAGAATATGACATGTGTTAATGGGCTGTGTTTTCGATAACACTATAATATCACTTATCATGCTCTCATTCACATATTATTCATTCAACAGGATGTAGTGAATCTAGTTGAACATAGATGCGAATGCGGAAAGTTTCAACATCGGGGCTACCGTGTAAACATGCGGTTGAACCAATTGATCATAGACACTACTATGTATCAGATTACTATGAAAAGTGGTACTCTACATAAACATATAAAATGACATATCGAAAGCCATTATACCCAATGACAGATAGGCATTAGTGGCACCGACTAGAGCTCTACCTACATTCAACCCACCAATCCCACTCAAGCAGAGGGGCGTCCAAGGAAAAACTGAATAGTCACAACCCAAAGTCAAAGCCCTATGCAAATGTGGAGCATACAGGCAGTTGGGTTACAATCGCAAATGTTGTGGCATCGCATAAGATGACCCTCCAAATGTGGCTGTTGGTCTAAGTACAAGCCAAAGGAGGCAAACAAAAGAGTAGGAAAATGACATTAAGATGGGGAACATCAATCGAGGTTGCCTTATCCACCCCCATTCTTTAGTTAAATGGAAGAAATGTAATTCCCATAATGTTGTAGTTGTGTTCTTATAAATGCATTTTTTTTATGAATGTTGTGTTATCATATATGCACATTGTGTTATCGATAACACAACCTAACTGGAGTTTGTGTTGTTGATAGCACAATCTGTTGATCAATGTATATTATTCATATTGTCTCATGTACATGTAATCAGAAACACGATCAAAGAAATTAAGTGTTACCAATTACACAATACAAAAAGGAGCTACATTGAATATAAGAAAATAAGCTCATGATGCTCTTTTTTAAGTACCCAATTGATATGCATGATTTTTATACATTTTATATGCCTATTTACCTTATTTTCTAGTGTATAATTAGGTTAATTAGGGTTTATTTATATTAAGATAGATATTAGTAGTGTGATTTAATTATTAGTTAATTTAGGTTATGTGAATTATTCATGAGTGTATTTGGATAAAATCAGTGTTTTACAAATGTCTTACACGTTTGAATTATGACTGTTTATGTGATTTAGGTGATGCACACTTCCCAAGGCTTGTGGAAGATGTTTAGAAAAATTTACATTATATTAGACATGCTTAAAAGTGATTTGGACAACTTTATGGAATTGTGGACACGTTGAAAATATATATGGACATGAACAAAAGAGCTTAATGAGCAGAGAAGAAATCTGGACGAGTTTTTAGATAGAAATTGGATAGAAACGTCTAGATTACAGTTACTTGATTTTGGGTGAAATTGAATACAAATTTGAGCAAATAAATTAGGCATTTCAATACCCATTTCAATTTAGTTAATGAAGAACATGTTTAAAGTTTAAAATTAAAGAAAGAGAGCTTATTTTTGTGGCTGCCATTGTTGAATACAAACAAGAGAGAATAAATAAAGGAAACCGGAAATAAAGTGGGAAAAAATTGAGCAACAAGAAAGCTTATACAAGGAATGCTTAAACCTAGCAAGAAGCTCTTATTTTGGGACGGAATTGGGCACTTAAACAAGGAAAGAAGTGTTGTCCAGAAAACTATTTAAAAGCATAGAAGAGATGAGGAGAATAGAACGAACCATAGCCACATTCCTTGAAGCCTATCCTCCGAAATTGATGAGAGAACACTTTGAAAGTGAGAGAATTAAAGTCCCAAGTCAGAGGAACGAAGAAGAATTAAGAAAAAAATTCACAGTTGCGGGTTACTGTAGCAACACTTTTCACGGACGGGAGGGCGAAGACAATGAATAGTAACCCGTAGTTACTGTTCACAGGTACTGTAGCAATCTGAATTTTTGATTTTTTCTTAATTTTCTTCTAAATTGTAAGTTTCTTTTTAATTGTTTTAATGAAGATTTTATTTCTTAGGTTAATAAGTAGCTAAATTTCTTTGCTAAGGCTTGGATAAAACTTCATTAAATTATAGAATTTCATGATTATGATATTTGATTAATTTTTCTTAATGATGAATTTAATGTTAATTATTTCTACCTCTTTAATTAATGATATTGATTTGGATATGAGTTTAGTCATGCTTCTCTTATGATTTAAATTGGTTTTCATTAGTTTTTTACTTGGTTTTGTCTTGTTTAATATTAAAATTGGGTATTAGTTGTGATTTGCAAATCGTGGATACAATTAATGACTTGATTTTAATCTTTTGAAGTGAGGAGGAACAATTTTTTTATATTATATATGAGAGCTTAATGATGATATTTTTCATAATAATGAAAATTGAATTTTAGATTATTATGAGGAGCGTGAAAAAAATGATTAATGATCATGCTTATGAGTTTCTATGACTTAATGAATGCGGATTCCTATGCCTTAGTATTTTGCTTATTTGATAGTGTTTTGTTTATTTTGCATTGCTTTCTTATTCTTAGATTTAAAGCTTTAGAATTTGGATTTAGATAGTTTAATTGTCTTTAAACTCTTATTTGCTTTTATTAGTTACTTTACTCCAATTATTATCTTTATATTTGTTAATTAGATTAGAGTTTACTTGAGTTATATTAAATTTAGTTTTCCGATTTCAAGTCTCTGTGGGATCGACACTCGATTTAGCCGCTTAACTACTATAGATTCGTGCGCTTGCGAGTAAACAATTAAAATTCATCAACACCAATCACTTAAATTGAACAAAATAGAGACATTAATATGAAACAAACTTTTTTTGTCAAATGGAACAAAGGGAGTATATTGATAATTAGATGTTTAAATCGTTGTAGTACTTGTCATCATCAATTTTTAGGGACTTTAGATATCTAATGAAGCAACATTGATTCTTTATTTCCACTCAACTTTATTATACTTAAAATGATGATACAAAATCCATGGGAAACACAAAGATGATACCAAGAGTATATATGCCTAGCTTAATAAAATACTCTGATAGTGAGGTTAATCAAATATTGGGATAAACATGCAACATTTGATTGGCATTGATGGTGGCAACAACATAGTCAAGGCACTGTGGTTGAGCATGAGCTAGATTGATGTTGAAAGTTGTAGATGATGTTCCCCTGATCATGCAACATTTCATCCTCTCATGAACTAAAGTTCTGACCTATAAGATCACTGGAGTGAGTAGCTTCTATGGTGGGGGGACCATTTCGAGTGTTGGCTTCTCTAGGCGACAATGCACATAGGAAGAGGCAACAACTACTAGAGGATAAGGGGCCCGTGGAAGGAGGGGAAAGTCACTTTGGTAAAAGTGCCACAACCATTTTTGTCTTTTTCTTCCCTAAAATTACCTGCAGGGCTATTAGCCAACTGCCTCACTTAGATAACTTGTTTGTCACAATTTTTTAAGTTGATTATATATTTTCCTAAATATGGTGTTTATAGTAAAATTACAATTTCTTGAGAACTGGTTTGAGTTGAAGCAGGAACTAGGTCCGCATTTGGCAGCCCGAACAGGTTTTGAAATGGATAGTGATATTCCTACACTACTTTACACCTACATGCCTTACACCACCTTTGATTAGATAGGAAAAGTAGGTCCCACCTGACAACATAAGATTCACTTGTCTCTATCTAATCATAAGTAGTGTAAGGCCTATGGTGTAGAGAAAATAGAAATATCATTTTTCTTTTAAAATCTTACTGCTAGTAATCATATATTCTATTATTCATACCTAAATAACCCAATTTTTGATGCAACACTTACATCACCACTTTCTGATGCATCACACTAATTTCTGGTGCAACAAACTAATTTCCAACATAACGCACCAACTTCTGGCGCAAGCAAACCAATTTTCTGTGCAACAAACCAATTTCTGACACAACACACCAACTTCTAGCGCAACACTTACTTTACCTCCGGCTCCCTCTCGACAAACATAAATCTTCAAATCAACAAGCAAATAACCAGTTGGCACCCACCTCTTGCCCCTCTAAGGAACATGGCCAGAGGTGGGCGCTTGATAGTGGCAAAATGACCGGTGACTAACAATAAATCTGACTTTTGAAATATGAAAAGTGACTGGTGACATGTTATCTGACTGGAAATGGGCGACTACTGACTTGTGATTGCGACCTGGAATTTCACATGTCATTTCTCTCAATGAGCACGGACACGTCATCCACCAAAAAAATTGCGGTAGACATTAGGACATTGAAATAATGCCTGACTATGACTCTCCACCTTATAGGCGGATGAGAAGGATGATGTTGAAGATTAATGACATGTATTGTCAAATAAATTTGCTAATTCACCTCATTATTCATTCGCACCACTCTTCTCATCTGCCTCGAAGACAGACGAGTCATAGTCAGGTGTTATTTCAATGTCCCAATGTCTAGAAGCATTTTTTTTTGGTGGCTGACGAGACTGTGTCACTGGAGACAGATAGATGGTGTGTGATGATTTACTTTGATATTTCTATTTTTGAACTTTTGTACATTTGTTGTTTAGACTATGTATTCATCACCACCCTTAATGATATTTATATATTGGAAGTATACTACTAAAATGGTGTTTGTTTGGATCTACGCATGAAAGTCGAAAAGCTAAGAGTTTAAGTGTCATGCATATAATTTTGTAGTTGTGTCCATATAAACACGATTTTTTACGAATGTCGTGTTATCGTATATGATAGTATAAGAAAATCGTGTTATTTGTGACATGACATAAGTGAAATTCATGTTGACGATAACACGATATGTTAATCAATTACACGAACTAACTGGCGTTCGTGTTATCTATCACACGACCTAACTGGAGTTTGTGTTATGGATAATGACCCAACTGGAGTGTGTGTTGTCGGAAACACGACCTAATTAAAGTTTATGTTGTCGATAACACGATATGTTGATCAATTACACGAACTAACTAGAGTTCATGTTATCTATCACATGACCTAATTGGAGTTCGTGTAATCGGCAACACAACTTAACTGGAGTGCGTGTTGTTAGAAACACGACCTAATTGAAGTTTGTGTTGTTGATAACACAATCTATTGGTCAATTACACAAACTAACTTTTGAGTTTGGGTTATCGATAACATGACCAAACTAGAGTTCGTGTTGTCGGAAACACGACCTAACTAAAGTTCATGTTGTCAATAGATCTGATGATCAATTACAAGAACTAATTGGAGTTTGTATTATCGATAACATGATGAATTCATATTATGTGTTACAAATTACACGATAAAAATGCATGACAATGAATATAATAGACTTTTTTTTATCACTTGTACATTGTAAGAGAGAAAAAAGTAGACAAGACCCCTCAGTCTGAAATAAAATATTAATACAAAATTTCATATTACATAAAAAAAATTACAACTCATCCGAAGAAGCATCGAACTCCTAGCCAACATAGTGATATCTGATTGCATGAAATCTGGTTGAAGGACTCCTGTGGCTAGCTTCACAACATAGTACATTAGGAAGACCCCATAGTCTTCATTTGTCTTTTAATAGGGACATTTTTGGATCTTCATTAGTGGCCACTTTGTCGCACCATTTATCCTCAGGATCTTCTCCATGATTGTGGCAACATGGAGTCTAATACTGTCGACCTCGACAAAGTGGTGACTATGGTCACCCTTTCTTGGATTATACCACCTGAACCTCTCTCCTTGCATCGGGTAATGCGTAGACAGAAATGACATGTGATGTAGATTGGAATGAAAGCACTCTCGGTGTTTACATTCAGTCGCCTCATCAAGTTGTTGATGATTTTGGGATTGCGTCCCTATGTTGTAGTAGTGCTGAATGGCAAATTTCCTAAATAAGCAGTTCAGATGAACTTCACGATACCTCATATTTCGTTCATCAAGTAGCTGACAAAAGACGTCTATAACCTAATATCATAAAAATATATATTATTGTGTAAGTAATAATATGACAAACGATAAGTCGTGTAAATACAAACATGATACTCTAACCCATCGTTGTTCTGTGATATGACAAGTCTGCTTATCATGTTATCAATAGCACGATTTAGAAATATGACTATTGCATGAATTCACATATCATGTTATCGTGTTGTCGATAACATGATTCACTGGCACGACGTTTGTGTAATTCACATATCGTGTTATATAAAACATGATATGTGCAATTTCGTGTTATCTATAACACGATTTAAAAACACTACTTTCATGTGAATTCACATATCGTGTTATTCAAAACACAATATGTGAACTTTTGTGTTATCGATAACATGAACAAAAACATAAACTTATTCTTACCTCATTTGTTATGCATTCCTGATAAAGCAGAGACACATAACTGGTATGAAGAAGCATCGCCAAAGGCCATTGCTGGTGTGGGTTTACCATAAAATTCTTGATTGTCTCCTGATCTTCACCATGTAAGATCTCCATGTGGAACTTGTGTTGGAGGTCAAGGTCGTTATGTGGCTCCATTGCGACCTCCTTCTTTTCCTTTAGCTTCTTCTCATGCTTCTCAGCGTGCTCTTTGATGTCTATCACACTTTTGATACTCTCTCGTAGTTCTTGATCAACTAGATTAGGAGTATCTGATATGGTAGCTGAGATGGACATGACAATTAATTGCTCAGTGGCTAGGGTAGGAGACTTTGCAACATATTCCTCTTCTGGGGTAGAGACAATGTATGTGACAAGGATGACTGCCAATAGAACTTCATCCCTTGGCCTCATGTTATCGATAACACGCCTTTCCATTGTAGGTCATATTCATAACATGACATAATAACCTAGTTATAAAAAGCTTATGGAATTGTTTACAGAAAATGAAATCTTCATCTCCAGATTGAGGAAAAGATTTTCTTTGCTCTCCAGAATGATGAACAACTTCACTTGATTTTGAAGCTCAAGCCTTCACCCTCACTGACTTCTCTCCTTCAATTGTTGGTGGAGAGGGGAGGGGGGGGGGGGGTGCGACATTATGTGGAGGCTGGGTTTCCGAATGAGGAATTTCTTCATGTGGAGGCTGCATATATTTGATTTATCCCGTACCCACCTTAAGAGAGTTTTTAACCCTTTGCAGTGCAATTTCTACACTTTTGGTGCTCCAACTCCGCTCTCCGTACATGGCTACCTTCTCCAATATGATGTAAAGAATCCCAATCATGACATCTAGTGGCATGACAAAGCTTCCAATGGTGTATGTGCTGGATTGTTATTGTCCTGATATTTGGCCATAGTGTGTTTGAACGGGCACCGTTCTCCTCTATATCGTTGAATGCATGTCTGTCTTCTTCGCCTTCTGGGTAGGCCATGACCCCCAATCAAGTAGGTCTCTTTGGCAATTGGAGTTATTTGTGATACGATGTCATAATCTACCTTTAGCTGCCCGAACTTCTTCTCGTACCACTTCCTCGTCTTGTGATGAGCCAATAACTTCTTCCTCTACTTTTTGTCAATCGGATTAAGTTTAGCGGCCTTCTCTAAAGCAATTGGGTAAACCTGGGAAACCTCTTGTACTTCTGATTACATGGAGGAACTTGGAGCCCATATGGAAGTGTGCTAAAAAAATTAAACCTACATTAGGAAAACAATCCCATTAATGGTGATCCTATATCATGTATGTCATGTAATTAAGAACTTGCTTATTAAACTAATCGCATCATTGATTACATGAGATACTCACATCGTGTAATTGAAGATATATGATACGATAATCTATCGTGTTATCAAATACACGCTAACCTAACTAGCATGTGATCAATAACATGCAATCAAATTAACGTGTTGTCTAAACCACGCTAATCACAACAGTGTATTATTAATAAGACGATCTACCTAAAATACTAATATGTTGTCGTGTTAGCAAGTCTATGCTAATATAAGTAATCATGTTATTGAGAATACAAAATTTACCTGTAGTACGAATGAAGCCCTAATGAGAATACCAGCTATGGTGGAGCGCTCGTCTTCTCTGCTCCTGATGTTGTAGTGGGATGAGGATATGCCACGGCACAATATATCATGAACTGGTTCCGCCTAGTTGTACCTCCCTACAACAACCATCTCATCAAGGAAGTCACACAGAGATGGGGAGATGGATTTGTTACTCTGTGTGATTAAAATGAGGGCTGCCATGTGCACCATGGCCAAGCTTGCTAAGTCTTCATCAGAGACAATACACATGGTTTTTGCCACTTCCTTCAAAAAAATTTCAATGAGATTCTTCTCTAGCTGCTTTCTCGCAAAGAACCTTTTGAAGAATTGCCCCTTTCAATGGGCAGTCTTCCTATTGCCATTGTCCAACTTCAACGGGTCTCCTTTTGCCGCCATTGTCCAACTTCAACGGGTCTCCTTTCGTCATCAAACCCGTGATCAGTGAGACGTCTTCCTTTGCGAGGGGTGCTATTTTCCCCTGGATACTGGACACCTCTTGTGAGTCGTCCCAACACTCACCTATTAGAACATTCAAGAGTGGCCTGGAGATTATGATTGCTCATAATCGTATATTGGGTAGAACCTAGTCTTCTCCAAAATTACCTTGCATCCTGGTGTCGATTCAATGAGGTCTTTTGATAGTCGAAGTCCACCAGGGAAACTGTTTGTTCCCAAACCTGGTCTCCTCCTATAAATTCTCTTTTTTTTCCCTTCTTCTTCTTCTTCTTCTCTTATGAGGCCTTCATTGATTCTGCCATTTGACTATGTTCTTGTAGCCTTCATCTGTAAAAGATGTTATATATATATATATATATATATATATATATATATATTTATATTTATATATATATCGATAATGGGTCATGACCAAAATCAAAGAGTTGCATTGATTAACATTATGTAACTAACATTCAAATACATGCTAAGTTTATATATCGTGTCATCTCTACTACAATAAGATTCCTTGTCATACAAGATACTACAACTTTTCAATGTCGTATATCGCCTATCGTGTTATTGTTAACACGGTATGTATGCTTCCCATAAACGTGCAATAGCACGACTTCTCAATATCGTATATCATATTATTGATAATACAATATTGTGTGTATTGTATTATTGATAACATGACTAAGTATTGTGCGTGTGTATGTCAGTACTACCTATCGTGTGCCCCATAACACAATATATAAACAATCGCGTGTTCAAACCTATGAAAAAAACTAAAATTTGAATAATAGGCCATTACCACGGAAGTCGCCGACTAGTTGATGCCGATGAGCCTCGCCGGATTAACCCCTGGATGGGCTGCTAACATGTGCCGCAAATCACTTCTTTATCGAGGGCGCATGAGTATACCTTGAGGCCGAACCTCACTTCACACCCAGAATGCGCTTCACGGCCCGAACTTTGCTTAATGGGTCAAATTTTGTAAATGTGGAGTCAGAAATTGGACCTCCTATTGCGTTTTCGCTTCTCACTAGTCAGACTTTGGTAATTACTGGTTGGATGGATCACTTCATAGTACTCAATTGTTTCTAGGTAAATGCATTGGTTTGCCCGGTTTATACAATATAAAACCCTAAACCCTAATTCAGGGGTATTTCAGTCCGATTTTTTGAAAATATTGTGTAAGTCTAGGTTTTGTGACATTTTTACTTGAAAACCAGGGAATTTAGAATTTGGGCTTCTTTGACCAGGTAATATGGAAAAAACTCATTAAACAATCTGGGTATTTTTTTGCCATGAAAAAAATCAAGGTGATATACCTATTCAACATATTCCAAACAAATTTAAGCATTTGGAGCCAATAATAAATAAATGATTTCTATATGTCCGTGTAAAACTATGTCAATATTCCAAAACACTTTAAGACTATTTAACTTATACCTCTACCAACAAATTAAGAAGATCTCCCCTGCCTTGCTTGCCCTCCACCACTTGACGATCAGCCGTCGTGGCCGAAGCTGGCCATGATTTTTAAATGTATTTTCTTTAAACGGTGGGGACTCAAAGCCCTGATAGTTGTGAATGTAACCGGAAAGCACTCGTTTTGACAGTGATTGGTTATTATCTTTGCTTATGCCTAAGCACTAAACTAATTAATTTCATTTTGGAAAGTATACCAAGCAGTAATCGGCCATTAACATATCTTCAAGCTTGATGAATAAATATATAGTCAAGTCTCAACCACTCTAATCCATTTAACTCACCTTTGCTCGACGTTGCCAAGACACTCTCCTATATAAATAAAGATACTATTTCGATAATATGGGGTTAAGGTTCTAACCATCTAAGTGCAAAGAGGAAATTGATGATGTCAGGGTGGAATTAGATACAGTTGCATAAATGACAAAAGCTACTGATGTTTATGGGTCGATACAGTATGTGTAAGGGGTACTGTGACAGACAAATGTTCAAAAACCAATGATTCATTCAATCTGCCTATTTTTATCTTTTCCATAAACTTCAACTTGTTGTGTTGCTATAACCTTAGTTATATATGCTGTTGGATCTCTCCTAGTTGATGCCTCATGCTCAAATCCCGTAGGCATATAAGTGTGCGAGGGTGCATAGATTTTACCTATAAAAGAAAAGATAAAAGGTTTCCCACTCCATATTTTAGGCAGCCTACCTCAAAATGCTTACCTCATCAACAGGATATCCACCAAAATTCGATGCTCTTTTTATTCATCTTTCCCTTTTCTCCTATTTTACCATAATATTCATCTTTCCCTTTTCTCATGCAACGATAAGTCCTCGCGCGGCACTGCGTGCCTCTCACAGGGTGCACCAGGCGCCACACCATTCTCAATCCCTTCTTGCCTGGCTTCGCCTTTGAAATTGCCTTAGAAACCTCATTTTTACCTAGCTCATATTTGATTTGGTGGTACACACAAATATTTGCTTAATTATATAAACCTAAATTACACATTAATTAGACATTGGTTTATTATGGGATTTGCCAATATAATTTTTTTACTTATAGTTTTACCTTCAACACAACTACCCTCTCTCTCTCCAGCCTGGGCGATTAGAGCGAAGGCCAAGGAGTCGCCCAAACAATTGAAAACACTCAAAGTTTCATGATTTTAGGGTGTTTAGAGTTGCAACACATTAAGGGAGAGAAGAAAAGGATAAAGAGAAAAAAGATGGTCTCTTATGGTGCTACAACCGTGAATACCTTGAAATCATGGAAATTTAAGGTTGTTCAAGGCTTAGTGCTTTTACTTTGGTGGCCAAAGAAGGCGACAACGTTAAAGAAAAGCTGTTCCGTGAACCAGAAAAATATTCTTAATGCCGAGTGAAGGATGTCTGAGACTTGGTGGACATTTATATGTCAGAATTGGGAGAAATGAAAGGGAAAACCCACATTTTTGGCACAAGGAAACCCCACATGTGACTTTGTGGCCTCACATGCCTTCTCCCATCCTCCTTTTCTCACCATTTTCTTTGGCGAAGGGAAAGTGGACGACATCATGGATGCCCAAAGGAAGGTCCAAAGGTCTTTACTCGTGAGTGAATTCATCTTTCTTTAGGAGGTGGGCGTTTGATCATTGTCGGCACTTAAAGTTCTAAAAGCGACCGGCCTCAGTTCACATTTAATTAAGAAGCTTAATTCCTAATCCAAGGCTTCATAATTGTACTAATTGTTCTTAAAGTATGAAACACTTTCATTGCTAGACCTCACTCGAAACAATATGCAAGAGTGGTATAAAAAAAGTCAATTGCCACCATGATTGCCTTGAAACCTAAGTTCTATGCTGTAGGAAAAGAGGAAGGTAGCCTAAGATAATAAAATCTTTATTTAGAGATCTTGATCTTACTCGTTCAAAGTCCCATAAGTGTCCTTTTGTAGTATCAACATTGCAGCCTTTTTGTCAATATAAAACGCTTTGATAATATGTTGAGTAGTTTGTCATCCTGTGTTTTAGCCAGCCCACCTCCAGATAATGACCATTGATAAGTATGGATGGTAAATATTTACCAATCATATTAAAGGGGTAAGCTGACTAAAAGAGGGAGTGGTGAACTACTCATCCTTAATAGTATATGTAGTGTGCTCAAATGCAGGCCATGTTTCTTATATTTACATTTGAAAAAGGTAGCAAGAGACCTCTTTTTGGCCATATGGATGGATACTAATAGGTTGAAAGATCACAACTTGGATATAGAGCTCACTAGATTTGATCTATCTTAGATATGTCCTAAGCATTGTCATTTATTCGCTCTAAAATTCAGAGTTATTTGTTTTACAATCTCTGAATCGTTAATATGATCGAGGAGCACTTATAAAGTGATTGGATTACAAGACATTTCTCTTTTTCTTTTATGGAGCTGTTTCATTATAATAAAGATAAATGCTTTGCATCTAACTGATTGCCACCATGTTTACCTATAAAACTAAACTCAACGTCAGTTTAACATTACTTTGTTATTAAAGGAGGAGTGTAAAGGATTGAGTGACAAGCTTGTCTAGGGCCCAACTACATTTTTCTAAGAAACATGACCCCCACCTACTGCTACCATGTGCTGTAGGGGTGGGTGGGATCCCATGCCTGTCTGGTTCATGGGATCAAAGGCAGTGCATTTCTCTGCCCAATCGAAGTGATTGGCATAGGCTATTTAGGAGGCAGCATGGTGGGCAGGGCAGATATTGTGGGCCAAATTTATCATGGGCTGTCTCATATCGTTGGGACATGGCTGGTAGCCGATCATCTTCTTTCCACGAGAGCTGTTTCCTGTCCCCAAGGAAAAACTCAGAATCTAACAAAATCTCTCGCTCTTGCAACCTCTTTTTGTTTTTGCACTGAAAAGTAGCATAAACTCATGTAACCTCCGTGTAACTTGCTTCACATTAATCCTTAAAATGTGAGGCAGATGCATTTAAATGTTAAAAGGACGAAACTCTAGTTTAAGGTACGACACTGCTGCACCCACACACAAAAAAGGATAATGCTGCACCTACCAACTATCAAGGTCTTTTTGACAGTTTTAATACATACCCAACAATTCAAAAGTATATCTGCAATTTCTAGGTTTATAATGTTTTTATGTATATTCTACAATGAAAACCAATGTTTATAACTCGATATTGAGACTTGCTTCCAAAATTAAACAAGTTTGATATGATGGTTTTATGTATATACTGCTATGAAAACCAATGTTTACAACTCAATTAATATTGAGACTTGCTTCCAAAATTATTTTAGTTGGACTTCATAGTCTTAATAGGCATTACAACAAAATAGGCTACTAGTGATGCTCTTAAGTGTTGCTAATAGTCTAACAAGCATTGCAAATAGATACTTGCAATGCTTTAGACATTTGCCACGCTTATACAATATTGCCCCAAGCATCACAAATACTAATTTGCAACAAAAAATTACTAGCATCGCTTGAAAATATCTTTTAGTGACACTTTTTTTTAGCGTTGTTAATAAATATTAGCAACAGTTTCATATATGTCACAACTAGAAATTGGTGATGTTTTTTTTTTGTGTCGCTAATTATTCTATTAGCAACATTTTATTTTACGTCGTTAATAGTTATATCTATTAGCAATGCTTTATAGTTAGCATCCGTAATAGCAAAGTATTAATGATGCTCTAATAAATCTTGGACAAACCATACATATTAGCAACATTTTATAGAAAAAATGAAATTGTATAGAAAAAATGTTGCTAACAAAATTATTAGCGATGTTTATTTGGCATAAGAAAAATCATTAAAAAAATAAAAACCATAATAAAATCATAGTTGAATATAGGAAAATTTGAAGATTTACATTAAATACAAAAAATTTACATTTTTAATTTGGGAAAAGTTTAAGAGAACATGGGCTAACGCAGTTGCATGTGAGCCCATTACTCTAGCGTTAAATGCCCTTTGAGTAACGTGGGTCGTCGCATCTAAATCCAATTGTCTAACTACCTGAAGAGGCTCTCCTAAATGGGACTTATAATTTCTTTCATAACAAAATTTGAAGTCATAAATCCATTAAAAATTTTGGAGCTTATATTATTTTTTTAAAAAATAAAAATAAAAATACTATACACAGTCACTTCACTTCTAAATTACATTATTTTTAAATTGCATTGATATGCAATCATTTCACTCCTAAAATTTCCCTTGTTTACTTCAAGACTATCACAAACATGGCCCAAGATCTCCACCTTCAAAGGCTCTTCCAGTTGGTTGAAAGTGTGTTCTCTATCTTTCCTTCTTGATGTTCCTATGCTTCCAAATCTTTCATCAAACCTATACACAAAAATACACATGGTGGAACGAACATTCCACTTGTAAGCTAAAAGCAATATGATCGTGCCTCAAGTAAAACTCGCATGGAAGTAAAACAAACATATGACATGCAATAATAAAGAAATCACATTTCAATCTAAGCATGGTAAATCCATACATACCTATCCTTTATTTGACGTAACATAAGATAACATATAATACTCGTAAATAGCCAAATTGATAAATCACATAGAATTTCGTCCCCCTTCTTTATAAGTGCCCTTAGACTCTTTTTCTAGGAAAAACCTGTCAAAATGAAGAGAAAAATCATAGGTTTTCCAAATCAAGAAGAATCAAGGGAGGGAGTAAATTTTTGCAGGGTTTGGTCGGCATGGCATGTGAGAAAGAATTTTTATATTGTGAAATAGGTTGGATAGCTACCCTTGTTGCTATAATTTGGTTTTGAAGTGAATGCGTATAATCATGCGATAGTATACTCATCATTAGTCAATGTGAGAAGGGTGTGTGTGGAAAGCTTTTCATTATGAATTGATTTGGAGTGATTTTAGGAATTGGGATAAGTCTGCTGCCTCTTCCCGATCATCAGTTGTAACACCCCGCTTTTCTAATCTCGTTTAGCCTACGAGGTTAGAGGTAATCAGATAACCATTCGAGGAGTTTTAGAGGGTTTCAGAAGTTGAAACCTCCGTACTTGAGTAGAGCTCGAAGAAACGAGCGTAACAATTCGAAGAACGTGCGAAACAAAGGTCGGGACCGGAAGTTACGATCTCGACGAGCATATAAAATAGGCGGGACCCACTTGGAAATAGTGTGATTTTCTACTTTAAGTGGGTTTGTGTCGAAGGGCTCATCGATACAAGTCCAACAGTACCAAGAACACGCGAATCCAAATCCGAATCTGGGGTAGGATTATACGCGCATTTGAAGTATAATATGTATTTAAAAAATAAAAAAATGGAAAATGGGTTCCGCACGCGGGCGCGACGCGCGCGACGCGCGGGTGTGACCCGAGCGAGGTTTCGGCGGCTCGGGGTCTATAAATACCCCATTCTATTTTGATTTTCAGTAAGAACTTCTTCTGCCCTGTTTCTGACCGTTCTGAGGCTGATTAAGGCCATTTAAGACCCGTTTCCTACTAAATCGAGCGTACTCTATGTGATGGAGAGGTCCGTTCTCTGAGTCGGAGACCGTATAAGGAGGAAATGCCCCAAGACAAGGAGAGGTTCTGCCCATTGTCCTCGAGCGC
Source organism: Saururus chinensis (assembly GCA_035235625.1). NCBI lineage: Eukaryota > Viridiplantae > Streptophyta > Magnoliopsida > Piperales > Saururaceae > Saururus > Saururus chinensis. Next base: position 30,900,925 of record CP141143.1, on the reverse strand, counting down.
CGACAAACTTCTTTCTCCCCGTTCTTAAGCATCCTAACTCTGATTTAGTCCATCCATGAGGTGCTCTTGACTAAATCAAGTATGTTCTACGCAATGGAGAGGTCTGTTCTTTGAGTCGACAATCGTATAAGGAGGAAATACCCCAAGACAAGGAGAGGCTTTGCCCGTTATCCTCGAGCACCAAACAAGAAATAGGGCCCCGGAGCAAGACGGTGTTCTGTCCGAAGTTGTTGGACTACATCAAGAAAAGTAATCTAGAGTAAGGGAGGTTCTGTCCGCCACTCATGGGTGCAAAAAACGAGAAGAGTCCCTGGCAAGGAGAACATTTATACGTAGTCATTCAGTACAAAACGATGAACGTATGGATGCTAGAGGAAGTTCCATCTATTATCTTAGGATCTGAAGGGGAGGATGCTCATATGAGCAACTCCGAATTCTACTACCTCGCAAGACATGAGGGGAGTAAGCATTTCTGATCTCATGTTTTAATTATAGAATGATGTGTGCTATGCCATGATGTGTGTTTATATGCCATGATGTGTACTTATATGCCATGAGGTATGCTTTCATGCCATAATGTGTGCTTATATGCCTTGAGGTGTGCTTTTATGTCATGATGTGTGTGGTCTCACTCTAGGGTAGAGCGAGACGTGTGATGTGTGTGTCCGGTCTCGGCTCAGTGATAGAGCGAGCCGGTTGATGTGCTCAGTCTCGATTCAGTAATGGAGCGAGATATGTGTATGTGATTTTGATCCCGCTATGTGGTAGAGCGAGATGTACGATTCCGTTAATTTATTAATTTCCGCTTGACTCCGATATATGACGAGTTTTTGTATACTTTCGATTAAATATTTCGGAGATACGTATTTTATATGTATAATTTTGTGATGCTTGTTGTATGTAGTAGCCATTAGGCAGAACTATGTTCAGATCCGATCGTATTGGAATAATATCCAATACGTATGTAGGCAACCACCGACAAGGCAACGTTGGCCTGATCCAAATTAATTATAAATAATATGTTTTATTCTGTTTTACATGCAACAAACTATGAAGCTTCGTTGTGTGTACGTGTTCGTTACAACCTAAGTCTACGTACGAGGAAGCCTTAAAGCTCTGTAGTGCGTAGACGAACGTTGTACCTCTCGCACTCAGACGATGATTCCTGGATTAAGGAAAGAGAAAAATTTTCTATCAGTGGTTTTGTGGGCCCGGCTCGGGTCGGAGGTCGTTACATCAGTATAACTATCAACATGTCAGTGAAAATAGAGAGATGATAGTTTTGGTACTTACATGCATCGGCACATCAGATTGTAACTGGTCAATCATCGGCAGTGAGAATGACACATCAGTTTGGTGTCAATTAGGTAGGCATACCTTGTCAACCCACTATCGCTGAAGTTCAACATGTTGATAGATCTACCAATGGTCATCAATGATATGGCCGACTAGTCAGTGATGTTACCAATGGTTCCTAATAATGAAGATTTTTAAGTACATTTTATCTACATGTCATTTGGTAATCGGTAGTGAGTCTGACTCATTGGTTTGGTGTCGGTTGGGTGGGCATACCTAGATAACTCACTGTTAGTGGAGTTTGACATGTCGATGGATCTACTTATGGTCATTGTTGATTTGGCTGACACGTCAATGAGGTTACCAATGGGGCATCAAGATAAAATAAATTTTTTTCTATGATTTATAACAGTAAGGCTATATAGCACTTATATATAATTGCATGATTTATGGGGATTTTGTGATATATATGGAATGCTGAATAAGAATGTACTAAGTAAGGGTCAGTAAAACTTAATGCATGTGTATGAGACATGTGATGTTGTGATTGGGTCACCATGAACTTATGCATTCGACACATAAGTCCAAGATTCCTAGTGCCTTATTGGCTCTTGAAGTGAGTCATTTATCCACGATAAATAAAAGGATATTGGCTCTTGAAGTGAGTCATTTATCCACGATAAATAAAAGGATATGGTATGAAAAACAATCACGATCTTTCGGCTTTCTAAAGATGAGAGTTATGTAGAGCTACTCCCTTGGCCTAGGTGTCAATTTCAAATGAACAAGAGCATTAAAAAATGGCTAATCCCAGTAATGCATTAAAGGAGGTTTGAACGGTTATGGTAGTCAAGGTTTTGGCACTAGGGTCCATGAGCCCTAGTGAGTGCTCACTTCATGCCGTGGTTGGAGTGGGGCAGGTTTTAAGCAAAGACTGAGGTCGAGTTTGTGAGTAGTTCATGGTTTAGTGAGGTGTAGTTAAACTCCTAGACATGGCTATCATGTCATAGAGAACTTTTATGGCCTACACTTAGGGAGCAAGTGACTCATAAGTGTGGTCATGATAAATGATTATGTCTTTGTGCTTTTGAGCGTGCTTATATAAGATATGAATTGTTTTTATTCATATGCCTTACTTGATGTATTTCAAGAAATGATGATCATGATATACTTATATGATGTTCTTGAATTATGAATGTGTTTTCATTACTTAGTTCTTGTTTAGACATCTCATTGGGTGTATTCGTATATTCAACATCTTTGTGATGCTAATACCTTGCTAGATTAAACGACAAAGATAATGTTGCTGGGTCACTTGACATGTTTAATATTTTCTTACTTAAAGGTAGATAACTATAGACACATGAATGACAATCTGGTTGTATTTGTACATATCAAGATATTTAGACATGTACTCGAGTAAGACCTCATTTCAATTCAAGATGTAATTTGACTTGGATTGCAATTTTACTTTGATTTAGTGTTCGTATGTTAAAAAAATGATTAGCTCATACCCCAAAAGATCTTGTTGAAAATTTTAACAAAAAAGTTTTGAAAAATTTATTTTTTGCTCTTTTATTCACAAAAATGAGTTTAAAAATCTCAGAGCGTGACAAGCAATGTGACCAATGTGTCAATGTGGCATCGATGAGGTGGGCTCCCACAATCAACCAATACTTATTAAGGGTTTGGAGTGTCGATGGGACATCGATGCCCTAGCCGACACATCTATGAAGTTACTAATGGTACATCGACACTTGAGATTTCAAGTATGACTTATGATGATATATATGATACATATATAAATAATATAATAACATGGTTTTCCTTATATTTGGATGCATAAATGAATGATGTTATATATGTATTGTGTTTGGGTAAGTAAGCCCTATGTATGTATGAGTTCTTGCAATTAATAGTTACCTCTTGACTTATGTATGTATTGTGTTTGGGTAAGTAAGCCCTATGTATGCATGAATTCTTGTAATTAATAGTTACCTCTTGACCCTTACAATTCAATGCTCAAGGACAGGATCCTAGTGTATGATTAGCTCCAAATGTAAGTCATTTTAGCCACGTAGATAGAATAGTATGATTTGAAAATGATCATAGTCTTTTGGCTCTCTAAAAGTGGGAGTTTTGTATGTAGAGTTGCTTCACTATCCTGGAAGGTAGGTTTGAATGGATCATAACGTTAAAAAATGAATGATCCAGTGCAATGCAATACAAAGGTTTTGATGATCATGAAAGTTGAGATTCGATCACTTGGGTCCATATATGTGCCCTTCTAGGACATCGCTTCATGGCATGGATGAAGCTGGACATGTCTTCATGAAAAGGTTGAAGTTGAGATTGTAGTAATTCATGGTTTACTGAGGGTGGTTGGACTCTTAGATGTGGTTACAGAGTCATATAGACCTTTGTGACATGCCCTTCAGTGAGGGAGATGGAGTCTTGAGTGTTGTCACAGTATTAATGTGGTTACTTATTTTTGACTTTGCATATAATTGATGATTATTTGTGATACTTGAATTTTTGTTATATTACAATTGCATATAGTTCATGTTTAGCCATGCCTCTAGGTATATTCATAAAATCAGCACCCTTATAATGCAGGTTGGATTGAGGAGTTAATGAGTAGGAGACTTGATGTGTGAGGAAAGGACGATGATCTGACTACTTAACAAATGTAGGATATTTAGTGTTTTATTTAGATGAACTTTTAGTTAGTGTGTATGAATATAGGCACGTGAGCGCTAATATGCAAACATTAGTTGCATATTATGTGCTCTGGACATGTACTCACTCGAGAAAGAATCTATTTGGTTTGTGATGTGATTTAGCCTTGAATACTATGATATTTTGATTTAATAATATTATGTTTAAAAAATGAGTTGCTCACACCCCGAGATAACTCATCGGAAGTATTAACAATAGGTTATGAAAATTTTGTTTCTACTATTGGATTTATGAAAATAAGTTTTAAAATCTTGGGGTGTGACAAAATATTAGGTCATAGGATGGCGAAGATAATTGTGTCGTAGAGCACACTATTTATATTCTTTACTAGTTTTGTGGTAGGTCTCATTTGATAGAGTTCTTTGGGAGTTTTCCAAAGGTGTAAAAAAATGTGAATCCAAATCATGTATAATAGAGGCAAAATTTATTATCGAGAAGTGTGTTTTATAAGTGTGCCCTACAAAAAAATTAGATAGAACATAGTCATGTGGGATCCCATTTGATAGAGGTCATCGAGAGCTTTCTAATGATAGAAAGAACATACAAATTCGAATCGGGAGTGTAAGATATAACATTATAAAGTTAAAATCAACTTAACTTAAAAAATATGGTCCATGCCATATCAATCTTTAGTATTATATTGGCATGTGACAATATATCTAAAAGAATCTAAGTAAATAATTTTACTAAAATATTTTCATATCACATAACAATTCAAATTTGTATTATAGAATATAAAAATATAAAACATGGGAAAATTAAGAATTAAGAGTAAAAAAATATAGGTAAACTAGTCTAAAAATAAAAATTATGTAGTCACCCAATTTACTTGATTTGATATGGTTTACTTCCTGAGTGAAATCCTTGACCTAATTTGCCAAAAAGATTATATGGCTATGTGTCTTTTCAATAGTATAGATGGGTCCCACAACTTCTCCTTCACATAATCAAAATCGTTGAGAGATTAAAAATCTAGCCATGTAACTCAAGGGCATGGAAGGCCGTATGGGTATTGATAAGAGTATTGATGACCATGGGTATGCACCGATGATATGCGTCGAAACAGTTATGAACCTCTAATATATATTAAAAATTATTTAAATTGACAAGATATTATCATAACAATTCTCTTAAAGATATAATATATGAAAAAAAGTTATAAGTGAACATTTAATACCAACGTTAGTAACACACGTTGACTGGGTGGGGGTTGAGTATGTGATCCTTAAATGAAGACCTCCTCATAAGTTTCATAGATGATATGAGTCAATGTTATAAATAAACTCAAACATGGGCCAACTTTTTGTTTAGTACATTAGGCTCATCATAATTGTGTATTAAAAATATGGGCCATACAAACTATTACTACATTTGTTCTATATTAAGTGCTCTAAAACTATTTTATTTTGGAACTAAAAAAGACAGTTAATATGAAAATTAAATATTACGGAGAAGCCCCTAAGTTAGATGTATAAGTAAATACATAATTTTGGAACACTATATTTAGAAAAAAATTATGTAAATTATATGGACCCATATTGATCTCATGTAATTTTTTAAAAAAATATTTTTAATATAACAAAAATATTGTCATCTTTAATCCTATGAAGAGGTTGAGTTTCAAAAGTATTTAGGAGACAAGATTAATTTTTTTGAGGACATTTTTGGTAAAAAAAATACTTTTTTAGATAAAAAAATAAGAAAATAGTTTAATATATATTGGCCGTATCAATAAGATATTACCAATATACATTGCATTTTTCTAGGGGAGTGTACCACCTCCTTGCCATATCGGTTATCACCGATACGGGTACATGTCGTCTAATATGCAATTGTATCGACTGATACTGCCTTCTATAAAGAGTCAAGAAAAATGCAACAAAGGAAATGAGTTCTATACAATAGAACTTCCTGTTTCATTGAAACACAAACTCCTAAATGTCGTACAACCGGCCTAGCAATACTTTCAGTGAAACCCGGCAAGAAGAAGAAATAGGAGAAATTGCCGATAGACAGAAAATTCATATTAGCAGATTTATGTCGGTTAAAATTTGTTAGGAATTGTGTGCCGGGAACAGCTGAATGGGTAGGCTTAGAATGGGATAAGGTGCATGGGAAATTTTGTAGTTCAACAAAAATAGAGAAAATGAGTTGCTGCACTCTCTCCACAAAGCTGCAAGCCTGCTAAGGAATAGTTCCATCCAAAAATCCGGGGCCATACTAATTTTGTTTGATCGGAAATTTTTTTCGACAGAGAAAACCACGAGGGCAATAAGTCTCTTGTAAACAAAATGAAGGCTGTAAGTTGGATCTTATATGAATGCCACTTATTATTTATCATTTTCATGAGGTCAAGAGAAAAATTTATTCTTGACTGATTTTTAAATCAGCAATTGCATTTCAATCAAGAAAAAATAGCAATAGCAAATCCTTAAAATGTAATTTGGAAATCCCAGCCCCACAATGATCGTGTAGAATAATATAAGACGCTCGCAAGGAAAATCACTAGGGAAAACAAACTCCTATTTAATAATTAGACTTGCACTAATGAACTCAAATTCCTTCTTGCTTAATTAGGAGTTCAAAAGAAGGACATTGAATTATAATGTATTTTTTACCGGAAAAAAAATCAATGAATCAGGTAATAAATTGGGCCGACACAATTTGGTTTCTCTTGGGCAAACCTTTTGTGAGACTAGCTAGAGTTTTTTTCATATTGCCTAACCAAGGAATGACATATTCCATATTCCCTGGATTTTAAAAGGAAATGCCGTATGACCTGGTTGTGGACCAAAATACCCTTAGGTTTCACTATATCATATTTTAAATGTTCAGCTTGTAATAAATGCACACCGGAATAGTGCTGCGCCATTCCGGTGTGCTGGGAGTCATCGGCGGTGAACGGAACTTGCCGGCGGGAGCTGACCAGTGGTAACTTATTGACGAGACTCGATGAACAAGAAAAAAATGATTTTTGAGACCGCAAACGCTGTTTGAGTGCTCCAAAAGTTGCATTTCGTAGAAACGATCATTCTTTCACAGCGATCATATAGGATCGGTATTTGCATCTATTATAATGGAGAGGTAGGCAATGAGGGCATGTATATCGGTGGAATGACACGGTTGATGAACATTCATCCGTCGGTGAGCTTCGGCGAGTTGCTAGGGCAAGTCAAAGCACGATTTTCCATCAATGGTAATGTCAATTTAAAGTATTTAATTTCATCATCCCAATCATCTATGATATATGAATTATAAGATGATGAGGATCTCCAATCAGTGTTCTCCATTCATAAGAAGGTGAATAAGGAGGTGTTATCATTGTATGCTGAGATGAAACAACCCGACAACGGTGATAAATCACCATCACCCTCCGTTGAAAGGAACCAGACAGTCAATAGAGCTGAATCACCCGTCGTAATGGCTCATCCCAGCTCTAATGTCAGATTTCATACCGAATTCAATGAAACTCAGTTCACCTTTGAAACTGTCAGGTAACAATATTGAATCTTTAGATTATACGCAATTGGTATATTTCATGTACTCAAGACCAGGATATTGAACTTATCATGTTAAGGGTAAATGATATCATGCAAAGTTATAAACACGACCTATAATATATCGTATTAGTAATTACACGATATACACATGCGATAAAGCAATTATGTGTTGCATCGTAGATATAATAACACGACATGCATTCATGTCGTGGTTTCGATTACACGTCTTGAAATGTTTGCGTGTTAACAGAATACACGATGTCGACTGATGTTGCATTTTTTTAACATGATAATGTGCAATGCAGATTGGGAGAACCGGGAAACTTGCCCTCAACAAATCCATGCCAATCATCTTTCACCAATCCATCGAGTATAGAACCTGAAATAGAAGTCAATCAGAATAGATCAGAGGAATTGTCGCCAATGATGGGTTGGACAAGCACTTCATTTGATAACTACGGACCTCCATACAACCCTTGTAATTACGACGGCAGAGAAGGCGAAGAAGTTGAGAATATGTGGGGTGAGGATCTGTGGTACGATAATGATATAGTTGACATGGAAAGTATGTCCGACCATGAAGAATTTGTAAACAACGAGGTTCCTAGTAATGTTGACGTTGAGGCGGATGCAGATTGGGATACCGTTGATGATTTAAACATGTTGGAACTGAATATTGATGAAGGCCAGCTAATGACAGGTAGCTTGCAAGCTAAGGATTACCAGAAGCTCCTTGAATTGGGTGCACATTTTCTAAGCTTGTTGCATTTCAAGAGGGTCTTGATCAACCTAGCAATAAAGGCGAATTTCACATATTGTGTTGTGGATGAAAACTGGAATACATAAGCCGCAAAGTGCTCCAATGAATCTTAGAAGAGTTAACCCCATTTGCCCGAAAACACATTGAAGACAGGCGAGAAGAAGCTAGGAATGTGATTGTATTGCCTGTGTCACTATATGAATTCCAAGTTAACTCACTACATCACCAGGTACATTGCATTCATACGGCGATGTACATAGCTTGTGCTTAGGGCTTCATATCGTGTTAGGTTACACATGGTATTGTCCTTGAATGTGTAAGCCGCTATGTCTTACGACACGATCGTAAGATGCGTCGTGTACGCGAGACCACGATAAATTCATTTATCGTGCTCTCTTACTCACGATATTTTCTTCATAGGATGTGGTAAACCTCGTTGATCGTACCTGCACATGCAGATGCTTTCAACATCTGGGACTACCATGTAAGCATGCAATCGCAGCAATCGATAATAGACATTTCTATGTGTATGAGTACTATGAAAGATGGTACTCTACTGAAATGTATAAAGTGACTTATTGTGAGCCCTTACACCCAACGAAGGATCGGCACCAGTGGGCACCGGCTGGAGTTATGCCTACATTCAACCCACCTATCCCTCAAAAGTAGTGGGGACGTCCACGAAAAAATCGGATAGAGTCACAACTGCCTCTCAAAGCCCCACGAAAATGTGGAACATGCGGCCAATTGGGTCACAACCGCAAATGATGTACCAGTGCACATGGAGGGTCCCCCAATGTGGCAGATGTACCAACGACAAGCTGAAGGAGGTCAAATAATAGCGCACGCAAACGGCGTAAGGAAGGAGAGCATCGATCAAGATTACCTTTTCCACCCCCGTTCTTCAACTGAAATTTTGTATTTACATCATGTTATGAACAACATGGAATATGTAATTAACATGTATTGGACAACACGACATAATGCAAATAGGGTATACTGTAAATGTATATCATGTAATCGACAACACGACCCAAATTCGGTACGTGTTGCTAATTACACGATAATATCATACGATTATTAATTTTGCAATCAAGAGTGTTTGCTGCTTACACGATATTGGTAATACCATGTGTTCGAACCCACGAAAATTCCATGTTCGTAATGATGCGATTCCCGAAGCGTTATGCCTTAAGCACCAATTCCTTCATTTACCTGGAAGTCCGTAACCGTCTTATCCTGCCCGAAGCACCAACACAACCACACCAACCGATTGCTCGCGCCTAGGCAAATTGTTATTATCTTTGTATTTTTTCACTCCTCTGTAAAGATTAGCTTTTTGGATGATCCTTGTTGAAGCGTGTATGGCTTAACACGATCTGCTCTTGGGCTAGGGGCCAATGCTAGAGGTACTTCGTCATCAGGCTTTCGAGGCTGGGCATTGTCTCGAAACTTTGCTACTTGCTCATCAATGTAGCTACTGAAATGCTTCGGCTTCTTTGAGAGCTGAGCTGCAACTTTCTTCACAGGCTCTTGACCTTGAGCAGGTGGTTCAACAGCGGTGGACTTCGTCTTCCATTGCTCATGAGGTACAATGGGAGGGCTAGGAGCAGCTTTTCTCTTCACTCTGATTTTTATTGCTTGTTTGGGTATTGCTCCTTTATTCGCTTGTTGGGGTGCTTCTGGTCCCTTCAAGGGTTGTTCCAGAATCTCCAGCTGGTCTGTGAACCCCTCACGAGGTTGTTCCAACACATCACAAACTTGAGCCACGACCTCAAGTAGAAGGTCCAGTTCCTCTACCTCCCTGGATTATTCGACGACAACCTGGGGAAGTTCCGGTTCCTCTATCTCCCTGGATTGTTCGTCGACATCCCGGGGTTGTTCTTCCACCTCATGGGGTGGATCCACAACACCCCGTGGTTGATGCACGACCATTTGTTGTTGTTCCATGAATTCCGCATTTATTTTCGTCAAAAATCTAGTTATTATGGTCCTTTGCAACTTCGGACCAATCTTCTTCTTCGGTTTGGTGGCAGCTTGCGGTTGTTGTTTCTCTGTATATAAAAAGTAAGTTATCATGTCAGGTACTAAACGATATCCACACATGTCGTTCTTTACACACACGATACATATTATTATCGTATTCGTATAAATATGACGGAAGCCCAATCGTGCTCACAATCACACAACCACGGAGAGATGGTTCTCACAACTGTTGCTTCAATGATCATGTGATCGATGACACGACAATCCAACCATCGTCTGTCGTACTCAATGATAGGATCTCTTATTGTGTACTTAACTACACGAATATCCCCTAACCAAATTTTCGTACTTACTCAAAATGAAGCCCTCTTCCACCGGCTGAGGGACTTGTATTGGTTGATGCTCGGGGGCAGATGGTTGGCGATCTGCTCTTGATTTTGAAGCTCTTGCCTTTGAATGAATTGAAGGCGATCCTTCAGTTATCAAAGGAGGGGTTGATGCTTGGGTGACCACCAGTTGATTGGGTTCAGTCGGCTGTTCTGTCTCTCGTTCCTCTGGGGGTTGCATATGTTCTATTAGGCTAGTTGCCACCTCTAGATCATCCTTAACACGCCGGAGTGCAGCTGCAACTCAATCCGTGTTCCATCCCCGCTCATCGTATAGAACAGCCTTCTCCAAAACAACTCCACAAATTCCCGTCATGACATTAACTAGCATGACGAATGATTCAATGACGCCATGGCTGGAATGTACATGACCTAACGTCTCGCCATGGGTGGCATGGCCAGGTCTCATTGTTCGGAAAGGCTGCGTACCCACCTTCTTAGCTTTCGGGGTCGCCCTTTGTCCATCCATCAAATGCTCCTCTTCGAAAATTGGTGTGATGCGCATAACAATTTGCGAGTTTGGCTTAAGCCTCATGAAGACATCCTCATACCACTTCCGCATCCGATGATGAGCTAGAATCTTCTTCCTCCCCTTTTCATCGGCCGGGTCAAGTTTATCAGCCTTCTCCACATCGCTCAAAAGTTGGGTAAATCCGGGCCACCTCTTGCACCTCGGGCTGCATGGAGGACCACTTGGAGCCCATATGGACATATGCTCATAAAACCATACCTAGCGGACAATACAAAAGAATATGAACATTAGTCTAAAATGTTCAGTATCTTCAATATAACAGGTTAGTCGTGTTACTTATAACACGTGAAAAGACATGTCGTGTTTTTGGTAACACGATAAATTACGATCGTCTAATGAGACCTCCGTGATATAATACATCGTCGTGTTTTCGAGAACACGATATGTATATGTGCATGTTACATGGCTTATGTCCAATAACACGAGGGAGAGTTGTATCGTGTGACCGATAAGGCGATATTCATCTCTTTAAAACATATCGTGTTATGATAAATACAATATTAGAGTTCGTGTATTATAACACATACGAGCGTTACCTGGAGCACTAATGAAGCCCCTACGAGAATTCCGCCCATGGCGAAACGCTTGTCTTGTCTGCTCATGATGTTCCAGTGGGCTGCCAATATGCCTCTCATAAGCAAATCATGTACGGCGCCTACCGATTGTAGCTCCCCACGACCGACAAGTTATCTAAGTAATCACACAGAGCTGGGGATACGGCTCTGTTGCTCTGCGTGAATAACATGAGGACACCCATGTGCACGATCGCCAACCGTGCTAAGTCCTCGTCTGAAACATTCCTTGTTTCTGCAGCCACTTCTTTGAACAATTCTTCCAGTCCTGTCTTCTCCGGCCGCTTCCCTTGGAAGAACTTCTTGTAGAATTCCCCCTTGCCTTGGGCAGCCTTCCGTTCACTGCTTTCCAATTTACACCGGTTCCCTTTCCACTCAACCTCGTGATCATAGCCACTTCAGCCACTGTAAGGGGTAGTCTTTTGGCCCTTATGTTGAAGACCTCTAATTAGTCATCCCAACAATCACCAATGAGTACATCCAATAGCGGCCTGGAGATTATGATGTGCTCGTAATCATATATTGGGTAGAACCTAGACTCCACTAAAATTGCCTTGCATCCTGGACGTGAATCTACAAGGTCTTTTGATAGACGCAGTCCAGCGGGGAAACTATTCGTTCCCAGACCCGGTCTTCTCTCGTAGATTCTCTTCTTCTTCTCTTCTGCAACCTTCACTGACTCCGCCATTTGATGTAATACTCTAAGTTTACGTCTGAAAATTTGGATATATATATGTCAATCAACAATAGGTCGTGACCATAATCAATAGGCGCGTTGGTTCACACTTTCTAACTAACTTCTATAGAGGTGATAAGTATATGTATCGTGTAATCGAACATACGCTAAGAGGCCTTCTCATACACGGCATTATTATGGTTAAACATCGTGTTTCTGCCATTCTTATTGAGAACACGATATATGCCGTATCGTCTTTCTGATGCAACGATAGTCTGATTCGACAGCCTATGTCGTGTGTGCGAGTACACACTAAATAAAAAATCGTGCATTTAAATGTCCAAAATGTATTACTACAAAACTGTTGTTCTCCGAGCCGGATTAAACACTTATTCGGCCGTTGCTTTTCAGTGATCGCCGCAAACCCGAACTGCGCTACAAACAAGAACCAGCTTTGGGGCATACAATTTCAAAACTCATCTTAGGAGAAACCCTCGTTCCAAAACTCGTTCTTTGCAAACTCAAACTCCTTCCAGAACAGAAAATCCCTAATCTTTGATGTTTTGGTCGGATAGGTCGCAAAAAATTCTCACACACCACTTACACTTTGCTCAAACAGAAGACTTTCCAATTGGAAGTGAGTTTTTAATCGGAACGGAGTTTTTCACTCGGAGGAATCGCCAGCGTCTGACGTCGTATGCCAATAAATGCGACTTTGTGAGGGTTTAACACGATATAAAACCCTACCTCCAGTCAGGGGTATTTTAGTCTAAATTTTAGCTTATATCGTGTTATTCCAGGTCATATGACATTTTCGTTTAAAATCCAGGGAATATGGAATATTTCATTCTTTGACTAGGCAATATGGAAAAAACTCGTGAGACTATCAAATGCAAATGAAAATATGACTACAATAGTGCATATTGTTGTATATGACAGCATGTGCAATTTACATGTGCACTTTCACTAGCAATAATAACATCAGAATAATAAAATATATAATTATTCCAATTTTAATACTAGAATTGGAGTGCAGAGCTGGAGAAAGCTTTATTTTAGAGGATCTTATTATCATTCCTGGGTGAAGGAAAAAACATGACTTATTTGAAATGCTTACAAGAATCTAATCTGCTTGCAACAAGAAAGTAATGCTCTAATGAGATCAATGTAATAATTACCTCTTATTTACTTCATCACAATTTATTTAGATGTAGAATGAAACATTGTGTCTGCACTATTGTGAATAGTTGTTAAATGATGTTGCCTTATTTTGAAGCTCTTGGTTGGACTAATTAATTTATCCAAGCTCAAGTTGTTAAGAGATAAGTTTGCAGCAATTGGGAAAGGGGCAAATGCTATATTGTGGTTTTAACATGAATTAATATATACTGGTCTAATAAAAAATGATAAATTGCACTTACACCCCAGACCTTTAGTAAAATGATACCTATACCCCTTGATGTTTCAAAAACTATACATACACCCCTTATCACAAAACCATTAGTAATATACCCCTATTCACTTAACCGCTAAAGGGGTCATGCGACTGATGGTGAGCGTAACAGACATACCCGCTAGCTCTTCCACACGTTCCCATCGATCTGGCTCCATTAATGGTTAAGTGAATAAATGTATTTTTGTAATTTAAAAATAATAACTAATAGTTTTGTTCACTGCAGGAGGGTGCATGCATAATTTTTAAAATATCAGTGTATATATAATTTAACGTGTATTAATATGCATGAACTAAATGTGTTACCTTCTGCATCTTTTAATTTTTCCAAAGGCTGATTCTCAAGGAGTGGTTCTTGGATTTAAAAGAAAAAATAAGTGCATAATGTACATCATCAAAAGGTTCATCAAGTATAGCTTGGAAAAGGTAAATACAACTGCATTGTCGGAGTATTGCCTTCTAGAACCTGTGCAAATAGAAACCAAGCATTTCAAGTTCATTTCGTCGACCTGGGCTCCAGGACTCCAAGCCTTCCGGTCTATCCATCTTGCAATGAAGCGCAGGAACTTCAACTTTATTCATGAGATCCCCATTTTTGTTCTCCTTGAGGCCTTTGGAGGTAGTTAATTCCTTCCTTTCCTCAGTAGCCAAGGCTGAATCTCTCTGTTGCTTGTCTTCCTCCATTTGCTTTCCTCTTAAAATTTCAAACTTGCTCTTGCTGATGGACTAGTCGTTGGAGAAAGCTGCAGAGTACTTTTTAAAGGCTAGTTAACCGGATAAGGGATGAAATAGGATGACAAAGAGGCCTTGTCCATTAGAATAATCTTGTACGGGTCTCCTGTTACATCGGTGCGGGAAAGATGAGTGGGACGCCAGCGGTTGTGCATCTTTGGAGATAAGCTCTATTGGTCAGTGCTTGAATGAATGCAGCTATTTATCCTCAATGAATTCAGCAGATCCATGGACTGGCTTCTGATTTCCTCCACTTTATCCTATGAGATTTTGAGCGGGCCCATGATCTAGTTTGTCTCTGTACAAGGCCTAAATGGAATGTTGCAAGTTGCAACAACAACAAAAATTGTGGATAAATAAATAATGTAAATGAAGAAAGTGAAATGGGTAAATAAAATTAGGAGATTCCAAGTTAACTGACGGCTTAAAAATGATGATAACTCGGTGTCCCTCAATAATTTGTTTATTTTTTCTTTTAACTATAAGGGCTGAAGAATTTTGTTTAATACTATACCTAGGTATTCACATCCACGGTAATTGCTATGTTTTAAGATTCTCCATCCACCATGATGGATACATCTACAAGAGGGCAACCCATTACATATCACAAACCACCATATATATTTCAACCGGGGACAGTTAAAAACAAGGAGAAAAAACAGAGTATTATGGCCCCATAAGGGTCAACAGGCCTTCAAGCTTACCTCATATGGTTAAGATCTCTAGGTCTAGTCTGTAGAGGATTATATAGATTGACAAATCTCGTGACAAAAACACTAGATTATTATGAAGGAGAATCCACTTTATATCTTAGATTTGATAAGGTTATCTAAGAAGGCAAAGTCAGCATGTGGTTGCTATAATTTCTAATTTTTTTTTGAAGATTCAAGATAAGGGAATTCAACTTAAAGTCATGTGAAGATTCAACCTAAGAACATGTGATCTGTGCATTATACATCTACATATTGGGAGGTAAATTCTAGTCTTTTTTATATGTAATATATGTTATATTCTAGCTTCCCAAGAGCTCAGAAAGTGTCCAAAGACTATCTCAGGCATATAAAATCTAGCAGCACAATCAATTGCCCTGGTCCATGACATATTCCATTAATTTTTGCCTAATCGATCTCCTTCTCCGGGTTAAAAATTATTTATCCTGATCGATCGGTCTTTAGGATATTTTCCCAATTCGAGTCAACTCTAGTCCAATCTATTCCAAACTTGCCTTTTGAGCCCTCTAGCCTATAAATAGAGGTTTTTCATAGAAAACCCGAAGGAGGAGACTTATTCATAGTCAAAGGAAACCTAGTTCTTCAACTATACCTCATCTTGGACACTCATTACACATGTCAATAGTCTAATCTGATGTTGTTTCTTCTTCTCTTGATGCCTAATTTTCCTGGAGTTATTACTTGATTGTGTTAAGGTTAATTGATGAGTGTTTATTCAAAACCTTATGATCAAAGTTCAATATTCTCTTGTTGAATGTTTGTGAATAGCTGGAAAGTAGTTAATTTTTTGTATAGTCTTAGTTGGATTTCAAGAAAAGATCATGCATTGGTGAAGAAGTAGAGAACACGACGAATACACCCATAGAGATTGGTGGTGTGGGAAGTGCATTGATAGTCACTTATGGTTTACTGCTAGTTAGTATGTATAACAGATGAATTTGACATTGTATCAAACTATTTCATAATGCATTTTTTCGAGGGTGACTAGGTACTGTAGTTTTTCTTTATTTAGGGTTTTCTAGGTAAAAAATTGTGTCATGTGTTTGATTTGCTTGTTCATTCTTTGTTCGTCAAGTTACATAAGTTAGGGTTTAAATTATTATGTGTTTTAATTTGGACAAATGATATTAGTAGATTAATTAAATTATTTTAGAAGTTGGCAATCTAATTCAAAATAAGTGGTTAATGCACACTTGAATTGATGCTTAGTGTGGCACATTAACTCTCATAGTCCTCCCCATAGACCCATCTCTAATGTTCTCTCTTACATGGTGACCCTCTAAAAATGATTGTGATATTACGTATAGAAAGGGGAATTAAGTTATAAAGGATTTATAGGTTGCACAAAGGGACAAAGAAGCTATCCAAATTAGAGGCCCAAGTAATTTTAGGGTTGAGAAAGTAATACCTAATGTATGTGAATTTTTCATAATTCCCTTCATAACCTCCCACACTTCCTCCCAAAATAAGGAAAAGATTTTTTACCCCTTCTCAATGTTAGGTCACATATGCTTGCTTTCCTTCCATATGTTGTCCCCTTCTTTGGCTCTTCTCTCTTCTCACCATTTGGTATGTTCTTTCTCAATCATCTTCTTCTCTAAAATTGAAACTATCACACCCCAAGAATTTTCAAGTACATTTTTGAAAATGCAACAACATAAACACGTTTTTATCAAAGCATTTGTCAATATATCAAGGTGTTAGCCACTACTTTTTCAAACATACAAATATCCAATCAAAGTACATAAGTAATCATCAATACCATATTGTAAATCAATTACTGTCTAGTCCAAGTAGAAGACTGAAGGTAGGCTCCACTCTACAACTACAAACTTCTCATTACCTCTAAAGTCTTCATCCTAGGGAACATACACTACAAAGAATGCCAAGTATATGGGTATACTCAGTAGATTACAATGAAAAGAAAATGCATAATCTGATAAAACACACCGATAGTGAATCAGTGGTCAAGTTTTATACCAATGGTATAGAAAACAAAATTCACACATACCTTTTGGTGTCAAGCACACTAAATACATGGAACTCTGATGAAGTTAAATTTGGGTTGCAATTCGAGTTTGGTCAATAAGCAGTGACAATTTCCCTATGAAGACTAGCTTTTGATATGGCTCTAGTGGATTCCTAGGGTTTTTTACATATGGTAGCCTCATTTAGGAGTTCCTACTTGACTAAATATTGGACTACCATGAAGCCCACCTCAGTCTTTGCCTATAGCCTTCCCACATCATCCACAACATAAAATAAGGCCTTATTAAGGCTCATGAACCCTAGTGTCGAGATTTCAACTATCATGGTCATCGAAACTTCTTGTAGTACACTACACAAGAAAAGTTATCTTTTTGTATTATAGTCCATTTGAACCTAACTCTCGGGCCAAAGAAGCAACTTTACATAACTCTCATCCTTAGAGAACAGGTAGACCATGATCCTATTTCACACTATACCCTTCCATTCGTCGTGGCTAAATGACTTACTTGACGAGCCAAGAAGGCACTAAGAATCTCGATCCTTTCATACAGAATGCATCAAGATCATGGTGACTAAACCATCACATTATATGGTTTCATACACATGTATTAGAGTTTACTAACCCTTAGTATGTGCGCATTCAACATTCCATACACATCACAAAATCCTAAAAAATCATGCAATTATATGTAATTGTTATATAAGTCATTACTCGTTATAAATCACAATTAAAAACCAAACCATATGGCCATCGATAGGTTCATCGACATGTCGAATCCTCATTGACAGTGAAATGGGTGGTCAAGTCGACCTCACCAACAAGTCAATAAGATCACCGATGCCCATCGGTATATTCACCGATGTGTTGAACCCTTGCCGACAGTGGGATGATTGTTTAAGTCCATCTCAACGATAGGTCGATAAGATCACTGATGCCCATTGACATATCCACCGATGTGTCGAACCTTCACTAACAATGGGTTGGCTAGGTAAGCGCACCCCACTGACACATTGGCCTCACTACCAATGGCTAGTTAACATGCATGATATTGCATGCAAGAAAGAGTATTGTTCATCCTCTTCCTTTTGTTGGTGTGGTTATCCACATGTCGATGACCTTGCCATTGATTGAAAAATTAAGAATAAAAACTCCTTTTTCATTCCAAACTTTTCTTTAAATCAAATGTGATAGGAATCATCTCATAAAAGAATATCAAGCCATTTGAG
The DNA here is from genome assembly GCA_035235625.1 of Saururus chinensis. Classification (NCBI taxonomy): domain Eukaryota; kingdom Viridiplantae; phylum Streptophyta; class Magnoliopsida; order Piperales; family Saururaceae; genus Saururus; species Saururus chinensis. Next base: position 30,882,346 of record CP141143.1, on the reverse strand, counting down.
ACACAACATGAACATTAAACTACTCATAATTCAAATTTGCAATGAAAGCACCTTAAAAATAAAGTATACTTCAACCTAGACAAATTCACGAATTCATGATCATCAAAAGCCTAAATAAAATAAGAAACTTGAGTGTTTTTCATAAAATCAAGTGTAGATTGCAATCCAACCTATTTCGATGTGAAGTTTTCTCTTTCACACAAGTTTTCTTCTTGGTCTAAACCCAGACTATAGTCTCCCGACATTAGGACTCTTTAGAGACTCCCCTCTCTTTCCCAATTCTGGATTTCACACTATTTGTAGTATAATAACTACTTATGAAGTCTAGTAACTACAAACTACCTCATTTTCTGGAATAATCGATGCATGCAGTTATCATCGATAGACCATCGATGTGTCGATGCTTGCCAACAGTGACAAACATGATTTTAGCAATAACTCACCAACGTATCAGTGGTTACCAACAACAAAAAATAACCTTTTTTTATTTTTTTGTAATAATAATGCATTTTTCTTTTTGAAAACATGGGGTGTCACATCCATATTATTAGACCCTTAGAGAGTCTATGTAAAATTATGAATAAGTCCAAGTTTAAGAGCCAATTTAAGAGAGGAGGTATAAAATGTTTGAAATTAGGGAGAACCCTAATCTAATCTAATCAACCTCCCCTTCTCCTCTCCAACATGCCCCTCTCCTTTTTTCCCTCTCTTTTGGTTGGTAGCTAGCAAGGAAGAAGAGGGGTTGCTGCCTCTCTCTTCTCCTATGTGGATCATTCCTTGGGAAGCATGTCACCAAGAAAAATGAAAGGGATCTCTAGGGGTGGACTCTAGGGCATTATTTCAAAGCTTCTATAACCTCATGCTTGTGGATTAAGTGATCTATACATCGATCCAACAAGGTACTCCTCTTACTTGTTTAATTGAATAGTTATTCAATTAATTGGGGCATTGAGGTTAAGGCACATCTAGGGGTGATCATCCCCAAACTTTAGTGAGTTCTCTTTCCATGATTCAATTTCTTGATGACTCATGCTCTATGTAAGTTCATGATTGAATGTTTATTTTGTACATGTGAGGAGATATATAAAAGAAAGGAAATTTTCTCAATTGCACCAATGCCAAGGGTCTCTGCTTCTACATCTTCTGTTGCGTCACCATTCTACAGTAGTATTCCGCCCAGATAAAGGTGTTTGGCCTTTGGATTTGAGACAGTTGAGACTTTCTTTAATTTAGTTTTTTCTTAATTGAATTGGGGAAAACCCTAATTACTTTCTCCCTTCAATTAATTTCTCAGGGGTTTTCAAATATACATGAAATTGAGTTGATTACATGTTGATTGGCCATATTTGTTATTTGGAATTTTTTAATTTGGGCTAGCTTAAGCCCTTGTTGGCACTTTGGCTGTTTTATTTGATCACCCAGAATGCAATCAATTGCCTCTAAAGTCTAATCGATCATTAGGGGCCTTAGCCTAAACAGGAACATGCAATCAATTGCCTCTAAGGTTAGATTGATTGCCAGGGGCCTCGATCTAAATGACAATAGGTGATTGATTTCCTCTAAGGCTCAACTGAAATTTGTGCCTTTTCTCTTCCAATTAAGCAGCGATTTTATGCAATCATTGTATTTGATTTTCATTCAATAGCATATTTAAAAATTGTTGATTGCTTGTTGAATGACTCATATCCAAATTAATCCATCAAGTAATGAGTGTTCTATATCATGTGTATTTACATATTTGTTAATTGTCTTAATTTTTAGTATAATTTGCAACTTGGCTCGCAAAATGGTCATCTCTTAGTTTGGAAAGATTGAAAGTTGAATGTTGACAACTACTTGGTGTGAAAGAGGAGGATCTATAACATCCTAACCCTCTCAAACCTTGCACATGTACTGGAGTAGGTCATTGAGCAATGCCCTAAGAACAACACTACTACACAAAAGAAAGCCTATGAGAAGTTGAAGGAAGATGATACCAAGGTCAAGACCACCATTTTAACTTTCATGGAGCCTAAGGTTTAGAGGCTCTTTGAGAGCATAAGACTACCCAAAGAAATACTAGATTGAGGCAATCTCTGTGAGGTATGAGTAGCAAACTAAAGCTTATAAAAGGATATTCCATACTAAGTACCAGAACTCTACAATGGAAGAGGGAGATGATGTGAATGAGCATCTCAGTGTCATGTTCATTATTGTTGATGACTTGGAGACCTAGTCTATCTAAACATGATTGATCGAAAGCTGACCATGGAGGCCTTGATTGCAAAGGTTAGTCTTAAGCAGGAGAGACATTATTGTGTTAATGCAACTAGGATTTCTACTGCAAAGCTGTTAGGGGAAGGGCCGCAGGAGGTTGGAGAAGCCTCGTGGTGAGCCTGACATGTGGATGTAAAAATATCAACTTTTTATGTCCATCACAATGAAATCACATGCATTCAAAGAATAACATGTATATAAGTATTAGATCAATTAAAAAAATTAAGATTAACAATAATCAAAGTATGGATTAAGATCTACTGACCTATAGGGGTTGAGCCCCAAGGATGTGACCGATCACCCAAAATCAAGATTACACCTTTGATGGAAGTATGAATGAGATCACTACTAGCCTTGTTGCATGGAAAGGAAGACATCGCCCTTCAAACTCCTCTTGATGTGGACCACCACCTCTTTGCATGCTTCCCTAGGTGCACCAACACAATGGAGAACGTCTCTCTTGGTCACCACGTGAAGAGGGAGAGAAGTGGAAGGCCAGTGGCTAAACCCTAGCCAAAGGGGAGCTGCGGCCTTAAACTAGGAGAGGGAGAGAGAGGGCTGCCTCTCTTCTTCAAGTGATGGGGAGAGGGGCGGTTGAGAGATAACATGAGAGAGTGGGGGAGAGGGGGCTAGAAGCCCCCTTTTATATCTAGGCTCTTTTCTTCAGTTGGGCCTAGTCTAAATGCCCAACATGACTCTTCTAGGCAGACTTTACTATGATATCTCATTCAAGAGTATGGGCATGAGTCCACAAGTCCATGGAGGTTGTGCACATCTATCATGACCATGTTCATGAGGAAGCTGACCTCTAAAATGTTCAAGCAGGTCCCACACTAGGTCACACACATGGTTAAGCGCCCACACGATATATGCTATGCATGCACCCCTAAAATATAAGTAATATATATATATATATATATATATATATATATATATATATATATATATATATATATATATATATATATATATATATATATATATATATATATATATATATATATATATATATATATATATATATATATATATATAAAGTGAGTGTGTGCGTACCAAACCACAATGACATATATATGAGGTTGTGGGTCCATCCCCAGGTACCTAGAACCATGATTGGTTCACCCTAGCTGGTCCTTAGACCAATATGGGGCAAGTTCACAACTTGGTCCAATAGTGTGCAAAGTTGATCGTGCACCTGTCACTTATATATTATCCACTTATCAATTGGAAGTTGGAAAGATGGTGATGAACTACGATCGGTCCAAAATTCTGCCACCATCTTGTTGCGGCTTGCCCAGTATGCCTTTCCAAGGCCTTGCTCGCACTGCGAATAATGGCCGTGTAGAAGGGGGCAATCAGTTTGCAGCTTCTCAACCAACCCTTGCTGATGCATACGAAGTACATGATTTTCATTCCCAAGTAGGAAGTTGCATACCATTAGCTGAGATGCGTATAGGAACAATGGTACATGCTATTGAATATAATCCAGGTCAAGGCGCCAAGCTGGCTAGAGGAGTAGGAGCTTCTGCAAAAATAATGAAGGAAGCAACACTACAATGTCTTGTGTAGCTACCTTCTGGTGTTAAAAAACTCATTGTTATGAACCATAATTCATCATTGGCACAAATTTAATTGACTCAATCTCAATCCCAGGAATCCCTCCACACTAGCTATGCATGTCCCTAATTCTGCTCACTAGTCTCACAATATCTTCTGTACATAGCAACTTACTGATATGTCATATTGTATCTATAGTAATCTACTAATCCTTCATATTGTAATTCAAATATACATGTAATCTATATAAGTGGAATGGAAAACATGTCCCAATTGCTGATTGCATTGGGTTTTCTCACATGGAAGCATAAGCAAACATGTGACAGAGACCTTCTCCCTTCATGACATCCTCTTCCTCAATGTCCACCCAAACCATGCCCCCTTCAGCGAGTGCTAGCAACATGACCTCCATTTTTCACGTCATGAAGGCAATTACTCAAGAGGTCTACATTAAACTTGGTGCCTCTAATTATTTAATTCGAAAGATGCAAGTTATGCATGTTCTTCGCTGTTATGCCCTCCTTGGACTTGTTATTGGCACTTTTCAACGTCCCTCTAGCGATGACTCTTCTGAGGATGTTCTCAAATGGCTATGCCTTGATCAAATGGTCTTTGCTTGGATTGCCAACTCTTTGTCTAAGGGCATGCTCACCCAAGTTATTCACTGTGAACCTGCAGCAGAAATTTGTTGGTGCCTTGAGACTCATTATGGCACTCTCACCCGTTCTCACATTCAACAGGTCAAGTCGGACCTTCACTCTTTATCTAAGGGTTCCCTCTCAGTTATAGATATGGAAGGCAGTATCAATACAGATGATAGTATCGATGACCATGGATACAGGTACACGCCAATGATATGCTTGGTACACGCCGAAACGAGCGTGAACCCTTTGATAAACATGAACAAATATTATAACAAATAATATATTATCATAATACTTCTTTTAGAGCTTAATAAAACCATGGAATGCCATATTGACTGATACGAGTGCTCAAATTGATTAATTTTAGAACCATGCACTATTACTCCCTTTGTCCCATATAAACTATTACTCCCTCTGTCCCATAATAAGTGCTATGAAATTAGTTTATTTTAGAACCAAATAAGATGCTTAATATGAGTCACAAGAATATTATGGAGAAACTCATACGTTAGATGTTTAAGTAAATGCATAATTGTGGAGCACTATATTTAGAAAAAATAATATGTTAATTGTATGGACCCACCTATATTGATGTCATATAATTTTTTTAAAAATATTTTTAATATAATAAGAACATTGTCATCTTTATACCTTCGAAGAAGTGGGGTTGGAATTGTGTTTTTATTTTTAGGAAAAAAAATTTAAAATTTTTTTCCAAACAAAATTATTTTTTAAATAAAAAATAATAAAATATTTGAGTATCGATATGTATCAGCTGTATCAATACGATATGACCAATATGGCCAATACATATAAGATATTTCTGTGGGGGGCAACTGCCCCCTGTACCGAATCAATGTCGGCCGATATGGGTACTTATAAGCCGATACATACCTGTATCGGCCGATACGGCCTTCCATGGTTAGGAAGTATATCTACAAGGCAAAAGCACTTGGCCGTGTTCTTGCCAGTGCTGGGAAACCTATTGATGATGATTACTTTATTTTGTGGCTTCTGAAAGGCATTTGATCAAAATTTGATCATATTGTTGCTGCTATCAATCTCTCTCATGACTTCCCCTCTATCGACTAAGTCACTGCCTTGTTATTTGACTTCGAGCTATGACTACAAGCACCTCATCTACCTCTTGATACACCCATGGCCATGTTTTCCTCCAAGGCAACCTCGGTCTCACCGATCTCTCTCTGGTAGCAACACGCATCCAGCTCATGGTCGGGCATCTCCCTCTAGACAACATGCAGGCTCGTCTCTTGCCCCTCAGCCTACCATCCTCCCTTCTTCGACTCGTGGACGCAGCCAGCCCTCTCATCAAGGTCATGTGCATGTTGCTCCCTTTACTGGTGATGCTTCCTCCCTTTATTTTTGCAAGTGTGGCTACCAGAATGATCATAAGGCGAACATTTGTGAAACTATTGAACTCTCTTCTATTGATCCCATACAATCTTTTGCCACCATGCATCTTTCGGACCACCATGATCAAGCTTGGTACCCTGATATAGGCACTACCAACCATATGAGACCAGATTCGTCCCTTGTGGAAGGTATGGATCCTTATGCCGGTTCTAATGCTATTTCTATTGGCAATGGTGGCAGTCTTCCCATATCTCACACAAGCTCTGTCTCTCTCCCGGATTATTCTCTTAAACTTGCTAATGTTCTTATTGTTCTAACTTTAAGGAAAAACCTCATCAGTGTCTCTCAATTTACTAAAGATAATATGTGTGCTTTTGTTTTTTATACTTGGGATTTTGTCATAAAGAATCTGCAAATAGGGAAGATGTTGTTGGAAGGATCTAAGAGCGGTGGTCTTTATCCCATTCATGGCGCATCTTCCTCTCTACCACTTGTAGGACTCCTCTAATAAAGCAAGTGATATTAGGCATGCACGACTTGGTCATCCAGCCCCTCCAATTATTAAGGCTCTCTCTCCTGCCTTGGATGTCTCAAGACCACTATCCAATAAGTATTGTACTAGTTGTAAGCTTGCCAAGGCATCATAGTTACTATTTTCTAGACAGACTTCTTATTCTAATGAGCATTTTCATTCTCTTCATAGTGATGTATGGAGTCCGGCCCCTGTTGCTTCTAATGATGGTTTTTGATTTTATTTTATTATTGTGGATGAATGCTCTTGCTTCACGTGGTACTTTCCCCTTCAATGAAAATTTGATGTTACTTCTACATTTATTGAGTTTCTTACTCTTATTCAGAATCAATATAATGCCCATGTAAAAACCATCCAGACGAATAGTGGTGGAGAGTATACTAGTTATTTTTTTCAAAGTTTTCTCAAGTCTCTTGGCATTGCCCATATATTCTCTTGCCCAGGCGCACCCGAATGCATACACTGACATCTTGTCGACACCGGCCTGACTCTTATGGCACATGGTCATGTGCCTCCTTCCTATTTGAGTTTGACCTTTGCCACTGTGGCTTATTTCATCAACCAGCTGCATTCTCCATACCTCTCTCATCGGATGCCCTATGAATTCTCTTTGACTCTCAGCCCTCTAATTCACATTTACGGGTTTTTAGTTGTGCATACTGCCCTTATTTGCAACCATTTGGGCGTGGAAAATTGGACTTCAAGTCCATCAAATGTGTGTTACTTGGCTACAACGGGTGTCACAAGGGCTATTTATGCCATGATATTATTTCCCTTTGCTGTCCACTTTTCCTCTCCAGTGGCATCTCTGAATGTGCACTTCAAGGTTCCCCCATTCCCTATTCGTTTATTGGAGACATCGACTCCTACTTGCAATGTTGTCCCATGTTCTTCACCTGCGGACCCTGCTACCCTCGTCTCAAATTTGTCTCCTATTGCCAGCTCTCATTCTTCCTCTGATGCCACAATCCCTGCTCTCTTCTCACCACCAAGCCCTTCGCCTTCACAGCTGGCCACCTCCTCCTTGTTGCCCACCCCATTGCTGCCTTCTCCGTCACCCCTCAGTCACCCCATGGTGACTCATTCTCAAGATGGCACATAGCAGCCAAAGGTGTTTTTTGCCACTAAGCATCCCATTCCCACATGTTTATTGGATGCCTCTCCTCCTCACCCATGTGAGCCTACTACTTATAAGCAAGCATCCTTTGATCCCCTTTGGGCACGGACCATGCAAGATGAGTTTTCAGCCCTCCAACACATTTGTACTTGGACTCTTGTGCCATATCATCCATCCATGAATGTCGTTGGCTGCAAGTGGGTCTACAAATTAAAGCTTCTTACTTATGGGTCTGTTGTTTGGTACAAGCCTCATTTTGTTGCTAAGGGCTTTAACCATCGTCTAGGGTTTGATTTCGAAGAGACCTTTGGCCTTGTTGTCAAAACTGGGACAATTTGCCTCCTTCTATCTCTTGCTCTCTCCCTTGAATGGTCGTTACATCAACTTGACATCAAGAATGCCTTCTTGCATGGAGACCTACACAAAGAAGTATATTTTCACCAGCCTCTTGGTTTTGTTAGCTCTACTCACCCTAATCATGTGTATCATCTTCGAAAGGTACTCTATGGTCTCAAGGTGCCCCCTTGCGTCTTTTTTTGTTTACATTAGGATTTTCTATGTGTCCCTACAAAACCTCCCTATTCATTTGGTGGAAGGGGCCTCATATGCTGTTGCTTCTTATTTATGTGGATGATATCATCCTTATTGGCAATCACTTTTGTCTTCTCCATGGGCTCATCACTCAAACTCTCTTGTCAGTTTGATATGAAGGACTTCGGGCCCCTAAACTACTTTCTTGGTATGAAAGTTACTCAGTTCTTCCTCCTCTCTTACTTTATCACATACACAATACGCCATCCAGTTAGAGCATTTTGGCCTTGTTGTGGCGAAACCTGCCAAACGCCCCCTTGCTGCTAGACTGCACCTCTTTGCAGGTGGCTCTACCCTTCTTCATGATCCTTCTCTCTATTTCAAAAGGTCAGATCCTTGCAATATCTTACTATGAGTCATCCTAAACCTGCCTTTGCAGCTAATCATGTTTGTCAATTCATGTGTCGCCCATGTACCCTTCATCTTAACATTGTCAAACATATATTCTAGTATGTGAAAGGCATGTTGTCTCTTGGTTTGGTCTTTCTTAAGTCTATTGACCTTCATCTTTTGGGATTCTCTGATGTTGATTGGGCTGGTTGCCCTGATAGTCGCTTCTCTACCACTAGCTACGCTATTTTTCTTGGCCCTAATCTTCTCTTGTGGGGGCCAAAAAGCAGCCAACTATTTCTCGATCCAATTCTAAGGTGGAATATTGTGCCCATGCTTCTACGACAGCTAAAGTTCTTTGTTACCTTCATCATTTACGTCATCTTAAAGTGCATCTTTCTTCTTTGCATGTACTACATTGTGATAATATTAGTGCTCTTCATATGGCCAAATTTTTTGTGTTCCATAGTCAGAGCAAGCATATTGATATTATCTCACACTTCATTCGGGAATATGTTCTTCATGGCACTATTCATGTTGCTCATTTGCCAGGATTTGATCAACTTGCTAATGTGTTTACTAAATCCTTGCCTATTCCTCGGTTCTTATTGCTTCGTGACAAGCTCAATCTTCGGGCTCTCCCTCCTTGAGTCTGAGGGGGGATATGAACCATAATTCATCTCTAGCGCCAATTTTATTGACTCAATCTTAAGCCTAGGATCTATGCACATCCCTGATTTGACTCACCATTCTCCACAATATCATCCATGTATAGTAACTTACTGATACATCATATTGTATCTATAGTAAACTATTGATATTTCATATTGTAATTCAAATATACATGTAATCTATATAAGTGGAATGTAAAACATGCCCAATTGCTGATTACAATGGGTTTTCTCACAATTGTTTCCCGATTCCGAGCAACTGTTAGTAGGGTTTCTAATCCTAACCATGGTGCATGTAAGCTTAGAATGGCAGAACAAAGCGGGTGGTTAGGCATATGGCCAATTGTTCGTGGTGTTGCAATGAATCCACTCGATCATCCTCATAGAAGAGGTGAGTTGATCATTTATAATTAAACCTATAACAACCCTGATTTTTGGACATAATTTTATGCCTCTAATAATGCTTATATTTGAGTTTTTATCAAGTTGTGATTAATTAAATATTGTTACTCGATTAGTTTTTGTAATGATGTCTCTCTCTCTCTTCTCTCTCTCCCCCCACTTTCTCTCTCTCCCCTCTTTCTCACTCTTTTCTCTCTTCTCCCTCTTTCTCTTCTATCTCTCTTCTCTCTCTCTCTCTCCTCTCTCCCGCCTCTCTCTATCTCTCCTCCCCCTCTCTCTTCTCTCTCCCCCTCTTTCTCTCTCCCCCTCTTTCTCTCTCTCCTCCACTTTCTCTTTCTCACTCTTCTCTCTCTTCTCCCTCTCTCACTTCTATCTCTCTTCTCTCTCCCTTTTCTCTCTTTTATTTAATTTTTTTTTAAAAAACTTGTAGTAGCGATGCATAACAGTATGCATCACTACTACACAAGGTAGTAGCGACGCATACTCGTATGCTACTATACTCATGTAGTAGCGACGCATATAGGTATGCGTCGCTTCTACCCTAAGGTAGTAGCGACGCATACGGTTATGAGTTGCTACTAGATTTTTTTTTAAAATTTTAAAAAATAATTTATAATTAAAATATTTTTCCTCCCCTCTTTCTCTCTCTCTCCCTCCTTCTCTCTCTCTTTCCCTCTCTTTCTCTCTGTCCTCACCCTCTCTCCCCTCTTTCTCTCTCCCTTCTTTCTCTCTCTTCTCTCTTCCTTCTTTCTCTCTCTTCTCTCTCCCCTCACCCCGTCTCTCACTCCTCACTCTTCTCTCTCCTCTCTCTCTCTTCTCTCTCTCCTCATCCTCTCTTCTTTCTCTCGCTCCTCTCTCTCTTTTATTATAAATTATATTTTAAAATTAATAAGGAAATTTAAGAAATAAAATACATTATATATAAATAGTGAAAGTTTAACCTATTATTTACACTATCTTTTATTGAAAAATTAATATTTATTTATCATATATAAAATACTAAATATTAAATAAAATATACTATATTTAAGAAGTTTATTTTAATTTTTTTAAATTTATTTATTATATACTTATTTATTAAATAAAATTAATTAATAAAACTAATAGTGACGCTTGTAAACAAGTGTCGCTATTATCAATGTTATTTGCAGCTATGGGAGGAGGAGGATGTTGAGACCAATAATCTTTAGAAAAAACTTTCTAATTGGTTTTCTATGACTAGCTTCATTACCAACCCACATGGGACTTAGGGCATAAAACCGGTCACACTAGATGCTATCCAATCTAGACGCTCTCTAATCTTTAACTTTTTCAAAACTTATTTTATTTTTGAGGCTTTTAAAAAGTATTGATGCCTTTAAAATAAATGTAGTAAATAGGTATTTTTTGTAATGCATTTTTATGTGTCGCAAATAGTAGTTTTCAGTGATGCTTTATATTACGTTACTAACAAAAGTATGTCTAATGGTCATTTTTGATGTAGTAATAAAATGCCATATATGTGGTAAGTAAAACAAATGAGAATGCCCCTACGTATGGTAAGTAAGATAAATAAGAGCCCTTTATCAAGGGGGCCATGCAACTTTTCCGTGGTCGGGATAGGCTGCCTATTAGAAATATTCATTAGTTGTTCTATAAAATGGCACTAGGTATTTTTAAATTGTTTGGGCTAGCCAAGTCACGAGGAATAATCTTTACGGCTATACAAAGGAGGAGGATGCTGCAACCAATAAATTTTAGGAAAAAGTTTTTCGGATTAGTTTTCTAAAAGCCGATCACACTAGACCCTCCCTCTCTAATCTTTAGAGCTATGAGAAGAGGAGGATGCAGAGACCTGTGGACCCTTTTTAGAGCTGTCACCTTTTAACCCTAATCTATTCTTTAGAAACCCATGAGAATCAGTGTTTTAAAAACCGGACCGGACCGGCCGGTCTTACCGGGTTTAACCGGACCCGGTGTAAAAAACGGGCCGGTTCGAGTGAAAATCCGGGTTGGGTTAACCCGGCCGGGTCACGGTTAAACTGCAAACCCGGCGTTCCGGTCCGGTCCGGTTTTTTTTTTTAAATTTTCGTCGAGTCGAAGCGTCGGGCTCGGGCACTGTTCATCTTCCATAGTTCCATTTTGATTTGTGCACAGTGGCGATCTGGAGCTCGGCGGCCGGCGGAAAGTTGGGGCACCACCGCCATTGATACAGGCGATCTCATCTTCTCCGGCACCGATTGAATCTCACAGTCGCGGCCGGTGGGGAAATTTGGGCGATTTGGGCAGCGGCTTCCTCTCCGGCTACAATCCGTCTCCGGCTTCCACAACGTTGGCTCCTTCCCCGGCAGAAGTTTCCGAGAAGGGTCCGGAGCCAAAACCCTAACTTCGATCTCCGGCCGTCGGCGTTTTCTTTTCCGGAAGGAGCATCGTCTCTGCTTCTTTCCCGGCGTTTTCTTTCCTGGCGTCTCTACTGCCGAAAAGCAGGTATTTCATTTTCCGCTTCTTCTTCTGCCGAAATTTGGTTCCTTTCCCTGTTTCGACTTCTTCTGCAGAAATTTGTTGCTTGGATCCGAAGTTCCGAACTGAAGTCCCTGATTTCTGAACTGAGCCTCTGCTTCGTTTTTTTCTGTTTTTTGTCATCTGGAGTAGCTGGTAACGCCAGATATGACACTTTTACATGTTCGTTCTGGTGCTTAGGTATGACACTTTTTGTGATGATTGACTGATTCCCTCTTAAAATACCCTCTCCCTTCCTCAATCTCCCCCAATCGCCTCCGCCAGCACTCTGTGAGGGTTTTGGAGAATCTGAGCAGAGGACTCAAGTACGGCAACCACTCCACCAGCAAGGAGACTACTTTCAATTGATTAATTTACTTATGTCTTGATTGTTTTAGGGCTTTTGGTTCCTTGGGAGTTGGGCGCAGTTTGTTGTATTGATTTGGATAGTAAGTAACAAATAACATGGGGCATGGGGTGTGGGGGGATCATGATCAGTCAATTAAGGAAAACAAAAGTTTTGAATGATTCATAAACCATTGGACGTTCATAGTGTATAAACTTATAAATGATAATAATGGAGGTTAGAACACTTTGCAAAAAAAAATAAATTATGATGACGTCATCACCCGGGTCAACCCGGGTCGACCCACGGTTCAACCGGGTTGACCCAGCTCAGCCACTAATCCGGGTCGGGGTCCGGGCTGAGTTTTAAAACATTGATGAGAATAATCGTTCCTTCGAACTCTTTTAGAGCTGTCACCTGGAACCCTATTGCATTAACGGGAAACTCATACATATCGTATTAAGCGCGTACTATTATGCCTTGGAGATCCCCACCGACCCTGCCTAAATTTGAGCTATTATTATAGGAAACCCCACGACCGCCTCATTTCGCCAATAAAAGGAAACGGAGGGAAATAGAAGAGATGGAAGGGAGAAGACGGTGGTGCTGGTGCTACATTATCGTTTCGACAATCTTTATACAGAGAATAATCTTTCCTTCTTTAAACGTTTCTTCTTGCCACCAATTCTAAGCCATTATTGGGAAACCCCCCCAAGCGCCTCACTTCCCGATATAACATCCCCTTTTGTCCACAGAGAGAGGGAAAGAGAAGGGATCGAAGAGAGGAGGGAGAAAGACGGCGGTGCTGCATGTTGTTTCGACAGTGGAGTAGAGGTCTGCAAATTAGATTGTCTTTTTGTTTTGCTTTAATGAATTGTTTAAAGAAAAGGGATGCATTCTCTGTTTCCTCTGATCCATCGACAATGTCTGCTGTTTTATGTTATTTCTAACGATATCAAAAGAATCAGGTTAGGCTGTGATGTTATTATCTAACGATTTTATTTTTGAGCAATCAATGTATCCGACAATTTTATGTTCTTGTGTTTCGCTCTAGTGAATTATTTGAGCTAACTCATGTGGCCATGAATTGATGTTATTTCTGTTCTAGTTATGATATGGTGTTTGATATAATTTCGTGTCTTGTTTATATGTAACTTGAATTGCAGAATGCTGCAAAGGTTCCTGCATGATCCCAAGCAACCAGATCATGTATCTTTTCTTCTTTTGAAGACTTCCGAAGCAGCTGGTTCAATCAAGAACTGCGGCACTGATGACAGTATTTGTTTGTCTGACTTATGGTTAAATTCATTGTATCATCTGAGTTTGCTTTCTTCGGTGGATCTTTGGAGCAGTTTTTTTACTGATTTCTAAATCTTTTAATCAGCATGGTATTTTGAATTAATTTACTTGTTCTCTGTTATAAATCCTTCACTTGTCAATTTCTGTATCACGGTGTTTTAGTTTGTTGAAGGCGGGTTCTTTTGCTGGCCCAACACATCTGGTCCGGTTCTGAGCCCTAATATGAGACCAACCTGCCCAGTAGGAAACGCCAATAGCTTTTGCTGTTTTGTGAGATTGTACTTTTGAAAAGACGTTTCATTGCTGGTGAGGGTTCCATGTGAGTATAATGAGGCATGAAATTTACAAACCCATTATATCTACCTGTTCTTAACCAGGGAGAAGGATTGTATTCTTTTCAGCATCTATCTTTATTTCCTTTGCATGAAATTTGCAAACCCATTATCCACAGAGAAGGATTATATTCTTTTCTGCATGTATATATTTTTATTTCATTGTGGAATTTTTTCTCTGAACTTTGCCTAGCCTATTTTTTATAGAATAATGTCAAAAGTCCCAAGCGTGATCCTGACCAGGCAAAAAGAAGACAATTGTTACAATACAAACGTATATAATATTTAACTGAGTTGTTATAGTATAAACATTTATCTTAGGATCTGAATTGATGTTAATTTAACTCATCAGTTGTTATAGTGCAAACATATTTAATATTTTATATGTTCTGGTATCTATCGTATTTACTTTTACGGCAGGACGCTGCTAATGTTGATGGCGGTTTCACAGTTGGGTGTTTTCTCTCAGGCATTCCCCTTGTTTGCAGCTTCCAATGCACTTTTTCTCATTTATGTTGTTGATCATCACTTCCATTTCCATACTATCAAAGGCAAGGTAGCAGTGGTCAGACTGTTAGATAGGGTTCTTGATGGTAGGGGGCGTCAAGAGCAGCAGCAGTATCAAGTGGTATCCTTCTGAATTGTGATGAGGAGATTGGTTTGTTCTTGTTTTCATATTTGTTATATATTTCTTGTTAGAAGAAAAATATGATCATTAGAACTTAATTATGAAATGTGTCATGTTGGCAGAATCCTGTGGTCATTTTGAGTGGAGGTACTGTGATGGTGATGGGAGAGGGGAAAATGATGAATTTCTACTTGAGATGCCCTTATGGCATTACTTCTCAAGTGGTTTGTGCCTACAGAAGATCATGAATTAGGACATCTGTAAAGAACTCTAATTTAGAATAGAGGGGTCTACTGTACCAAATTGAATATTGAGTATAATTTCTATAAGAATATGCTTTATTAGTCACACTATTCAACATCTACCTGATTTTGATAACAAGTCTGCTATAATACCTTATTACACTTTCTTGGCATTTAACTTTGATGGGGATATTTTGCTTCTACATATATTAAGAAATTACTTTCTAACACCCCACTAGTATTTTGCTTGTATTAAGTTACATTAGTAGAAGTGTAGATACAAAATGCATGTGTTGTACTCCATAAATTTTGAGTCCTAGTGGGGGTAATTTAGAACTTTTATTATAAAACCTTGACCCCTTTTCACTTTAATAATAATATCGGTAAGGGGTAATATAAGATTTCTATGACAAAAATCTATGCCCCCTTCTCACTTTAATTAGTTTTAAACCATTTTAGACCAATTAGGACTATGAAATTCATATTTTTTATATAGTTGTAAGGTTGTAATTATTATAATATTTTAGGTCTCTTAAATTTTAAATTCATTAAGAATTTATTTGAAAGGGCAATATAGGCACACCGTGGCAAAAAAACTGCCCCTTCTCACTTTGATAATAATTTACATATAGATATAGATTACAAAAATTACCCAATTGTAGTGTCATTTTGAACAAAAATGGATAAATGGGTGTCTACCAAATTTTGTATTCATTGTTTTGTTCAACATCATGTTAAAATTGTTTAGCTTCATTAAGTATTCGTACGTGGTTCTAGTATTGACCTCTAGTATTGACCACATTCTTTCCAGCATGGAACAATGTAATGGGAAATACACAAATATGAAAAAAATCTTTTATACACCTTCTCTAAATGGAGAATAGTAAAAAAAAAAGGCACAAACATACAACTTGCCCAATGCTCATCTATAAAAAAAGGTACAAACATAAAGCTTGGCCCAATGCTCATCTATATAGCGTTGGGCTGCTAGGAAGTTGTGAGCCATTGTTACACAACTTCAATTGATTCTATCTTAGACATATCATTGCACCCCATTGAGAATATATTTTAGAAGATATTTTGTCGTTTTGAAAACTTAGTACAACTTTATATAATCTTGCACAATGAAGTTTTTTATTGACAATAAGAACTTTTGTTTATAATATATGGCCTCAAAAAGCCACTACTATTTGTTGTTTTATTTTTCAAACTTAGCCACTTTTAATATTTTGTGGATGGGATAACCATGGTGAGATAAACTTCACTTGCAGCTTTTATATGAGATAGCCCAAAAGATTTTGTATCAAAATCAAATAGAGTAGTATAAAGTTATGACTAAGAGATCAAATTCTAGTACATAATATGATCAATGTACACTTTGGCATGGTATATCCCTCTGTTTTAAATTATAGTCCCACACAGATGTCCTCATGACCTTTTGTAGGCACAATTTGCTTAGAATGTATGCTATAAGGGAAGTAGGAATTCACCATTTTCACCTTTTCTATTAGTCACAGTATGTCCACTTAAAAATAAT
The DNA here is from genome assembly GCA_035235625.1 of Saururus chinensis. NCBI lineage: Eukaryota > Viridiplantae > Streptophyta > Magnoliopsida > Piperales > Saururaceae > Saururus > Saururus chinensis. The sequence goes on along the minus strand of CP141143.1, from coordinate 30,866,010 downwards.
TACATGATTCTCCCATACAAAAACGTAGTTTTTATTTTAAGGACGATTTACAAATTACTTGGATAGAGTCACATTTTTTTTATCACTTAGATTTTATACACCTATTACACACTACTTGCTTATACATTATATTTGGATGAAAATACTCTCATATTTATATCCAATGCCACCAAAAGACCTCCCTCTTCCCTTCCAACATTCATGCCCTAGGGTTTCAACCATAAGGATCATCCCTCCTCTTCCATGGGCTAGCCTCCCTTTCTGCTTCTTCTCTGAGCTGCATGTTACAGTTACTTGCTCCTATCATTGCCTCTTGTTTGCCTCTCACCTCCCTTTCCTGCCTTTGTCTCCCTTTCCCGCCTCATATTCTCCTTCATCTTTTTTGTTCCAAGGTTCTAAAGTTAGGCACCAAGTTTGGTTAGGGCTTTCTCATTTTAGTAATATTGTTGTAACATTTCAACAATAAAGCTAAATCATTTTAGCAATAATGTTATGTTCGGTGCATTTTGATATGCTTGAGACTGATTAAAATCCTCTTCCAAAATGGATGCTTGGCCTACCGCATCCGCATAAGAAATGGGTCACCTATCTCCACTTTTTGAGCCCCGAACAAAATGTTTTAGTTTCCTTTCATCGATAGGGATAACATATTGGGCAAAATGCTGAAGTTATACAAACTTATTCTCGTATTTAATTATAGTGCTAGAGGTCAAGGATTTCCATCTTTATTTGCATGCATTTGAATATGAGGTGAAAAATATTGCTTATTGAATGCCTCAAGAAATTCCTCCTATATGACTAATTACACATCTTTAAATAAAGAATGCCTCACCATCTTCCACAAAAAAAGACTTCTCCATTCATGACAAAAGTTGTCATATTCATTTTGTGCTTAGCTTCACAAACATGACTTCAAATATATTTTCCAATTCCTCAATCCAATTTTACGCCTCTTCCAGCTCTCCTTCTCCATTAAATATCGGGGTCATATTCTTAATCCTTTCCATGGTGGTAGAGTTAACATTTTCATTTCTGACTTTTCCTTCTCCTTGAGCTTGTTCAAATTAGCTTGAGCCTAAAGTTGTGTTTGCATTGGTTGAGCTTGAGCTTGGAGAATTTGAGTCTTGTTATTAAACATATTCATCATTTACAAGGGGGTCAAATTAGTATTGGCGACTCCCGATGATGATGTTATAGAGTTATTCCTTGGTTTCTCTCTGCACACCCCTATGCAAGATAGTGTCGCAGCTGCAGCAGTAACAACTACATTCGTTGTCGATGAGTCACCTGCCACACTTAGTTCCATTGTTGCCTGCCTTAACAACAAAAAAGACTATTAGCAATGCAATACAAAGTGTCGCTAAAAACTACTATTTGTGACGCATTTCACAAAACATTAACAATTGCAAAGCATTACAAATAATATAACGACATTACAAGAAAAAGGATTATTAGTGACACTTTTAAGCGTCGCTAATAGTCTTTAAAGCATCGTTAATGAATATTAGCGAAGCTTAAAAAACATTGCTAAATGAGTAAAAAAAGACCAATCATTATTGCTTATTGGCGACACATGAGAAAACGTAGCTAATAGTATGCTATTAGCGACGTTTTTTTATGCCACTAATTATTTTTCTTTTGGGATGCTCTAGTAAGAGTGGCTAATTATATTTTATTAACGATGTTTAATGTGTCACTAATATTGAAAAAAATTGAAAAAAATTAAAAAACTTATTAGCGACGCTTGTATATGCATTACTAATAATAAAAATTATAAAGAAAATATTAGCGATGCTTATAAAATCATCACTAATAAAGAAAAAATAAAAAAATAATCATTAGTGACGTTTCAAAAAGGCATCGGTGATAAATAATATTTTTAAAAAATTATTTTGTATTCACGACGCTTTATCAAGCATCCCTAATATGTAAAACATAAAAAAATAATACAAAAGTCATTTGTGACGCTTTTGAATGTGTCGCTAATGACTTAAATTTTTTTTTTAAAGTTCCCGCCCAAGGCAGGATGACTGGGGGGAGGAATTGTTTCGGGTGACTGACTAGAGAGTGGGGGGAGGAGGGGGAGCCAAAATCCGGCGAGGAGCTAGATTCTGACCCACAGAGCCCCTCCTCGGTCAAACAGAGGGGGAGGGGGGTGATCGGGGAGAAGTGGGAGGAGGGAGGGAAGTCGGAATCCAGTGGGGACCCCCCTCCTCTGTCGAACAGAGGGGAGGAGGGGGAAGGAAAATTGGGGCGGGGTGGGCGGGGGGTGCGAGCATAAAATAGAGGGAGGGGGTGACCAGTGAGCGGGGGAGGAGGGGGAGCCAGATTTGAACCCGAGAGTCCCCTCATCCAATCGGATAGAGGAGGGGGGAACAGAGGGAGGAGGAGTCGAAATCCGGCGGGAAGGCGAATTCTGGAAGATGGAGGAATGGGAGGGGGTGTGGAGGAAGGAAGTTGGGGGGGGGGGATGGTAATTAAATGCGGCTTGGCAAAAATTTTGCCCGGCCGCATGTGGGAAAAAATGTAGGTGATTTTTGCCTCCTTTTTTAATTTTGTTAAGTTATAATGCATCGCAAATTATGCTTTTTGCGACATGTTTGTATATAAATGTTGAAATAATCATAACATAAGCGACATTTGTAAATAAATGTTGCTAAAAATAAAAAAGAGAGATATAGGAGAGAAGAGAGAGGAAAGAGGAAAGAAGAGAGAGCGAGAGAGAAGTGAGGAAAGAGAGAGGAGACTAGGGAAGAGAGAGAGAAGAGAGAGAGAGAGAGAGAGAGAGAGAGAGAGAGAGAGAGAGAGAGAGAGAGAGAGAGAGAGAGAGAGAGGAGAGAAAACAGAAAGAGAGAGTGTGTAGAGAGAGTGAGTAGAGGAGAGAGGGAGAGAGTGAAGAGAGAGAGTGGAGAGAGGAGAGAGGGAATGAAAAATAAAGGAGAGGGAGAAGAGAAAGAGAGTAGAGGGCAGAGAGAGGGAGGAGAGAGAAGAACAAGAAGAGAAAGAGAGAGAGGAGAGAGAAAGAGAGAGTAGAGGAGAGAGGGGTAGTGAGAGTTAGAGAGAGTGTGCATAGAGAGAGCGGAGGGGGAGAGAGAGGAGAGAAAGAGTGAGTAGAGGAGAGAGAAAGTGAGATTGTGAAGAGAGAGAGAGAGTGCATAGAGAGATAGGGAGAGAGTGCATAGAGAGATAGGGAGAGGGGAGAGATAGGAAGAGGCGAGAGAGAAAATCAAAGAGAGAGAGGAGAGAGAGAGGAGGGAAAGAGAGAGGGAGAGATTAAGTGCATATAGAGAGGGTAGATAGAGAGGAGAGAGGAAGTGAGAGAGATAGGAGAGATTGTGAGGAGAGAGAGGAGATGAGAAAGAAAGAGAGAGATTAGAGAGAGGAGAGAGAGATAGAGGAAAGAGGAGGGTGAGAGGGAGGAAAGAGAAGAGCGAGTGGAGAGGAGAGAGAGAAGAGAGAGTGGGTAGAGAGAGAGTGAAGAGAGAGAGGAGAGGATGAGTGAGGAGAGGGGAAAGAGGAGAGATAGAGAGGAAATACAAGAGAGATAGTGGAAAGTGGAGAGAGAGAAGAAGTTTTTTTTAAAAAAGGTTGTTTGTGATGCTTAGTAAAGAGTGTCGCTAATAGCTAAAATTTCTTTAAAAAAGTATTCTACTATTTCTGAAACTCAATAGAGAGTGTCGCTAATAGCATAAGTAGTTGCGACTTATTCACAGGTAAATCATATAATGTTCATCATGTAATCAACATTTATACCCATTTATTATGGGATATCCACATAAATTTGTGCATTCATGTCATAATTTACGATCCATAAACATCTACTCATAAACACATTCTCATGTCACCTGCATACCATCCTATATGACATATCATATCATCACATATTCAAGTCTTCTGCATATCATGCTATATGACATATCACATCATCTTATATTAAAGCCACCTGCATATTATGTTGTAACCCATATCATCTCAACATCACATTTACATGCCTCCTATGCATCATGTGTTCAATATATCTTATATAAATCATACACCTCATGTGTAAACATAATCACATTCTCCATGAAATAAACACCTCAACATAAACACATCATGCATATCTATTTATCAAAGAAAATATTCACCCTGCATATCATGTGTCTTAAAAGCACTACCTTGCATATCAAGCAAATTGAACCATAACCACATGTGCAACATAGCTTTATTATCCCTACACAACCTGTGTAAATGAGCATAATAATCGATACACATATCGCCATAGATGGTAAATGTCTTATAATTGAGAAAAACATGTACACATATTCACATTGCTAAGTAGATCTATTGCTCACCCTGGCTCTAGCCTAAGCAGACCAACTGCTCAGGCTGGCTAAAGCCTAAGCAGATCTATCCACCTTGGCAGTAGCCTAAGTAGACCTGCTCACCTTGGCCAACACCTAAGCAGACCTACCCACCCTGGCTAGAGCCTAAGTAGTCCAACTCACCATGGTAATAGCCTAAGTAAACCTGCTCACCTTAACCGAAACGTAAGATGACCTACCCACCTTGGCTAGAGCCTAAGTAGTTTTTGGTAAGCCGGTGCACACAGACATACCATGCTGTATTCTCAAGGTCCAGGTAACTTAACAATTAACTTACATAGTATTCAGCTCATCTCAACACACAATTAACTCATCTCAACCCGGAGATGTGCCATGTTCCTAAAGGAACTCAAAACAAAATCATGTCCTTTTAGACCCAAAACCCATCCGATAAGCCTTCGTTTGATTAATTCGACAACCAATGTCATCTAATTGTATCTAATCGATCAAACATATCTAAACACAATTAATCTCACTCATAAATGGTTTTCATGATACATGCAACTTAGTACATACGTGAACAATGCTACATAAGTCCAAATACAAAAGACATGCTCAAATGAGTCTACATGTGCATCAATCATGGTCTATTTGTGTCAAATAATCATCACAAATACCTATACAAGTATGTACATAAATGATAGCGTTCAAGTCTAAGCAAAGACATGTGAAACATGAACAAACCATCATCAATACTATATACATGCATCCATAAATTTATTATAGTTCCTCCTTAATGATATCATGAAGAGAGTATGGTGCAAACATAGAAATACGAGTCAAAGACAAGTATAACAGCATGCTAGACTTAGACAAGTATAAACATCACCATACTTAAGCTAGAACATGGGGACATAATTTACTAAGAAATTGATATAACATGGATTAAGTGAGAAATTGATATATCATGGTTAAACCTACAGGAATCATGGATTAAGTATGAAGAAATCATCAAAACCTCACTTAAAATTGTGCGTATACTCATTTATCTCATACTAGCTTAAGTAGATGTTTTACCATAATCACAAAATGTAAATTATATATTTTAAGAAAAATAACAAATAAACTCCAATCAATGTGAAAATTTACAGTGACCTACATCGTAGGGTTAATTAAATATAAATAAATATCATATAAAAATAAGTACAAAAAATAATTTTCGTGATTTAATCAAAAAGATGCAGTTCTGCTAGAATTGTCAACCTTCAAATTTATGATTATGCCATTGACTTGTCGTGCTCTAAAATACTTTACATTTTTATAGCATACTTAGAACACATATATCAATCTATCACAAAAAGAAGGAACCGAAAATCATATGTTTTCATCCCTAAACACGCTTCGGAATACGAAAATAGAGAGTTGTTTTTACTCTACATCACGTATTTCAAAAATATAATAAATACAAATTATTCTAAACAAATATGAATAATTAGGAATATAATCTAGACATGTTAGTATATTCTCAAAAAAAATTTGAGAGAAGAACCCAAAGTAAAAGTATCTGAAACATAATCATGAATATAAAATAGAGAACTATTTGGGCTGTTTGAATGATCTGGCATGATAGGATTGTCTTAAATGACATCTTCTACCTCACGAAATTGAACTAAAATTCATCTAAAAAATTCAAATTTTTTTAAAAACTTTATATAATCATTACCCAAGTCTAAAATATGATAGATCTAACATTTTTCATGTTTAAACTTACAAAAACAACCATAAATCATGTGTTTTTAATAATTCACCAAGAAAGCACAAAATGAAGTAAGAACCCACTTATACCATTCAAATATGGAATCCAAAGCATAAAACATCATGAGATGAAAGCCCCTTATCTTCAAGAAGCTCTAGGGTCAAAATCGAAGCTTTACTCTTAAAGAATCCCTACCTAAAGTTAGGGTTTTGAATAATACTTAATAAAAATTAAATATTAAGCTTAAATAACCTTGAAAACATGTAGATCTGTGGTTCCCTTTAATTAAAAATAAAAATTTCTCTTTTAGGGTTTGAAATAGATATTAAAAATAGTTTTTTTAATTGGATAAATCAAGAATCCATTTAGGAAAAAGTGGGAATAAGAGAAATTAAGAGAAAATTTGGAAGATTAGGGCTCAAAACATACCTAAATCGGTTTCCCTCTTTGGCAATGGGGATTAGGGCACCTCTCAACCTCCTAGCACATCCCTTTCTCAATTGGGAAATGTGTTAGGGCTTTCCTTATATAATAAGCTTTTGGGGTATAAATGTGAATTGTTGGGCTATAAATATAATTTAGTGGCCTGCGATTGAGCCCCACACCCGACTCTATAGGTATAAATATGGGGTAAATACACAAATATAAATACACCGAAACGTCATATTTTCCCACCAAAAATGACTAAGAAAATCGTAGAAAAATTGGGGACATTACATTCTTCCCTCCTTGGAAAATTTCGTCCCCAAAATTTCACTATCAATTTACAATGTACAACTGAAACAACAAATACCTCGGGGTATCTCTCTTGAATATCTGCCTGAACATCCCAAGTTGCCATCTCGAGAATATCATATTTGCCACAAAATCTTTGCCACACGAGTGACCTTTGTCATCCACAACTTACCTTGTCCATCAAAAGATCTAATTGAAGTGCTCGCAACTCAACTGAAGATCACTTTGCCTCCAATTAGCATAACACTTTTATCGGCTTTGAGCTTTGGACTATTTGAAGCCCTTGCCTGACTAACTTCAACTTGTCTATACAGTGCCAAACAATTCACATTTGAGCATCTACTACTCACTTCTGCCCAACATGTCGGCAAATCAAAATGTCCTTTCATACAAGGCCTCCTCGAGAGTCATCCAACATGAGCAAGAGACTTATTCTCAAAATTCGCTTAGTTAAACATACAACACCGATGTATAAACGTAGGGATACAACCTACTTCTTCACCCACACACATCGAGCGTACCCCCAAGATCATACTCTTGGTCAAATAATCTTCTTAAGCATAAGTTCTGACAACTCATCCTTGAGGTCGTTCACTCTAACAAGTCATCCCACATGATGCCCTAGAGGTACATAGTGCACTATGCACTAACTCAACGAACTCCACCATTCTCTTAGGCGGAAATCCTGGTAAGTCATCAGGGAATATGTTGGGAAAATCCCTGACAATGTCTAGATCTTCCTGACTAATCCCTGAGTCAGCTTCTCAAACAACTCACCAAAAGGCTCTGCAACTTTTAATTGTGCAGCTCCTAGCCTTGACTGTTCACCCAAAGCTTAGGGTTGACCATTTTCGAACACCCTAGGTACAACATTCACACCTTTAGGGCACACAAACATCGCATGATCATACGATGGTCTACCGCTATTCTTTGAGCGGTCACTCAACCATCAAATTCACACCGAACTCACACCCTCCTTCCCAAAATTTTAAGTGGCAACCACCACACTCACTAGTGTCGAAATAGTTACCTCAAAGGTCGTCCACAATCTTGGAGGCTCAAAATCTTCCTTTAAACCGCTCTTAACCACAAATCTCCGGAAGGAAGTGAAAAGAGTCTCGTACTCCACCACTTACATGCTCCCTTGCCTATGGCAAAAGCGATTTCCAATCCTTTCGACTACGAAGGTCACAAAAATGTACTCCATCTAGGTCATAAGCTGACCAATTAGGAATATTACGTCTGACAGATTATTACTAGTCAGAACGTAAGTGGCCATAACCACTCTCCAGTCATTCGGAGTCCGCAAAACCTCAATGAGGTGCTCTGTAATCTCAATTCCCAGCTTTTGACTCTCTTAATAGCCATTAAAGGTATTAGTCAACCTTTCCATAAACTCAACACATTCCATAGCAGCCAATGGCTCTCCTCAGTCAATAAGCTTGCAATCTAACCACCCAAAACTCTCGGCGGCTGAGGCACTTCGGCTGAACTCTACCCAAATGCAGAAACAAATGGAATCAAGGGAAAACATTCACCTTGACCCCTTTCAAAACCAAATCTCAACTTACTCTTACATGCCATGACTCTAGACTTGCGATTGTTATGGACTTGTAGTCAGATTGCCTAGGCTCTGATACCAACTGTAACGCCCTAGATTTTTCATCACATTTTCTTTAAATTCACAGAAATGTTTTGCAATATAACGGCTGTAAATTAGGATAAATGACGAATACAAAACATGTGAAAGCCAAACCATTCGATCAAACATCGTACGGCCGAACCAAACATCCTCAGGCGCTACTCGAAAACAAACGTACAAATAAATTGTTATGATCATATACTTTAAATACAAATCTCTCCTAGGCATCCCTAAGTGCAAGTCCCATAACAAAACATAGTCTAATCAAAATTATAAGTCCAAAAAGCATAAACACTTAGTTCTCATATCACCCAATACATCAGATCATGGCACAAATAATCTCGTAGTGAATCAAAAAAGATACATGAGTCAAAGGGAGTCAATCCACCGTAGAAATGAGAATCTATCTCGAGGAGCTCTCCACCACAAACCTGCAAAATTATCCCGAACAACGTGACTAAAAAAAATAAGGTGGTGAGTATTTACATACTCAGTAGGAAAACACCCAGTAGGGGAGTTTTAAACAGTGAACTCAATAAGTCCATACATTGATGCATTCATGCAACTCAAACATGAAGCAAATAAGCATATCATAATCATGCTCATACGCATAAAATCATGCCAAAAATATGTCATCAAACAAATCTTACAATTACACTCTTAATTAGAGTCATACAAACTTACTCGTACCATCGTACACTTACTCATACAACTTACACATACTCGTACGACCTTACTCGTACATTCTTACACTTACAGTCTTACTCAGAATCATACTCTTACAATTTTTCTCAAAAACATACTCTTATAGTCTTGCTCATACTCATACTCTTACAGTCATGCTCATACTTATACTCTTACAGTCGTACACATACTATCAACCACTGAAGCTCATTACAACTAATAAGCTCTAGCATCGAAAAGGAAAATAATGCCACTGGGGCATCACCTTAACCTCCGGGGAGTGACTAAACGTCATGGACTTTTCCGAAGGCAAGGCACACCAATGCTCATGGGGCACAAGATCAAACAGGTAAGAGCAGGTCCATGATATTACTTACCTAAGAGTGGAAACATAAACACCCACACATAAGGGGTCATACAATTGCCCACACTTCAAGGGTCTTATAGTGCCATACAATTGCCCTCACTTTAGGGGTCTTTTCCTCGCCCATCAAACTTATATCCTCTATCTTCCATCATATGCTTACGCATCCACATCCACATCCATATCCAAATCCATACCAAACACTGTCACTTCTTACTATCTATCGCCCATACCACTGTTCACATGCACATACACATATCCATAGCATAGGCAAATAGCCATCATACATATGTATGTCTATCACACATACGTATAACATACACATACTTCTATACATAGCTCACCAACATACTAGCCATCACTAGAGCACACACAATCCACATACATTAGCTTACCAATGTACTCGTTAGCCATCACTAGCACATACATACATATCCATATATGTAGCTTACCAAAATACTCGCTAGCCATCACTAGCACAAACATACATATCCATACTTGCTAGCCGTCGCTAGCACAAACATACACATCTATACATGTAACTTACCAACATACGCGCTAGCCATCACTAGCACATGCATAATCCACATAGGTAGCATACCAACATACATGATAGCCATCACTACCACACACATACTTCAAACATACTTATAGCCCAAATGCATGTCATATGCATTTCAACATGGCATAATTTATCCTCTTACATCATGCAACCAGATCATAATTTAACATCCAAAGCATTGAATCATACAATCCTAGCATGCCGCTACTCATTCAAAGCATGCTATCATGAAATTACGAGTTCAAAGCTCCCTACCTTGTAATCATGACATTTGATGGCAAACACATGATGGTGGCGGAGTCGACGGCGGCCAAAAACATTGCCGAATTGAGAGAGTTGCTATCCCGAGGGTTTAGGGAATGCCAGAAGCATTCACGGCCAAATGGGGTGACACATATCAACGTGGCAAAATCCACAATCCACGGCGGCATATTAGGGTGGCCAGGAGAAAGGTCGTGCCAACATAAGTGGTGGTGCGGCCAAAAGTTGAGGGTGTAGTCATTGAAGGTGGCCGGCGGCTGAGAAGTACTCGGCCTACCACAAGATGTCAAAATCGGCTGTGGATAGCACCCAATGGTATCGATTTGCATCAACAAGGGCCCACATGAGGGCGGATGGAATGGGGTGACACTCGAGGATGGTGAAGAGGTGGTGGAGGACTTTGATGTCAACTTCATTTGGTGGTAGATCCAGCCAACAGTCAGGTGGCACAAATGCGGCACCTAAACCCTAAAACATACATGTGGCCACATGCGCTGCAGAAAAATAGGGCCACTCTAGGGGGAGATAGGTTGGATGGTGGTGTCCCAAGGCCCATAAAAGGGCAACCGGGCTAGAGTCAGGAGGTGGTGTCTGACCTAAGGGGCGACATCGCCAATCGCCACCTACAACCAACACATTTGGTGCGGGCAGCAGTGCATCTTGCACGGTATAGGGCAAGGGCAAGTGGCCCATTCCTGACGGAGGTGTAATTGGTCATGTGGGGCTAGCCTTCACTGTCTCTGAGCCAAGGCAGAGCCCACGATGGCCAAATGGCCGACGGCTAGCAGATGGCAACGACCTGAGACGCACGCAAAGCGTCTAACCGGGCGGAGCAAGACAATAGTGGCAAAGCAGGGTTGGAAACGACAACCCCCAACCAACAACGAGTGGAGATAGGCGGAACGGAGTCTGACCAGAGTCCGTCCATTGGCCAGAAGAAGACCGGAAACACCGGTGTGTCAAAAAAATGCTCCAGACAGTGAGATGAAATATGAACAAAAATAGACCAAAGTACCGGTAACTCACAGAGGAGCAAAGAAAGCATGGCGGCGGCTCTAGCTAGCACCAATGGGTTCCTAGCGGCCATACGAAGATAAGTCTAGTTGAAGGCAGCCGCAAATGACTTCAAAATCGCAGCCCCACGGCCCAAAAATGAAATTTGAAGGAGAAAAAAACAGAAGAAAAGTTCTGTACCTCGTGGAGGAGTGAAGAGGACATGGCGGCAGTCATAGCTGGTACCTATGGACTCATGGCGGTGAGGGAAAGAGGATCCCGACAAGAATTGGTGGAATCCGATGACGGAGGAGGGAGAACGGAGTGATCAGAAATGAACTTGGGTTTTCTCAAAACTCACTGGATGTCAAAAAAAGTTATTGGGCTCTCATGTTCTAGAATCCGATCTATGGGTCCAAAACTTATATTCTTTTTAATTTTTCCATTTGTGTCCCTTATACGCGTTAACCTCCAAGTTACGTGTTGTACCTCCAAAATTTTCACCGAAAGCGCACAACGAGGCCCACGGCCTACAATTAAGCCCCACACCTGACTCTATGGGTATAAATATGGGGTAAATACACAAATACAAATATGTCGAAGCATCACATTTTCCCACCGAAAATGAATAGAAAAATAGCTGGAAAATCACAGAAAGTCGTAGAAAAATTGGGGACATTACATAGCTCATGTGTGGAACATGGATATTCCCCGGGTTGAGTCGATATGAATTGATATTTGAGTTGAATGGGGACGAGTTCTGTACTTGTCTTGCGGTTGAGATTTCTTGAAATAGTCGTATAGACCCTAAGAATCCAGAGTGGTATGCCTTCGTACACTAGCTACCACATGTTCTAGGTTTCCTATGTGGAAATTCGGACTCTTCCCGCCGCAGAAGATGTTTCTGGGCAAACACACCTGCTCTAGGTGCTCTATGTGAGAATTCGGACATTCCATGGCCAGGATTGTTATATGAAATTTTGATCTGAATTACCATGTGTTGGTGTTGTAGTTGTTTTCTTATTAACGTTATTGTAGTTCAAAACTTACTGAGTTTTACTCGCCCCTCTTTCTATGTTTTTGTTTTGGGGTTGCATGGTACGACATGCAGTTAATCAGGATTCCTTGTGTGAGGGATGACCGAGATATGCGTGGGTTTAAGCATGGATACTACCGGACGTTATTTTGTCTTTTTATTTATGCTATTATGATCATAGAACACCTTATGTGGGTTACTATGTTTCTGACTCATGTGTATCTTCTACTTTTAGACTTGTCTCAGATTTTCTGATTTGAGCCATGTGTCGGCTAAGGATTTATGCATGTGGGTTGAGAGTGAGGATTTATTTCAGTTAAATGATATCCTCTTTTCTTTTACCTTATTACTCTTGCTCAAAGGACTAAAGGTGCGCAACTCTGTGTTTGTGTTAAATACCTGATTAAGGGGTTAAAGTCTTCCACAATGCAATCTAATCGCCCCCATGTGTTTTGACCAGCCCTTAGACTGGGGCGTGACAGGAAGCGTCTAGTGTGACTGGTTTTTGTGCCTGGAGCCCAATGTGGGCTAGTTATGAAGTTGGTGATAAAAAACCCATGTCGGAAAAGTTTTTTCCAAAAATTATTGGTTGCAACATCCTCCTCCTTTAATAGCTAACAGCCGTAAAGCTTATTCCTCATGACTTCGCTAGCCCAAACAATTTTAAAATGGGGTTTTAGTTACTAACTACAAATTTTTTTATTAATCTAGCATTAACTCTAAAATTTGTATTCATACAAAAATTCCCTTAGCCACCCTCCTCCTTACCACCCAAATATGCTTGCTCTGTTCATTTCCGCCAAGATCCTCCTAGATATGCTTGCTCCACTAAGAACTTCCATATTTTGATTGCCTCCGTCTAGATCTGTCCTGCTCCGCTTGCCACCACCCAGCTATGCCATTCTTCTAGCTACGCTAATATTCGCCCGACTTCGATAACTCTACCCTGCTATGAGAGATTCTTCCCATCGAAAACCACAAATACTTTAATTTAAGATCGGAGACTCCCTTCATAACATCCTCTTCTTCACTCCCTTAGTTCCTATTTCCTTTGTCACCCTCCCAATCGGGTGGGATCCCATTCAACGAAGTCCCAAATGCAAATCCCCGACTCAGTTTTCAGATTTATGAAAAGTCCGATCTTTGACGCAGTTGTCCACTGCCAGTGGAAGAAACCTAATTGGGGAAGAGTGAATTCGATCTTATCATTTTCAGGCATGGGGAACATGGAGAAGCTAATGAACCAGATAATGGAGCTAAAACTATAAATATTTACTCACTTTGTTATATACAAAAAGAGTAATTTACTCTCTTTGTTATATAAAAAGAGAGTAAATATTTAGTCTTTTTGTTAAATACAAAGAGAATAAAATTACTATGTTTATTAGGAGAGGCCCTTGGTGGTGACCGTGACAACAATGTCATCTATGGGGAGGAGGGACTTGTCGAGGATGATAGGGTAGCAGAGGCGAGGATGAGGGGCTTGTAGTCAAGGGAAGAGGGTGCAATGGAGGAGGCACTAGAGCTATTGCAAATGCAGAAGGAGATGGAGGAGGAGGTAGGGTGTGCGAATGCCAGTGCAAGTGGCGGCGTGGCAAAGCTCTAGATATGGCTAAAGTCCAAGAAGACAGGGAGGGGCCAGAAGCTGTCTCTGGTAGGGGCAGTGCGGCTGATGTTAACAACATCATTGGAGGCGACGATGACGGCTAGGTGTTGTCAGGGAGGAGGTGCTTATTGAGGATGAAGGAGCGGTGAAGGTGGTACTAAGGGGCTTGTGTACAGTGGAGAAAGGCACTGTGGTACAGTGGAGAAAGGCACTGTGGAGGAGGCATCAAAGATGTCATGGACGAAGAGGGAGACTGAGGAGAAAGAGGCCTAGAGCATGGAGGAGTGATCTGGACTAAGGAAGAAACAGAGCAGCGACTAAGGATTTGGAATGTAAGGATGAAAGTGGAAGGACGATGAATGGGAAACGTAAGGAAGAAGGAGAGACTAAGGATCTGATCTGGAGTCTAAGGATGAAGATGGAAGGAAGAACGGGAAATGTAAGGAAGACAGAAAAAATAGGATAAGAGGGTAAATTTGTCCAAAATTCTAAATCATGTGGACTTTAAAAGTATTTGACAGACTTTTTAGAACTCACATGAGAAAAGCCTGCTTATCAGAGCAGATGCTAGCTTTTTCTTTAAAAATTTCTAGTGGTTTTTTGTAGAACTCATGAACATTTCTAATAGGTAGCCTATTCCGACCACTACCAGAGTTGCACGGCCCCCATGATAAGGGACTCTCATTTGTCTTACTTACCATATATAGGGGCATTCTCATTTGTCTTACCATATACAGGGCAATTTATCACTACAACAAAAAGGACTATTAGTAATACTTATTAGTAACGCAATACAAAGCGTCGCTAAAAACTACTATTTGTAACACATTAAAAAGCATTGCAAGAAAAATGCCTATTTGCTACGTTTTTTTAAAGTATCAATGCTTTTTAAAATTTTTTTTTTGAAAAATTAAAAATTTAGAACTGTTTACGACGCTTTTTTAAAAGCATCACAAATAGTGGTACTATTTGCGATGCTTATATAAAAATGTAGCAAATAAAATAAGGTTTTTTTTAAAAAAAACTTCAGACTATTAGTGACGCTTTTTTAAATACGTCACAAATAGTGGTACTATTTGCAATGCATATAAAAAAGCTTCACACGTAGTCTTAAAAGAAAATTTATTTTATTTGCTACTCTTTTTTTCTAATTTTTAAAAAAACTATTATTTTTTTTGTTATAAACGTCACAAATAGTTCAAAAAAAGTCTAAATTTTTTATTATTTTATTTAATATTTAAAAATATAATATATAATAAAAATATAAAAAATTAAATTAAACAGATTAAAAATTACATAATATTTTATTTAATATTTAGTATTTTAATATATAATAAATAAATTAGAAAAAAATAAATTAAATTCCCCTACTTTCTCTCCACTCCTCAAAGTTGAGGCTCATGCTCACTTGCATAAGAGAGAGAAAGAATAGAGAGGGGAGAGAAGAGTGAAGATAGAGGAGAGGAGAGAAGAGAGCGGATTAACAAGGAAGATAGAAGAGGGAGAGAATGTGGAGAGAGAGGAGAGAGAGATAAGAGAAAGCGAGAGAGGATATAGAGAAGTGAGAGGAGAGAGAGAAAGTGGAGAGAGAAGAGTGGGCGAAGAGAGAGACAGGAGAGATAGCAAAGAGAGAGAGTAGACACAAATATAAGAAGTTTGACACAAACTAAAATAGGGTGAGCGGGAAGGTCGCCGGACTCTGGCTAGAGGAGGAGAGGGGATAGAGCATGGGAATTTAATTTAATTTTTAAAATTTATTAATTATAATTTTTTAATAAAATAAATGGTATTTGCAACAAATAGGGATATGCTTTGCTAATACCTTAGGTATTAGTGATGCAAACTCATAAGCGTTGCTAATACCTATTGTATTATGCTTTGCTAATACATTTTATTCTATTCTATTTTATTATTTTAAAAATATAATATATAATACAAATCTTAAAAAATTAAAATTAAATTCATGTACTCTCTCCCCTCTCCTCCTTAGAGCCGGGGTTCACGTTAACTCGCGTGAGAGGAGGAGAGAAAGAAGTGAGGAGAGAGAGGCGATTTAATAAAAAAATTTAATAAGAGAGGAGTGAAGAGAGAGAGATGGAATAGAGAGGGTAGGGAGAGAGGAGAAAGTAGCTAGAGAGAGAGGAGAGAAAGTGAGGGAATAGGCATTTTTTGCGATGCTTTTGATGAAGGGTCGCAAAAAGAGATCATCTATTTGCGACGCTTTATTTGAAGTGTCACAAATAATTACCCTTTCACAACGTTTTAATAAAAGTCATAAAAGGGTCTTAATTCGCCATTGCCAAATTGTTTTGCAATGCTCATTTGAAGCATCACTAATTTTAGCCTTCTACGATGCTTTCGATGAAGTGTCGCAAAAGGTGGGAAATTTTTCCATGCACAAAATTTCATGCGAGGGAAAATTTTCGCCTCAGCTGTTAACCCCCCCCCCCCCCCCCCCCCCCATCTGCCCTCTGACCCGCCCCTTTGGGCTACCCTCCTAGCCATTGACAGTCGGGCATCTAGCTTCTGTCCATCCTCCGGCAAGGCCCATCTTCCATATCCTGTACCTCTCCCCCTTCCTCGTCTATTGTGACACCCCTTCTCTTACCAGCACTGGTGGTAGTGGGTGCTAGATCTAGTTCTATCGCCAACTTCCTGATCCCTCCCCCCACTCTCCCCAAGCTTCTCCACACCCCCCCCCCCACCCACCCACACACACACACACACACCCACCCTTTCCCCTCCACTGCCACCCCCGATGCCGGATCTGGCTAAGATGCCGGATTCCGGTGTGCCCCTCTCTTCCCCCTGCTCTCCCCTTCTCCCTTGTTTCCCCACCCCTTTCCCCTGTTTTATCCCCACACATTCCGCTACCCACACCCCACCCTCTCTATTCTGCCCGTGATCTACACCCTTTCCCCTCCACCGCCACCCCCCAATGCCGGATTCCGGTGTGCCCCCTCTCTTCCCCCTGCTCTCCCCTTCTCCCTTGTTTCCCCACCCCTTTCCCCTGTTTTATCCCCACACATTCCGCTACCCACACCCCACCCTCTCGTCAGAGGATCCGGCTCCACCGCCGAATGCCGGTGCTGCCCATTCTGGCTACCTCCCCCCAACGCTGGAACCACCACCGCCCACCCTGGCTCCACCCTCCCCACACACCCCTCTCTGCTTCGTCCCTTCACTGCTCCCTGCTCCCCACTCCTCCTCTGCTTCCTCTGGTCATCGAAGCAGGGGCTCTAGCTGGAATCCGGAGTCCCTTACCAGTCCCCTTCCTTGCAGGAGGAGGGGCGCCAGACTGCCTTCCACAAAAGCCTGCCTTTGGCTGGATTTCCTTTCTTGAAATTTTTTATTTGTTATTGGCAAAAACTTTTAAAAGTGTCGCTAATAATAATATTTTATAATTTTTTAAAAATTTTAAAGCCTTGCTAATTATTTATTTTTTATTTTATGTATTAGCCAAGTAAATAAAGCGTCACTAATAGTTTTTTGAAAAAAATTAAATAATTTGTATTAGTGACGATGTTTAAAATGCCAGTAATGCTATATAATTAGTGACGCTTTTATATAAGTGTCACTAATAATATAGTATTAGCCGCGTTTAGCTACAGAAAATGATTTTTAATTTATTAGCTACATTTTTTAAAAAACTTCTAGCGACGTTTTAAAAATGTCTCTAATAAATTTTTTTATTTTTTTAAAAACATATTTTCATATTAGCGACGCTAATAATTTACTATTAGTAACATTTTATAAAGCGTCACAAAAAATCTTATATTAGCAATGCAAAAAAAATGTCGTTAATAACAATACTATTAACGACGCTTTTTTGAATGTTTCACTAATTAGCATTTGTAATGAGATTTTTTCCGATGCATTTAAAAGCGTCGCTAATAGGCATTAGCTATGCTTTTATGACTATTAGTGATACTAATAGTCTTTTTTTCTTGTAGTGTATTTTATTAAAAAAAAGAGAAGGTGCCCCTCCAGTGTAGGGCAGTTAGACCAGCCTGGGCCAGCTCATAGCTTGCTAACACAGCAGGTCATGCCGACCAAGCCCACAGGGTTAAGGGGCATGCCCAACGGCCACAACCAAACCACCAAAGTGGTCGCTATTAGAAAGTCTGCCTTGGCAACCTGGGCAAGCTTGCCCCCATGCAGGCTGACAAGTCGACCCACAACCCAGGAATACTAGGCACGCCTTCCCATGGGCCAAGATACCTAGGTCTGGCACGGCCCGGTCCCCTGGCATTATGGGCACATCGCACGACAATTGTGGGTCAGGCATAGGCCCATGGGCCTGTCCAGCCTATTCATACCTCAACACTAGCCAAGAAGCGAGGGGCTAAATTCATTGGGATGTGGAGCACTTGGACCCACCTAAAAGAGAAAATTAAAGGGCCATGTATCCCCACCTAATAGCTTATACAAAAAGTTTATGCGCTAGAGGGTCATGGCCCCCTTGGCTCCATCCCTGCCGCCAAAGGGTTCCCTATTTGGTTAAACCCCTATATGCTGTTATGCAAGGAGTCATATAAAGTAGAACATAGAGACTATTTTATTTTGTCAAGAGATGAAATCTAAATATTATAATATGTTATTGGGATATGTCTTGTAATTGGCTATATTTCATTGATCAAAAGTATATCAAATTGTGTGTTTAAGTCTTTAGAATCCGATAGCGATTAGTGATGTGATCAAAATCAGAATTGTTATTGATTGACTTAAAAAATAGGATTTGACAAGTTCTAAAAGTAAAGTTGAAGGTTAAAGTCTGAATTGAGTGTTTGATTTCAAGGTAAATTTTTACACACATTCACATGCACTAAAATATTTAGATTTTAATTACTAAACCTTAGAAAATTTACTTAGTTGTTTTGGATAAAATGGTTAAAAAACATAATGATTTTTCATAAGCGATTGATCGACCTTGAGCAATAGATCAATCAATGATGAATGTTCTTTGAATTTTTTTCACAGAAGGTAAATCAATTGAATAGTTGTCTGATAGATCAATCAATTGTGTTGTCAATAATTACAGTAACATGATTGATCAATCCTAGGTTCAAATGATCAATCGATTTGAAAGATGAGGATTAGAGTACCTTGATTGATAGATTGTTTGATAGAAAAGATAGATAAATTGGGTGTCTGATTTGAACAAAATTGGAAATTATTGATCACCTAGTGGAATGATCGATTGATCTATGAACTAGATGTCTAGTTTAAGCAATCTAGAATTAGTTGTTTTCCAACTAGGACTCTAAAACTCTAGCCTCCTCGGGAGACTCTGTAAAGGCTAGTTTTGGATGAAATAACATAAGGGGAAGAAAATTTTGTGAGA
Source organism: Saururus chinensis (assembly GCA_035235625.1). Taxonomy (NCBI): domain Eukaryota; kingdom Viridiplantae; phylum Streptophyta; class Magnoliopsida; order Piperales; family Saururaceae; genus Saururus; species Saururus chinensis. The sequence continues at coordinate 30,846,723 of CP141143.1, read as the reverse complement.
GAAAAATAGAGTGCTTCATGCTATTAGTTCTTCCCTAAATAATCTATTAGTTGAGAGAAAATTAAGAGAGCGGAGTACTTTGTTTCATAAACATCTTATGAAATAAAGATGGAGTGATTCACACACATCACAATATTACAAAGGTCTAAAAGAGGAGATCATCATAGAGGAGATTGAAGAAACTTCTACATAATCAATCAAGGAGTGATTAAAGAGGAGAAGAGTACTTTGGACGAAGGACAAGCTCAAGGAGAAAAGCTTCAAGGATCAAGGAGGAGACTTAAAGACCAATAACTTGACAGAGAAAAGAAGTTTCTTGTGTTGGGTAGAGGTTAGTAATTTGATGTCATGTAAGTTCTAATCTATAGTTCATTGATTTAGCCAGAGAGTGGCTATCGTAGTTTTTTTGTGTGTGTTGGGTTTAAAAACAAAATCCTTGTGTGATGATAATTGCATGTTTGTGTGATTAATAGTCTTTAATAGGTTTTCTTTCACAATTCTGTATTAGAGGACATATCTTGTAGTTCGTTGTTTAATTGTTAAAATATTTGGGCTATGAATAATGTGTTGATCTACTAGGTTATACTAATATTAAATTCAATACAATATATCTTGACTTTGTACAACACAAACTTCAACTCTTCCACGAATTATGAAGCAATGAAGGAATGCATGGGAGTTATGATTATAAATTTCTTCTAGCTTCAATTTGCAAGTTGCCTTATGAATGTTTAATTTAGTTTATATGTTTATTTCCATTTTCTATAATTCTTACCTTCCTAGTTGTAACGTCCCTCGAATTTTGCGAATAAAAGAAAACAATTTTTTTGAAAACGTAACAAAATTTAATAACAATTGCCAAGGATCACCGTGTACTAAAACAAGTAATTATTACAAAGATTTCCAAAATTAGGCATCACAAGCCTTTATACATCAGTCAGTACAATAATTTACATGAAGTACAAAAACAACAGTGCAAGACTGTAATTTAAGGAAATTCTCCATCGACTCCTTCAGATTCGAGTAATTCACCTGCAGAATCTGAGGGGGGGTGAGTAAATTCATACTCAGTAGGTCGGATTAAGTTCTAAAAATATGCTCCATGCACATAAGAAAATATCGTGTCATTTTCCTTTTTGAAATCATTCAGAAAATTTGAAAATACGATCACAGAATGTCGCGATACCAGACGACTTACACCCGCGCCCATGGGGCGACGCGAGACAGAAAGGAAGGGATTTACCCATGACATCCCAATCCTGTGCGCGCCAGATGCCAAATTTGGCGGTATCCAAAATCATAATAATTCCTAGTTCCGAGGAACCGAGAATTATCCAGACGGCACGATTGCCCAAAACTCGGAGGAATTTTTCGAAAAGAGGAGATGATTTTAAAGTCAGAGCTTTTGTTTTCGTAAAGGTAGCGAAAAACTTTAAAAACTTGGGCGAGTAAAAATTCGGCATACGATTAGAATTTAAGGCTACCTACGTATCACACGTGCGAAGTATAACGAAATCTCCTCGTAGAGTAAAGAAAGTCCTGCCTTAAGATATCAGCCTCTGAGCGAGAATTTCGGTAGAATAACCACTCCAACGCGTAGAATACCCTTGAATTAGTAGGGTAGGGCTTTGGAACGGGCTAAAAAGAGTTGGGAATGGTCCGGAAACAGTAAAAAGATGAAAGTGGAAGATTAGGAAAGGGGCACGTTTTTCGAGGTCTTAGAGAGGTCGTCTCGAGAAAATAACCCTTCCGGTGCGTAGAGCACCCTTGAATTAGTGGGAAACGGGTCTTGGAACGTGAAAATCGGGCTTAAAACGGGTCGGGAATGGTGAAAACAGTGAAAGGGGTGAAAAATCAGGTGAGGTAAAAGAACTGGCCGGAATGGGTATAAATAGGGGCGGAGGGGGCATTTTCCGGTGGGCGCCCACCGGCGCCGCCGTGGAAAACGGCTGGCGCCCACTGGCGCCGCCGGAGCCGCCGAAAATTAATTTATTATTATTTATTTTAATTTCCAAAAAATTCCAAAAATTGTAACTTCCTATCCCGAACTCGGTTTTGTACGTTCTAGGTACCGTTGAGCTCGTATTGACGAGCCCTACGAGACTAGACCACTTAAGATCCGTTTTACCCGAATTTTAAAAGTGGGTCCCGCCGGTTGAACACGTTTCCCGAGGTCGTAACTTTTGTTCCCGACCTCCGATTTACGTGTTTTACGACTTGTTACGCTCGTCTCCATGAGCTCTAACCATCACTTTAGAAAATGTATAAATAACAAAATTTTATAAGAAAATCGTGTAGAAATTAGGGTTATTACAATCTACCCCCCTTAGAGAAATTTCGTCCTCGAAATTTGAATTATTCACTCAAGAATAACTCTGGGTACTTCTTCTTTATCTCGCTCTCCAGCTCCCATGTGGCTTCTTCCGAGGAATGGTACTGCCATAGCACTTTGACTAAGGGGATCCTTTTCGTCCTCAAGATTTGTTCCTTGTGATCCAGAATTTTAAGTGGCTTTTCTTCGAATGATAGGTCGGGCTTGAGAGTAATTAAACTCTGATCAAGAACATGAGAGGAGTCTCGGACGTATTTCCTAAGCATGGACACGTGAAATACGTTGTGGACATTGCTGAGTTGTGGAGGCAAGGCTAATCTGTAAGCCACAGCTCCTACTTTGTCCAAAATTTCAAACGGTCCTACAAAGCGAGGACTTAGTTTGCCTTTAATTCCAAATCTTATGACTCCTCGGGTTGGAGAAACTTTTAGTAATACTCGATCTCCCACGCTAAAGTCAATATCTTTTCATCTCTGATCAGCATAACTCTTTTGACGACTATGGGATGCCATAAGACGATGCTTGACAAGTTTCACCTTATTTGCACATTGTTGCAGAAGTTTGGACTTAATCAATCTTCGTTCTCCCACTTCATTCCAACACATCGGTGATCGGCAAGGTCGCCCGTACAATGCCTCATAGGGTGCCATGCCTATACTGCCATGATAACTATTGTTGTAGGCAAACTCGACTAGCGGTAGATGTTCGTCCCAATTACCCTTCCAATCCATTGCGCAGGCCCGTAACATATCTTCCAAAGTTTGAATAGTTCTTTCTGATTGACCGTCTGTTTGTGGGTGGAAAGCAGTGCTGAACTTAAGATTTGTGCCCAATTCTTCTTGAAATCCTTGCCAAAACTTGGAGGTAAATCGACTATCCCGATCTGAGATGATCGATAGCGGTATTCCATGCCGACTTACAATTTCCTTCACGTATAATTTTGCCAAAGAACTTAAGGATTGCTTCTTGCTTAACGGAAGAAAATGTGCACTCTTCGTGAGTCGATCCACGATTACCCAAATGGATTCATGGCCTTGTGAAGTTCTGGGTAGTGCCGAAACGAAATCCATAGTAATGTGTTCCCACTTCCACTCGGGGATCTCGATCGTTTGAAGGTACCCTGAAGGCTTTTGGTGTTCGGCTTTAACTTGCTGACAAGTTAAGCATCTCAAAATATACTCTCCTATATCCTTTTTCATTCCATTCCACCAAAAACTTCTTTTTAAATCTTGATACATTTTCGTTCCTCCTGGGTGGATGGTATAACGAGAACGATGTGCTTCGTGTAAAAGATCTTCCCTTAGCTTGGGAATTTCGGGTATTACTAATCGTCCTCGAAATCGAATACCTCCATCAGAGCCCTGAGTGAAGTCAGATCTTTCGAGCAGAGTTTGCACTTCTTCATTACCTTTCTGACCTTCAAGAATACGCTCAACTAGTACCGATTTAACTTCTAAGTTGGCAAAGAAAGATTTCTTGTTTCCATATTGTAACTCGGGTTGGAAACTTATTGTTTCTTCCAAAAGTTTCCACTCCTTAATAAGCATGGAAGCTAATCCTCCGGATTTACGACTTAAAGCGTCAGCTACAACATTGGCTTTTCCAGGATGGTACTTGATAGAAAAGTCATAATCCTTAAGATATTCGATCCATCGTCTTTGTCTCATGTTAAGATCACTTTAGGAAAATATATACTTTAAACTTTGATGATCGGTGAAAACCTCAAACATTTCCCCATATAGATAGTGCCTCCATATTTTTAAGGCAAAAACTACCGCTGCTAATTCCAAATCGTGAGTAGGGTAGTTACCTTCATGCTTCTTTAATTGTCGTGAAGCGTACGCTATCACTTTTCCGTCTTGCATTAACACGCATCCTAGTCCTCTTTTAGAAGCATCGCTGTACACGACAAAACCTCCACTGCCAGTCGGCAATGCCAAAACAGGTGCAGTTGTTAATTTTTCCTTTAATTCTTGAAAACTATGTTCACAAGTTTCATCCCAAATAAATTTAACTCCTTTCCTTGTCAATTTCGTTAAGGGCAAGGCAATGCTTGAAAATCCATGGATGAATCTTCGGTAGTAACCTGCGAGGCCTAAGAAGCTCCGAATTTCTGTTACTGTCTTCGGCCTTTCCCATTTGATGACAGCTTCAATCTTGGTTGGGTCCACTGATACACCGTTCTTCGAAATGACGTGTCCTAAGAAAACCACTTGTTCCATCCAGAATTCGCACTTGCTAAACTTGGCGTAGAGTTTATGATCCCTCAGCGTTTGCAGAACTATTTGCAAATGCACTCGGTGTTCTTCTAAGCTGCTAGAGTAGATGAGGATGTCATCGACAAACACGATGACAAACTTGTCCAAAAAGGGCCGAAAAACTCTATTCATGAGATCCATGAAGGCGGCCGGGGCATTTGTTAAACCAAATGGCATCACTAAAAACTCATAGTGGCCATACCGGGTACGAAAGGCTGTCTTAGAGATATCCCCATCTCGTATTCTTAGTTGATGATAACCTGACCGCAGATCTATTTTGGAGAAAACTTTGGCCGTCTGCAACTGATCGAACAAGTCATCTATGCGAGGCAAGGGATACTTGTTCTTCACGGTGATGGCATTGAGAAGTCGGTAATCAATGCATAATCTTAACGACCCGTCTTTCTTTCTCACAAATAGGACCGGTGCTCCCCAAGGAGAGACACTGGGTCGTATAAATCCCTTCTCAAGCAAATCCTGCAATTGACTTTTTAACTCCTTCAATTCCGCAGGAGCCATACGGTAAGGTGCCTTGGAGATAGGACTCGTTCCTGGCATCAATTCGATAGAGAAATCTATCTCTCTTTTTGGTGGCAGACCAGAGAGATCATCAGGAAAAACGTCAGAGAAATCTTGTACTACTTCAATACTCTCCAAGTTAATCGTAGTAGTCTCACTAGTTTCCACACTAGCAAGATAAGCTTGACATCCTTTACTTAAAAGCCGACGAGCTTTGACTGCCGAGATGATACATAGCTTGGAATGATCCTTAAGCCCATAAAAAGTAAAACTCATTTCTCCTTGTTCAAAGATCACCTTCTTCTGTTTACAGTCTACTAACGCCCCGTTATCGGCTAACCAATCCATGCCTAATATGACATCGAAGTCGGTCATATTTAGGAGAATAAGGTCGGCCTCCCACTGATGTTTCTCTAAGGAGACAGGTACCCCTTGAAGAAATTTACGAGCTAGAAATGTTTTTCCCATCGGGGTGGACACTTCTAAGACATATCCTAAGTTTAAAATAGGATAGCCAAGACTTGAAGCAAAATCGAACGATATGAAAGAATGTGTCGACCCTGGATCTATCAAGATTTTTGCTAATTTATCCAAGACCAGAAGTGTACCTTGAATGACTGCGGTCGACGCTTGAGCTTCCTCAGTGGTAATTGCGAAGACCCGCCCTTGAGCTTTTGGTTTCTGCTCCGATTTTGATTCTTCTTGCATTCTCCTCTTTGGGCAGTCTCTAATCTGATGGCCTTGTTCACCACAGAAAAAGCACTTTCTTTCGGTACGATAACACGATCCAGGAGGATGGATTTTACCGCACTGAGGACATTTTTCTAGCTTCCTTTCTCCCCTTGGCTGTGAAGGTGGTTCAAAGGGCTTTTGAAACTTGTGATTATTCGGATTGTTAAACGTAGGTCTTCTTTTCCTCTCATCGGGTCGGAAACTATTATTTTGTCCTCGGTCTTTACGTCCGGCCACGAATTCCATGTAGTCTTGCTCTAGGATAGAAGCTAGTTCAACCGCTTTGGCAAAAGTCGTGGGTTGATGGCCGATAATTCTTCCTCTTAATCCATTATTTAGGCCTCTTACGAACTTCCGTGCTTTCTTTAACTCTGTCGTACAATAATCCGGGGCGAAACGTTGTAGTTGTACGAATTTATTCTCGTATTGAGTCACCGTTAGCACTCCTTGTTGTAAGTCTAGAAACTCCTTTTCCTTTCTTTCTTGGACGTGAGGAGGAAAATATTTATTGAATAACACTTCTTTAAATTCCTCCCACTTAATATGATCACTATCTGGGAAGAAATTTCTTTCCGCTGTAGGCCACCAGAAAGCAGCTTCGCCAATCATAGAGAAGGTGGCTAGTGGTACCTTACGATCATCGGGGATCTTCATTGCTTTAAAAATCCGTTCAACTTCAAAGGTCCACCTTTCAGCGGCCTCAGGGCCGTCTTCCCCCGTAAAAGCTGGTGCAAGCTTCTTGAAACGCTCCAACAGATTATCCTTTTCACCGTGGATATTATCTCCCGAATTAGTCGAATGATTGGAATGATTCGATTGGAATCCTTGAGTCATTCTTTGCATTAATAAATCCACGAAGTGCGTCATAGGATCTCCCGTTGTCAAAGTGACCGGCGTAGTAACATCTGGAGGAGTTGAGCTACTTGCCGGTTGAGCATCGCTATCACTAACGTTCGCCATCTAAACATGGATTAGTAATATCAAGGTCTTTAGAAAACAAGCTTACTTCATAGCAACCTTGAAGTGAAAATACATCACTCAAAAGCTACGTTAGCTATTTACATAATAAAACCACTCTTAGTACACATCAAAATTGTTCCCACGGAACTATTTACTCGAGATATTTACAGACCTTCTTCTCTAAGTAGTCAAGACTTTAGAGAGGAAAGGTCCTAACTTTAGGGCACTCAAAGAAAAAGTGGGTTAAAAGACCACAAAAGGTGCACCGCTCGGGCATTCCATGCCTTTCGGTTTCCTTCCCTTTGAGGAGACGCTGGACGCGTGGCTCTTCCACCCATTCAACCTCAAGTGGGGGTAGTTCGTTCAGGTCAAAATCCTTCCTATACACAGAGTTATCAAAATTTTCACCTTCTTCCTCTTCCAAGGAGGGGTCTTCTTCAGACTCTTCTCCTGGAGTAGGCGAGTCCGGGATAACTATTATTTCGTCCACGTCACTATCTGTGGGTGAACCAGGGGTGTACGAGACTTCAGAATCTTCTGAGTCCGAAATTTCGATGGGTGTCTTACCATCATTGTACTTACTCTTGCTACAACTTCCTTCCATTGGAAGTGGTAGTTTACGAGCAGTAGAGTGATAGAGATTGCTTGACAGATATGTCTTATGCCAGGGCATCGACATCTGTTTAGCTTCACATAAACATTCATTAAGTAATTTCAAATAAGAAAACATACGATAAAATATTAATAATTGTATTGACTGATTTAATTACTTTTTAGTAGACAGTAGAACCTTGGCTCCGATACCAACTGTAACGTCCCTCGAATTTTGCGAATAAAAGAAAACAATTTTTTTGAAAACGTAACAAAATTTAATAACAATTGCCAAGGATCACCGTGTACTAAAACAAGTAATTATTACAAAGATTTCCAAAATTAGGCATCACAAGCCTTTATACATCAGTCAGTACAATAATTTACATGAAGTACAAAAACAACAGTGCAAGACTGTAATTTAAGGAAATTCTCCATCGACTCCTTCAGATTCGAGTAATTCACCTGCAGAATCTGAGGGGGGGTGAGTAAATTCATACTCAGTAGGTCGGATTAAGTTCTAAAAATATGCTCCATGCACATAAGAAAATATCGTGTCATTTTCCTTTTTGAAATCATTCAGAAAATTTGAAAATACGATCACAGAATGTCGCGATACCAGACGACTTACACCCGCGCCCATGGGGCGACGCGAGACAGAAAGGAAGGGATTTACCCATGACATCCCAATCCTGTGCGCGCCCGGATGCCAAATTTGGCGGTATCCAAAATCATAATAATTCCTAGTTCCGAGGAACCGAGAATTATCCAGACGGCACGATTGCCCAAAACTCGGAGGAATTTTTCGAAAAGAGGAGATGATTTTAAAGTCAGAGCTTTTGTTTTCGTAAAGGTAGCGAAAAACTTTAAAAACTTGGGCGAGTAAGAATTCGGCATACGATTAGAATTTAAGGCTACCTACCTATCACACGTGCGAAGTATAACGAAATCTCCTCGTAGAGTAAAGAAAGTCCCGCCTTAAGATATCAGCCTCTGAGCGAGAATTTCGGTAGAATAACCACTCCAACGCGTAGAATACCCTTGAATTAGTAGGGTAGGGCTTTGGAACGGGCTAAAAAGAGTTGGGAATGGTCCGGAAACAAGAAAAGATGAAAGTGGAAGATTAGGAAAGGGGCACGTTTTTCGAGGTCTTAGAGAGGTCGTCTCGAGAAAATAACCCTTCCGGTGCGTAGAGCACCCTTGAATTAGTGGGAAACGGGTCTTGGAACGTGAAAATCGGGCTTAAAACGGGTCGGGAATGGTGAAAACAGTGAAAGGGGTGAAAAATCAGGTGAGGTAAAAGAACTGGCCGGAATGGGTATAAATAGGGGCGGAGGGGGCATTTTCCGGTGGGCGCCCACCGGCGCCGCCGTGGAAAATGGCTGGCGCCCACTGGCGCCGCCGGAGCCGCCGAAAATTAATTTATTATTATTTATTTTAATTTCCAAAAAATTCCAAAAATTGTAACTTCCTATCCCGAACTCGGTTTTGTACGTTCTAGGTACCGTTGAGCTCGTATTGACGAGCCCTACGAGACTAGACCACTTAAGATCTGTTTTACCCGAATTTTAAAAGTGGGTCCCGCCGGTTGAACACGTTTCCCGAGGTCGTAACTTTTGTTCCCGACCTCCGATTTACGTGTTTTACGACTTGTTACGCTCGTCTCCATGAGCTCTAACCATCACTTTAGAAAATGTATAAATAACAAAATTTTATAAGAAAATCGTGTAGAAATTAGGGTTATTACACTAGTTGCCTATACAACAAGGTTTCCATTTCCAGAACAAATTGTTGAGCCTCATGGGTACCCAATGTTTCTCATAGAAAATATTTAGCGTCTAAGGTGCCCTAGCAAAAAGTGACTAGAGACTATGAGTGCTTCTCAACAAAAGAAAGGTTTCGATTTTATTAAACTTGCCCAAAAAAAAAGTGAAAATATGGGTGGCCTTGCAACTTTGTTATGTGTTAGGATAGGCAGCCGTTATAATATCATACTACTCCCTCCGTTCCATATGAATAGCTCCATTTGGAAAAAAAAGTTTGTTTAATTTAAGGAGGAATTTGTCAAAATGGCCCTTGAATACAATGTATTATACAAAAATAGCTCAAACTTTCAAATAATACACAAAATGGCCTTATGAACATGTAAACCTTCACACATGTGGCATGAATTGTCAAACACCCATTTCTCATTTCCTTCCTTTTAACTTTACCAACTCATTGTTCATCATTTCTACCACCTCTGGCTTCAGCTCCTCCAACTCCGCCACTGGCTTGACGCCTCCATCACTGATTCCGTGCCTCCACCACCAACTTCATTATCTTCGCCACCAACTCCATTTTGTCATGGGGTAGCAAAGCATACTAATCATGACACATAATGTGTGAACCCTAGTATATGTCACGAATAGTACGATTTGCTATCCCATGACAGTTTCATCCGATTTCGACTTGACCTTCTCTGCCACCATCACCTTCTCTTCTCCTCCACTTCCTCTTCCCTCACTCCTCTCCTTTCTCTCTTTCTCTCCTTTCCTCCTCCTCCTCCCCTCCTCTCTATCCCCCTCAATATCCTCCTTCCTAGAATCAAACAAGACCGGTTATAAACTAGTTAGTGGAGGTATTAAAATTTTGATTTTTTTATCTATTAGCTAAAATCTTTAAAAATGAACTCCTAATCATGTTGAACTACTCAAAACCAAGAGTGAGCTTTATTTGTACTTGATTTTGAGTTTTCTATAACGCTAACCCAAACCTCGTATTAATAGTTGATAGTCTACAGTCGAAAGTCGATAATCTGATTTGTTACAATTAAGGGGATATATAATAACATTATGAGTGACAATGTCTCCCTAAGTATTTACAATGAACTATGTTAACAAACTATATAGATAAAATAAAAAAATTAAGCAAATTATAAACAAGCAACTATCGACTCACGGCTGTCGAATGTCCCAATTGTCCAATGTCACACATTAGTAAAAGATTTTCAGCATTGGAGAGAAAGATTATCATTGTCGGTGCCAGAAAAGAAGGTGATCTTCGGCCCTAGACATTACGATAGTTGACAGCCAAAACATTCGACAGTTGAGAGTCAACAACTGACAATCGATACAACCGATTTGTTATAATGAAGGGGATTTAAGATAACGTTATGAGTGACAATGTCTCCCTATGTATTTACAATGAACTATGTTAACAAACTACATAGATAAAAAAAAAGCAAATAATAAACATGAGACTATCGACTCTCGGCTGTCGAATGTCCCAACTGCCCAATATCACACATCAGTAAAAGATTGTCTGCATTGGAGAAAAAGATTATCATTGCCAGTGGTGGAGAAGAAGGTGGTCTTCGGCCCTAGACATTATGATAGTTGACAGTCGAAACATTCAATAGCCAGCAAAATCGATACAACTGACTGTTTTATGATTAAAATTTTCTCTATTTTTCATTTTATTTATGTAGTTTATTAGGATAGTTCATTGTAAATACTAGGGAGATATTATTACTCATAATGTTGTTTTATATCCCCTTTATTGCAACAAATTTGATTGTCAACTATCGACTATCAATATGAGGTTTGGGTTAGTGTTAAAGGAAGCTCAAAATAAGTACAAATAAAACCCACACTTGATTTTGAGTACTTCAGCAAGTTTATGAATTCATTTTGTAAGATTTGAGTTTGTTGATAAAAAAGTTAAAATTTTAATATCCCACCAACTAGTTTAGAACCGGTCTTGTTAGATTCCAGTAGGGAGGAAGAGATGGCAATAGAGAGGAAAGAGGGAGGAGGATAGAGAGGAGGGGAGGGGGAGGAGGAGGAGGTGGAGGAAGTGGAGGAGAGGATAGAGATAAAGAGGAGGAGAGGAGGAGAGGAGAAGAGGAGGGAGAGAGGAGCAAGAGGAGGAGGAGGGAGAGGAGGAGTAGGTGAGAAGGAAGAAGAAGAGGAGGAGGTGGTAGAAGAGGGGAGGAAGAGAAGGTGACAGTGACGAAGAATGTGAAGAAAAAATCAGATGAAATAAAGCCAATAATAGAGGTGGTGAAGCCGAAACTGCAAGTGGTGGAAATAAGAAATAGTGAGTTGGTAAAGTTAAAAAGAAGGAAATGAGAAATGGGTAATTTAGACAATTCATGCTACATATGTGGAGGTTTACATGTACATAAGGCCATTTTGTGTATTACTTGAAAGTTGGAGACATTTTGTAATTTACTTGAAAGTTGGAGACATTTGAAAGTTGGAAACATTCAACTCAAGTGGTTGGATACTTAAAAAAAGGGTACCATAAGCTCAATTTTCCTTCTCTTGGATGTGAGTCTCACCATTTAATAAAAACAACACTTTTATTCAATTAATATTGGGCAGAAGGAGTAATAAATAAAGCAAATTAAGTAACAATAGAATTTTTATTTTTTGACTATATCATCTTTGTTTTTAACCCTTAATTCTTATTTTACTCATTCTTATACCCTTCAATATAAATTTGAATTAGTATGTGATTTAATAATATTTTAGTAAAATTGTTTTTTTAGATAGCTACTACATCTCAAATGGGCCTTACTTTTTATGTTATGATGATTTTAATATTGTAAGGCTATATCTTGACCTCATGAATTCGAATTTGGACATTCTTAGAATTGTTGAAATTGCTGATATGTCTCCTCTCTCTCTCTACCCTTTTTCTCTATCTGTTCTCCCTCTCTTTCTCACTCTCTCTTCTCTTTCTCTCTCTATTCTTTCTTATCTCTCTTTTATTATATATTATTATTTTAAAATTAATAAAATAAATAAATTAAAATATATTAGCGATGAAAAGCCAAATGCTTAGCAAATAACCTAGGTATTAGCGACACATACTCCTATGCGTCGCTATTACCTTTTAATATATTTTAATTAATTTTAAAATATAATATATAATAAAAAATTAAAAAAATCTAAATTAAAAGATTCCCCCTCTCACTCCTCTTTTTGTTGTCTCTCCTCTCTTTCTTTTATCTCTCTTTTCTATTTCTTTTATCTCTCTCCTCTCTTATCTCTCCTCTCTCACACCTCACTCTCCTCTCATTTCTCCTCGCTCTCTCTGTAACACCTCGTGTTCCGATGACACTTAACCCAAAGGGTTAGGGCTAATTATATAATTTTAGATAACTTTTAAGGGGTTTAATGGGATGGAATCCTAGTATATGAGTAGAGCTTGAAGTAATGAGTGTAACGAACCAAAGAAGACAAGAAACGGAGGTCAGGAACGAAAGTTATAACCTCGGGAAGCATGTCACATGAGTGGGCCCCATGTATAAAGTGCGGAATAACTCACCCATGTGGGTCTAGTTTCAAAGGGCTCGTTAATATGAATCCATCGATACTAAGAATGCGCGATTCTAACTTCGGGATAAGAAGCTATCGTGTTTTGAAGTTGGAATTGTATTTTAATGAAATAATAATAAAATATTAAAGAAAAGACGGAATAGATGACATCAGCAAGATGAGCCGTCCGGGTAACGCAGGGCAACATGATCGCGCGGCTCCGCGTGGGACGCGCATCGGACACCCGCGTCGCGCAGCGGAGGCGCGACGTTGCCACGTGTGATGCGCTTGTCAAGCGCGCACAGCACACGCCAACCACTTATGTGGTCTTTTATGTGTGCAACACGTGGAGCGCATACGTGCGCGCCTATTCCTTATCTATTGTACGCTTGCACGCCTTCCTCTATAAATTCCGATTTCTGTTCAAACTTCAAGGAGAGTTTTTAGAGTCATTTTAAATGTATTTTAGTCCTTTGAAAAGATGTTCTTAGCTAATTTGAGGGTGTTCTATGCAATGGAAGTGTCCATTCCTCAAGTTGGTGACTTTATAAGGGAGAAATGCCCTAGGGAAAGAGGAGACTCTACCTGTCGCCCTCAAGCCCCTAAGAGATAGAAGTGGGCCGGAGTAAGAGGATGTTATGTCTTCCGTCATCAGGCCACAACGAGGGAAGTTGCCCCAAGTAGGGGAGGCTTTGTCCTCCACTGAAGGGTCAAATAGTGTAAGATACATCCCAGGGTTAAGAGAAGATTTTGTCCACTGCCTATGGGCATGGGAAGTGTGAAGTGTCCTGAGTTAAGGGGAGGTTATGTCTATAACCTTCGGTCCACAATGAATGAAATGTTCCGGATTAAAGGGAGTGTCGGTCCACTGCCTTCAGACATAATAAGAAAGATGTTCCAGATCTAGAGGAGGTTGTGCTCGCCATCTCCGGACTTGAAAGGGAAGACCCTCTAAGGAAACAAGTAATTTCGAATGTCGCTACTTCAGAAAATATAGGGGAGTAAGTGTTTCTAACCTTCCAATTTAATATAATTTATATGCATGCACATTTTACTTAGTGTATTAATATACTAATTAACATATATAATTTGCTATGATCTTATATATGCTAATATGTTCCGATTCCATATGCTTTGATATACTCTGTCGTGATTCGATCTGCTCTTAAATGCTATGTAGTGATTTAATATGCTCCGATCTGATATGATATGATCGGTTATGGTCGGATGAAATCTAATAAGATTTTACCGGATTTGATATGATCCAGTGTTCTACTCCGCTCTATGGTAGTTGTTATGGTCGGATGTGTAATTCTACTAGTGTTCTACTCACCTCTGTGATAGTTGTGATTCTGCTGATTTTTTAGCTTCTGTTAAACTCCGATGATTTATGAAATTTTTGTTTGACTCCGAATAACTTATTTGGACATAAGGATATACGTATTTTAACGTACATAAATTTGAGATGCTTAATGCATGTAATAGCCATTAGGCAGAACTACGTTCGGATCCAATCATATTGGAATAATATCATACATGTTATCCAACACGTGCGTAGGCAACTCACAATACAACAATGTTAGCCCGATCCAAATTAATTATAAAATTAGGTTTGTTATGGCTTATGCACAATGAAGCACTAAGGCTCCATAGTGTGAGAGGAACATTACGGCTCTCGTACACAGAGTTTGCTGCTCCTGGTTGGTTTTTCGAGTCGGGGTGTTACAAATGGTATCAAAGCATTTCTCTATCTACGAGAGGAAACTATTTTAAATATATATATTGATTAGATTTGAACCCCAATTTTTAATTGAAATTAATCTCAATTCTTGTTCTGATTGTGCCACACCGAATTTAAGATTTGCACATCCTATTTTCCATGTGTTGTAATGGCTTGAATACGAACCTCAATTTTTTGGATTGCGTCCTGAATCTAAAATGATTCGTAAATTTAGTTATGAATAAGCAATATAGGCTTTTTATTTGTCATTTTGTTTTGCTAGTGTGGCATCAGAATTGCTCTTAACTCTGATATTCATGAATTCTGATTTGTTTAATTAGAAGTAATTTGAAATTTCGGTCCTACTTGTGTTGTATCAGATTGAAATAATCTCCGATTTTATGAAATTCACTTTTGAAACGGTTATTATTTAAAATTACTTTTCCGAATCTCGGTTTGATACAAATTTGGATTTTTTATTAGAATTAATTTGAAATTATGTTTCAACTATGATATTGGATTTAATACGAATTCCGGGTTTGAACTTTCTATTCGGTATATATGACATCATATTTAATACAAAGTACGATGTTACGAATTCTAATTTTTAATTGAAAGTGATTTGACAATTCTGTTCTGAATCAGTTGTATCGAATTTGATTTGGTTATGGTCCGATGTGTAATTTTGCTAGTGTTCTACTCACCTTTGTGATAGTTGTGATTATGCTTATTTATTAGCTTCTATTCCACTCCGATGATTTATGAAATTTTCATTTGACTCCGAATGATTTATTCGGACATAAGGATATACGTATTTTAATGTATATAATTTTGTGATGCTTGATGCATGTAATAGCCATTAGGCAGAACTACATTCGGATCCGATCATATTGGAATAATATTGTACATATTATCTAATACATATGTAGGCAACAAACAGTACAACAATGCTGGCCCGATCCAAATTAATTATAAAATTAGGTTTGTTCTAGTCTACGCACAACAAAACACTAAGGCTCCGTAGTTCGTACAAGAATGTTATGGCTCTAGTACACAGAGTTTGCCACTCCTGGTTGGTCTCATTTTAACTTTTCTATTTATTTTAATAAACTCTAATGTCATTTTCCGAACAACCCCCAGTTCGGGTCTATTTTCAAGGTTGGGGTGTTACAAATGGTAAGAAGCATTTCTCTGTCTACGAGAGGAAACTATTTTTAAAATATATATTGATTAGATTTGAATCCCGATTTTTAATAGAAATTACTCTTGATTCTTGTTCTGAATGTGCTACACCGAATTTAAGATTTCCACATCCTATTTTCCATGTGTTGTAATGGCTTGAATACGGACGTCAATTTTATGCATTGCACCCTGAATCTAAAATGATTCGTAAATTTAGTTATCAATAAGCTATATCGGCTTTTTATTTGCCATTTTGCTTTGCTAGTGTGGCATTAGAATTGCTCTTAACTTTGATATTTATGAATTCTCATTTGTTTAATTAGAAGTAATTTAGAATTTATGTCCTACTTGTGTTGTATCGGATTGAAATACTCTCTGATTTTATGAATTTCGCTTTTGAAATGGATATTATTTAAAATTACTGTTCCGAATCTCTGTTTGATACGGATTCCAATTTTAGATTGGAATTAATTTGAAATTCTGTTTCAACTGTGATATTGGATTTAATACAAATTCCGGGTTTGAACTTTCCATTCGGTATATATGACATTAGATTTAATACGAACGACGATGTTATGATTTCTAATTTGTAATCGAAAGTGATTTGATAATTCTGTTCTGAATCATATGTATTGAATTTGATTTGAAATTCTATTTTGCATGTGTTACATTAGATTTCTGATGGACTCCGATTTTATGAATTCCAATTTGTAATTTAGGAATGATTTGAAATTCTGTTCTGTATGTGTGGTGTTGGATATGATCTGAACTTTGATTTTATGAATTCAAATTTTAAATCAATCGGAAATATTTGTTCTGAATCCATTACATGATTTTATTTTAGTGACTTCAATTTCAAATAGTTTGTCAAATTTAAGACAATAGAATTACCAAAGAGTAGCCACCAAACGCCCATAGTATGGGTCACGAGGCATTAGTAGAAGATTCTATGATTAATTCTACTCGGGAATTTAAATAAAATTCAATTTTGAATTATTTGTTTCAGAAAATGTATTAATTAAGAAAGAGATCTGTTTTGAAAGATGGTGGAACCACCTACGAGAAACCACTACACACCACGGTATGGGACGTGAGGTGTTAGTGGATAGCTCTAGGGTTTGTTTTGCCGCTATGTTGAAAATAAAATTACATTCCAAAGTATTTGTTTCGAAAAAAAATTCATTTGCGTATAAACTGAATAGATTTAGAAAAGCAGTAGAGTTGCCAAGGAGCAACCACTACACACCATGGTATAGGGCATGAGGTGTTGGTGGGTCGCTCTACGGCAAATTCTAGCGATATCTTGACACAAGATTTAATTTGAAAATGTAATGTCCGGATTTTTATAAATTCCCGAAGTCGACCATGTGAAAATTAGGATATTAGACCCCTTGAACTACTCATGAGAATAACTTGATCAAAAGTTGGGATTAGTGGCTGGATGATATGGATGGAAAGTAAACAGAAAGAGCTTTGAAATGCCACCAAGATTGTGCGAATCGGAATTCGGATGAGGGAGATAACAACCATGCGAAGTTGAACATATAGCACATGGCACATTTACCCGAATTGAAAGTCCTAAAAGAATTAGGAATTGGATGTCCTAAAAGAACTAGGAATTGGAATTATTAGAAGAACTAGAAATTGGATAGAAGTCCTAAAAGAACTAGGAATTGCAAGTCCTAAAAGAACTAGAAATTGGATGTTCTAAACGAACTAGGAATTGGATAGAAGTCCAAAAAGAACTAGGATTTGGATAGCGGAATTGTGTTGGGGCAGCCCCTAGAAAGTTGGGGGCGCCCCTAGAAAATAGGGGGACTCAATTAGGTCTCTAGGGGAGGTTCTTAGTTAGTATTAGGAGAGGGCTCTTATAAAAGGGAAAGATGGGGGCGGCCCTAATTTCTTTTGGCTAGTTCGACCTCCCCTCTCTCCCCACTCTTTCCTTCTCTTCCTTCTCCCATCAAGGACCTCCACAACCAGCAGCCAATAAAGGGAAAAGCTGCAACCTTTTTGGAGTAAATTAAAGGGCAAAAAACATAGGTGCAAGGGCTTGAAGGTTGGGGGCGGGTTGTTTGAGGTAGGTGCATTTATTTTTCTCTTAATCAACATGGTTTGGTGATGAAGTTCTGCCCTAAGTCAACCCCTAAAGTGATGATTTTTGGTCTCTTGCTTTAAATGGAATTGGTCATGTATGAATGCTTATTTTGATATGAAGGAATTGTCCTAATTTATACATATATGTTGCTGATTTTGATCTTAAGGAATTGCCCTAATTTATACATATATGTTCCTGATTTTTATCTTAAGGAATTGCCCTAATTTTGTATCTCAATCATGCTGATTTTTAACCATGGATAATTGCCCTAATTCGCACCCACACCTTGCGGATTTTGACAGCATGTGTTTGCCTAATTCGCACACACCCCTTGCTGAAAATTAATCATATGTGTTGCCCTAATCAGTACTTATTCCATGCTGAATTTAATCCTATGTATTTAGCCTAAGTTGTGCATATATGAATCTGAATTCAATCCCCTCCAATTGCTTGTTTTGTATATGAAATTTTGGCCGATCTCATCTCAGGTTTTTAGATCCAATTTGTGCCGTGAATTTCTGAATTTAATCTCAGGTTTTCAGATCTAATAGTGCCCTGATTTACTGAACTTAATCTCATGTTTTTAGATCAAATTCATGCCCTGATTTGCTGAACTTAATCTCAGGTTTTTAGATCAAACTTGTGCCCTGTTTTGCTGAATCAAACCTCAGGTTTTTAGATCCAATTTGTGCCCTGAATTGCTGAATTTAATCTCAGATTTTTAGATCTAATTGTGCCCTGATTTTCTGAACTTAATCTCAGGTTTTTAGATCTAATTGTGCCCTGATTTGCTGAACTTAATCTCAGGTTTTTAGATCAAATTTATGGTCTGATTTGCTGAACTTAATCTCATGTTTTTAGATCTAATATGTACCCTGTTTTGTTGAATTCAATCTCATGTTTGTAGGTTGAGTTAGTACCATACTTTTACTGAATTTAGTTATCCCTTTTTAAGTTTTCACTAGACTCTTGACTTGTTTAATTTAGATATAATGTATCAGCCATAATTAGATATATGTCTTGTTGTTTGATTTAATCATATCAGCCTTGTGTAAGTTATGATCATGGGCAATGTGGTGGGTTGTACCGAACTTATTCGATGTTAATTTCATGATGATAGTTGCTGAGTATTTCAGTTTGGATTGTGGTGTTTGGTTGCTGATTTCAATAGTTATCTCGGCCATGTTTAGGGTTATGTCATGCTAAATGGATTTGGTCATGGCACCCTTACTTGAGTTATAATCACGTGGAATGATGTAGGTTGTGATAGCCTTGCTTCTTTGTCATATCATGTTGGTTGTTGCTAGTTATTTCAACCTGATTTGATGTGATAGGTTTCTGAATTGATTAGAGCACTTCAGCCCCAATTCAAGTCATTAAGTTGTTGATATGTTGAGTTTATTTCAGCATATGTCTAATTAGTTGTTTTGATGCATCTGTTACTCTTGTCTCAGCCTTATGTTGTATGTTATCATGCTGAGTTCGTCTATGATATGTTGTGATTATATTAAATCCTTTTTGCCTCATGTGGCTGCATCATATCACATGCCGAGTCAAAATTTAAGCTCACGATAATAGCCATGGTGGAAAATTAGGCCCATGTGGCCTCGGCACCTTTGGGACTTTGGCTCCTAGCTCTTTGAGCATTCGTGCGCACCCAAGTTTTTGAGCATCATGGAAGTTCATCTACCTCCGGTCAGTGTGTCCATGAGCACAACTGCTACCTACATCTCTAGGCCCATGGCTGATCCAAGTAGATCTCTAGAGATGCTAAGATTACTGTTAGCACACAGTTACTCCTTTGAGTGGGTGTCAGTATTTTCAGGTAACAACTAGTGCATTATTTCCTGAATGGTGTCCATTATTTTGTGCATTGTGTTGGAGTCCTATGTCTGGAGATTTCTTGAGGGGCGAGTTATCTCTGAGTGAATACAGATTTGATAGTATTAATTATTGAACAAGGGTTGTGAGATAATTAATAGCATTGTTTGATATTGCTTGCTAATTAGACAAGTAGAACAATTAAAGGACTTACATAAAAAGTAGGTTGACTGAAAATACTTAAGCATAACATGTGTGATGCTATGTTTCTTAGTATAGTGTAGTTTTAGGCAGAACTACGTCTGGATTTGATCTTGTTGGAAACATTGGAGATGTTGTCTGATGAGTACATATGCAACTAACATCGGGTGATGTTGGCCCAATCCGAAAAATATTAATAAAATCTTTTGTCCTTTGGAAGCTCATTTCTTGAAGGCAGAGAGGTTCCATTGTTGTTGTTGTTGTTTGGTTTGGTTGGTTGTAGATTCTCCAGGAGATGACAAGTGAGACTAGGAGGCGAGCACAAAATGAAGTTCTTCGTTTCTACAATTATGGTACGTAGTATATCTTTAACATGAGAGTCAACTTGTTATTTATTTTTAGACGGTTGACAAACTTGTACTTAGATGGATGAGTTGTTCTATTGAATTTTGAGACATGTAATAATATCATATGATTTGATATCCATATTTGTGAACCCCAGTTATCATGACCTGGATATTTAATCAAAGGGTTTGTTTTGTATTTAAGAAAGAAAAAAAAAATTTGTGACTTACCGTTCATGCTATTTTAAAAAGGCTTTTAAAAATCCAGGTCGTGACATAAAATATTTATATTTTGAAAGTTGTTTTTAGAAAAACAGTGAAACTACCTAGGAGGAACCACTATACTCTTGTGGTATGGGACACATGGTATTAGTGGATAACACTCAGGCTAGTTCTGATGGTGTATTGAAATTAAATTAAATTATTTTCAAAGACAATGGCATTGCCTAATAGAAACCGCCTAATACTCGTGGTACGAAATATGCGATATTAGTGGATTGCTCTAAGGTTGAGTCTGCTGGTGGATTTTACATGAAAATTGAGCTCAAATCCTCTATGTTTTGGAAATATAATTTGAAGTTGTAAAGTTTTCTCAATAGCTAGTAGAATTACTATATAGAAACCATCAAACACCTGTGTTATGGGAAATGGGAGTTAGTGGATAGCTCCAATGTTGATTTTGCTTGTGCATTGAGACAAATTTCAATTTCAAGTCTGGTTTAGTTTGAAATGTTTGTTTTGAGTATGATGTGAATCGGGAATATACGTTCTGATTTAAATACAAATTTATTTTCTATCAGACACTTTAATTTCCAAATGAATTCGTGATAAAATTATGATGGACATCTGTTTCTGATAAAAAAAAATTGATCTGATGCGTACAATGATACTCAAGTGCTTGCACTCTCTAGATACCAATCGAGACAAATAATTAGTTTTGGCAAGTGCATATAGGTGTGGAGCATCATGGGAAAACTCCTATCCTTCTGAGCCTCTCGCTACCCCATGAGTGTCGAGAGGAACGTTGTTTGGTATTACGGCTCTGATTTTCTCGTCACTAAAACGAACTGACAATTTGTACATACGTTACTACATCAAATTCTTTCTGAATGATCCTTTTTCTGACAAACGACTTTATGAAAAAGCTTGTAACAAATCATTTTCATATATTTTTACTGAACATTATTTTAGATTTTAACTCAACCTATGGTGTAGGGGGTTTTAAATTCTAAATTTATGCTTATTAGCTATGTTTTCTAGAAAAATATCATATTTGTGAATAATTTACATGAACTGCATTTTGTTTTAAATACGTGCACTTTCTGGGTAGTTTCGGTGTAAAACCTGAGATTATCAGGGCACTCTCTGTCTAGATACCCATCGAGAAAAATAATTGGTTTTGGTGTGCACATATAGCTATGGAGCATCATGGGAAAATTAATATCCTTCTGAGCCTCTCGCTACCCCATGAGTATCGGGGAGAACGACATTCGGTATCATGGCTCTGATCTGTCTATTTTGTTCTAATTCTGAAAAATTATCAGATTTTGAAAATAATAATCAGATTCTATTATCCAATCTTAAATTATTAGATTGTGATTATGTGATATATCAGATGATTTAATTTTGAAAAATTTTGGATTGATATGTCTGCTCTGATTCTAAAAAATGATTTATCCAATTTTAAAAGTCCATAATTGGATTTTGTATGATGTCATTTATCTGAATTTAAATTAGCCAAATTTTATTTAAAGTATTTTATTCGATCATAAATTATCGGATTGTGTTTATGAGTTATCAGATAATTGAATTTTCGTAGGGTTTTGGAATTGTGTCTATTAATCCTGCCTCACTGTATTGTGTTTTGACTCCGAATAATGACCTATCTGATTTTAAAGTAATAACTAGATTGTGTTTAAAATATTTTATATGATCATGAAATATTGGATTTTGTTTGTGAAGGTTCTATCCAATCTTAAAATAACGGATCCTGTTTATGAATGTGAAATCCAAAATTTTTATCGAATTCTTTTTACAAGTGTTTAATCCGATTACAATTTATCAGATTTCGTTTTGTGATATCTGAGTTTAGACTATCAGATTATGTATTTTATCCGAGTAAATATTGGATAATGTTATCCGATTATCACTTATTGGATGGGCTTATGAATGTAGTGTCCGATTGTAAATCAATCGGATTCATGATTGTAATTGCTATCTGATTCAAGGTCATATTTTATTTTAAATTTTTTGTGTTTTGAAAAGTATTTTTGGAAGAATTGCAAGGACCCAATTCGTTTAAGGGGGGAAGAATGTAACACCTCGTGTTCCGATTACGCTTAACTAGGAGGGTTTGGGGAAATTGTATGATTTCAATTAAATTATAAGGGGTTTCTAGGGATGAAATCCTCGTATATGAATAGAGCTTGAATTAACAAGTGTAATGAATTAAAGAACACTCAAAACGGAGGTCGGCAATGAAAGTTAAGACCTCAGGAAGCGTGCCATATGGGCAGGGCCCATGTATAAAGTATGGAATAACTCGCCCACATGGGGTCTCATTTCAAAGGACTCATCAATACTAGTCCAACAATGTCAAGAACACGTGATTTCAACTTCGGGATAAGAAGTTATCGCATTTCGAAGTTGAAATTGTATTTGAATAAAATAATAATAAAATATTGAAGAAAAAATGGAATTGATAACATCGGCAATCCAAGCCTGAGCCGAGCCATCAACGTGCTGCCTAGCGCGATCACGGTTGTTCACTTAATGCAGGGCCGCATGATCGCACAACTCAGCGCGGGATGTGTGTCGAACGCGAGGAATTGATGTACATGATGCGCGCGTCATGCACACATCAGCACATGCCGACCACTTATGTGGTCTATTCTATGTGTGACATGTGGCCCGCATACATGTGCATGTATCCCTTTTATGTCGTACACTCGCATGCCTTCCTCTATAATTCTTATTTTCGTTCAAACTTCTGGGAGAGTTTCCGGATTTATTTTAAGTCCATTTTTGTCCGTTCAAAAGGTGTTCTTAGCTCATTCAATGATGTTCAATAAAATGGAAGTGTCCATTCCTTGAGTTGGTGACCTTATAAGGGAGAAACACCCTGAGGCAAGAGGAGACTCTGCCAGTCACCCTTAAGTCCCTGAAAGAGAGAAGTGGCCCAGATTAAGAGTAGGTTATGTCTTCCGTCATCAGACCACAATGAGGGAAGTGAGCCCGAGTAGGGGAGACTCCATCCTCCACCGAAGGGCCACGAAGTGTGAGATACATCCCCGGGTTAAGGGGAGAATTTATCCGCTGCCTACAAGCACGGGAAGTGTGAAGTGTCCCTAGTTAAGGGAAGGTTATGTCAATCACTTTCAGTCCAAAATGAGGGAAACGTCCCGGGTTAAAGGGAGTTTCATTCCGCCGCCTTCAGATGTAATAATAAAGATGTTCTAGAGCTAGAGGAGGTTCTGCCTCCCATCTCCGAACCTAAAAGGGAAGATGCTATGAGGAAACAAGTAATTCCGAATGTCGCTACCTTTTGGATTACAGGGGAGTAAGTGTTTCTAACCTTCCTATTTAATATAATTTATATGCATGAACATCTTACTTATTATTATTAATATACTAATTAAGATATATGATTTGCTATGATCTAATAAGCTGATATGTTCTCATTCAATCTGCTTTGATATACTTTGTCGTGATCTGATCTGCTTTGAAATGCTCTGTGGTGATCTGATATGCTCCGACCTGATCTGAATAATCGGTTATGATCAGATGACATCTGATAAGATGTGATGGGCTTTGATATGATCCAATTTACTTTGTTGTGTGTTTTGCTCCGCTTTGTGATAGAGTAGGATGTGTGATTTTGCTAGTGTTCTACTAACCTCTATGACGGTTGTGATTCTGTTGATTTATTAGCTTCCGTTCGACTAAAATTATTTATGATATTTCCATTTAGCTCCGAATAATTTATTCGGTCATAAGGATATATGTTTTTTAATGTATATAATTTTGTGATGCTTGATGAATGTAATAGCCATTAGGTAGAACTACGTTCAGATCCGATCGTATTGGAATAATATCGTACATGTTATCCAATACATATGTAGGCAACGAACAGTACAACAACGTTGACCCAATCAAAATTAATTATAAAATTAGGTTTGTTTTGACCTAAGCACAATGAAGCACTAAGGCTCCGTACTGCGTAGATGAACGTTACAACTCTCGCACACAGAGTCTACCGCTTCTGGATGGTCTCATTTTAATTTTTTTATTTATTTTAATAAACTCCAATTTTGTTTTCCGAACAACCCCTGATCCGGGTCAGTTTTTCGGGTCGGGGTGTTACACACTCTCTCTTTCTCCTCTCTCACCCCTCTCGTCTCTCTCTCCTCTTTCTCTCTTCTCTCTCTCTTTTATCTCCCTCTTCTATTTCTCTTCTCTCTCTTATCTTTCTCTCTTCTGTCTCCCCTCTCGTCTCTTTCTATCCCTTCTCTTTATGTTTTCTTCACTCCTCTCTTCTCTCTCTCTCCTAGTCTCTCTCTCACTCATGTGCATGAGCCTCAGCTTTGAGGAGGAATGAAGAGAAAGTAGGGGATTTTACCTAATTTTGTTATATATTTATTATATATTATATATTATATATTAAAATAATAAATATTAAATAAAATACATTATATTTATATGGTTTTTTAAAAAAATTACTATTTATTATATATTATATATTTGCAATGCTTTCAAGTCTTATTTTTTTTTTTTAAATAACCTTATTTTCTGTGCAACACATTTTTTATGCGCCACAAATAATACAACTATTTATGTTTTTAAAACTTATAACTATTAGTGACGTTTTTTAAAAAATGTTGCAAATAGTAATACTATTAGCAATGCTTTATAAAAGCGTCACTAATAGTTCACTGTAACAAAAAGGATTATTAGCAACAATTTTATTAGCGACACAATACAATACAACACATCACTAAAAATTAGTATTTGTGATGCATATAAAAGCTTCATAAAATTTATATCAAAAGCATCTCTACAACTTATACTATTTGCGACGGTTTTGAAAAAATGTCGCTAATAGTCATAAATTTAAAAAAATATTTACAACTATTTGCAATGTTTTTATAAAAGCATCGCAAATAGTATTAATAATAGCGACCCTTTTATCAAAGTGTCCCTATTAGTTATATTATTAGCGACGCTTTAAACAATGCGTAGCAAATAAAATAATATAATATTTTAAAAATAAATTAAGACTATTAATCACAATTTTTTCAAAAGCATTGCTAATATTGCTACTATTAGTGACGCTTATAAAAAAGTGTCACTAATATTTTATTATTTTATTTAATTTTATATTTATTATTTAAATATATAATAAATACATATTAATTTTTTAAAAAACTTAGCAAATATAATATATTTTATTTAATATTTATTATTTATATATAAAAAAATATATAAGAAAAAATTAATAATTTTTTTCTACTTTATCCGCATTCCTCCTCAAAGCTGGGCCTCACGTTTACGCACGTAAGAGAGAGAGAGAGAGAGGAGAGAAGAGAGAAGAGAGAAGAGATAAGAGAGAGTGAAGAGAGAGAAAGAGGAGAGAGTACTGAAGAGAGAGAGAGAGAGAAATATGAGAAAGAAAGTGAAGAGAGAGATCTAGAGTAGAAGATAGCATGAGAGTAGATATATAGAGAGAGAGAGAGAGAGAGAGAGAGAGAGAGGAGAGGAGAGGAGAAAGAGAAGAACCAGATAAATATGGTAGAGAGAGAAATAAATCGGTTAGAGAGAGAAGAGAGAGAGAAAGAGGGTAGAGAGGAGAGAGAAGATGAGAGAGGAGAGAGAAGAGATAGAGAGAGAGGGAAGAGAGGAGAGATAAGAGAGAGAAATTAATTTAGATTTTTTTAGAATTTTTATTATATATTATATTTAAAAATTAATAAAAAAATTTAAAATAAAATATAGTAGTGATGTGTAGAAAATTGTGTTGCTAGTACCTTAGGTAGTAGTGACGCATACGCATATGCATCGCAATTTATGCATTGCTACTACCTAGGGTACTAGCGATTCATTTTTCTATGCGTCACTAATACGTTTTATTTTAATTTTTTGATTGATTTTAAAATATATATGTAATAAAAGAGAGATTATTGTTAAATCTTAATTGTTTACTCGCAAGTGCACAAATTTATAATAGTTAAGCAGCTAAAACGAGTGTCGATCCCACATAGATTTGAAATTGGAAAAACTAATTTTAATCTAAATCAAGTAAACTATAATCTAGTTAACAAGTTATAACAATAGTAACTAATCTAACAAAGAAGAATTAAAGTAAATAATAAACAAGAATAAACTTAAATTACTAAAGCTAACTAAATCACAAAAGGAATAATAATTCAAATAAAAGATAAAAAATAAAATTTAATTAAACTAAGAAAGCAATTGAAAAATAATGAAAATATAAAGGTTTCATAATCCCCTCTTATTCAAGCCCAATCGATATCGTTTTTTAACACTAAATGTGATCTTTGTCCTTTATGTCCAAATCTCATCCTAAACTCTTAATTAAGGTTTTTCTATGAAAAATTTAAGTATTTGTGTATGTGAGTGTGCAAAAATTTACCTAAAAGCTTATCATTCTGATTATGTCTTCCTCCTTGAAATTCAAAATAATTCAACTTCTATTTTTCATATTAATTCATATCAAATCTGACTAGGTATATTACAAACCTTACCAGACTCCTAAGATTTAAAAGCTTACAAGAATTAGGCATAATTTTGATCACCAAAATAAAATTAGTTACAATACATATAACTATATTTTCAAACAAAACTCACAACGCTCAAGATACCCTTGTAGTTATCCCTCTCCATAGAACAACCTACAAAGGAAAGGAGTTTGATGGACTCTTATTTAGCATTTATCAGCTAAAAGTCATTTAGTAGAAAGTGTTCCTTTTTAAAGCTTCGACTTGTTGATGTTAAATGAGATATGGTGGAAAAAGAGGATTACATGTGCAAGCTAAGGAAAAAGGTTCATGGTAATTTCTATTATATGTTCCTTTTTATCAACTTAAATATATTTTAAGAAATTGGCACTTTAGCTCAATTCATAGAGCAATTGGGAACCGGACTTATCTTTATACCTAAAAGATTGTGGTTCAAATCCACTAAGACCCTTAGGATCTAAAGTTAACTAGTTGAGCTAGCCTAGTCACTAATCTAAATTGCCGGTTGAACCTATTTTTAAAATAGTTATTTTATGACATTTTAAGCAAACTATTATTAGACGGATGCATGCAAACATTAGTTAGACGAATGGTTACATTTCCCCATGTATTTTCATATAAATGTCTTGTTTCTAGGTTTGGGGGGTTACCCTTTTTACTAAATCAAATATGCTATTAGACTATATGTATTAGACTATATGGCCCTAAATAGTCGGGTCTACCCAAAGTTAAATTTCCTGAATCCACCGAATAAAAACCTCTTTAGACATAAAAATCAGCCAGCTCACTACGGTGACTTTTTTCCATCAACAAAATCTGATAACTACAGGTTTGAATTGTACAACTGGCAGCCTACAATTGGCTTGCAAAATCTGATTTCGCACCATCCAAAATTAGGTGATGGTTTGAATAGATGCACGAGAAGATAACTACAGGTTTGTTTCCAATTTTCATTAAGTGGGCTTTTCTCATTTCATGAGTCCTGAATGAACAAAGTGCAAGAGACTTGTCTTTACAAATTTGGCATGGTATGTCCCTCCGCACTATATCTGTGAATCTGCCACCACCAGCATAGAAATAAAAACACGCGGAAATTAAACACCAATTATAATAAAAAAATAAACATAATAAAAAATAAACAGAAGCAGACAAGACAAACCTTGATCTCGTAATAATTTCTGTCTACACTATAGGAATCTACTAAACCCAGTATCCTCCATGAGAAAATAATTAAAAAACAATAAACTAAGACGACTTTTTTCGACCATCTGCTCAGAAAACTCAAGTTTTCTATTTGGGCAAATCAGAAAATCCAGTTTCAGAACGCAAAAAACAAACCTTGATCCTGTCCTCCTCCGAACAGAAGTTATTAACTGGAGCAGACTGCAACAGAGAAAAGTGAAGAACTCAGAACAGAGAACAATACAGTTGACTTGAATATATCATGTTGAGAAAAGTGGAGAACTCAGAATAGAGAACAATTTAAATATTATGTCAAGAAAAGCTAAGATGAAAATCCTTCCAAAATAATAGACTGAGACGACTTTTTTGGATCATCTTTTCAGAAAACTCAGTTTCCTTTTTGGGCAAATCAGAAAATCCAGTTTCAGAAAGCATAAAACAAACCTCGCTCCTGTCCTCATCCGAATAGAAGAAGTGAACAACCAGAGCAGCCTGGAAAAGAGAAAAAGTGAAGAACTCAGAACAGAGAACAATTTAATTGACTTAAAATACCATGAGAAGAAAAGTGAAGAATTCAGAACAGAGAACAATTCATGTCAAGAAAACTGAAGAACTCAGAACATAGAACAATTCATATGACTTAAATATACCATGTTGATTAAAAATATCGAAACTAGGAATGACAAATTAATGACACAGAACCCCAAAGGACCACCAGCCCCTGAAGCTGAGCCAATGCCTTCTCATCCTGGAGATTCTCCTACTCAGTTATTGAGTGTGCCGATAATTGCCATTACACACTCCACATACACCATGAGCATATTCGATTGCAGCATATTCAAATTTCAAAGAAATCAAAGTTTGACGCCATTTGCTATGAATAAATTATCAGAACAAAAAAGGAAGACAACAAGTACAAAATACAAAAAGATTTGTATTTGCAAAACTGAAAATTGTTGCAAAAACCAAACAAGACATGACACGTAATTATCAAAGAAAGAAGAGGATCAAATCGCTTTGCAAGACATGAATCAGGAACTTCACAGATTCAACTATATATACAAGAGGATCAAAGTGCTCTACAGTGCAAAACCGTTGAATTATGTCAGGTTCACGTAATACGCGTTAAGATCCTAAAAGAAGACATTTTTAATCATCAGATGCTAAAAGATATATAACTTGATAAGACTAAAAGATAACAACATACGCCAAGAATGTACGTACAATAAAGATAAGAAAATACAAACAGCAGCATACAATCATTAACATATAGGAGATGGAATTACAGCTTTCGATCACGAGATACAGAGTCAAAAAATGAAGAAAATCACACGACAACACGAGTATATTCAATTGAAAATGAAACAACCTAAGAAAGCAAAGATTGAAGCATGCGAGTAAAAATTGCAGCAAGAAAACAAGAATCAAAATAAAAAAACCGGAGTATTAAATAGCTTTTCCGTGAATGTGAAAACACTACACAGTCAAAATCAGCATAACAGAACGAACAAAAGGAAGAATTGGAAGAAACAAACCTCAAAATGCACCTTCTTTCTCTGCCATATATTCTTGGAGCTCGTTGCATTCGTCTTCAAGATTGATCTTGGAAAAGAAGTGGCAGAAGAGCTGGGGATACAAAGACGCCTCTTCTTGTTCGATACTGTAAGAATGTTAATGCGGCTTCGTTTGAGATTGTGGCAGAGGGAGCAGGGCTCGGAGAACCTCTCAAAGTCCCAACACGGACAACCGAGCAGTAGCTCCTCGCTTTTCTCCCCCATCTTCTGGTAATGCAAGAAAGGCGATGTGGAGAAGAAGGGTGAATGACTTTCTGGTGTGCAGCGGGGAAAATTGGGAAAAAGAGTGGGTTTTTATAGGCGGGCTTACTAAACAACGCTGAGGCGGGTTTCCCACCTCCCTTTGCGCAGAGGCGATTTTGGGCTTCTCATGTCGAAGGCCCACATTGGCACGGGGTCCGCTACGGCCCACTGCTGGAGCTGGGCCTGGGCCCACTTCGAGGGGCCCAAGGAACTGGCCGTGCTCGTCAACAAGCCGGCTCCGCCCTGTTTTTGGAAAAAAATATGATTAAGGCATTTGACTTAGTTGAAAATTTAAATTAGTCCACCTATTATAGGTATATTTGAATTGCTCTTAATTTTATATTTTATTATTTAAAAACATAATTACTTAAGAAAATAGAGTTAGGTCTAGTTATATTAAATTATCACCTAAAGATAAAGTATTCAAACAAGGACATTTTTAATCTTATTTTAGAACATGGCCAAACAACGTTCTTGCCATGCACATCGCCAGACATGGCTAGACGTGCATGGCATCTGGCTATAGCCTGGTCATGGCTAAGCTGATCTAGCCATGTCTGCTGCCATAAATAAGCATAAGGAAGCTAAAATGCTTCTCCATCGTGCTCTCCCATGTGTAGAAGGTTGCAGAAAATGTGTGCATCTTGGAAAGCATAAGTGGTGACAATGCAAAAAGTGTGTTGCACGAGGATGGAGTGAATTCAGCAATTGCACCATTTATAGGAGAGCTAAACCTAATCAAAATTGGAAGGAATGAAGAACAAACTCAATTCTCCGGGGTTTTGGTTGCTCAAGCACAGAGGAGGGTAGTCATTACACTTTCTCATATGACTTACATAGACTCGTACGAATTTACTCTTACTATTTTCCATAGAAGCTTACACTTACACTTACTCTGATTCTTACACGTACAACTTACTCAGAATCCGAAATATACAACTTACTCTTACTATCATACACATGCTATCGGCAACTGAAGCTTATTATCATTAATAATCTCCAGCGTCGAAAAGGAAAAGAATGTCATTAGGGCGTCACCTTAACCTCCGGGGAGTAACTAGACGTCATAGACTTTTCCGGAGGAAGGGCACACCTATGCTCAGGTGCATAGGATCAAACATGTAAGAGTAGATTCATTAACTAGACGTCATAGACTTTTTCGGAGGAAGGGCACACCTATGTTCATGGGGCACAGGATCAAACATGTAAGAGTAGATTCATGATACTACTTACTTGAGCGCACAAATGCCCACTCTCTGGGGCCATACAGTGCCAACTAAGGGCGGAAAACATACAGTGCCACTATTAGGTAGGAATCTTACAGTGCCACTCTTGGGCAAAACTTACAGTGCCATCTATAGGCAAAAAAAATATACAAAGCCCACGAAGGGCGGAAACTTACAATGCTCTCAATAAAGCATCAAATGTCTAGGCCGAAATACATCATCAAGACCAAATCCCATTAGATAACACCATGGCTAGACCAAGAAGGATGCTAAGTCGATTACTTATCGACTGGCACAAAAATGGAACTTAACCCATCGAAACTCTCAGTCTCAAACTCACAAAATTATCGAATTAGGGTTACTTACCATTCAAGTTCATATCAGGTAACTTATGCATGTAAGATTATGTTCGGAACTACTTCTGGCTTACATTCTTCAGCCAACCAAGCTAGAACCATGCTGGTTCTGAAGCCTTAGTCCACAAGGATAACCTACTCCAACTTAACCCATCCAATCATACTTAGAACTCACTCTTACCCTTACAGTCTTACAGATCTCTGCATAACTTTACTTGTCAAACTTGAATTCCTTACTAACAATCTTACTATCATATATTTACGATCTTACATCTTACACCATTCGCCTAAAAACTAAATTGTCCTTCTCGAACTCCTCGAGTGAAACCCTTAGACCTAAGTCCCGTCATCAAATACTTACTAATTCCTTACTCATTGGTTTTTCTGTTACAATTCATATTACGTACATTATGTATGTGGGTAAAATTATGTTGTCCACTTTCACTAATTCACAATCCCCCAAAGATGTTAAGAACCTTGAATCTTCTAAATCCTTACATCGCTTAGGTCTTCTGCTCATTGCTCCAACGTACTACCCGACTCAATCCAAACCAATTCTTCAATCTCATCAAATCCAACCTTCGATTGTCAATCTTACAATCACAATTTCCATGTTGTAGCCCATGAAGTACCCCTTCGACAAACTTACAAACACACATACTCGTACCCATCGATCATACACCACCAACCCACAACGAAGATCTTTCACACGCTCTGATCACATACACATAATTTGTAACTTACTACCATACCCTTAGTCTTCACTAACATACACACAATTCACATATATAAAACATGCTTATTTAGTCAACATTTATCAAATTATAAACTCCTAGCATGCTACTACACAATCAAAGCATGTTATCATGAAATTACGAATTCAAGGTCCCCTACCTCGTAATCCATGTGAGTTTGATGGCAAGTAAACGATGGTGGTGGCGTAGATGGCGGAATAGGCGGACAAAAACATCACACTGAGAGAGTTGTTGTTGTCCCGAGGATTTTCAGAGATGCTAGAATTAATCTCTATAAGGTTAGATTAATTTCACTCAAAGCATAAGACTAGGCACATAGGGCGACCGGACACAAGGTCGTGCTACTAGGGATGACAAAAGCAACCACAGAATAGGAGGTGACTAATTGGAGGTTAGCCAATGGTTTAAAACACTTGTTGGCCACAAACATTAAAATAAACTGCGGACTACCTCCAGCGGCAACAATTCTGCATTGTCGAAGCCTCACAACATAGCGGAGGGCTTGGTTGTGTACTCACGGACATAGGAGAGACAGAGGAGAGCTTTAACAACCATATTGCCTAATGGTGGGGTCGTTCCATCGTCATACAAGGGCAGTGCCTTTAACCTAAACTGCATGCATAACACAAGCATGCGTGGAAAAAGGGAACCAAAAGGGGAATGATAGATTGTCGGTGGTCAAACACGGAAGAGGTGGGATTTGCCAGTGGCGGTCCCCCAAACAAACTTGAGGGCATTAAGGGCCATAGAAGGTAGCCGACAAAGGCGGTGACATTTCTAATCGCTACTCACAACCAAATCATCATATGGACGGTTGTGCATCAAGGACGGCTTACGGTGGAGGATATGGGCATGACATTAGTCGAGCCTTCGATGGCCCGAGTCTAATGGCTAACAGTGTTACTTCCCCTTGGAAGGATATGAATTCGGGGATTCTTTCTTCACAAGTTCTGGGTCGTGTGTAACAGGAAGTAGGGGTGCAGAGCTAGAATCTGGCTAGAATTGTTGGCCCTTGATGTCACCGGGCCAGGGCATAGCCCACGATGTCAGATAGGCAGCCCAAGTACGTGCAGTGCCAGGCTGAATAGTTAGCCCTATGCTGGGGTGGGTCTCGCGGGGGCGCTGAGAAATGTATCCCAAAGTTTGGGAGAATGGTTTGGGCAACAAACGTGTAGGGCAGAGGAGCATGGGAGGCCAGGAACAATAGCCTCATGTCGTTGGGTCAATCGGGCATCTGCGACTGTCCATTGGCTAACGTAGGTGGCAGTGGACACGCTGTCATCGGGCCACAAATGGTCGAACAGGGGCCGAGGGACGAACCTGGAAGACACCGGGACCCGACGGTCACCGGATAGTGGCTAGTCAAGTGAATGTTGGCCCAATATTGTTCGACTGCAGAGGATGGATGCGGCCTGCAAAAAAGTGTAACTTTGCTCTAATGCGGGTCGGCCAATTGAACGAATCAGAACTAATCGATGCAAGAGGCCAGACCTCAGCACCTCGCCATCATCGGCTCGAGGCGGAAAACAGGAGGCCGAACAGTGGGTGGCGGCCAGTAGTGAAAACAAACGACAATAATCAACAAAATGGGGGAAATTTTACCTAGATCGAAATGGGGCAAAGGAAGGGCCGGGGAAAGCGATGATTCGGGCCGAGGGCGGCCTTGTCGTCATTGGTCTGCAGTAGGCCAAAGGTGGCGATTCAGCAATTTCCAGAGCCCGACAATTCGGATAGACATCTGCCCGATGTCATGCGATGTCTGTCAATGGAGAACTGATGCTACCGAAGAAGAAGAAAAAAAATAGATTCTCCAGAATCAGAAAATGGCGGAAGAAGGGGTGCTGGGATGGGGGAGGCGGCGGTTTAGGCCAGGGCGACGACCTTACTATCGCCAGGCTAGGAGAAGGCCAACGGCCAGTCAGCAGTGGTCGGAGACAGGCAACACAACCGTGATCATAATGAATAGAAAACCGAAAAAAAAAAGAAGAGGCGAAGCTGATTTTACCTGAGGCAGGCAGGGAGGCCGGGATGATGGTGACCAAAGGATACTTTGGCCAGGCTGGAGCTGTGGCAGCGGTCTGGAAGCCATGCAATAGGCGGTGGTGGCAGATCGGGCAAAAGTGGTGGTTCACAGACCAAAATGGGGAGAGGAAGGAAGAGAATGGCGGTGGGCGGTGGGGCTAGGCCAGTGTGACAGTGGCGGTGGCGCTAGGCCATGGCCGAGCAAACGGAAGCCGATGATCGGCGGTAGCTCCTCCTACGACTTCACGGAAGGAAGGGAACAGTCCCCTTCCACTGTTCCCTCGTGGTCGGGTGCTCCGCTCCCAATCCGCGTTGTTTTATATTATTTTTTCATTTCTCTTTCTTTCTTCCTGTTTCTGTTCTCCCACGTCTTGTCCTAATTTCACGCCGAAAAATTTCTATGATGCGTTGAGACCCATGACCTATAACTAAACACCACTCCTGACTTTTTCGGTCATAAATATTACAAATATGGATACACCAAAGTGTCAAATTTCTTCATCAAAAAATACGAGCAAAAAATTACAAAACATTGCAGAAATTACAAAAAATTGCAAAAAGTAGCAGAAATATGCAAAAAAATTACAAAAAATCAAGGATGTTACAATTATTGCTAACTCAGTCATGAAACGCTTTAGGAAATGTGTTGCTTATACTCCAAAGGATATTCAAGCTGATGTTGATTTGGAATATGGAGTGAAGATGAAGTATTTGAAAGCATATAGATTAAAGGTGGAGGCTTTTAAGAGGTTAGGAGGAACATATGAGTCATCATATGGTGAGTTGGTTGCCTACTTATAGGAGTTGGAGAAGGCAAATCTAGGCATGTCAACTGCTCTCCAGTAAGACACAATAGATAAGACCTTCGAGAGATGCTTTGCTTCATTTGGAGCAACAATGGAGAACTTTAAGAAATACATGTGAAGGGTTATATGTAAAGATGACACCTTCTTGAAAGGAAGGTACAAAGGGACTTTGTTTGTAATATCCACTTTAAATATCAATAACTATATATACCCAATTGCTTGTTCTATCAGAGAAGGAGAGAATAATGATGCATGGGGCTGGGTCCTTGCACATTTGGAAACTCAGCTTAGTTATTTGGAGGGTCTAGTGATAACTTCTGATCAGCATAGAGCAATCACATTACATGTGGTTAAATGTTTTCTATATGCCGCACATGGATATTGTGTATTTTACATATCTCGTAACATGTTTGCACATTTCAAAGATAGAGGTTTGAACAATAACTTCTTCAGGGAGGCAAAAGCAATTAGGGTGGAGATATAAATGAAAGAAATGGCTATCTTTGAGGAGAAAAACCCTGAGGCCCACAAATGGTTAGCATAAATTGATACGGCAAAGTGGGTTAGTGCATACTTTCCATTTCCCAGGGTACAACATTGTCACTTCCATTGAAGGCTCAAGAGATGCGATACAAATGTGGATTGGGGGTAGAGAATTGGATAGGCTACTTGATGAAATTTGCTGAAAGCAAGATTTAGAAGTGTAACGAAGCAGCAAGAGGTATGATGTGTTATCCCATAAGTAGCCATGAGGTCGTGATTAGGTTTGAAAGTGGTGATGATCAGGTTGACCTTCTATCAAAGACTTGTACTTGTGGAAAGTTTCATCAAATGGATCTACCTTGTGAACATGTGTTGGCGGCATGTGGCCACCGAAGACTGAATTATGTTGACTATTGCTCCCCATTCTACAAAACTAAAACATATGGGCAAATCTATAGCAAGGGAGTATATCTAGTCGTCGTACATAAAAGATGGGAGACTCTTGAAGATGTGAATAGCCTTAAGTTGAGGCCTCCCAAGGAGAAGGCATGACCAGGAAGGATAAAGAAGAAGCAGATACTTTCACAAGGTGAAGAAAAAAAAAGAGTACAATGTCGTAAGTGCAAACAGTAAGTTCACTATTGCAATACTTGTACTGTGGTTATGGGGGAGATCCCGGTCAAATGCCTAGATCCTCCTCCATCCACAGCTCAACTCCCTCCTCCTCTAGGCCCACCTCCATCATTGCCTCCTCCTCACCCACATTTTGCAACTTCTACATAAGGCCCATAGCTAGTCAACAAGCAGGGAGTTAAAGAAATTAGGAGGAAGCAAGGTTGGACATGTTATTGATTTGTTGTGGGTGTCCCATTATCTCAATCACCGGGATACACAAGGTTGCAGCTGCTTTATATACCAATTTCAATAGAACTATAGGTAGAACATGTCTGAGTATGGCCAATTTCTTATATTACTATTTTATCTCAGCTCCAGAGTAATAAGGGTCCATTACGTATATGACACATTCTTCAAATCAAGTAAAATCAAAGTCCAATGGTTACCATTGACATGAAGCAGGAAGTGGTAGAGGTCATATTCCCAGAAGTCTTTATCATTCACCTTGAGCAACTTCACAATGCTTGTGGGAACCTCTGGCTATACTTCTGCAATGGTTGCCCTTAAGACATTGGCTTCCTTTTCCTTTATTGATGCATACAAGCTGAGGAGCAGAGATGAATCCATCCTCATGAGCTTCTATCGAATAGAATCAGTCATCAGTCAACTAGTTGCTAGTTGTCAGTTAAGTATAATTTTTTTAAAAAAAGACTTACCATAAAATGGATCAGATGGAAGGCTTGCTTTGTTGTTGGGCTCGCAAGTGCCTTCTTCCGCAATGTAAGCACATACGCATCAATATGCTAGACCATGGTAATCGATCACTGAAAGAGTAGAGTATTCAATATCGATTGAATTACTATAATATTATCCAACACAATCAACTAATAATACAACTCAAAGTCACACATACATTGTCCCATAGCCACCTATGAGAATGCATAATGGATTGTAGCAACTCTGATGTGAGCTGGATTCCACCAATTGCTGGGAGCTTGATGTCCCAAAAAATTATGAATACAATGAATGTAAACACAAAAGTTTGTAAATAAAATTGAACAATCTGAAAGGAAATGTTAATCAACCCTAAGCCTAAAAAAATCACTAACTCAGATTTCCAACCCTTCTGGAGGCTCTTGCGAAGTGTTTTTATCTTCTGCCTCTGTTAGTTGATGGGGTTTAGCATTTGTAAACTCCAGCAATGTTATCTCGAAGCGTGCAACGAGTCCACATAGCTTACTTCTCTGGACTTCTTTGCTAGATGGAGCTTGTCCCTTAGGTGGGATGGCCGTTTCTGAATCTCCTCCTTCATCTTCAATTTGCTCAAGTATTTGGCTAGCCATATCAATTTTATCCTGCCCATCTTCTTGTCCTTCGCAGTGCACACTGTTGCAGATGTATCCTTGTCTTCAACTTCACTTGGCCCCTCATAATTCTCCTCTTGTTTCTCCTTGGAGACGTATAAGGGGTCCTCATATATTTGTTGGCAGTCCTCTTCAGTTTGGACAATAGGGGGCACCACCTCTTCGACTAATGGGGCATCACTCCCAATGTCGTCCCCTACCTCTCCAACATTCACAGAAGTTGCACCCTCACCGGGGTCAACTTCCTCTGCGACGAGTGCCTATGTAGACATGCATATATTAGTAGAAGGTTAAATAAAAATAGAACACAATTAGGACAAGGTGGGACAATTAAGATAGTAAGGTATGAAGCATGTCAATTTTAATAATAGAACATAGGGGCGAGACATACATGTCCCTGATATAAAAAAAAGTTTTTATACCATAACCTAACTATGGAATTCTATGAAGGGGTATTGCTAGGATTCATCTTCATCAACACTTGCATCTCTTGCATCCCTCCCTTCCTAGTAAAAAATAATTAATGTAAATCTTAGTCAGATTATCATGGAATGACATGAATAATAAAACTTAACATTAGTACAAAGTCATAATTATTATTATATTGTATCCAACTTGAAATGGTCCTGATGACCTCCCATGTCTGGACAACAAAACTAAAACATCTTCAGACAATTTGTCGACCTTGACCTCCAAACGGTCAATTGTAGCCACCTTTAGCTGAATTAGATCAAGTGTGGCAACAAGCTTGAGTAATGTGTCTTTCATCCATTGAAGTTCGGTTCTACACACTTTCTCCCATTGCGGCATCTGGGTGGCCACTTCCCTCACCCAGTTCCTCATCAACAAAAGAAACAATTGTTTCAGGAGCTCTTGGAGGCTCCTCCTCCCTATCTTTCTCTTCCTTTGCCCATTGCAGGGCACCACCAAGAGGGACCTCAGATTTATCAAAAATTATCCAGTCCCCCAATCTCATCCTCAACCTCAATTTGGGTCTCCTCCAAGCATATATACACCAAAACCTAAAATCCAAAATAAATTTAATATAAGTCAGCAAATATATGGGTCGCAAATTTGAAGTCATAATAAGAAGGCAAATTAAAATATATTACCTTTTCCCCCAGAAAATAGCTTGGTCAATTGCATCATAAGTGGGCATCTTGTAGTTCGACCAATTCAGCAATTGCAGAAAAACATCTTGTGCTCCGCTGGCACGCAAGTCTTCGAGCGGAGGAATCCTCTCCTTTGCTCGAACCTTCATGTTTAAATCATTAAATATATGTCATATTCTCATAGTCAGCATATTACATTAAATCCTTAATCAAACTGCTCACATAGCATACCAAAAGTGCATGTACAAATCCATACACAATGTAAGTAATTTTGGTTAGGGCCTTCCTTGCTTCCTACAAGCTGTGGAGGGGGTCAACAAATGCTATGTTTCCCTAAGGAAACGAATCGAACTCCTCAACCTCATCAGCCAAAAAAAAAAAAGCATTGGTCCACCCCATGCGCCCACCCTCTACCTTCAATGAAAGAAGCCAAGACCAGTATGTGGGCTAGCTTCACTGCATCATCATCACTTTTACTGATGATTATCTTATGGTAAATCTACTCCTTTCTAATATAGAGTTTCTCCTTCTTGAACACCCAACATAGTAGGGAGTCCTTTCTCAACACTTTTGGCAATGATGGGAGGGGTGGGAGCACATCTGCCATCTGCAAACCACTTACTTGGGTAAATTTGACTCGAGATATCTTCATTGAATAGGCTTCCATCACTTGAAACTGGAAATCGCCCTGATGAATTTGACTATGTGGTGCACTGTTTGAAGGGAGAACATAAATTTCTCAATGTCCAACTGCATGTATCTTCCAAAACATGATGCTTCAAATATTTTTTATTTGTGCTTGTGTTTTCGGAAGTGATGTTGGAGCCTCCAGGTGTATGCGTAGGTGGATTTAGGTTGCGGGTCGCCGTCATGGGCTCTACCCTTGTTCAAATCGCAACTTTGCAAGGTAACATTGGCCTTTTTGGGTAACTTCACCCTACAATGTATGACAATCGTATATTGTACAAAAGTTAAAATTTATAATAAATATATATATGCAAAATATACATAACTCACAAAACATGTTCATACAGAACACAAAGACCATGCTCAAAACACACATAACATGTTCATAATTTGGCATGTAGACTTCCAATACCACAAACCTATATGCGAATATTTATGTAACCAAAACTTTTTAAGCATTATACAAACACAAATTGTAGTATATCAAAGGCATGCATGCACACTAATCACCAAACACACAAGAAGTGTTTTATAAAAGAACTTACATACATACATCTTTATCTTCCTAAATATATACCTAACTTGATCAAATCTAATGACCACACTTGCAAAAAAAACCTCCTAACGTCTATTGGTCAATAGTTAGGCCCTATCAGTTAACTTTGTCTAAACCATATAAACTTGGTTATATGGTCTCCCCCTTGGTATTAATCATATCATATCTATCAAAGCATGGGTTAAACTAAACTAATGAGCTATATTATTCTTACTTAGCCTACCAACAAAAAATTCCATAATCAGTTAATTACTTTGCATCTTTTATAATCTATCAAAGGTATGCATGCATACTAATCAACAAAAACACAAGATATGTTTCATAAAAGAACTTACATACACATGTCTTTTTTTTCCTAAATATATACCTAACTAGATCAAATCTAATGACCATACAATGTACCTTAAAAAAAAAGTCTCCTAACATCTACCAGCCAACAGTTAGGCCCTATCAGTTAACTTCGTCTAAATCATATAAACTTGGTTATATGGTCTCCCCATTGATATTAATCATATCACATATATCAAAGTATAAGTAAAAATAAACTAATGAGCTGTATTATTCTTACTTATCCTACCAACAAAAAATTCCATAATCACTTAATTACTTTGCATCTTTTATAATTTATCAAAGGCATTCATGCACACTAATCAGCAAACACACAAAATATGTTTCATAA
This sequence comes from Saururus chinensis, assembly GCA_035235625.1. Taxonomy (NCBI): domain Eukaryota; kingdom Viridiplantae; phylum Streptophyta; class Magnoliopsida; order Piperales; family Saururaceae; genus Saururus; species Saururus chinensis. The sequence continues at coordinate 30,806,247 of CP141143.1, read as the reverse complement.
AAGAACTTACATCCACGCATCTTTATCTACCTATATATATATACCTAACTAGATCAAATCTAATGACCACATAATGTACTCTGCAAAAAAAAAAGCCTTCTAACATCTACCAGTCAACAGTTAGGCCCTATCAGTTAACTTCGTCTAATCTATATAAACTTGGTTATATAGTCTCCCCCTTGATATTAATCATATCACATATATCAAAGTATAGGTAAAAATAAACTAATGAGCTGTATTATTCTTACTTATCCTACCAACAAAAAATTCCATAATCACTTAATTACTTTGCATCTTTTATAATTTATCAAAGGCATTCATGCACACTAATCAGCAAACACACAAGATATGTTTCATAAAAGAACTTACATACACACGTCTTTTTCTTCCTAAATATATACCTAACTAGATCAAATCTAATGACCATACAATGTACTTTAAAAAAAAAGTTTTCTAACATATACCAGCCAACAATTAGGCCCTATCAGTTAACTTCGCCTAAATCATATAAACTTGGTTATATGGTCTCCCCATTGGTATTAATCGTATCACATCTATCAAAGAATGGGCAAAACTAAAGTAATAAGCTATATGAGTCTGTCTTAGCCTACCAACAAAAAATTTCATAATAAGTGAATTACTTTGCATCTTTTATAATCTATCAAAGGAATGCATGCACACTAATCACCAAACAGACAAGATATGTTTCATAAAAGAACTTACATACACGCATCTTTATCTTCCTAAATATATACCTAACAAGATCAAATCTAATGACCACACAATGTACTTTGTAAACAAAAGCCTCCTAACATCTACCAGTCAACAGTTAAGCCCTATTAGTAACTTCGTCTAAACCATATAAACTTGGTTATATGGTCTACCCTATAGAATATATTGCTGGTTGGCAGAACTGGCAAAACAACAATATATTCTGATTCCTTCAGCCATATGATTCCTCCAATCTTGTAGATCTAGATCTTGTAGTGTTCGTGGAAGACCAGCTTCTACTACCTCCTTGACATGGTAGAATTTATATATTGTGAGCTCCTTCGGTGATGTTAGGGGCTTCACATCATATAAACTTAAAGAGTGAAATTTGTACTTATGCAACATACTAAAACTTCACTATTTTTTTACTACTTGTCACCCCTTATGGCACCCCCATTATTTTACTATTGTCCACCCCAATACTCATACTTTCTCTTTCTCATCTTCTCCAACGCTGGAGGCTGAAAGTTGGAGAGTTTTTTCCTTTCCATAAACAGAACTGGCAAGAGTTGTGGATGGTCATGGTCATGGCAGTTTGCAGCTACTCTAGCCATGGTAAACACAACCATGGCCATCATTGCAAACATGGCAAGAGGCCATGGCCAGCGACTATTGGCCCGCTCTGGCCATGGCCCGCACCGGCCATGGTTAGGTTGCTGGCCATGGCTAGAGCCCACCATGGCTCGCTCTTCTTTGGTCATGGCTAAAGCCAGCCATGCGCTCTGGACATGGCAAGAGTGCCTAGACGATGGTGGCCATGGCTCGCTCTTCTTTGGCCATAGCAAGCCATGCGTGTCTGGCCATGGCCCACACTAGCCATTGCCAAGCTGCTGGCCTTGGCCATGGCAATAGCGTCTGGTCGATGCTAGCCATGGGCAGAATCAACCATGGACATCTCTTCTCTGGATATGGCCAGAACCAGCAATGGCCAATGTTGGCCATGCGCATCTGGCTAGACGTGCATGGCCTGTGTTGGCCAATGCTAGGTTGTTGGCATGGCCAGAGCCATCCATGGCCGACACTGCCCATGCACATCAAGCCATGGCCTCGCATGCTGTCGGCCTATGCTAGCCATGCTAGAGCATTTGGCCAACGTTGACCATGGCCTTGGCCAAGGTTCTTCTCTATTATCCAATGGTAGAGGTATGATAATATTTTTATCATTACCATCATTTAAGTGTCCTTAAATGATAAAGTTTATGGAAGCTGAATGTATTTTTGGAGTCATTAATGTCCTTATGTGATAAAATTCCTACTTTAAGCTATGGGCGATCAAGTTATGGTTCACCTTTGTAAAGAAAAGGCTTCTTGCAAGTTCCTATTCTAAACTTCATCGTAAAAACATTGATTAATCTATGTTTTTTTGTAAGATTAGTGACAATACTTATGTTATTCACTTACCTTCAAAATTGGCTAGTTCCAAAACATTTAATGTTGTCGACCTCTTTGAGTACCATGATTCCCGTTGGCTTGCACTTCCTTGATTCATTATTCTTTTATTTCTATATGTTATTGCTGAGTCCTAAGTGATTTTGGCAATATGAGACATGTTGATGTTACATTCTACCTTTGCACACTAGGCATACATTAAAACGAGTTTGGCTTATTTAATTTGTAGAAGTCTCCTCTATTATTTTAAAAACATAAAAAATATTTAAAAATTATTAAAAATTATTTACCAAAATAACGGAGAGAGAAACATAATTACCAAAATAGTATTCATTTTGGCCACGTGGGCGCTAGCTAAGCACTAGTGACTTTTTTTAAAAAAATATTATGATTTCGTCCTTCTAAAGGACAAAATCAACTCGCTACTTACTCGCTCGCCAGTTCCCCTCCTAACCTTGTTTCATTTTCCCCCTTCGCTAGTTCTGGTGCCAATGTTTGTTTTTGCCGAGCTCCACTATCCGCCGTGAGGAATTGACGATCGTCTTCGATTTCACCCATCTCCGCCATCCACCATGAGAAATTGACTCTTCCATTTTGACTAGTTCCGCCATCCTCCATGAGAAATTGACTCTTCAATTTTGCCCAGCTCTGTCATCCACCGCGTATGCGATTTCACCTAGATCCACCATCTTCTATGAGAGATAGATGACTGCACCTTAGTTCCCCTTATGGTAGACTTTCATTTTCCCCATTTTCCCTCATCTCCTCCGGTGATATTTTTTGTGATTTCGCCCGGCTCCTCTTGTGATATTGTTTATGATTTCTCTCCAAAGTATCGTCATTGTCTGTAATTTTCCCCAGGTCCTCTGGTGATATTGTCTGTGATTTCACCTAGCTCATCCGATGATAGTTCTATGATTTCACCCCAAAGTATCGACATTGTCTGTGATTTCGCCTCAAAGTATCTACTGTTCAAAACCCTAAGGCCTAAATCGAAAAGTACTCCACACCATTTACTTTTTTGTGTATACCTTTTTTCTTCGGCTTGGTAGTCATTGCCATGTTTGTACTTAATTATGATTTGGAGTTAGGAGTACATACAGTGAGATGAGCAAATTGGTTGTTGCATAGATGGATTTTGTGATATCTAGTGAATTCAATTGGATGATATGAGCTAGAGTGAATTTTGCGGCCATCTAGTCTATCTTTTTTATTATTGTGGCACATGTTATCTATTGTTGAATACAGCGACATGAATTATGGAATAATATATAATGAGCTTAGCACATTGGGTATTGTGCATCAAATGACCTGTCTTACTTCATTGCACATACCCGTATCTTGTAGCATTGTATAGAATAGTTACTATGATGAATGAGAGAAATTTGTTATTTGACTGCATAATCTAGATATAAGTTCAAGTTTTTAGTGCCAATTGGCTCAATTGACATTGACATGAGATTTTGAGTGTGACTCTTGTATACAATTTATATTGTGTTGACAATAGAAAATTTTGGTTGTGATTTTATATGTACCAATATAAGTATGGTCGTTATTTTGATTAATTTTTTAATCTACTATTTCTATTATTTATTGGTTATGAATTAAGTGAAAAGAGATGGTGTGAGAAATGGTTAGTTTTATGCTTCACCATGAAGGGGTATCAGAGGGGTTATTTATCAAGAAACCTTCTACTTATGATGAACTTGAGATGCAAGTAGCTAGTAAAGTTGGATGGGATCGAAGGAGATGGAAAATTATTATAAAGTGTCACCTTCTGATATTTGGATGGAGATCAACTCTACTACGTGTAGAGGATGAGGCTTCATTTAGACAAATGCTTCACCAATCGTCTCAAGTATTTATGTTCGAACTATTTCTTGAATAAGAAGCCCGAGTGCCAAGTGAAGGGCACAATGTAAGTAGGAGCTCACATAAGAGCTCTCAAAGAAATGTGAGTAGTGGAAGACACATGGAAATGCTAGTGGATGACAATGCAGAGGAAATTTTATCCATGACTGTAACATCAAACGAACGTCATAGGTCATCTGCACCTATTGACGATGAAAGTGGACCTAATTGGAGGTAAGATTTCTTAAGATGCAAATACTGTGTGACTTTTTTAATTGTCAATGAAAATTATGAGATTGAATTATGAATTTTGTGTGTAATATGTAAGGTACACATCGCATGCAGATGAGACATTTAGCCTTGGAATGTCATAAGCTGGTGTATGGTTTGGAACTCAAAGTTCGATGGGCATTCATTACCCCTACACAGGTGTTGGATATATTGATGTTGGATCATCCAATCGAAGGTGATATATATATATATATATATATATATATATATATATATATATATATATATAAATGAATCTAATTTTAGTTATTAAACGAGTGTTTAGGTAATATGAAATTCAATACATATGTGCTATTTATGAGTAGGGGAACCCGATGTTGATATAAATGAGGCCAATGAAGGTGAAGATAATATTAGCGAAACTAGTGAGGATGAGTATGGTATGAACAAAGAAGGTACCATAGTTGAGGAAAGTGCTCAACAGATGGTTGATGGCGAGAGGGAAGATGCAGTAGACAATCTTCACCTTCCTTGTGCGTAACGCGCATTTGTAAGGTTAAAACACATGCTTCTTCACCATTTTTTGCCCGTTTAAAAACTGTTCCTACCTAATTTGAGGGTACCTGACGTCATGAGATGGTCCATTTTCCAAGTTAGACTCTCTAAAAGGGGGGACGGCCTGGGGTAAGGAAAGGCTCTGTCCAACACTTTCGGGCTAAGAGGAGGAATTTGTCCTAACACAAGGGGAGGCTCTGTTGATGTGCCCGATGCAGGCACAGTCGATATCTAGGAGAATTATGCAGTGACAGGGGAGAAGTAAAGAAGAAATAGGAGAAACTGGAATTCAATACTTGCATAACCCAACCAAAAGCAAAGGCCACCCCATATAGGAGACGGCCACCTAGGGAATCGGACCATATAAACCAGGCCGGTCCGGTTCATACAAAATAACTAAATTAGTGGTTCGACTATCCCGGGCCACCAACAAGTACGATAATAAAGTATTACAATAACCAATAAATAGTTCAATACCATAGAATAATAAAAGAGAGTATGATCATTGTGTACAATCGTACACAACAGTCCACCATGCTTCCGCTAGTCGACTTGTCCGCAAGGTGACCAGGCTGGGAAACGAGCCAAAAAATCATCTTCAGGCATCCATGTGGCATCCTCAAGAGGCTGATCCTGCCAAGAAAGTAAATCCTCAGTGATAATACGCCCCGAATGTCGAACCCAATGCTTTTGCAAGACAGCAGCAGGGATAAGATCAATGGGGGCAGCCGGCCCCGGAAGAGGAGGAGGAGGAGTGCCCACCGCCAACGATGCATCACCCACAAAACGTCGCAGACGAGAGACATGCAACACCGGATGAACTAAAGAATCAGGAGGTAGAGTCAGGCGGTAGGCAACCGGGCCAACACGTTCCTCAACAACATACGGACCATGGAAGCGGGGAGCCAGCTTTGAGTGCGTAGGCTGAAACAGAGAGGTCTGGCGCTGAGGAAGGATCGAGACATAGACCAAATCACAAACAGCAAATTCCCGATCCATATGACGCCGATCATAAACCTGCTTCATCCTATTCTGAGTAGCCGACAAATTTTCTTTAAGCTGGCATAAAACCTCATCACGCGTCTGCAACATATAATCCACCTCGACAACGGATGAACGATGGGGCACATAAGATAAGACAGTCGGCGGTGGATGACCATAAAGGACCTCAAATGGGGTGAAGCCAGCACGCGTATGATAGGTCGTATTATAAGACCATTCAGCCCAGGGAAGGAGCTGAAGCCACCGGCGGGGCTGCATCATAGTGAAACAACGGAGATACTGCTCCATGCAACAGTTAACCACCTCCGTCTGTCCATCCGTTTGAGGATGATAAGCGGTGCTCATATGTAAAGAAGATCCCTACAACATGAAAAATTCCTGCCAGAACTATGAGAGAAATATCCAGTCCCGATCAGAGACAATCGTGCATGGCATACCATGCAGGTGCGCCACCTCGTGAACAAAGAGCTTAGCAATAGTCTTAGCGGTGAAAGGATGGCCTAACGTGCAGAAATGAGCATACTTCGACAATCTGTCCACCACAACCATGATGACGGACTTACCCTGCACCACCGGTAATGCCTCTACAAAATCCATCGAAATATCCTCCCAAACCTTCTCGGGAATAGGCAAGTGCTGAAGTAACCCGGCTGGGGAGGTGGTCGTGGCTTTAGCTCACTGACAAACATCACAAGCAGCGACATAAGCTTGGATGGCACGATGGACACCCTACCATAAGAAACTCTGGCTAACCCTCTTATATGTACGGAAAGATCCCTCGTGACCAGCCACAGGAGTGCCATGAAAATGCGACAGGATACTGCGGTGTAGATCAGAAACATCGGGAACCCACAAATGGTCCTTCCAAAAGAGAAGACCATCCCGCCACACAAAGAAAGGCCGGGCTGCTGGGTTGGCCTAAATGGCGGTAATAACCTCCTGTGTCACAGAATCCATACCATAAGCTTGCTGGAGTTCCTCAATAAACGGGCAAGAAAGGGTGGAGATGGCGAAGTAGGAGCCCGGGGCTGGGCTATGAGAGAGTGCATCAGCAACGATGTTTTCCGACCCCTTTTTGTACACTAACTCGTAGTAATAGCCCAGCAACTTGCTCACCCACCGTTGTTGAGCCAGAGCAGACACTCGCTGATCCAAAAAATATTTCAACGGTTGGTGGTCTGGGGGCCTTCCCCGGGCAGTGAACAGCCAACTCAGAATTGGTACTGACAAGGGGAATCCGACTATTTAATTAAAACAAAGCATTGCGATGGTCCCTGCGGATGTTTATGCAATGTGATTTCTGCCCAGTGCTCTGAATGTCAAAGTGAAGAAATTCAACCACGCGCGGGTAAATGGCGGGAGTAACGATGACTCTCTTAAGGTAGCCAAATGCCTCGTCATTTAATTAGTGACGTGCATGAATGGATTAACGAGATTCCCACTGTCCCTGTCTACTATCCAGTGAAACCACAGCCAAGGGAACGGGCTTGGTAGAATCAGCGGGGAAAGAAGACCTTGTTGAGCTTGACTCTAGTCCGACTTTGTGAAATGACTTGAGAGGTGTAGAACGAACCGGAGCCAAATTCCTTGAATCCCATCCTCCGAAATTGATGAGAGAACACTTTGAAAGTGAGAGAGTTAAAGTCCCAAGCCAGAGGAACGAAGAAGAAGTAGAAACAAAATCACAGTTCGCAGGGTTACTGTAGCAGAAACTGTTCACGAGTCGGAGGTTGAAGACGATGAACAGTAACTCGTTCACCGGTACTGTAGCTATTCTCAATTTTTGATTTTTTGCTCAATTTTCTTCTAAATTGTAAGTCTCTTTTCATTTGTTCTAATGAAGATTTTATTTTTTTAGATTAATGAGTAGCTAAATTTCATTGCTAAGGCTTGGATGAAACTTCATTAAGTTATAGAATTTCATGATTATGAGACTTGATGATTTTTTTTTAATGGTGGATTTAATGTTATTTGTTTCAACCTCTTTAATTAATGAGATTGATTTGAATATGAGTTTAGTCATGCTTCTCTCATGATTTAAATTGGTTTTTATTAGTTTTTTTTTACTTGGTTTTGTCTTGTTTAATATTGAAATTGGGTATTAGTTGTGATTTACAAATTGTGGATACAATTAATGACTGATTTTAATCCGTTGAGTGAGGAGAAATAAAATATTTGTTTATTATAGATGAGAGCTTAATGATGATATTTTCCATAATAACAAAGATTGAATTTTAGATTATTATGAGATGATGTGGAAATATGATCAATGATCATGCTTATGAGTTTCTATGATTTAATGAATGTGGATTCCTATGCCTTAGTATTTTGTCCGCATGTCCCGCGCCCATAAGCCCAGCCGGCCATCCACGCCAACGTTTGCAATCGTGCTCGGACTGAAAACGTGGTTGTAGAAGGCACCGCTTCGATTCTGCCTTCCCTGCTGCCGACGGAGTTGGAGAGAGAAGGATCAGCTACATCTTCGATATGGAGGTGTTTTCCTTCCGAGGTATCAAACATAGGCGCCTGCTCGAACTCGCACCAGCTGCCTACAAGGAGGCAAGGTGCATTCTAGGCTTGACTGAACGACACCTGGCACAAGCGATTGGCCAAAACGAAACGGCGAGCTCGCCCATGCTCACGATGTTACAACCACTCACGCACCAACACAGTTCACGCAAGAATTGGCCGCGACCAAATCCAGCCGAAGAGTGCTCCTTCAACAAAGCATCCCACTAGCCGAATCCCGCCTTGACGCCTCCACACAGACCTGCCAAATGCGCATATGTATGACAAACAACACAACTACACAAAACAAAACAGCCAGCATTCGTAGGCAGCAGTTGGCGCTTCGCACGGAAGGACCAAATCAGCCAGCGTTCGCAGGCAGCAGCCGGCACTTCTCACAGAAGGACCGAAACAGCTAGCGTTCGCAGGCAGCAGCCGGCACTTCGCACGGAAGGACCAAGTCAGCCAGAATTTGCAAGCAGCAGCCAGAATTTCGCAAGGAAGGACCAAGTCAGCCAGCATTTGCAAGCAGCGGCTGGAATTTCACGTGGCAGCTTCAATGTGGAACGCCCAGCCATTGCCAGCATTCACAAGCAGCGGCCATGACAGTTTGCCCTCTGCTGCCACGCATTCGTCGGCGGCGGCCAACAATGGCGCATGGCAGCTTGCAAGCATCTTCAATTCAGCAACAACAAGGTAGCACTGTGATTGGCTACTGCACCGCATGAGAGCTCCAGAGCAAAGTTCGTTCACTAGGTCTTTATGAGTATTGTGACTGAGCCTTGAAAATACAGTCACCGCTCAAAACTTTTTCATAAGCAAAGTGAGGGGAGTGAGTGGTATTAGGCTCCATATGAGCTTGGTTCACTAAGTCTTCAGGAGTATTGTGCCTTAGCCTTAAAAACACATTCTCAACGCTCAAAACTTTGCCATAGGCAAAGTGAGAGGAGTGAGTGGTCTTAGGCTCCAGATGTACTTGGTTCATATAGTCTTCAGGAGTATTATGCCTTAGCCTTGAAAACACACTGTCACCACTCAAAACTTTGTCATAGGCAAAGTGAGGGAAGTGAGTGGTCTTAAGCAATGGAACATTCACTTTAGTCTTCTTCTTGAAACTCCATGCTAGTGTCTATTGGGATCGCCATTTTTTCTTTATGTTTCTATTTTGCTAAGAAGGCTTGAAGCATAGCCTCATCAAAATTAAGGATAAGCTTGAATTTTCCAGTAGCCTCCATTTTTGCCAAAAAGATGGAAGGAGGAGGAGGTCCGATCGGGTGTGCCATAAATTTATTGGAGGATTTTAGTAGTTCCCTATGCACCACTCAAGAAAAGGAATCAAATGATCATTCCTTACAAAAGACAAAGAAGAACCTTCTTTTTATGTGGGACGACCTTCTCTTGATTAATCAAGACTACTCTTTACAACTTGGAGTAAGTAGTGATAATTAATCCATTTTTAAAACCCTTCGATTAGATGACAAAATGAAGAAAATAACTTTGAATTTATTAAAATGAAAAAGAAAGGAAAATTGCTAGGAGAAGTGGCTACAACTTTCAAGTTCAAAAAAAAGAAAAGAAGAAACAAAGAAATTTCTTCTTGAGTACTTTTGCTTGTCTTCATAGTTATTGAATTTCTTCAATTTTCAATAGGTCAAGGCTTTTAGAATTTCTAGATGTCATTTAGTGGGTGATGGACTTTTGGATTTCTTTTTGAAGGTTCCTTAGACTTGAAAGCCAAAAGCCTCTCCTTATGAAAATGAAAGGGTATTTATAGTTTTAGTGTTATACAGATAAGCAAAGTAGTGGGGGGTGAGTCGTCGGACTGGTAGCTTGTGGGAAGTAAAGAGTGAGTTAGTGGGAGGTAGAGAATGAGTTAGTGGGATGGTTGGAGAGAACCAAATTAATTAGTGGAGAGTGAGTTAGTAGGAAGTGGGGAGTACGAGAGAAGGCCATACATTATACCTTTGACTTGGTCCCCTCCACTTCATCATTCTCTTTACACATCATTCATTTTTCTAGTTTTATCATTTTATTTTATTTATTATTTATTTTATTTTTTATTTCATATTTTTGTTTAGAGTAGGGGATCACGAGCCTTAGGGCTCTGACTTAATCTTCCCACTCTCTATGTGGGGCCCATGAGGTTTTTCTACATAATTTCTTTACTTCTTCTTTTTTTCTTCTTCAAACTTTGAGTTCTTTGAAATTTAACTTTTTGTGTTTTTAACCATTTTGGTCTTTTATGACTATTTTTTTTTAAAACAAGACTTATAGCTATCTTTGAGTGTAAGGGGGCCTCATAAGGTCCTTACATAAAACTTTTATTTTTTGTTAGAAGTCGTAACTCATCCCTACATGTGTAGGATTAGATTTTACTTCTTTTTTTTCTTTGGACTCTGTTCACTTTGGAAACTTGTCCCTTTTTTTTAAATATTTGGTCCCAAATTCATAGCTATTTAAACTCCAAAATCTTGGTCTTTGGAAGTTTGATTTTTCTCTTTTTTTATGTCAAGAGGATGCACTTCATTTTACAGGGTGAATGTTTATATTAAAACATGATTATACATGATATAAATGTTGAGAATTGATTTATGCAGGATGTAATTGTTATAATGAGATTAATATAATTATATGTATTGTGTATATTTTTATGAGCTATGGATGAACTCATGATGCACATGTGTCATGATTATGTGCTTATGGAATGTGGATATGTGTAAAGTATAAGTCATTAATTAGTAGTCCATTATTTTTCTCTATTTTCTTTTGTACAAAGTGGTCATGCGCTTACTCCGTTGTATGTTCTCCCAAGGATGAATTGCATTTCAAATCGACTTGGTTGCGTTGTGTGCTACATATTCCTTGGACTAGCTTCAAGTCAGGGGTACTGTGTAACGGGGCGTGATACATTTTTTCAAACAAGGCGATAAGGCGGGACGACCACCTTGTAGGTTGGAGAGCCCCATCCCCCAGTGAATGGGGCTCTGAGCATGTTGGCTAGCAACCCAACAACTCTTCCTTATCATCCGAGACAACTGGTTGCAATGCTAGACATCATACTAATAGCTCACTAAGTCCCCCTATAAAGCATAAGAGATTTCTTGAATTCTGCTGGAGTGGCAGCCAAAGTGTTTGTACGGACATAGTCCCTCCAAATTTTGCCAACGGCTTTAAAACACTCCACAAGACTCTTTAATACTAGTTAAGGGGAAATAAACATCTTAATACTCTAAATATATGCTATCTGATAAATTGTCCCAACATGACCAACTATGTATGCACAACATTGTGCAACATTGCGGGCCTTCTCCGCAATACTTGCATATATAGTGTGCAACATTGCTAACAATTATGTCAACGCATGTAAGTTTAGTTTACAATACTCTCATACGTATGTGCGCCACAATATGCGCTAGTGTATAAACGGGATCCTAAAAAAATTAATAAATATATATTTAATTTTTTTCCATATTCTATGAACGGACATGCAAATATTACATAGCCCTAGTTTAGCAAAAATATTTCTACAAAACCTAACTTTACACAATAATCAAGAAAATATGGATTAATATACCCCCTTAAAAGGGGTTTAGGGTTCTAAATCGTGGAACTTTGTAATGAAAGCGTATAAATTTAGAGGTAATAAGAAGTCTAGTGTGACTTCCGATTTCCAACTTGCCATTTTCAATTTCCGATTTCCGACAAAGTGTTATCTGACAAAGTGTCCCAACATGGCCAACTATGTATGCGTAACATTGCGCACACATGTTGTGCAACATTGCGGGCCTTCTCCGTAATACCTGCATATATAATGTGCAACATTACTAACAGTTCTGTCAACACATGTATAATTAATATACAACACTCCCATACGTATATGCACCATAGTATGAGTCATGGATAGTATGCTTTGTTACCCCGTAACAATGCGCAAGTGTATAAACGAGATCCTAAAAAAATTAATGAATATATATTAAATTTTTTTCTATTTTGTGAACGAACATGCAAATATTACATAGCCCAAGTTTAGCAAAAAAAATTCCACAAAACCCAACTTTACACAATAATCAAGAAAATATGGATGAATATACCCTTAAAAGGGGGTTTAGGGTTCTAAATCGTGGAACTTTTAATGAAAGCATATAAATTTAGAGGCAATCAGAAGTCAAGTGTGACTTCTGATTTCCAACTTGCGATTTTCGATTTCCGACTGGACAAAAGCTAGTTACGGTCTTCAGTAAAATTTATTTTCCTTCAACATACTGAAAAATTAAACCAAAATTTAATTTCTATATTAGGATTACAAATTTACAATAACCAAAATTGGTTTGAAGTTATTTTCCTTCAACATACTGAAAAATTAAGTTACAAAGATTTGGTTGGTTACCCTTTGTTGCCACTGCCAAGTCAAAGAAATTGTTGTGTGATCATTACTACTAAAATGATGTATTAAATCACTATAAACTATCTTCCTCCATTTAGGAGCCCATATGGAAAACGTTTCGGCAAAATTACTACTAATTTACTATCAGTCCATTTGCACCTAGGGTGGTTCTCCACTAAAATAGGAGATGCATGTAGCCTGGTATATATAGCCTCCCAGTGAGCCTTGAGGTACCAAAGATAGTGTTGAATGAAACTGCTGAACCTAAAATTTTATTTACAAGCTTCACAAGTGGAAAATTACCAATCCTGTATTAATTAAATTCATACTTTCTAAATACATAACCATGTCTGGTTTGAAAATTTGATCTCTCTATAAATGGCTAATTGATAGCAATGTTTTCCTGATTTTTGGGTAATTAGTTCATGAAGGCGAAGGACCAGGCATATCAACTATGGAAGTTGAAATCCCATCAAAGATCGATTATATGGCTGAACTCCTGCCCACACCAATTTCACCCAGCAAGAGAGTCTTAAATGGGAAGTCCATAACTGATTGACCAGCTTGTCCTCGTTCTGCAGCTACTGTGCTGGAGCCTTGTTTTTGTCTTCTGTAGCTACTTCTAAGGCGGCCTTCTTTCATTTTAGTCAGGCAAGCTGCAATTGATGCCGAACCTGGGCAACCACAAGATATTGATTGAATGTCCAAGCCAACAGATGAATGCATCAACTAAACTTGAAGTGCCTCAACTTCAGCTAGGGGATCTGCCTTACTGTTTTCAACTTTGGGAGGTTGCGAAGGCAAAGAGAGTTCATTGACTTGAGCATTTAACTTGGGAGGTTGCCCCCATTTTCTCTTTTTGTAATTACTGTTCGTTCCACTCCCATCTACTTTTTGGGCATCTTTGCTCTTTTGAAGAGCATGATTCAGTGCAATGTAGTAACAACAGTGTAACGTAAGCATGATTTCAAGCTTATAGTATGTAAGATGTGATTACGGAGAAACTGTGATTATGTGATTTTAATTGGACCTTAAAGATTCTCTAGTGGACAACTGTTGCACTACCATTGAGTTGTTCTTTTGTTCTCGTTGTTTGCTATCTTTGCTTTCTCTACTACAAATATTTGCCGTTACATTGTGATAGTGAAGCATTATTTCTAAATTTTTTTCATCATTCTCATAGTTACCTAAATAGGCATAGATTTTTAGTGTCATATCGTGCAACTTGTTATCATCTTAGCAAGTATAGTACACAAGTAAGAAGTTATCTATACAATCCAAATGAATTATCTAATCATAGACATGCATATTTGAGGAATGTTGTTGAGAGATCACATTTCAAATTGTTTAAAGATCATCTACCCTAAGTTCCAAATGGAACTCAAGTAAAAATAGTTTTATTTGTTGTGCATTGTATAATTACCTTAACAAAAAAAATAATGAAGATGTATTTGATCCTAATCATGAAGAGGATGAAGTGCACAACAAAATGTCCCATTGGATCGTAATGTAGATTCTAATTCAAATGATGATATGGCAACTCAAGTGGAATAAAGGGCAAACTGTTAATGCATAGAGGGATGAAATAGCTCTAGAAATATGAAACGATGAAATGCTTATGACTATGGAGTTATAAATTGAGTATTTCTATAAGACTTGGAGGTTTTATGCATCATTGTATGTAGCCTTTTTATTTTAAAAGTTGACTTTATGACATAAGTATTTTTTATTTTATGCGCTAATAACATATTTGAAGTTATTAGACTAATAAATTATGTAGCATTCACATTTGGAGATTGTTTATGCAACATTTTCAAGGGTTAATTATTTTGAAATTTGGCGGTTCAAATCCAAGGATTTTAGCAATACAGGATATGAACATCTATATATTTTGAAGTTTGGTAGTTCAAATCCAAGAATTTGGAATATATTATAGAATCCCATATTCTAAATCCAACATTCCAAAATCTAGATTAACTAACCCCCTAGTGTTAGTTTATAAGGTAAAATAATCTAAAAGAATCATAGCTTTGATGATATAAAATTTTTTCTTTTCGGGAAAGCTAACTTGCGCTTAGGGGTTATGTGGAGGTTTCCACTTTCCATAATACATAGTGGTTAACTACATTGTTGCCTTAATCCATAAGGTTAAGTCGATTTACCCGTTAATTTAAAAGAAAATCCCTGGAACAATTCAATTTGGCTTTTATCTAAGAGATAAAGTGACGGCTACTCGTACATTCAAATTAACAATGTCATTGTTTCTCTTTCTTTTCTTACGTGAGAAACGCCTTAACGCCACTAACTAATTGTAAAATGTTTGCTACTGGTTCTTGTAAAAAGGTATCATGTGCTCCATTGTCCTCAAAAGCATTTTTTTCTCAGTTGGAGTTGAGACTTTTCATGTCTTTCTTGCCTCTATAATAATTAAATCACATGAGATATAATTCTTACAATTGGAAAGGATCCTTTTGGATAGTATCCATATTGGATCAATATTTTATTAACTATCTTTACACTGCTAATTTCATGTCAATATTTTTTTCATTTGACTAAATTGCTTACATATTTTGATTTTTCATCCTACAACCAATACATTGCTTTATCAGCATTGGATAAATCCGTCACAGGTTGGGACATGACTAAAGGCCTATATGGGTGATATATTGGGTCTCAATACAATGCTACATTCGTTTTCATTGTTCGGAATGATTTTTGCTTATTCTTGTGTATCATGTATAATGTAGTCCTGTATTTTTAGGTCATCCAACATCCAACTTAACCTAACAGGTTCTTAAAAAGAGTGTCATAAGTTTATTATTTTTTATTATCTTATATATGAGTTTTACTATTTAATAAAAAATATTTTATTATTTTTTGAAAATAAAATTAATAATATAAAATAAAGAGTATATATATATATATTATTTTGATTGTAAAATTAATTGAAAACTTCTTTTTTTATCTCTATGTACAAGAGAAGTATTTTTTATATTCTGTTTTGACAATAAATTGAGCATAAAGAATATATGTAAAATATTTGTTTTTAAAATTAATAGTATATATATTAATATATATTATTAATCTAAAAAATAAATAATTTATATGAATATTTTATGCTAGACTCACACTTAGAGAAGAAACATAAAAAACGCGTGGAGATTCGGAGTCTCGAGGCAGGGTTAAGTTGCATGGCGCACGAGGAGAAGATTCTATGTCTTTTGTACGAGGTGGCGATCCGTCCCTTTTGGTGACGTCATTAGTTTTGGTTTTCGACAAGCACACGCTACCGGAGCGGACCGGAGAGTTACTCCTTATTTAAGCCTCAGCCTCTTGCAGTCCGTCCGCATCGCCTTCTTTCTCCTTGAGTTCCCGCTCCTCTTCAACACCTGCGACTGCTCTCTCTTTGTTTCACGAGGGGCACCACCTTTTCCTCCCCATCTCCTCCGGCGACGCTTCTGAACTACCCGACCCTTGCGAGGCTCACCATTCACGAAGGTGCTCTTTCCAAGTCTTCGTGCTGATTTCGAGCAGCCCCTGAAGCCGGAAACTTCTCGGTGCTGATTCCGGAGGTGCTGAATCCGTGAGTGCTTTTGGTGCTGAAGCCAAAACCATCTCTCCTTTCTTCCCTCGTTTCTCCTTCTTTACTCTCCTTTCTCCTTTCTCCGGTGGCCACAGAAAGTCCTTACGCCACCCAGTTGCAGTTTAGACCCGTCATCACTATTCCTCAGTGTTTTTGCATTAACCCTTATATGTAGGTGTTGGCGAAAACTTGAGATGTGGTGCTGACCCTCATATTGCCTTTGTAACCTTCGTTTAAATATATCAAAACGTGAATTTTGATTTGTGATGATTGGGAAAAGTTTAAGCATGCTTGCTCTATTCTGGAGGACATGGGTTATTACTGAAATTTCCGTTTAGATAATTTTCTGCACATGAGATACTTTTATTTTCCTCTTTCATTACTTAGATATAATAATTTGGCCCTTTTATATTTATAGGATTTGATTGTTGTGAGGCAAAAATGAGTGGAGGATTTAGAGTTCTGGATCTTGTCAGACCTTTTCTCTCTGTATTGCCTGAGGTTCAGAGTGCTGATAGAAGAGTTCCCTTGAGGGAGAAGATTATTTACACTGTGTCCTCGCTTTTTATATTCCTGGTCTGCAGCCAGCTGCCTCTTTATGGCATACACGCCACCACTGGTGCTGATCCCTTCTATTGGATGCGAGTCATTCTAGCTTCGAGCCGTGGAACAGTAATGGAGCTAGGTATCACCCCTATTGTCACAGCAGGTCTGTTTATGCAGTTGTTTGCTGGCTCCAAGATTATTAAAGTGGACATTAATGTTCAAGAGGATCGAGCCTTGTTGTAAGTATTTTACACCTTATAGATAGTATGGAGGGTAATTTCTTTCGTTTTTATCTCCATCTTCCTTTCTTTTTTCCCCCTCTTCAATTGGTGTCAGGTCACTTAAGCAATGTCTCTGCCTTAATGAAATTGCACTATGAATATATTTTGTGATTGAAAAGGAATAGGAATTTGATTTCTTCATATGCAGAACTGAAGCCATGTTAATTATGATACTTTTGATATAATATTATTAGCTTCATCATAATCCGTATTGAATTTTTTCAACCCTTTATCTGTTTCCCACATTTGGTCCTCTTTCTTTCACCTATTGGTATAATTTGAAACCGACAACAGCCGTTTCTTTTCAATGCACATTGAATGATCAGGTCAATTTTAAAAGAAAAATAAAAATTACCAATCAAAGGGGAAATGATTTTTTTGGTACAAAAGCCATATAAAGTTGATGAATTACTAACTACTGATGGATATGGTGCATTTATTGCCTTTTACTGTTAATATATTTCTGTTGTTTTTTTCTGTTATGTTTGTTTTATATTTCGGATCTATATCCACTCAGACTCAGGTGTATTAATGATCCTTCTTTTGCTTAAAACACAACTAATGGGTACATCTCTTTTAGTATGCAATTTCTCAATGGATGGGGTTCTGACTGGATAAAAATTAAATCTGTGCAAATTTAATGTGGGTAATGTGTTGCTCATAATTACTTGATTTGCTTGACATCTACTGCACTTGTACAGAAATGGTGCTCAGAAACTATTAAGCATACTGTTCACTGTTGGTCAAGCCGTTGTATATGTTTTATCTGGGATGTATGGAAACATTGGCCTACTTGGTGCTGGGAATGCAATTCTCATAATTTTGCAGCTTTGTTTTGGCGGGATAATTGTCATCTGCTTAGATGAGCTTCTTCAAAAAGGTTATGGTTTGGGATCTGGCATTTCATTATTTATTGCCACCAACATCTGGTAAATACCATTTCTTCCTTACACATGCCAACTTGGATGTGCATGTGCAATGCTAATTTTTTTTCTCTCTTTAAATTGTCCCAGTGAAAACATAATTTGGAAAGCTTTCAGTCCCATGACTATCAACAGTGGACGAGGGGTGGAGTTCGAAGGTGCCATCATTGCTCTATTCCATTTGCTAATAAGTCGTTCTGACAAAATCCATGCACTCCATGAAGCATTCTACCGTCAAAATCTTCCAAATTTCATGAACCTTCTCGCAACAGTATTGGTATTTCTTTTTGTGATCTACTTCCAAGGGTTCCGAGTTGTTTTGCCAGTGATGTCCAAAAATGCCCGTGGGCATCAAGGTTCTTACGCAATCAAGCTGTTCTACACTTCCAACATGCCTATCATTCTGCAATCTGCTCTTGTTACCAATCTGTACATTATTTCTCAGGTACAATAACACTCATTTTTTGAATTCAAATTTATATGGCAATGTTTGTAACCAATGGAAGTTTTAATCCTGCTTGTGTCTTCAACAGTTATTATACCGGTCGTACAGTGGAAATTTCTTTGTGGATCTTCTAGGAAAGTGGAAGGATTCTGAATATTCTGGTGGTGGATATATGCCTGTTGGTGGTCTTGCATACTTCGTGACTGCCCCATCAAGGTGCCATTACCATTCTATATCATTTATTGTTCTTTTTGCTTTTTGTTTCCACTATTTGTATTGTACACAATAAATTTATTGAATAATTGTCTTTCCTGTTTCTTTTCTTCTGTTTATTGATTTTCTCATTGATCTCTTGGTGTTACAGCTTGGCGGATATAGCAGCCCATCCATTTCATGCACTGTTTTACGTTGTGTTTACGTTGTCTGCGTGTGCACTTTTCTCAATAACCTGGATTAAGGTGTCCGGATCCTCAGCTAAGGACGTCGCCAAGCAGCTCAAGGTGCATAATTTGTATCAATGACTTATGTCCCTTTTTGTCTTTACCAATAATTAAAAGTTTATAGATCTTTGCTGATACCAGGCTACCAGCTGCTTGTTTTAAGTATTTTATTTTGTAATGATAGGAGGTATTATTTTATGTAGTATGCCATTCGCATTACATGTTTTACCCTTATTGCTGCACTCGTTGCTTGTATACTTATAAGGATTAAGTACGATGGAATAGGATTTTCTTAAACTTGCGAAAGGGTTAGTTTTTGTGTTCGTCCTCGTTTGGCTAATAATCATTATTATTCTTCATAACAGGAGCAACAAATGGTAATGCCTGGCCACAGAGAGTCAAACCTACTGAAAGAACTGAACCGGTACATACCCACTGCTGCAGCATTTGGTGGAATGTGCATTGGTGCTTTGACCGTGTCTGCAGACTTGATGGGGGCAATTGGTTCTGGGACAGGAATCCTCCTCGCGGTCACAATAATATACCAGTATTTTGAGACTTTTGAAAAGGAGAAATCCTGTGAACTTGGAATCTTTGGCTTCTGAGCTTATCATATTTGATTTCATATTTTAGGGAAAATTAAATGACTTGCGAGGATTGTTTTGATGAGAATTTTCAAGGCTGGCAGAAATTCTTTATGGCTCTTCAACAGCGTATAAGAATTTCTTGTGATGGAGGTAATTGAAAATACAGGAGAGAAAAATATACATGCGAGAGGAATCTGACTTGCATAAAACAGATGGTATGCTATGGGCAGATTTCTTATTATTGGCATCCTATGCAGAAAATTTTCTTCTTTTATACATCTTTCTTTAGTTTGACATAGATGAATCACATGGATGAATGTTTAGGCCGTTAAGTACTTTGGGGTATTGACCCCTTAGTTTTTTCTATATTCACTCGTGTAGTTTTTGACAAGATTTTCTTGTACTGTAACTATGGAAGAATGATTTTTCAATGTGTTTTATGCCTTTCTGACAAAATTTGTAAATAGAAGATTTCCCCTTTTGTCATTGATGCATCAATAACGCGGAACTTCCACTCATCGGTCTCATTTTTTTTCAAGGGGTGTAAGAAGTGGCCAGGGCTATCGGCCTCATCACACACCTGGTAAACCGTGATCGACACAGTGGAGGGTTTGAACTTGTGGTGGATTGCATAATCAATCATTACATAAATTAAGTTCATCAAATGGTTGAATCATACTCGTTCTCCAAAACCAATCTTGAATCCACATGAAGCATGTCAATTGTCATGCCAGGCTTGTGATCATAATTGTAATGCCAGGCTTGTGGTCATAAGTTGTTAATCTTGCACATAATGTTATAGTGAGTTAACTGCCGATTAGATTTCCCCCCAAGGTCTGTATGCAGGGATGGGCAAACCTGGGCTAGGCTTCCTCCCCAGCCACAAGCGTTCTATTAGAAAATAAAGAATGGAGGAGAGCGAAATGGAATGGAGAAATAAAATTAAAATCGATGGAAGAGAGAATGCATCTTGAGTCCAAGCAGGTTACACGAATGGAAGAGAGAATGCCTCTTGAGTCCAAGCAGGTTACACAAAGTGCCAAGCTCGTTCCAGAAAAATTTAAAAGAAACCAACTGATTACAATTCATAATAAATGGCTATTTATTGTATGAACTGAACACGCATTGAAACAAGGGTTTACAACTTATGAACTAGTCTCTTTTGGAAGTATTTTTCATGCTCCATGTTCATCGTGAGCCGAGCATAAAAACGTACGTAAATTGTCCATTTTTTAGATTGACGGTGCACACAATAGTGCACATTAGCGCAAATAATATTTACGCTAAAGTGCACTAGCATGTGCACTGTCTATTTCGAAAATGGATGCTTCATGTGTATTCCTTATGCTCGGGTCATTGTTAGAGCGGAGCATAAAAAACACTTCCACCTATTTTACCATGTTTGTCAAAAAATTCTTTGACATGTTGCAAGCTCATGTGGGACTCTCAATAAAAGGATGTTCTACATCAAGAATGAAGACCTACTTCCAACCGTTTTGAATCCCAAATACTACAAAAGCTATAGAAGGAGCTGAGTGTAATTACACCAATCAGTGTCCTCCAAACTCAAAGAATGTTGCCCCATAGTCATATAACTCAAAATTTAGGGAAATTATATAAATAATGTTAAAAAAATAATTACTAAAATGGCGGAGAGAGAAAAATAATTACCCAAATAGTGTTCATTTTGGCCACATAGGTGTCAGCCAAGCGTTGGTGTTTGCATGTTTTTTTTTAATTTTCTTTGATTTCATCCTTAAAAAAGACGAAACATGTTTTGAAGTTGATTTCGTCCTTCCAAAGGACGAATTCTTCCTTACAGGTAGATTTCTTCCTTCAAAAAGACAAAATCAACTCAAAAACTGGTTTCGTCCTTCTGAAGGACAAATCAGCTCCCTTAGACGTTTTTTCAGCTCAAATTGTAGCTTAAACTAATTTTGTCCTTGTAAATGATGAAATCGAATTAATTTTTATTTAAGATTCATTAAACTCGAAAACAACACATGTATAACCATCATATGTAACACACTAATATCCACACAACCAACATATAGATCACATGAATATCCACACGTCAAGTAATTAGAAAGTCTATAAAATATATAAATTAAATACAATGTTCTCAAAATTATCGGTTCATAGAACAAGTATCTAACAACTCTAATTAGCTCTATCTGTCCTACCCCTACGACCTCGACCCGACGGTACTCTATTGGCTTCTCCTAATCCCCCTAGTCCGCATAAATAACAGATGACTCATCTAAATTCACCTCTAAAGATAATGAGATAGGATCCACAAGAGCTGGTCACTGTTGTCTAGTATATACTATCAAAACAATCGATATCTCAACTAGCTGGGGATGGGCTAGATCTATAGCCACTGGAGATGATAAACATAGACAATTATGTGAAGTTGAAGCTCATGAAAATAAAGGAGGAGAGCCAGGTGATGCAGATGAAGATGGAATATCCATATATGAAGCATGCCTCGGCAATGTCTGAGCTGCCTCCTCGGTAGATAATGTCTATAATAACCAACTAAAGTAGTGGCAAACTACAAAAGACATCGTCATGGTGCTTGATGATTGACTGACATGATGCTAATAAGACCTTACCCGCAGAATAGGTGTTAACTACGTCAGCCTAATGTGCATATGTCCATCACACTAAACCAAGCTATAAAATAATAAAATAAAAATTATATTAATAATAAGCAAGAAATAAAAAATTAATATGATATAATTAATTAAGATATACTTACCAAAGCTGCCTTTGAGGCATCCCTAGGCTAATAGGTCATCTCCTTTGAATCATCACCTGGTAAAAGATATCTTTGTGTAATAGGCAAATATCACCGCATATAGGGCTACGAGCATCAAGCTATGTTATAGCCATCTCGCCTTGGATAATAGTGGCTCTCTTGTTATCCTATCAAGCGATATCGGCTACATGATGCACAACCCAGTCAGTAATATAGTGGCCTTGTCAAGTGATCCAATGGATAAATTCTACCGATGAGGAGGAATATCTTGCTCCAAATTAAATTGGAGCATCACACAATCAGGCATGTGCATCTCTACCATCTCAAAACATATGAGTAGCGTTCTAGATACCCACGCATCCCTTCCCTCTATACAAAGAGGATGTAACTCAACCAATGCCTCATGCTAGTATGGCTGCCAAATGACTTGCACAATTTATAAGCATGATTAGTGTTTAATAACCATACATAGCTTATATTCATTATATTGCATATGACAATGAAATGTAATTATCTGATTAGGGCGCTGGTGGTCTAACTCTCCTCTATACAATCACAAGACTCATTGTGGATTTTCAGTTTTTCTCCTCCGAACATTCCACCTCAATGAGTCAAATTTAGATTATAAATTAAACACATCCACATAAAACTATGTTAAAAATATAACTGTGTAAAACAATATATACCTAGCTCCTAATGGAGCACCCTCTACTACTTGCCCCATCTCAATAGTTGGTTGGCCGACATGTAAATGCTCCCACGACCTTAGCTATATCACAAAATATCATAAAACAACAAGAAGTAATTATACAAGTAGAAAATACTAACTTCAACAAATTTATTTACCTGAAGAAGGGTCAAACAACTCGTAATCCCTGAGGTCCTAGCCTGACAAGCTTTCCCTAACTCTCTGTATAAGTACGCAAGGGTAGCACTGTCCCAAGTGTAGGTGCTTGTCTATCGAAATCCGCAAGGAGGGTGAGGTACGCAACATGCACAAGGATACTGGTGTTATCAGCAAATATAGTAGCCCCAAGTGTCATGCCTTGGCACATGCCACCCCTGACCTAAACCCGATCCAAGGAGTAAGCGGTGCGCAGCGCGGCGAAGTTAAGTTGAAATGCAGAAGACTTAACTCATCCTTGGGTGAACACACAATAGAGTAAGCGCACAAGCCCTTTGTGTAAAAGCGAATAGAGAATTATAAAGGACTACTTAAAAATCTTAGTCCACATATGCCCATATCATTTAGTTAACACATAGCAATAACAAGCCTCAAGGCTAAATAAGTCATAGCCAACAATGGCAAAACATAGAGTGAAGTAAAGTCAAATGTATAAGTTCAACATAACATAGATCTAAACTAACATAACACCAAGCATCTATAACCCCTCTCAATGAACGTGGCCATCCTCATGCTCAATGTAGAGCCCAACCGAAACACTTGCATGGCACAACATACAACCCCTAAATAAAACCACAAACAAAAAGGGGATGAGCTTAGCTCAACAAATAGTTTTAATATAGAATGTAAACTCATGAAAACACCACATACATTCTCAATCTAAACAAACATCATATATTCATTCTCTAAACCTGTATATAATGAGATAATTTATATTCCATCTACACATAATCATGCCACTAGTACATCATGAAATAACTCACATTTCATAAACATATATTCATGTCACATGCACATTTTGTTATAATTCACATTCCATAAACATATATTCATGCCACTTGCGTATCATGACGTAAAACACATTTTATAAACACATAATCATGCCACCTACACATTATGGGTTCACTCATAGTTCATGTCACATATACACATTACGTGTAGTCATAGTAATCTCATCCTCAGTTTCATATCCTGCATGAATCATTTGTCAATATTCATATCCTGCATAATCATATTTCAATATACACATTCATCCTGCATAATCAAGTGTATCAAATACATCTCATCCTGCATATTCATGTAAATCTATTCCATAATCACATGTGTAATATAATCATCATTGTTCCTGCACAACCTGTGTCAATGAGCATTATATTCCATACACACAACCATCATTAGGTAAATATCTCACAATTGAGAAAATTAATCAAACCCACCAACCTAGGACAATCCCTTGTAGGGAACGTCCAAATTCCTTAAAGGAAAACTAGAGTGGTTTGGGTAGGTTCCCTAACTAGGAAGGTACCCCTTGCTAGGACAATCTTTGCGGGGAAGGTCCAAATTCCTAGAAAGGAAAACTAGAGCAGTTCCTACTCACCCAGGACAAACCTTGAGGCGAAAGGCCGGATTCCTATAAAGGAAAACTAGAGCAGCCTGGTAAGTTGATGCACATGAACATACCATCTTGAATTCTTAGGGTCCATATAACTCATTAATTTAACTCATATAACAAATCCGTTCATCTCAACCTGGGGAGGCAGCACGTCCTCAAAGTAATGTAAAATGAAAACCCTATTCTTTCAGACATAAAATCGATTCGATAAGCCTTCGAGCAATAAATCTAATAACCAATTACATCCAATCAATCAATCATGACTAATCATGATTAAGCTTTGTTTATAAATCATTTTTATGATGCATGCAAAGCGTACAAGTGTAGGTGAACATATTCTAATCAGTCCATATGTGCATGAAACATGGTCCATTTGTGTCAAATATAATCATATAAGTCTATTCAAGAGTGTACATATATAGTAGTGTTCATACCTAGGCGAAAACATGTGAAACATGAATAACCTATAATCAATGTTACATGTGCAAACATCCATGATCATATCCTACTCAAATCATGGAGTAAATATGAAGAAAACATAAAAAATACGGATTCAAGACAAGTATAACATCATACTAAACCTAGACAAGTATAGTTATATGTGCTTGAGCTAAATCATAATTCAAAGAGGGTTTACATATAATTACAATAATATTTATAGGTAATTATAACTCATCATAGTCATAAAGAATAAAATTTATGAGAAGAGAACAAGAAATGACAGAAAATCTAAAAAAATAGGCCAAACTCACAAACTGCAGTACACTCGTTCGAACGCACTGGCAAGCCCTTTGAAGGTCTGGCCGTTTGAAGGTCTAGACACTTTGATCGAATGGCTGTCAGCTCGTTCAATTGGTCAGAATAGTTCACTTTTCTAGTTCATCTTCAACCTTCTAAAATTCAAACAAAAAATATTTTAAACTTCTATATAAATTCAAAAAATATAATAGAACTTCATATAATCAAAATCTAACCCTAGAGCATGATAGATCTAATCATTTTCATGCTTAATCATAAGAAAATAACCATAAATCATACGCTTTTAATAAATATCCATTAAACCTCAAAATGAAGCAATAACTCAAATAAACCTAAAATCATGAATTCTAATGAAGAAATCCACACAAGGTAAAAATCCCTTACCTCTAACAAGCCTTTGAATCTATGAAAGAGCTTTAATCGTAAAAAAATTCTACCCCAAAAATTAGGGTTTTAGTTAAACATACTTAAAATTAGCTAATAGGCTCAAATCAACTCGAAAATGGATAAATCTAGGATATCCTTAGCCTAAAAACAAAAATTACCTAATTAGGGTTCTAAAGTAAAATTAAAAATAAGATTTTTAATTAAAGAAAATCAAGAATCAAGTTAGGGAAATGAAGATAGGAGTGATTAAGACCAAAATTGAAAGATTAGAGATGATTAGGGGAAGAAAACACACTTAAATCCAAGTTTATCCTTTGGGAAATGGGGGTAGATCACTTCCTCCATCCTAACACCACCTTTCCTCATTTGACAAATAGGCTAGGGTTTTCCTTAAATAGTAATGATTTTGGGTTGGGTAAACAAACTATTGGGCTAAATAATATGTCAAGGATATTTTGGCATAAAAATGATTTTAATAACTCATAAACCCACTTAAATAAAATAATAGAATATTAGAGGGTTAAATGAGTTGCATGTTGTCCAACATGGATGTGGGGCCCACAGTGGGATATTTGCCCATAATTAAGGTAAAATACCATTAAATAGGTAAAAATTGGATAAATCAAACTTGACACTACAACTTATAAAAATAAAATTAAACCTCATCAAATTTATAATTAACTAACCCATAACACCAAAATCAAATTAAACTGTCAAACAAGCAAAACACAAATTCACACAATTAAAAAGAAACAAAACAAAATTAAATTAGAGATCTTACATCAAGTAGATGAAGCAAATATACGTGTAAGACCCCTAAACCTGAACCAATTTATTTTATTCTATTTAATTGCTATTGTGTGGTTTAATGATAATTGTGATTAATTTTGACTATTTTTTAAATTAAAGTAGTTAACAAAGGTTTTAGCTAAAATTTTCTTCACATTTATGGTTTTTAAGTTAATTGAAGTCATTTGGAATTTTTCTGGAATTTTCTTCACATTCTCACTTTTTAAGTTAGGGGACGGGACCCACCGTGGGCCCCATGTGCGAAATTTGATTTTTTAGCCCTAAATGACCCTAACATCAACTTAAGACAGAAAATAATTATTTCAAAATTTTAAGACTTCCATTTGGGTTTAAATAAGCATGATTATCAATTTTTAGTAGTAAATCTTATGTATACCCCACTAATTAATTAGGTTTACCCCACCCTTTACTATGAAAGGAAAAGCTAGCCACTTTCCCAATTGGGAAAGGGCTGAGACCTGGAGCTTAGGAGCCTAATCCCTATTTTCCTAAAAGAGAAAGGAGATTAAGGTATGAATTTACTTAATGTTTCATTAATCTATTAAGGTTTTTCTTAAATATTTCAAATCCCTTCCTTTGCTTTGAATTAATCTTGATTTCTACTCAAAATCCATTGATTTGGGTTTCTATTTCAAAACCTAATAATGGGAATTACGTTTTTAAGTCTCTTGAACCCAAGATCTACTAGTTCTTGAAGGTTTTAGGTGTTTTAAATCGGATTTATGAAGGTATTAATAAAAAGCCCCTTATTGGGTAGCTTTTGAAGGTGTTTGAGGAGATATTTCGAGTGAGAAAGCTTGTTGAAGGTAAGTGTTTTAGTCATAAACATTTTTGTGATTTCAGATTCGAGTTTTGATAAATTTTGAAATGGGTTCCATGGTTATGAGCTTTAATGGTGATTTGAGAAAAGTTTAATCTTTGATGAAATTTCTTAGGGTTTTTGTTTAGTAATGGCTAGATTTGATGTTTATTGAGCATGAGTTTGATTATGGTGATGTTTGGGAGTAGGATTTGGGAGTTTAAGTGGT
Source organism: Saururus chinensis (assembly GCA_035235625.1). Lineage (NCBI taxonomy): Eukaryota > Viridiplantae > Streptophyta > Magnoliopsida > Piperales > Saururaceae > Saururus > Saururus chinensis. The sequence continues at coordinate 30,778,709 of CP141143.1, read as the reverse complement.
TCATGAGAAGTTTTAGTTTCGATTTTGAAGTGGGGAAGACGAACCAGAGCCACTAATGGCCATGCAGGCCGATCGAATGACAGTACTGCAGTTTTGGCCACTTTGTTTCTTTTGCTTATTTTTATGCTTTTACTCTTAAATACCATTTCTTATGTTCATGCGGAGTAATTTATGCTAGAATGAGCTACTGGAAGGGCATGATATGGATGTTGGAAATTATGAAGAATATTTAGGTATTATGTGAAATTGAATGTTGTTGGCTAAACATGTTAGGATTGCTTATCTTGAATCCATGATTGCATGATTCATTATGTTTTAAGCATGATTATAGCAAGGTTATAGTATGATAATGGACTTATATGCCTTCACATATCATGATTAAGTTATAGGTAAATGATGATGCTATGTCTAGCTTCAAGCGTGGGATGAATAATCTTATAGAAGTTTAGCTAGAGGTTGCACTTAATTTGAATGGTTCCTTCCGATGATTTTCACCTATGATTTCAGTAGGAACCATGATTAGTTGTTAATGTGCATGCATGTGTTATGATGATGAGTTATAAAATAAGGCATGTTCATATGCCTAGAATTAAATGTTTCTACCATGTACACACACATGTGGGGGATAATTATGATGATGCATGGTATTATGATTTTAAATTATGCATGAGGGGTTGATAAGAGCACGTATCATGAGTTAGGATTCATGTATGTCTTTCCCATGCATGTACTATGTTGCATGCATTATGAAACGGATTTTCGAATGAGACTTTATCGAGGTTAGCCATGATTGATCGATTGGATGTAATGATGTGAGGATTGCATGCCGGATTGATTGATTGTTAGCTTATGAGAAATTGGTTGGTCCGAAAGGACATGATTTTGATTTGAGTTCCTGTGTGGAACATGGATACTCCTTGGGTTGAGTCGATCTAAGTATATGTTGAGTTGAGTTGAATGGTGATGAGTTGTGTACTTATCATGCGGTTGAGATTTTTTGGAGATAGTCATCTAGACTCTGAGAATCCAGAGTAGTACGTCTTCGTGCACATGCTACCACATGTTCTACGTTCCCTGTGTGGGAATTCAGACTCTTCCCACCACAAGAGATGTTCAGGGTGAACACACTTGCTCTAGGTTCTCTGTGTGAGATTCAAACATCTTTAGCTAGGATTCTCTAGGGCGAGCAGACTTAGGGGCTGACTACCCCGAATACTTTAGGTTTCCTTCGTGGAAATTGGACTATGTCTGACCTTTGTGGCATGATTGTATTTCTCTCCATGATGGAGACATTTACCATTTGTTGATGATACATGTGTATGAGATAATATTATGCCCTCGTTACACATGTTGTGTAAGGATAATTGAGATTATGTGACACATGTGAATATGATTTAGTATCGTGTGATTGAGACCCTTATCGTGTAGGGTGAATGATCTATGGATGAATGAGACGAATATGCATTATGTGATCACGTGTTGGAGACACATGTTATGCAGGTTGAATGTTATGAAGGAGAATGGTTTATTATGTATGATCTGAATGTGTGTTAGAGACACAATCCATGCAGGTTATATACGATGTTTATGAATGATGTGATTGAGTGAGAATCACTTATTATGTAGGATAAATGTTATACCATGATGTGATTATTCATGCCACGATTAGTATGTATGAGATACTTGTATGTAGGATGATTACTTATGGGTAAATAGGGGTATGGTAAGGGAATTAATCAGAAACAGGGATATTATGTGAAATATGGATCTGAATTACCATGTTGATGTGTCGTGACTATTTTCTAATTAATGTTACCATATTTCAAACCTTATTAAGTTTTACTCACCCCTCTTTCTATGTTTTATTTTCGGGCTGCATAGCGTGACATGCAGTTGATCAGGATTCCCTGTATGAGGGACGATCAGGATATATGTGGGACTAGGCAGGGATGCCTTTGGATGCTATTTGATCTTTTAATTTATGCTATTATGATCATAGAACACTTTGTGTGGATGATTATGTTTTAGACTCGTATGTATCTTATGCTTTTAGACTTGTCTAAGATTTTCTGATTCTAGCCCTGTGTTTAGGCTTAGGATAGTAAATATGTGGGTTAAGTTGAGGATTTATTTCAGAGATGTTATTATCTTTTATTTTACCTTATTTCTCTTACACAAAGGACTAAAGGTGTGCGACTTTGTGTATGTGTTAAATACCAGATTAAGGGGTTAAAGTCTTCCTCAATGAAATTTCGTGGCCCCTGTGTGGTTCAACCGGCCCCTATACCGTGTTCGCTCAGGTCGGGCAGGTGTCGAGGTGTGACAATGAGTGTGCATGTTGCTCGGTGGCATCTATTGGGAGCACATGAAACTCACCCAATAGCCATCTGAGGTTGACTCGACTACCACGCATCACTGAAGGAAGAGGTGCTCTGCCAAGGAGTCTGACTACTAAATCTAAATATCCTCCTCGTGCCTATCACTGCAAGTCCATTGATGCGAAGTCCAAGAAAAACTGCCACATCCATAAGGGTGATGGACATATCCCTATTAGGTAAGTGGAATGTTTGTCTCCCTTCTCCATCTCTCGACCAAAGCTATGAGCAAAGGCCTATCAAGTTGAATGTATTGTAAATGGATGAAGTGTTCAAATCCAGCCTGCTCAATATATGGCATAATACGCTCATCTATTGGCCACTGTCGAAGATATCTAAAATGTTCAATTCACTCAAGGCACCCGGGGTCCTAATATAAGTTAAAATATTATAACCCAATGAACCATTTCATAAAAAATAAATCAAATGTATGTGCAGTGGGAATACCTCTTCTCACCAAATAGAAGTCGACCTATGCGACTCCTGCTACACAAGGACGAACTCATCAATGCGGTCTAGCCCATAAAAAAACTCCATATGATCCATATGATATGCAGGAAATAAGAAATTCAGGAACATATAGTCATATCTAAAATGGAGAGTAAATAAAAAGCCACACGGTTTAATTGTATATTTACCAATCAACGGGAGGGTTAATGCATCTTTTACTATTACGCCCATATTGTTTGCACCTCCCACACTTATAACTTGCTCTACCATCTCTCTCCATAGTCACACGGTCCATTGTATTCCTAATGCGGATAGATTGTGGGCGACCGGGTTGTCTTGTTACCTTTGGGGGTAATCACACATAAGGAATATCTCTATCCCAAAACTCTCGACCACGAAGAGAGTAGAATTGTGCAGAGTAGACATTTCTATAAGCGGTAGATGTATAACATATGCCTGCATGTATAGGCTGCAACCACTTTCCCCACACGACAAGAAGATGAGAGTAAGGATATTGGTGGACTTGACGGTAATTACATGTACAAGTTCGATAAACCGCATTCGCCACTAACTTCCTTCCACGCATAGTCATCACTTCGTAACTGGTGCAGCTGATCCTATGAACTATATACTCCCCAATTTTATTTGTTTGTTCCTTATTATCTCTTCTACTCTAGGAGTATACAGGGTGACCATGGCATTCGAAGCACAAGATCATTTCACAAAGAATTTTACTACCCGGTAAAAAATAGCTGATACTAAGGTCTGCATGGGTAATCCTCGTGCCCCTTTCAAGACGCTATTTAAACTTTCTATTATATTTATAGCCATCATACATAATCTTCTAAAACCATAATGAGCAAGAGACCACTGTTCAGGGTATAATCATTCTCCTGAGAGGAGTATATTGCCCTTTGACTTTCCTTACCAATCAAGTCCATTTTAGCATCAAATTGGTCAACTGTCAATATACATGTAGTTGCCTCAATCAAGTCCGTCACTGTATCATTTTTAAGCTCTCTCTTAAAATTTTCCTTCATGTGACGGATGCAATATCGATGGTAGAAGAAATGTGGGGCAAAAATTTCAGGCATGACCTTTTGAAGCCCCTTATGTCAATTTGAGATGTTTGTGACATTCATCATATCCACAAGTACCTTCTCCCTCAATTGACTTAAGAACCATTTCCAATTTTCATAATCTCCCTTTGATATTATCCCAAATGCTATAGGAAATAACCTATTGTTCCTGTCTGTAGTCGTTGCAGATAAGAGCTCCGGGATACCTACCGTACAAATGTGTATCATCGATACCAATCACCGGGATGCAATGCCTAGACCCCAATATAGATAGCCCAAATGCCCAAAGCATCCGCGTAAATCTCTGACATGGGCCACCATTCACTAGAACATGCTCCAACTTATATACGGTACCAGGATTCACATCTTGTACTACCTTGAGGTACATTGGCAACAATATGTATGATTCAACACAATCCTTATAAATGACTTTTATGGCCATATTCCTTGCCACCCATATTTCTTTATAGGAAATGTCAATGTGGAACCCCTCCTTCATTCTTTGAATAATATCACATGGTGTAAGATTTAATTCAACTTGGATGGCGGGCATTATGACCTTGTAAATAAATGATGCATTACACTGCCTATGATCAGTGCTAAGCTGGGCATTCCTATAAGTGTGGTCACCTCCGTATGTCTTCAATTCGAAGTACCCTACACCCCTCTTGATTGATCCATGAACTCACCAAGGGCAAACACTATCAATGCACTTAACTATATATTCTGACATATTTGCACGTAGAATCTTGTATTGGACATAATTCCAAATTTAAAACTCCCTCAAAGCTATGATAAATGCCTCTCTATCTTCAAAGATGCGTCCAACATATAATTCTTGTACCGCCCGGGCTTTATAAATTGCATTAAAGGTTGGAGTGCTGCCAATTCGTAATTAAAAGCGGGCCAAGATCAACCTTGCATAGAAGAGTAACTATTTATTAATTTAGGTAATTACAAAAACTTTACAAAATGAGGCCTATCGTGCCTTAACAAAATCAAAGTCACGCACATCCAAAATCAATACATTACAAAATAACATGGTAAAGTAAATAAAAAGCGTAGATCTGTCAAAATTCTACATGCAATCTTCATTGACATCAACACCTTCATTTGGATCTGAAGCGTCTAGGGGTGGGTGAGTATAAATATACTCAGTAGATAGAATTAAATTCTATTAACATGCTAAAACATGAAGCATAAATAAATATGCATAAAATATTCTCATAATAATTAATATTCAAAATTCGACTTTAAAATAATATTATCGACTAACCGAATCCAACTCACTTCTTATATGAAAAGTCAGACAAAATAGTTCCTCATAGAATCCGGTAAACTCGGATAATTCATTCATAGACAGGATCCGGTAAATAATTCAAAATCGGATAAAACATCATTCACAGAATATCGCCGATACCGGAACAACATACACCCGTGCTCGTGGGGCAACGAGATCAGAATGAAGGGGATCTTTCCACGATATCCATCTTCATGGGTGTGCCATATGCCATAATAGGCGGTACCTAGGAGTCATAACTCCGATAGCTTTTGGGCTTTATACCAAATAGCTACCCTTCAAAACCGATTGTAGTTTTTGGGCTTTATACTAAATAACTACCCTTCAAATCCGGTCATAATCATTCGTAAATGTAATTCAAATAATAATAATCATAAAGTACATAACACGATAAAATCCATCTTAGAGGTGTATGACATGCTATTATCTTAGCGTTAGCCTGACAACTGCGGACAGTCCGAAGGCCGATCCTCCTACAACAACCAGCGACATTAAACTCGACAAGATCATGGCAGCGCTAGAGGTTCTGACATCGTATATGGCGAGCACGGTCAAGGGTGAGGCCTTGGGGCGCATAGCGCCCATTCTGCCAGAGCCGCCTCCTGTTGTCTTGGAGAAGGGCGGGCTATCCCAGGCCCCTAAGCCGACCTTCTCCTATCCTCCGGTACCCGTGGACATTGATATAAGAGTCTTCCCTAGCCCATCGCGATTCGACCCTGGCATCCCAGCACCAGATGGGAGACGCCAGACCTGGGACATGCGAGGCACACCAGGTGTTCGAGAGAATACCCCTATGATGCCGCCCCACCCCAACCAGTTCCAGGACATAGAGGATGAGTGGGACGTGTATCCAGAGCCTCGCGGCAGGGTCTGAGGAGGGGCTGAGCCTCGCCTTGCTCGTTTACAGTTTCCCTGCTATAATGGTGATGATGACTCGGTGCAATGGCTATACAAAGTGGCGAAATTCTTCTCCTACCAGGGCACGCACTCTGAGATAGAGCGTCTGCGCATTGCAGCCTTTCACTTGGATGGCGATGCATCAGTTTGGTTCCAGAACATTGAGAAAGAAGTGCGCTATCCTACCTGGGCAGCCTTCTCCGACGAGCTCTGCATCCAGTTTGGTCCGAATGAATTTCAGGATTTCAACGAGATGTTATCCGCCCTGTGCCAGACCACCACCGTTCGTGCTTACTATACCGAATTCATGAAGATAGCCAACCGACTCCCTGACTGGCCAATGGCCGCTCTTGTGGGCACATTCAAATGGGGGTTAAAACCAGAAACCTCAGAGGAAATGCGCCACTTTCCTTGCACAAGTATGCTGGACTTGGTGCGTCATGCCCACATTGAGGAAGAGAAGTTGAGCAGGCAGCGTAGAGGTGGACGGCTGGGACCTCCACCACGGCCTGTATTGAGCTCTAATCCTATGGCAGCTTAGTCCGGCGGTTCGACCAATGGCCGGATTGGGCAACAGGCCGCAACTCCTACTCAGATTGTTCGCTGTCTCACACCGGCCCAAATGGATGAACGCCGAGCCAAGGGGCTGTGCTTTCGTTGTGATGAGAAATTTGTGCCCGGACACCGCTGCGCGGTTAAGGGCAGCTTGCTCATGGAGGAGGTCGACGACGACTTGGACAGCAAGGCTAGTAGTGAACCCTTGATATCAGAGGACGTGCTACCTAAAATTTCCATTCATGCATTTTCAGGCGCTTTCACTCCATGCACCATGCGGGTGCAGGGATTCCTGAAGCGAGAGCAGCATCTCCGGAGTGCCGGTGTGTGCACTCAGATTACCCTCTCAATCCAGGGTAACACCTTTGTTACTGACCTTTTCTTGTTACCCACAAAAGGGGCAGATATTGTATTGGGCGTCCAATGGCTGCAAGAACTGGGTGGTGTTGTGTGGAATTTCGGGATATGGTGATGGAATTCGAGCTTAATGGGCAGCAGGTTCGGTTGGAGGGGTCACGGCCTGGCACTTTGCTTTCGGCCCAGGACATGAGCTCTTTCTTCCGGTTTGCTCCTCAGGGACTTCTTTTGCAACAGAGTGCTATTATGGGAGTCTCTCAGGACAAGATACCTTCGGATCTGCAGGTGCTGCTGACGGCACATGAGGATTTGTTTTCAGAGCCGCAAGGGCTTCCCCCGTCAGGCCTCATGACAATCAGATTTCCATTATTCTAGGGGCGGCACACAGAAGTCAGAGATAGAACGGCTGGTGGCGGACATGCTTCAGTCTAGAATTATTCGTCCTAGTATGAGCTCTTATTCGTCTCCTGTGCTGTTGGTTCGCAAGAAAGATGGCTAGTGGCGGTTTTGTGTTGACTACCATGCTTTAAACGCTATCACCGTCAAAGATAAGTATCTCATCCCTGTGATTGAAGAGTTGTTGGATGAATTGATAGGTGCCAGCATCTTTAGTAAGCTTGATCTTCGTTCCGGCTATCACTAAATTCGTGTGCAGCCTTATGATATACACAAGACAGCATTCCGGACGCACAATGGCCATTTCGAGTTTTTGGTGATGCCTTTTGGATTGACCAATGCTCCCTCCATGTTCCAGTCTCTCATGAATGACATTTTTCGACCCTTTCTTCAATGTTACATATTGGTCTTCTTTGATGACATATTGGTGTACAATAGGTCGTGGGAAGAACACTTGACGCACCTCAGGCCGGTCTTTTCTATATTGCATGCTAATTCCTTATTTTTGAAGTGTTCGAAGTGTTCCTTTGGCAACCCGCAGGTTGAGTATTTGGGTCACATTATCTCTCAGCACGGTGTTGCTACTGATCCGGCCAAAGGGGCCGCTATGTTGTCTTGGCCGACTCCAACATATGTCCGGGCGCTCAGAGGTTTTCTTGGCCTTACCGGTTATTACCATCGGTTTATCTAGAGGTACGGTGAGCTGGCTCGTCCTCTTACGGAACTGCTGAAGAAGGGGGCATTCACATGGTCGCCAGCGGCCCAAACAGCCTTCGAGGGGCTCAAGCAGGCAATGGCGTCTGCCCCGGTCTTGCTCTTACCCGATTTTAGTCGGCCATTTGTGGTGGAGATGGATGCGTCAGAGAAAGGCTTGGGCGCTGTCCTCTTGTAGGATGACCGCCCTATAGCTTATTTTAGTAATACTCTCCCCTCACTTTGCTTTTAGAAAAAGATTAAGTGGTAAAAGTGTGTTCTCAAGGCTAGGGAACAAATATCTGGGTAGAAAGTCGATAATAGAAAAAAAATCCCTGAATGTTTCAAGACCTATGAAAAAGACAAAAGTTATAGTTTAAGGGGCTAAAAGAAATGTGAATGATAGCCTCATTGATGTTTGTATATGGGATTGACTACGTCATTTTCCAATCTCCTTCAAAGAGCTACAACAAAGCAAACGCTTTAAACCATTAGAGGATTTAAATGGGGAATTGACAAGAAGTTTGTTCTTGAGACCTCAAAGGTCGAAAAAGAAAAATAGACCTATGATTGTGACATTTCTCATGACTGGAGAATTTTTTCAGCCTAGAAAGAAGAAAATGTCATCCGCTTTCAAGGCAAAGTCAAAGAAAATTTCTTGTATATGGTGGAAACTCTATATGACAAAAAAATTAGGCAAAAAGAAAACCACATTCCAAAAAGACATGTTATTGAACATGAGTCACTTGCAATGAAGAATGAAGTTTCACTAAATAGTTATCCCACTTTGGGTGATAATTCAAATCCTAAGGGGGGGTCCATGAAAAAAAGAAGACAAAAAAATATAAGATGGGGGAACTCTTTCCACAAAAGGGAAGGGAATGACTTCACTCACCATGAATTTTTTTTTTTAAAATGACTCAACAAAGTGTGTTACTCTCATGTCCTACATGTGGCAATGGCAAGATGGTACATTTCTTCCAAGAAAAGAAGGAATGTCGAGGGAACGACTTTGAAAAACCATACTTTCAAGGAAGGAGGTCATCCAAGTTCACTCCTATTCCTACTGTTGACATATCAAAGTTTTGTTGGAGGAGAGAAAATTTTAAGAATGATAGCATTAACAAGTCTTCACAACATGATGAAAAGGAACACCCTACTCTTGAGAAGGGTATGGTGCAAGATAGTCCTAAAGCGTTATCTTTTCTTAATGAGTCTGATTCTTTAATGGAATTTGCCCCAAGGAGAAATAATTTTATAAAATTAAGTCCAACGACTAGTGGTAGTTGGGAAAATTTGTCCTTAGGTGATGAAATTGATAATTTGAGCTCAAGTTCTCCCAAAATCCTAAAAAACAACCCAAAGGTGGATGCCCAAGGAGAAGGAGCCTCATGTTGCAATTGTAAATATGGTTGGCTCAAAGAGTGAAGAAGAGCGAACTATGAAAACAATTCAATACTACACAAGGAGTAAGAAGAAATTTTCTTTGAAAGATGGGGGTATAAGGACTTCTTCAAGGTCTCCTAAATTCACTTTTGTAACAGGTGAATTCCCTTCAATCACTTCTCATGGAGAAGAGGATGATGATGATGAAGAGGAGGTTCAAGTGGAGGATAGTTCTACATCTTCTAATACTATCCCCTTAACTTTGTCTTCCTTGGAATCCAGAAAAGTTGGAATGCATATGGCAACAGGAGAAAAAGATGATACAGAGATAAGGCAAGCCCCTACTCATTTTATTAAATTCATGACAGATCAAGAAAAGCATATAGAAGAACTAAAAGTCATGATTGGAGCATTAGCCACAAGAACTCAAAGTCAACAACAAGTCACTTTTAATGGTCAAGGTGACTTCCATGAAGTCAATTCTCATGGAAATGAAGGAATGAATAGGGAAAGTGTAACACCCTAACCAGGAGAACCGACCCGAACTGAGGGTTATTGAGAAAACAAAATCGGGGTAATTTAAATTTTTATAAAAATTAAAACGAGACCAATCAGCCAGGAGTGGCGAACTCTGTGTGCAAGAGTCATAACATACTTCTACACACTATGGTGCTTTAGCGTTTCGTTGCACGTAAGTTAAAACAAACCTAATTTATAACTAATTTAGATCGGGCCAACGTTGTTGTACTGTTGGTTGCCTACGTATGTATTGGATAATATCTACGATGTAATTTCAATAAAATCCGATCCGAACATAGTTTTTCCTAATGGTTATTACATGCATCAAGCATCACAAAATCATATACGTTAAAATACATATATTTTTATATCCGAATAAAACATATGAAATTAGAGGAAAAATCCAATAAATCATAAGAGTTAAATTTAATAAAATAAATTAGCGATACACACATTTCACTCTATCAAAAAAATAAGCAACCCACAACAAAGTAGATTAGCCTATATCAGATCCCATTAAATTATAATTATATTATATCATAATAGACCATATTAGAATAATAAAAGTAAACAGAGCATTTCAGAGCTTATCTAATCATATCAGATCAAAGTGTATCGAAACATGTAAGCATCGCTAAGAAGAAAACATCGCTAATAAGAAATTAGTTTTTTAAAAAATAAAAAATCTTATTAGTAAAGCTTTAAAATGCATCGCTAATAAAGAAATAAATTTAAAAAATAAAAAAACTTATTAGCGACATGTAAGCGTCATTAATAACAAAAAATTTTAAAAAAAAACAACTTGAGAGGAGATGGGCTTTGGAGTCTGGCACCCCTCCTTCGACAGGGGCGGGGGAGGAAGGGGGAAGATGGGGCGGTGCTAGAATCCGGTAGTGATTCTGGATCCAACACATAAGGGACCAAGCGGGGGACGGGCGGAGGGGTGGAAAGGAGCAGGGGAGACTAGGCAAACGGGTGGAGGGGAGTAGGGGGAGGACCAGGGAAAGAGGGGAGAGCAGGTGGGGGGGAGGGAGGGGGAGCCGGAATCCGGCGGGAAACCGGACTTCGACAACTAGAGCCCCCTCCTTCGGCAGCAGCAGTGGAGGGGGAGAGAGAAGGAACACATGAGGGGAAGGGAGGGGGGAGAGGGAGGGAGGGAGGGATGAGGGGGTGCAGTGCCAGGGTCCAGCCGGGGAACAAGATTCCCGCGGCCAAAGGCCCCTCTCCTTCGGCAGCAATGGGGGTGGAACAGAGGAGGGGAGGAAGGGGGGGAGGTGGTGGGGAACTAGAATCCAGTGGGGGAACCGAATTCCGGCAGCCAGAGCCCCTCCTCCGGGGGCGACAATGGAGGGGGAGGGGGGGGGTAGGGTGCCGGAATCCAGTGGGGGAACCGGATTCTGATGGCCAGAGCCCCCTCCTCCTGTGGCGATAGTGGAGGGGGGACTTGGGGGGAGGGGAAGGGGAAGGGAGGAGAGAGTGGGGTGCCGGATTCCAACAGTCGGAGCCCCCTCCTTCGGTGGCGACAGTAGGGCGGGGGGGGGGGGGGGGGGGGGATGGAAGAGAAGAGGGGAAGAAGGGATTGGGAGATTGGGGGGAGGCGGAGCTATAGTCGGCACGCAGGGGGCTGGTGGAGGCTGAGCTGGGACGGCGGTGGGGTGGATGCAGTGTGGCTGCGTGGGAAGGCGAAGGATGCAATGTGGCGGGGCAGCGGAGCAGAGTGGATGCAGTGCGACGGGGCGGTGGCAGAGGCGGTTGTGGGTGGCGGCAAGGGGATCCAGAGAAGAAGGGATGGGAGGGAGGGAGGGTGCTCGGGAGGGGATTAAATACCACATGGGCAAAATCGCCTGCGCAGTATTTTACTTTGCCGCATGAGCGAAATTTCACTCGCACAAGCGAATGAAATAATCCCGCGTGATCGAAAACGATCACGCGAGCATAACTTTTAGCGACAGTTCAACAAAAGCATTACTAATCATTCATATTTGCAGTGTTTATATATAAACATTACAAATGGGTAAATATTTGCTACTTATACATGCACATCACAATTAATTTTTCATATTTGTGACACTTATTCATAAGCGTAGCAAATAAATCTTGTATTTGCAACACTTACTAATAAGCTTCGCCAAAACTATTTTTTTAAAAATAAAATCCTCTCCTCTCTCTCTCTTTCTCCCTCTCTTCTCTCTCCTCTCTCTCTCTCTCTTCTCAATCTTCTCTCTTGTCTCTCTCTACTCTCCCTCTCCTCTATCTTCTCTCTTGTCTCTCTCCTCTCTGTATTCCCTCCTTTGTATTCTCTCTACTCGCTCTCCTTTCTGCTCTCACTCTTTCTCCCTCTCTCCTCACTTCTCTCTCCTATCGTCTCTCTCCTCACTCTCTCAATCTTATCTCTTGTCTCTCTCTCTACTCTCTCCTCTCTCTATTCTCTCTCCTTTCTATTCTCTCTACTCTCTCTCATTTCTTCTCTCTCCTCTCTCTCTCTTCTCTCTTCTCTCTATTCTCTCCTCTCTCTCCTTTCTTTCTTCACTCTCTCTCCCTCTCTCTACATACTCACAACTTTAATTTTAATTTTTTAGTAATTTTTATTTTTATATGATATTTTAAAATAATAAAAAAGAAATAAAACATAAGTTATTATCAACGCATAGATACAAACGTCGATAATACACTAGGTATTAGTGACGTATATGCTTATGCGTGGATAATGCATAGTATAGTAGCGACGCATATTCCTATGCATCACTAATAACTTTTATTTTTTTTATTTTTAAAATATAATTAAATTCCTCTCTTTACACAAACTCTCTCTAGCCTCTATCTCTTCTCTCTCTCTCTCTCTTTCTCTCTCCTCTTCTCTCTCTATACACTATCTCTCCTCTCTCTTCTTCCTCTATCTTTGTAACGCCCGAGATTTTTCATACATTTTCCTCAAACTTCACGAAATTTTTTTGCAATATAACTGCTATAAATCGGAGAAAATGATGAATACGAAACCTGATAAAATAGTTTTATAATTTAAAACATAACACATTAGTTTTTCTCATCCAAAGTTTTCTCATTCGATTAACCATCGTACGGCCAAAGCAAATATCCTCAGCCGCTACTCAAAAACAACCGTACAAATAAATTGTTATGATCATAGACTTTAAATACAAAACTCTCCCAGGCATCCCTGGGTGCAAGTCTCATAATAGTCCACAGTGTAATCCAAACTAAAGTCCAGAAAGATAAGCATCTTAATTCTCATCTCACCCAATACATTAGATTGTGGCACAAATAAACTCGTAGTGAGTCAAGCATATACCTGAGTCAATGGGAATCAATCTACCGCTGAAATGAGCATCCATCTCCAGGAGCTCTCCAACACGAACCTGCAAAAGCCTCCCGGACAACGGGGCTAAAAAAATAGGGTAATGAGTATTTTCATACTCAGCAGGAAAATACCCAGTAAGGGAATCGTAAACAGTGAACTCAATAAGTTCATAAAATACATGCGTTCATGCAACTCAAACATGAAGCACTCAAGCATATAAATATCATGCTCATACGCATATAGTCATACCAAATGCACCATCGTGCCAAAATCATACCATCAAATTAAACTTACACAAACACCTTTATCCAGGGTCTTACAAACTTACTCGTACTATCGTACGCATACTCATATAACTTACACATACTTGTACGACCTTACTCGTACAATCATAAACTTACTCGTACGACCTTACTCGTACATCTTACACTTACTCGTACAACCTTACTCATACAGTCTTACTCAAAAACTTACGCTTACACTCTTGTTCATACTCTTACAGTCGTGCTCATACTCATACTCTCACAGACATACTACTATCGACCGCTGAAGCTCATTACAACTAATAAGCTCTAGCGTCGAGATGGAAAAGAATGCCACAGGGGCATCACCTTAACCTCCGGGGAGTGACTAGACGCCATGTTCTTTTTCGAAGGTAAGGCACACCAGTGCTCATGGGGCACAGGATCAAACAGGTAAGAGTAGGTCCATGATACTACTTACCTGAGCGCGCAAACATAAACACCCACACATAAGGGGTCATACAATTTCCCACCATAATGGGTCTTATAGTGCCAACAAATTTCCCACCATAATGGGACTTATAGTGCCATAGAATTGCCCACCATAATGGGTCTTATAGTGCCATAGAATTGCCCACCATAATGGGTCTTATAGTGTCATAGAATTGCTCACCATAATGGGTCTTATAGTGCCAATGCCACTCTTGGGCAGATTCATACCACTTGGGCAGAAACATACAGTGCCACTCTTGGGCGGAAATCATACAATGCTCTCAATAGAGCACACATACCAGATCGAAAGAAAACATCGCTCTCAACAGAGCATCAAACGTCTGGGCTTAATACAGCACACATACCAGATCGAAAGCAAACATCGCTCTCAACAGAGCATCAAACATCTGGGCTTATATAGCACACAGATCAAATAGAAAACATACATCGCTCTCAATAGAGCAACAGATGTCTGGTGCTCTATACAGCACACAGACAACATCCCGTAGGATAAACACCATGGCAAGACATGATAAATGCTCAACCGACTCATTATCAGTTAGCTCAAACACGGAACTTAATCCGCCGAACCCTCAGGTCTCAAACTCACAACGCTATCATTAGCTTTCTTATAATTCAAGTTTGAATTAAGTAAATTATGCGGTACAATTATGCCACACAAACACACAAACGTACCGTGCTCCACTAATCAAATCGAAGCTGAGCCCGATCCGAAACTCGAGTTCGTCAGGGCAACAGACTTCCTTAACTCATCCATATCACAACAAAACTCACCGTACACCAAAATCTTACAGTCTTACATACTCCGCCATCCCCTTATGTCCAAATCATCTTACACAGACATCATCAAATGAAGCTCCTCAGAGCCAACCCAGTTCTCACCCTTTTACTTATACCTCACATATTGAGCTTACTTTTCACTTCATAATCTTTACGTTATGCATGTATAATTATGCACACTCTTACTGTCTAACCATCCCCTAACATACGCTCTGATCCAAATTAAACAATCCGATCCAATCCTCGCTTGTCAAACTCATATCCGTCGTCTTTCATCGTACGCTTATGCATCCACATCCATATCCAAATCTAGATGAAACCTCTGTCACCTCTTACTGTCCATCGCTCATACTTTTGCCCACATATACTTACACAGATCCATAGCATAGGCCATTAGCCATCATACATACGTATGTCTATCACACATATGTATAACATACACGTAATTTTATACATAGCTTACTATCATACTCGGTAGCCATCACTAGCGCATACATACACATAGGTTACAAACATGCTCGCTAGCCATCATTAGTGCATATATACACATACAAGGCTTACCAACGAACACGCTAGCCATCACTAGCACATACATACATACATACTTCAAACATACACGCTAGCCATCACTAGCACATACCTACATACTTCAAACATACACGCTAGCCATCACTAGCACATACACATTCCATACGTACTTCAAATATGCTTACAGCCCATATGCATGTCATAACATTTCAGCATGGCATAATTTATCCTTTTACATCATGCAAATGGATATGATTTAACATCCATAGCATTCAATCATAAAGTCCTAGCATGCTGCTATTCATTCAAAGTATGCTATCATGAAATTACGAGTTCAAAGCTCCCCTACCTCGTAATCATGATGTTTGATGGTGAGCACACAATGGTGGTGGCATCGGTGGCGGAGTTGGTGGTCAAAACTGTTGCCTAACTGAGAGAGCTGTTGTCCCGAGGTTTTAGGAAATGCCGGAAGCACTCACGGCCAAATTGGGGTAACACAAATCAATGCGGCCCAATCCGCGATCCACGGCAGCACACTAGGGGTGGCCGGGAGAAATGTCGTGCCAACATAAATGGCGGATGCGACCGGAACATGATGTGTACTCACTAAAGGTTGGCTGGCGGCTGGGAAGTCTTTGGCCGGTAGCAAGACATTGAAATCGGCCGTGGACAGCACCCAATGGCTATGATTTTGTGTCAACAAAGGCCCACATAAGGGCGGAGGGCATGGGTCGACACTCGAGGACAGAGGAGAGGTGGAGGAGGGCTATGTGTCAACTCCACTCGGTGGCAAAGCCATCCGATGGTCAGGCGGCGCGAATGCGACGCCTAAACCCTAAACTGCACACGCGGCTACATACTCACACAACCCAAATGGGTGGGGAAGAGGGCTGAACGGAGACGACCCAAAGCCCACAAAAGGCCAACAAGGTTAAGGCCCTAGTAGTGGCCAATCAAAGCGGCGACATCGCTGATCACTACCCACAACCAAAACTAATGGTGCGGGTAGCTGTGCATCTCGTATGGCAGAGGGTAGGAGGAAGGTTTAGGGTCGTGCAAAGGCCACGAGGCCATCATTAGCCAAGGCCTGTGCAGGTGAACTCGTCCACCTTCAGTCAAGGTGAGTCATACAAATTCTTGCCAAAGGCCGTTTGGTACCGACGGCATAGAATGGATAAGAAGGTCAACAGGCAAATATGCCAGTGAGGCGGAACTAGTTGCAGCTACGGGCCGCAAGGCTGAACAAGGCCCGGAGAGGTGGCCCATTGGCATCACTGGGCCAGGGCGGAGACGAATTAAGGTTTGCTAGGTCAAGTCCGGTGTCCGACTAACGGCGGCAGTCACAACGTCCAAAACAGACGTAGACCCAAAAATAGGGGACGACCGATCTAAGCAGAGGAGAGTCGGAGGGGACGGAAGCTGAACCGGTCCGGGTGGGGCCATCCCTGGACCAGGGCGGAGCCCGCGGTGGTCAAGTCACCCTCACTCGCCAACGATGGCAGTGCCAACTCACTGGAAATCGAATCACAATAAGGGCAAAATGCACTGGCCGGAGTAGAGGATGGTGGAGGAGATGGAACCGGGCTGGGTGGAGTGGTCCATAGCCTTCGCCGGACCAAGACGAGGCTAGAGCAAGGTCAAGACGGTCGTGGCTTGCCACCGGTAGCCTCCGTTTCAACAAAATAGATTGCCGACGGAAAACAGGGCAGGGGGAACAACAACTGGGGCGGCGGAGAGGAGGCCCCTGGGGCCGGGAGGAGTGGCCCATCATTGTCGCTAGACCAAGGAGAGTCAGACTGGGCACAGCTGGGCCATCCAATGGCGGCCGAAGCTAGCCGGCAAGCTCAATCGAAGGGGGCGAAAAACAAAGACATAGGGGGAAACAGGGTGGAACGGCAGAAGAGAGGCCAAGTGGGGCCGGGAGGGGTGGCCTCCCACCGTCGCCGGCCCATGGCGGAGTCGTGGCCGGCCGTCCGGCCCTTGCCGGCTCACGGCGGCGGTGGCGGTACACACAAAACAGAGATGAGAGAGACAAATCAGGGAGAAGGGCGGCGCGGCCGTGGAGGCCGGGATGGTGGCCCCCCTGCCGTCGCACGGCCGGGGCAGATTTGGCGGCGGCAGCCCTGCAGCCCACCGGCGGCCAGCGGCGGCTGGGTACAAGAAGTCGGATGGGGGCGGTGCACTGTCCAGAAGCTTTTGGAATGGGCTCGGCCGAACCTGAGCCCGAGCCCCTTTTTTTTCCACTTATATCCCCAACAGCGTTAACTCACTGGTTACGCATCGAACCTCCAAAAATCACGATGTAAGCACACAGCGAGGCCCATGGCCCATGACTAAGCCCCACACCTGACTCTATGGGTATAAATATAGGAAAAATACATAAATATGAATACACCGAAGCATTACATTTTCTCGCTGAAAATGACCAAAAAAATAGTAGGAAAATCACAGAAAATCATAAAAAAAATCAAGGACATTACAATCTCTCTCCTCTCTCTCTCTCTCTCTACCCCCTCTCTCCTCTCTCTCTTCTCCCCTCACTTCTATCTCTATCACCTCTCTCCCTCCCTCCCTCCCCCCCCTCTTCTAGCTCTATATCATATGTCCTCTTTTTTATCTCTCTCTTCCACGCGTGTCACCGTGAGCTCCGGTTTTGAAGATGAGAGGGAAGAGAGTAGTCGAATTTAATTTTTAATTTTTAATTTATTAATTATATTATATTTTTAAAATAATAAATATAAAATAAAATAAATCTACTAGCGATGCTTATGAGAAAGCATCGCTAATACTTAAGTTATTAGTGTATGCATTGCTAATATCTAGGGTATTAGCGACGCAAATTTCTATACGTCGCTAATACATTTTTTTAATTTTTTTTAATTATTTTTAAAATATAATATTTAATAAAAAATCTTAAAAAATGAAAATTAAATTCTTCTCTCTCTATACTCTATACTCTCACTCTCGTCTCTCCTCTCTCTCTCTATACAATCTCTCTTCTCTCTCTTCTTCCCCTATCTCTCTCCTCTTTCTCTCTCTTCTTCCTCTATCTCTCTCCTCTCTCTCCCTTTTCTCCCTTTCTCACTTCTATCTCTATCTACTTTCTCTCCCTTCCTCCCCCACTTTCTATCTTCTAGCTCTCTGACTCTCTCATCTTTCTGATCTCTCTCTCCCACGTGTGTCACTGTGAGCCCCGGATCTGAGCATGAGAGGGGAGAGTAATTGATTTTAATTTTATTTTTATTATATATTATATTTTAAAAATAATAAATATAAAATAAAATATATCTATTAGTGATGCTTATGAGAAAGCATCGCTAGTAACCTAAGTATTAGCCATGAATAAGTGTATGCGTCGCTAATATCTAGGGTATTAGCGACACAAATTCCTATGCATCGCTAAAATATTTTTTATTTCTTTAATTATTTTAAAATATAATATTAAATAAAAAACTTAAAAATCAAAATTAAATTCCTCTCTCCCCTCTCTCTATCTCTTCTTTCTCTCTCTTCTCTTCTCTCTCTTTCTCTCTCTTCCTCTCTCACTTCTTTGTCTTCTCTCTCTCATCTCTCTCTACCATCTCTTTCTACCCTTTCTCTCTTCTCTCTCTCCTCTTCACTCTCTCTCTGTACCCTCTCTCTCCTCTCCTCCTCTCTCTCTCTCTCAACCTCTCTCTTCTTCTTTTCTCTCTCTACCCTCTATCTTTTATTATAAATTATATCTTAAAATCAATAAAATATTAAAATAAAATATCTTAGTGATTCAATTTACAAAGCATCGCTAATATATTTTATAAATTAATTTCTTCCCCCCTCTCTCCTCTCTTTTTTCCTTCTCTCTCTTCTCTCTCCCTCCCATCTTTTTCTTTCTCTCTTCTCTCCTCTCTTTCCATACCCTCCTTGTAAGGACTCTCATTCTTGAACTGGAATTTTTTTTTTATTTTAATTATCAGTTGTCGTGTGGTTAACACGTTTTCTAATTAATTCGGTGGTTTCGAAAATAAATAGTGTTTCTTATGGTTTTAATCAAAATTAACTTTATCATTATTGGTTTTAAGTGATTTTGGGTGAAACCTAAATTTTTGGGATTTTTCTAATTTTTCACTAATTTTCCAAAAATTAGGGTTTGGCAGGACCCCTTGTGGGCCCCACCGGTGAAATTGAGGTTTTTGGACCAAATTAACCCAGGTATCAACATAAGTTTTTATAAAAAAATTTCATAATTTTTTCAGGTTTAATTAGTGCTCAAATGGTCAAAATACCCATTTTTAGCCCAAATTTCTATTCATACCCTACTAATTACTTATGTACACCCCTAGCCCTACTATAAATAGAAAGAGTTGAGCCATTTTCATTTTGGGAATAGGCTGGGAAAGGGTGATTAGGGCCTAGTTCCCCCATTAGGCCCGAATTAGAAGGAGATTAAGGTATGTTTTATTTAATTAAGCCTAAATCGTAGGTTTTCTCCTAATCTGTTCTTAATCCATCATTTCCCCTATGATTTGATTCGATTTTAAAAATCAAAACCACTGATTTGCTTCTTTACTTCAAACCCTACATCTACAAATTCATTTTTTATGCTTAACAAACCCTAGATCTAAGATTTCATTAAGGTTTTCAATGTTAAATCGATTTTAATGAAGTTTAACTTAAACTCTATGTTTTATCTTAATATAAGGTAGATTAGCTTTCTGGAAGGTATGATGTTGATGCATGATCTTAAATGTATGTTAGAGATACATCTCATGCAGGTTTATATAATGTTGGATTGCACTATGTGATTTAGACACTATGATGTAAGTTTTATTAATGTATATGTGTGATTAGAAAATGATACATCTTGTCAATCATTGATCTAAATTGTTATATTATTATATCGTCGTGTTTCTAATGATTATAGTTATATCGAAAACCATTACTGAGTTTATCATACTCACCCCTCTTTATTGTGCTTTTGCTTTGGGGCTGCGTGGCGTGACACGCAGATAGACAGGATCCTCTCTATGAGAAAAGGTCGGAGAGGACTTGGGAGTAGACGTGGAGGTCTCTTATGTGGCATGTTTCTTTGATTTTTGCTATGATGTTAGAACTCTTGTGGTGTAGTTCTCATTTTGGTTTTGTGCTACATTTTACCTTTAGACTATTTGAGACTTAGTTTTGGAGCCTAGTGTGGGCTATGGATTAAATAACTATATGGGTTTGAGATTGTAGTTTATTTTAGAATTAAAGTAACTTTTTTGTTTCTACCTATTTATTTTTGCTCAAAGTGGTACGTTTACTCCATATTGTAATTTTTAGATCACCCATGATTAGGGCATAAGTCTTTCGCTAATCGTTTTTTTCAATCTCCTTGTCGCCCCCGTGCGCTTGACCGGCCCTGGACCGGGTTCGGCTCGGGTCAAGCGGTGCCGGTGCGTGACACTCTCTCTCCTTATTTTTTATTATTTATTTATTATATATAAAAATAATAAATATTAAATAAAATATATTATATTTGAGAAGTTTATTTTTGAATTTTTAATATTTATTTATTATATATTATAAATTTAAATAATAGATATTAAATAAATTAAATTAATAAAGCTATTAGTGACGCTTTTTTAAAAGCATCGCTAATAGCGGTATTATTAGCAACACTTTTTTAAAAGCGTCGTCAATAGTGTTATTATTAGCGCCGCTTTTAAAAAGTGTCGCTAATAAGCATTATTTAAAAAAAATAAAGATATTTTATTGTGGACATTTTTTGTAAGTGTTGCTAATAGAACAATAAATTAGCGATGCTTGTATAAAATCGTCGCAAATAGTTCTAAATTTTTTAACTTTTATTCAAAATTTATAACTATTAGTGACACTTTTTAGAAAGCTTCGCTAATATTACAACTATTAGTACCTGTATTACAACTAGTAATGATGCTTTTTAGAAAGCGTCACTTATATTATAACTATCAGTGACCTTTTTATACAAGTGTCACTAATAGTACCAGTATTTGAAACACTTTATAAAAAGTGTCGCTATTAGTACCATTATTGGCGACACTGTGTAAAAAGCATCGCTATTAGTTAAATTTTTTGCGACGCTCTAACATGTGTCACACAGTAGTTATTAGCAATGCTTTTCTTTGCATCGCTAATAAAAGAGCCGCTAGTAGTACTCTTTGTTGTAGTATAATGATGGTTACATGTGTATAGAATATGATCCTCATTGACACAGGTTGTGTAGGAATAATGATGCTTATTTTACACATGTGATTATGGAATTGATTTACATGAATATGCAAGATGAAATGTGTTTGATACACTTAATTATGCATAGTGAATGTGTATACTAAGATATGATTATGCAAGATGTGAATATTGAGAATTGATTCATACTGGATGTGAAAGTTAGGATGAGATTCCTATGATTACACATAATGTGTATATGTGATATGAACTAAGGGTGAACCCATGATGTGTAAGTGGCATGATTATGTATTTATGAAATGTGTTTTACATCATAATGCGCAGATAGCAAGAATATATATTTATGGAATATAACTTATATCATAATGCCCAGGTGGCATGAATCTATGTTATAATGTCCTAGTGTTTATGTGTAGATAGAATGGGAATTATCTCATAATATAAGGTTTAGAGAATGAATATATGATGCATGTTTGGATTGAGAATGCATGTGGTATTTTCATCAGTTTACATTCTGTATTAAAGCCCATGTTGAGCTAAGCTCGCCCCTTTTTGTTTGTAGTTTTGTTTTGAGGTTGTATGTTGTGTCATGCAAGTGTTTTAGTTGGTATCTACATTGAGCATGAGGATAGTCATGTTTATTGAGGGGGGTTATAGATGGTTGGTGTTATGTTAGTTTGGATCTATGTTATGTTGAACTTATACATTTGACTCTACTTTACTCTATGTTTTACCTTTGTTGGTTATGCTTTATTTAGCCTTGAGGCTTGTTATTACTATATGTTAACTAGATGATGTGGGTATGTGTAAACTAAGGTTGTTAAGTAGTCCTTTATAATTCTCTATTTTCTTTTGCACGAAGGGTTGGTATGCTTACTACATTGTGTTCACCCAAGGATGGGCTAAGTCTTCCACATTTCAATTAACTTCGCCACGCCGTGCACCGCTTAATCCTTGGATCAAGTTTGGGTCAAGGGTGCATATGTCAAGGCGTGACACTTGGGGCTACAATATTTGCTGATAACACCAGTAGCCATGTGTATGTCGCATACCTCACCCTCCTTGTGGATTTTGACAAACGGGCACCTACACTTGGGGCAGTGCTACCCTTACATACTTATATTGAGAGTTAGGGAAATTTTATCAGGCTATGACCCCGGGGATTGCAGGTTGCCTGGCCCTTCTTTAGATAAATATATTTGTTGAAGTTAGTATTTTCTACATGTACAATTACTTCTCATTTTTAATAATTTTTTTATAATATTTTGTGACATAGCTATAATCGTGGGAGCATTTACATGTTGGCCAACCAACTATTGAGAGTAGTAGGGGTAAGACAAGTAGTGCTAATTAGAGTTGTTATATACTTATTTTGCTAACCAAATATTTTGAGAATATTGTATTTAATTTATATATTTTATAGACTTTCCAATCACTCGACGTGTAGATATTCATGGGATCTATATGTTGGTTGTGTGAATATTAGTGTGTTACATATGATGGTTATACTAGGGTTGTTTTCGAGTTCAATGAATTTTTAAAAATAAAAAATTAATTTTGCCATTTACAAAGACGAAATTAGTTTGAACTACAACTTGAGCAGAAAAAGCATCAAGGGAGGTGATTCGTCCTTCAGACAAAACCTGTTTTTAAGTTGATTTCACCCTTCTGAAAGATAAAATCTACCCATAAGGAAGAATTCATCTTTTGGAAGGACAAATCAACTTAAAAACATGTTTCGTCTTTTTCAATGATGAAATCATAAAAAAATTTTAAAAAAAAACCACGCAAGCACCAACGCTTAGTTCGCACCTATGTGGCCAAAATAAACACTATTTTGGTAATTATTTTTCTCTCTACTATTTTGGTAATTATTTTTTTAACATTATTTATATAATTTCCATTAATTTTGAGCTATATACCTATGGGATAACATTCTTTGACTTTGCAAGACAGTGTTTGGCATAATTACACTTAGCTCCTATAGCTTTTGTAGTATTTGGGATTCAAAATGGTTGGAAGTTGATCTTCATTCTTGATGTAGAACATCCTTTTATTATGAGTCCTACATGCGCCCGCAACATGTCAAAGAATTTTTTGACAAAAATGGTAAAAGAGGCAAAAGTGTGCTCTACTTTAACAATGAGCCGAACATTAAGAACACACATGAAGTGTCCATTTTTGAGATTGATAGCGCACATGCTATCACACTTTAGCGTAAATATTATTTACACTAAAGTATGCTAGTGTGAACAAGAAAAATACTTCCAAATGAGGTTAGTTCATAAGTTGTAAACCCTTGTTTAAATGCGTGTTCAGTTCATACAATAAATAGCCATTTATTATGAATTGTAATCAGTTGATTTCTTTTAAACTTTTCTGGAACGAGCTTGGCTCTTTGTGTAACCTGCTTGGACTCAAGAGGCATTCTCTCTTCCATTCGTGTAATTTACTTGGACTCAAGATGCATTCTCTCTTCCATCGATTTTAATTTTATTTCTCCATTCCATTTTGCTCTCCTCCCTTCTTTATTTTCTAATAGAACACTTGTGGTTGGGGAGGAAGCCTAGCCCAGGTTTGCCCATCTGTGCATACAGACCTTAGGGGGAAATCTCATTGGCAGTTAATTCACTATAACATTATATGCAAGATTAGTAACTTATGACCACAAGCCTGGCATGACGATTGACACGCTTCATGTGGATTCAAGATTGGTTTTGGAGAACGAGTATGCTTCAACTATTTGATGAACTTAATCTATGTAATGATTGATTATGCAATTCACCACAAGTTCAAACCCTCCACTGCATTGATCACGGTTTACCAGGTGTGTGATGAGGCCAATAGCCCTGGCCACTTCTTACACCCCTTGTTATTTAAAAAAAAATGAGACCGATGAGTGGAAGTCCTGCGTTATTGATGCATCAATGACAAAAGGGGAAAGCTTCTAGTTATAAATTTTGTCAGAAAGGCATAAACCACATTGAAAAATCAAAGCTTATGGAGCTAACAAAAAATCATTCTTCCATAGTTACATTACTAGAAAATCTTGTCAAAAACTACACGAGTGAATATAGAAAAAACTAAGGGGTCAAAACCCCAAAGTACTTAACGGCCTAAACATTCGTCCATGTGATTCATTTGTTGTATTTAATTGATATAAAATCAGGTCCAGCCGTTTTGTTTGACTTGGAATAAACCGGAACGCATTTTGGCTCGTGACGGTTATGATTAATCAACCGGAGGAAATCGGCCATTTTGGCTGACACATGACAGTTTTAATAAAATTAAAAGAGCTGTTTTGGCTTAGGAGTCACGTCGTTTCTTCAAGAACGGCAGTTATTGAAACCGGACAGTTATTTAGTCGTTTCGGCTTCGTGGGTTGCGTCTCTTATAAAAATTGGATGAGAATAGAGTTCTAAAAACAGAGATCAACTCCTTCTTCCTTTCTGGGTTTTTCCTCTCTCTCTCTCTCTCTATCTGAGAAAAAAGTCCGAAAGACCTCTCCTTTATTTCTCTCTGATCTTGGAGTCCGTCATTGAGCAATAGAATCTCCTCTGATCGAGATCCAGTCAGTTTGATTGGAAGTGCACCATTAATCTGATAGAGTGGTTCATTGTATCTCGGGAACGGAACGCAATTGAACGTCTATGCACGGAGAGCGGCGTATCTATTTGAAGGACAACGTGTAACTCGCCTCGAACCGGGTTCAAATTTCTTTCTCTCTGGTATTTTATTCATATATTAGAAGATATATGTTTATGTGAGATTGATTGCTTGATAATTGCTTTTAGTGTTTAATTGCCCTCTTTTATGTGACAATCCCAATAATTTCTCGTTAAGGAAACCCTTAATCTTATTGACATGATCCACATTATCATCAAATAGTAATATGTCATCCACATACAAGCATAACATTACAAAAGAATGATCAAAAGACTTTCAATATAAACATTTATCAGAAGTATACACAACAAAGTTATTAGAAAAAAGAACATCATCAAACTTTTGATGTCATTGTTTAGGAACCTATTTTAAACCATAGAGAGATCTTACTAACTTACATACTTTTCTTTCTTGACCAGGAACTACAAAACCATCATGTTGCTCTATATAAATTTCCTCTTCTAATTCACCATTTAAAAATATTGTTTTTATATCCATTTGATGGATCTTGAGGTTACAATGAGTTGTCAATGCTATAAGCACTTGAATTGTAGTCATCATAGTCACAGGAGAATATATAGCAAAGAAATCTTGACCTTCCTTTTGACTGTAACCTTTAGCCACTAATCTAGCTTTGTACTTTTCAATAGATCCATCAAGATAATATTTTCTTTTAAATATCCACTTGCACCCAATTAGTTTAAACCCTAGAGGTAGATTTATTAAAACCTACATCCTATGTGCAAGTATTTAATCAATCTTACTCTGTATCGCCTCCTTCCATAAAGGAACTTCGCTAGACGACATAATCTCACTAAAAGTCAAAGGATCCTCATTCCCCACCATAAAAGTATAATAGTCATCTCCAAAGTTCTTCTTTATTCTGATCTTTTTAGATCTCCTAACATCTACATTAATTTCTGAATCTTCATTGTTGGGATTGTCACATAAAAAAAGGCAATTGAACCTTAAAAACAATTATCAAGCAATCAATCTCACATAAACATATATCTTCTAATATATGAATAAAATATTAGAGAGAATGAAATTTGAACCCAATTCGAGACGTGTTACACGCTGTCCTTGAAATAGATACGCCGCCCTCCGTGCACAAGCGTTTGATTGCATTCTGTTCTCGAGATACAATGAACCACTCCGTCAGATTAATGGTACACTTCCAATCAAACTGACTGGATCTTAATCAGAGGAGATTCTATTGCTCAACGACGGACTCCAAGATCAAAGAGAAATAAAGGAAAGGTCTTTCAGAGTTTTTTATCATAGAGAGAGAGAGTGGAAAAATCCAGAAAGGAAGGAGTTGATCTCTGTTTTTAGAACTCTATTCCCATTCGGTTTTAGAGATCGCAACCCATGAAGCTGAAACGGCTAAATAACTGTCCGATTTCAATAATTTTCATTCTTGAAGAAACGACGTGACTCCTAAGCAAAAAGGGCTCTTTTAATTTTGTTAAAACCGTCATAAGTTAGCCAAAACGGCCAATTTCCTCTGGTTGAGTAATCATAACCGTCATGAGCTAAAACGCGTTCCGGTTAATTCCAAGTCAAACAAAATGGCTAGACCTGGTTTTATATCAATTAAATACAACATCATCTATGTCAAACTAAAGAAAGATGTATAAAAGAAGAAAAATTACCTCCATCACAAGAAATTCTTATACGCTGTTGCATAGCCATAACGA
Source organism: Saururus chinensis (assembly GCA_035235625.1). Lineage (NCBI taxonomy): Eukaryota > Viridiplantae > Streptophyta > Magnoliopsida > Piperales > Saururaceae > Saururus > Saururus chinensis. Next base: position 30,751,774 of record CP141143.1, on the reverse strand, counting down.
CTTTCTGCCAGCCATCCTCGCAAGTCATTTGATTTTCCCTAAAATATGAAGTCAAATATGATAAGCTCAGAAGCCAAATATTCCAAGTTCGCAGGATTTCTCCTTTTCAAAAGTCTCAAAATACTGGTATATTATTGTGACCGCGAGGAGGATTCCTGTCCCAGAACCAATTGCCCCCATCAAGTCTGCTGACACGGACAAAGCACCAATCCACATTCCACCAAATGCTGCAGCAGTGGATATGTACCGGTTCAGTTCTTTCAGTAGGTTTGACTCTCCGTGGCCAGGCATTACCATTTGTTGCTGCTGTTATGAAGAATAATAATGATTATTAGCCAAATGAGGACGAACACAAAAACTAACCATTTCGCAAGTTTAAGAAAATCCTATTCCATCGTACTTAATCCTTATAAGTAGACAAGCAACAAGTGCAGCAATAAGGGTAAAACATGTAATGCAAATGGCAGATTACATAACAAAATACCTCCCATCATTACCAACTTCATGCTATTATCAAACAGTTGGACTGGAAAAATAAATAACCCTTGAGCAGGGAAAACTTTCAGAGATAAAATAAACCATTTCATTCCATATTCTTTTAGAAAATAATATACTTAAAACAAGCAGCTGGTAGCCTGGTATCAGCAAAGATATATAACCTTTTAATTATTGGTAAAGACAAAAAAAAGGACATGAGTCATTGATACAAATTATGCACCTTGAGCTGCTTGGCGACATCCTTAGCTGAGGATCCAGACACCTTAATCCAGGTTTTTGAGAAAAGTGCACACGCAGACAATGTAAAACAGTGCATGAAATGGATGGGCTGCTATATCCGCCAAGCTGGAACACCAAGAGATCAATGATACATCAATGAAAGACAATTATTCAACAAAACTACTGTATACAATACAAATAGCGGAAACAAAAACATAAAGAACAATAAATTATATAGAATGGTAACGGCACCTTGATGGGGCTGTCACCAAGTATGCAAGACCACCAACAGGCATATATCCACCACCAGAATATTCAAAATCCTTCCACTTGCCTAGAAGATCCACAAAGAAATTTCCACTGAATGACCGGTATAATAACTGTTTAAGACACAAGCAGGATTAAAACTTCCATTGGTTACAAACATTACCATATAAATCTGAGTTCAAAAAATGAGTTCGACTTTAGAAAGTTATTGTACCCGAGAAATAATGTACAGATTGGTAACAAGAGCAGATTGCAGAATGGTAGGCATGTTGGAAGTGTAGAACAGCTTGATTGGGTAAGAACCTTGCTGTCCACGGGCATTTTTGGACATCGCTGGCAGAACAACTCAGAAGCCTTGGAAGTAGATTACCAAAAGAAATACCAAAACTGTTGCAAGAAGGTTCATGAAATTTGTAAGATTTTGAGTGTAGAATGCTTCATGAAGTGCATAGACTTTGTCAGGACGACTTATTAGCAAATGGAATAGAGCAATGATGGCACCTTCAAACTCCACCCCTCGTCCACTGTTGATAGTCATGGGACTGAAAGCTTCCCAAATTATGTTTTCACTGGGACAATTTAAAGAGAGACAAAAAAAAATTAGCATTGGATATGCACATCCAAGTTGGCATGCGTAAGGAAAAATTGGTATTTACCAGATGTTGGTGGCAATAAACAATGAAATGCCAGATCCCAAACCATAACCTTTTTGAAGAAGCTCATCTAAGCAGATGACAATTATCCTGCCAAAACAAAGCTGCAAAATTATGAGAATTGCATTCCCAGCACCAAGTTGGCCAATGTTTCCATACATCCCAGATATAACATATACAACGGCTTGACCAACAGTGAACAGTATGCTTAATAGCTTCTGAGCACCATTTCTGTACAAGTGCAGCAGATGTCCCGCAAATTAAGTAATTATGAGCAACACATAACCCACATTAAATTTGCACAGGTTTAATATTTATCCAGTCAGAACCCCATCCATTGAGAAATTGCATGGTAAAAGAGATGTACCCATTAGTTGTGATTTAAGCAAAAGAAGGATCATTAATACACCTGAGTCTGAGTGGATATGGATCCGAAATATAAAACAAATATTACAGAAAAAAACGACAGAAACAGTAAAAGGCACTAAGTGCACCATATCCATCAATAGTTAGTAATTCATCAACTTTATATGGCTTTTGTACCAAAAAAATCATTTCCCCTTTGATTGGTAATTTTTAGTTTTCTTTTAAAATTGACCTGATCATTCAATATGCATTGAAAAGAAACGGCTGTTGTCGGTTTCAAATTATATCAATAGGTGAAAGAAAGAGGACCATATATGTGGGAAACAGATAAAGGGTTGAAAAAATTCAATACGGATTATGAAGAAGCCAATAATATTATATCTAAAGTATCCTAATTAACATGGCTTCTGTTCTGCATATGAAGAAATCAAATTCCTAATCCTTTTCAATCACAAAATATATTCATAGTGCAAATTCATTAAGACAGAGACATTGCTTAAGTGACCTGACACCAATTGAAGAGGGGGGAAAAGGAAAGGAAGACGGAGGAAAAAAAGAAAGAAATTATCCGCCATACTATCAATAAGGTGTAAACTACTTACAACAAGGCTCGATCCTCTTGAACATTAATGTCCACTTTAATAATCTTGGAGCCAGCAAACAGCCGCATAAACAGACCTGCTGTGACAATAGGGGTGATACCTAGCTCCATTACTGTTCCACGGCTTGAAGCCAGAATGACTCGCATCCAATAGAAGGGATCAGCAACAGTGGTTGAGGCAGCTGGCTGCAGACCAGGAATATAAAAAGCAAGGACACAGTGTAGATAACCTTCTCCCTCAAGGGAACTCTTCTATCAGCACACTGAACCTCAGGCAATACAGAGAGAAAAGGTCTGACAAGATCCAGAACTCTAAATCCTCCACCCATTTTTGCCTCATAACAATCAAATCCGATAAATATAAAGGGGCCAAAATATTATATCTAAGCAATGAAAGAGGAAAATAAAAGTATCTCATGTGCAGAAAATGATCTAAACGGAAATTTCAGCACTAGCCCATGCCCTCCAGAATAGTGCAAGCATGGGTCAACTTTTCCCAATCATCACAAATCAAAATTCACGTTTTGATATACTTAAACGAAGTTTACAAAGGCAATATAAGGGTCAGAACCACATCTCAAGTGGTCATTCCGCCAAGCACCTACCTAAGGGGTAATGCAAAAACACTGACTTTCGCAGGGTGATATACTCACATACCCGCTATGGCGAGGAGCAGAAAAATCAACTTAAACATTCTACAGAAATATTAAACACAAAAAAGAACATAAATCTAACCCTTTTACAATAGCATTTCCGAGGAGTCCCACATGTTTCTTGTGTGGTAAATATTATTGGACTAAGTACTTATCAGGTCTACCTGTTCTTTAACAGAACCGAGAACAAATGGTAAGGTCTCTAGACAGAACTTTGTGGATATGATCATTGTTGCTCCAAGGGCATTTCCAAGCAGTCCTGATTGTTTCTTGTGTGGCAATAATAACTGGACTAAGTATTTATAGCAGATGTACCTGTTCTTTAATAGAACAAAGAGCAAAATCGTTAGGTCTTCTTCAGACAAAAAAAGGTGGATATAATACATCATTGTTGCTCCAAGAGCACTTCCAAGCAGTCATTATTTCTTGTGTGGTAATAATAAGTACTTGTCATGTCTACCTCTTCTTTAAGAGAACAAAGGACAAAATGGTCAGGTCTTCTTCAGACAAAAAAAGGGTGGATATAATGCATCATTGTTGCTCCAAGAGCATTTGCAAGCAAGTCTTGTTTCTTGTGTGGTAAATAATAAATGGACTTTGTCTTGTTTTAACACAACAAAGAACAAAATGGTAAGGTCTTCTTCAGACAGATTACTGTGGATGCAGAGCATCATTATCGAAGAAAATCCATGAGAAATTATAGAAAATGATAGGCAAGCAATCAGGTTAATCAAAGCATTAGTTCAGCTAGCCAGATCTCCATATAAATGATTGTGTGCTACATTTGAAAAAATAGTAGTTTTGATTGAACGGTGAAACATGGAGATCCGGCTAGCAGATTACAAATGGAATTAGTCTCCACTTTATTTTCTGAGAGAGTTCCCTTCCATGAAAAGCAACTGCCTATATGGCAACATATAGGTCAGATTAAAAAACACATTAATAAAAAATTGCAGGGCATTGAACTGGTCTTAACAATTTTCACACATCTAGGTTTAATCTTTTAAGATAGGTTGCAGCACTCCTTTGGTCATATGAAGTAAATCGATGAAACTACCCAAAACACCATCCTTGTCCCTAGCGTGGCACAAGAGAGATGGATACTTAATTGTTAGGGACTGTCTTGTAGTCCTATCAAACCCTACGAAAAGAAAGTACAGCTATAAATCCTCATCTTTTTTTAATGAGGTAACTGCAGCAAAGATAGTGATCGATAGATCACACAAAAACAAAGTAAACCACAGCTACATCCAGATTTTAATGATATATGCAACTGGATATAAAGTTGAGAAAAGAACAACAGGATTCTGTTAGATGCAACTGGGTATAAATATGAGATCCAGGAATCAACAGCAAGATCCATCCGCCATATTCCTGATTTCTTCTATCTGATCAGCATTGTGGTGTGCCTACGTGTTATATGAATTCATTTTGAACAAAATTGGGAAGCAAGCCAAGAAATCTTTATGCCTTCTTAGGCTAGACATCCGCCAAGGCCAACCATTTTTTCTTCTTTACCTCTTCCTCTTGACATTGTAGCATATATATCTAGGTCATTCTGTGACAGCCATTTAAAAAATAAAAATGGTAAAAGAAACCGTAGAAGTCAGTTTCAAAATTTGTATATAATCATAGTGCCACAATTGAGGATATCGTCCTCAGGCTACAACTGCCAAAATCTTCATGATATATGGTACACAGCATTAGCACTATAGTTTCTGCTAAAATTTTGATGTGGTGAGGCCAATAACTGACATCTTCATTCATGTACTGTTTTACTTCACGAGAAACTGAAAAGGGAAATTCAGGCACCAGCTTCTGGAGACTTAACTTGCCTCTGTAACTCCTCATCTGCTCGCTTGAAAAATTGGTCCCAGCCACTACCTGGACTTGTATCCAAATAATCATATGGCACAGCAGTCTTCAACCCAGGGTGAACACCACATCGACTTTCCACAATCCTAAATTCTCTTATCCCATTCCTAAAATTTTCTTCCAACTCCTCCCAACTAAACAGCAAAGGCAATGTAAAGGCACCATAGGGCCCAAAATCCATTATCTTCACCCTACCATCCCTTGTAACATACAAATCAACCACATAGTTGTGTGATTCAAATTTTGACCTAATTTTCCCTTCAAAAAAAACTTCAATTGTTGTCTTAAGATCAGCTTTTTCTTCAAGGAGGACAGGATAGAATCCAGTGACTTCACGCTGGGAGATTCCCACAAGGACATGGTTACAGATGAAGCAACGGAATTCCATCTCGGGGCGAAGTGCAGGGTACCATTTGCGAAGTGCAAGGAAGAATTTTTGTGGAGGGCTTGGGCGATCTGAGGTATTGCAAGAATCAAAAGCATGACAAAGATCATGGGCAACACTGTCAGACGATCGTAGGAGAAGGGCAATCTCAGAGAAGGAACTGCACTTGAGAGTACCACTTGTAGAAATCCAAGCAGCATCTTTTGGAGAGCTCCAGTTGAGCTTCGGAAAGACAGATCCTCCTAGAGCTGCAATGGAAGACATTATTTCAGATTCAAGGCCAGGGAAGGACGGTGGGGCTGGAGAAGACTCTGAACCCCCTTCAGAACAGGTATTAGAACTCACTTCTTGTCCTTCAAGACTGAGAGAGTCCTGTCCTGACTCAAGAGTACTCATTCTGTTCGGAAGGGCATCTTCACCAGAAATAGAAACTGGGAGGAGGAAGGGACCAAAGTCTTCCAGAAGGTAGGATATGAAAGACTCAGGAAGTTCATGAATTATAGTTTTGAAAGAGAGTGATTTGAAGTGGGGGTACCACTCTTGGATCTGGCAATGAATGATTCCTTCCGCTTTAATTGTTGGAAAACCCACTTCTTGATTGCTTCTTCACCCATATTGTAGAACTGTACCTAAAAAAGGAAAAGAAAAAAATAATATAAATAGCCAACATACTGAGAAAGCCACATACTGTTTCAAAGAACATCAATTATTCGAAGTAACAGTGAACTTTCTCATCTTCAAATAAAAACAAAATTTTGAATAAATAACCACATGACATCTTTTTATATCGTTTATATAAGAGCAAATTTTCATCTTCTTATCATAGTAGTAATCAGATGAACCAAGTGAGACAAATTTAGTTTAAACACTTCATGTTACCTAAACAAGCAATTGAGCAGATCAAAGAATATAGCATGAATACATTTAGACTAATCAAACCAAAAAATCCCTTTAAATAAATCATTGATGGAAAATTATATGAATTTTCCAAAAGTAACAAATTGGTAGTAGAAGCTGCCTAAGATCAGTCAAAAAATACATCAGCATGTGCAGCTGATACCTGCAATCAACAGAAAAAAATTTAAAACTATGCCTGTCAAATTTGTTTAAAACCAAAAAGATAAACCTTTGGTAACAACCATCCAAAACTGCAGCTGATATTGAAATCCTTTCCTCAGAGAAAGTCTTAAAATGCTACTTATCACAACAGGATAAAAATACAGAGCTGAACTTTAATAGATCATGACACCGACATATATTTATCAATCTGCAGGCATGCAGAACATAATGCAATAGTTCAGTGATTTCCAGCAAAAATATCTTCTGCATATTCGGCATGGCAGTATGGATCCTGTGTTCTCCAACAATTAAAGTTACCCCACATTCCTTGCAGAATTACACCACAACCATGATCCACCCACTCTAAACCACACACAAACACAATGCTTTACAGGATCCAATTGCCTTGCCCAAGAAATTCTTGAGCATTACCTTCCACGCAAAAACTTAGAAACCTCTATCATTCTAAATTAATCATGACTGCCATAAAAGCAAATTGAGTGCAAAAATTGTATCTGAATTACTGAAAACACATAAACCTGTCTCCTGACTGAGAAAGGACATATTGATCCAGTTATCATTGCTCAAACTTCCCCTCAATACTTGATCAATCCAAATTTAACAAAGACCACAAAATAAAACATAGTTTTAGCAACTTATCAAGACTTGAACAATAAACGGCTTCATTTTCTTCTAAATTTCAATAAACTTTTAGAGGTAAAGTTGTTATGATCCACCCTAGGGGTCAGGTCCTGCCTGATCGACTAGAATTAGGATTTATGTAAATCTTTAATAAGAGTAATTAAGTAATTGAATAATTAGTTAAATTATTTATATTTATTTGTTATTAGTGAGCTTTAGGATTAATAGTTAGGAGGTCAATTAAGGCTGTACCCTAATTCATTAAGCTTTGATCAATGGAATTTAGGGTTTAGTCAATCTGGATTCTAAAATACTGGATTTAGAACATGGGATTTCAGAATATAATCCAAATTCCTGGTTTTGAACTGCCAGATTTCAAAATATTTAGATGCCTAAATCCTGTATTGCTAGAATCCTTGGATTTGAGTTGCTGGATTTCAAAAAAATTAACCATTGAAAATGTTTCATCTACGATTTTCAAATGTGACTAACCCATAATTTATTATAGTAACTTCAAACATGTTATTAGCACATAAAATAAAAATATTTATATTACAAAGTTAACTTTTTAATAAAAAAAGTTACATGCAATGACGCAAAAGACCCCCAAGTCATAGCCATACTCAATTTATAAGCCCATCGTTATAAACATTGCATCGTTTCATGCAGAATCCACCTACCCTTTTTGCCTTACCCTGTTCACTTCCAAAAATTTTACTACCCTGTGGAACAATCCTTGTAAAGTATTTGAACTTATAACTTGTGTGATAACAAAGTTTTTATAAATCAATTATAACCTTGACAACATTAGAATTTGTAGTACATGAGCATTATTTTTGAAGTAACAAGAAAAGATAGAAAGAGAGACACCAATGTTCCTCTTTGGCTCTATTATCAGTTATTTATATTAATATCATGAAGCTGTTCTCTAGCAAAATAGAGACAGATGGGACACTAAACAAAATGCCTCTCATATATATGAGCCATTTTGCCACTGCCACCAACTAGGGTGCAGAAAGAGAATGGCGCATATTATCTGCTCACGTTTTTTGCCACAAAAGGAAAAAAATCTGCTCATACATATCCAGCATTCTTCATTGTCAGTATTAATCTGTCTAAAATGTCTCAGATCTCTAACATTTGTACATATCACCAAAAACAAATGTATGAACTTCACCAGACATTTCTATCCAGCTACAACCTAGCATCTTGTGGATGCATTTCTTCCTATCAGTTTCCTGACTTTGGCCACATCATCCCAGATTACCACTATAGCATATAAATTAGACATGAGCTTATAATTCACAGAATAATTAGCCTCCATGTTAAGGAGTTTCACTGCTGCCCATGTTGCTAATTCTACATTTTGATGGACTTTGCAAGCACCCATAAACGTTACCAGTGCAGTAGGACTAGGTTTGAAGGGAATCTGAGTTAGAACATTATAAGCCTCTTGCAGAGGCCTGCTCCTCTCTACGAAGAAGATCAATCGGACATGCATAATGCTCTATATCAGGCAGGATCTGGAGTTCCCGTCTCATCAAATAAAAATAGTGGAAGCCCTCCACCACTAAGCCTGCATGGCTGCATGCACTAAGGATTGCAAGAAAAGCATCTCCATCTAGTTTCACACCCTCATATGTCATTTTCTCAAATAAGTCTATGGCTTCCGTATCTAGACCATGAAAGGCACAAGAACCAATTGGTGATGTCCATGTGAGAAGATCAGGGTTAGATATTGATTTGAAAGATTTCAGAGTATCAGCAATAGAACCACACTTGGAATAAGCATTGATAAGAGAATTGCCCATTGACAGGAAGACATTAAGTCCATATTTAATCACATGGACATGAAATTGGATTTAGTCCCAGTAGCAGTAGCCATATTTGCACTATATCACTTGTTTTACCTTCAATAAAACTAAGCAATGCAAGTACAGACATGCATACATGATACATTCTAACGTCAACCCATCTTTATATGTATCTGTTTCAACCAAGAAAAGCATTAAATTAGACATTAGTTTGATTATTAAAATTTATGTTAAAAAGATGGCGGAGGGAGAGAGAGAGGAAAGGGATCAAAGGTACCTAGAACTGGAGAAGAGGAAGATGACGGAGCCGGAGCTCACTTATCTGGGAAAGACGCAAGCTTCCGTCGAAGATCTCCCCCTCCGGTTGGCTTTCACTTGCCCAAAACAGTTTGCCGTGAAAGGGGAAGGAGAAGAGTAGCCAGCTCGTTGGATTTACCTAATGAATCAGTCCTTAAATCAGATACATTTCATCCGCTTACTGCCTCTGAAAACCTAAAACCCAACCTTAAATCAGATATATTTCAGATTCAGATTTCTGATTCAGAGTAAAATTCAGATGGTAGGCTTTTCAAAAATTTAAGTTTGACTTTTTAGATTCAGATTTAGACGAAACAAATGGACCCTTATGCTGAACTCTAAAATTTGAAGATTTTATTTTAAAATTCAGATTGACTAACCTCCTCATTTCGGAAAATTTTGCCCAATTTTATGCGTAAGAAGCTGAGGTTGCTTGCCTACGAGGCACTTGCATTTGAGAAAATTTTAGGTGTGCGTTTGTATTTTACTACTTATCACTATTTAGGGTCCATTTGTTCGACTAATTATTCAAATTCAGTGTAAAATTCACATTGTGGACTTTTCAAAATTTTTAGTTGGCTATTCAGATTCAGATTTAGGGTCCATTTGTTTCGTCTAACTCTGAAAAGCCAACTGAAAATTCTGAAAAGCCTACCATTTGAATTTTACACTGAATTTAAATCTGAATCGGATTTAAATTTGAATCTGAATACATTCAATTTTAAACTTTATTACACTAAAGGTCATATGTATAAAAAAAGTTTAAATTAATTATTTTATTGAGTCACATCCACACTGCTTGACACTCACCGTAAATAAAAAATTACTTTCATTATTTAAAAAAATCAATTACAATATGAATTACATGCCTCAAGTAGACAACAAAAAAATGTTACTTCTAATACGCACTAAAATTCAACATCGGTGATCAAATCCATTTTCACATGAAATATGTCAAAATATTCCAGTGCCACATAGATTAAGACCGCCATAGTTTATTCTGTTTTTGTTAAATACCATGTCAAATAGCATTGGTTCAGCTGATGCACGAAAAGTATATTGATTTGCATCATAGCTTGATTTCTTCCATAGATTTAGTCTATCTTCTTTAACTCCTTTCACAAATTTCTGGATGTAACCCCTAATGTCAAGCATTCTATAAGCTTCTGCAAGCTTGTTTGCATTCAAATCTAGTGCAGAGCTTAGTGCCTTCCACAAGTTACTATCATCACTACGGGTTCCAGTTGCTAAATCATAACGATCATGAGTAAAGGAGTCTTGCAATATGTTATCAGAACCCTGCAATGGTTAACATTTGATTTACTTAAACATAAAACAAATTTTACACTAAAAAAGATGTAAAATTTAGGTCCTAGTTGTTTATAATGAGTAAATGACAGGAAGCTGTTTCAAAATATAAAGCCAGTCCACAACTCTAAATACATGAATAACAGAAAATCAAACCCAGGAATAAATTCTTCAAAAACATTACAGCTATCCATGCCTAGCTCCTCCAACTATATGTAAACTAAAAAAATTGAAAAAAGGATAAAGATGAAAAGAGAAAGTCGTTGAAGAAAGCTGACCATGCTCAAAAGTATCTCAGTAAATTATAAAAAAAAGTAGATCAGTAAGCAAAGTAATATGCTTAATCTCTAGGATCACTTAATTGACTCAGTAACAAAATAATAGTGATTAATAATGAGTTGCATAGTAGCAGCAACTGAATCAAGTGGTGGATCTTCAGGAGCTAAAAAATCAGAATTATCGAAAGTTGATATTGATACACATTCATCGAAATAATTCATCGCTTCCTCCATCAACCTCTTGGACATTTTTCGTCGCTCTAATGCTAGCCTGCAACCCACAGTTTAAATTGTCACTTGGCCACAATTGTTCTCAACATTGTCTCTAAAAGTCAAAGTTGAAACTAACAGCAGATTTGGGGAAATTTTCAGCACAATAATTCTAGGAAAAACAATTAATTCAATTGATTTTTTAGAAATACCGCACAACAAAGAAAATGATACAGAGACAGTATATGGAATTGCTGGTGGCTGCTCAGGAGTTTCTACAGAATTTCAATAGCATCACAATAAAGAGCAGGAATTGAATACAATTGCATCACAATAAAACAAAAATTTTAATTGATAATCAACTCTCCTACATGCACGTTTTCAAAAATCAATATCCAGAGAAAGATTGACAGGAAATCTAGCAACTAAAAATGTTAGAAATGACCAGTATTATGTAAACAACGGAGATGTAACTGAAGTCAAATAAATAAAAATCTGAAGTATAAACAGAAAGTACCAAAATCTGTGAATTTTCGATTGGCAGAATGAGGAAACATAGCGTATTCCTGCTGCCCTTCTTCCATCTTGTGCAGGGCGGAGGGGTTTGGTTCCCCAGCGAGTTCCCCTACGGATTCGAGTCCTTCGGCTCCGACTTGAGCTCCCCCGAATGGAAGACGAAAAATGAAGGGTCATGAAAAATGGTACATAAGATGGGGAAGAAGAGAGCATAGTGGGACAAAAAATGTAGGAAAAACATCACAGGGAGGCGTTCGGGGTGTTTGATGCCAACGGCGATAGGTACATCACGGTGGAGAAGCTGTTATTGGTGGGGGCTGAAACAGGGGCGGGTGGTGGAGGAGTGCGAGAGGACAAGGACAGGGATAGAGTGGTGGAAGAAGTCGGGGTCGGGTTTATGTTTTCTGAGGCAATAAGTGAATAAAATGCATCTGACGATCGAATCTATATTTTGAACATACCTACGATTAACCGACTGATTCAGTGGCTGATTTCAGTCTTAAACAAATGCACTGAAGAGCTACTTAAAAGCCACTTTTGAGTAACTTATTCAGATTTAGGTCTGAATTAGACCAAACAAATGGAGCCTAACTAAGCAGAAGCTCAACTCCTTTCCATCCTCGAATATTTGTCCTGTAGGCGGAGTGCATAAATATAGAATTGAAAACGTGGGCAGCATGGCCAACCATCCAAAGCACACAACACGGATTCAGATTGCAGTTCTTCCATGGACGAGATCGTTTTCATCAACGAGACGTCAGTGTCGAGTAAACATAAAATTCATGTTAAGCAACAAATTATGTACTTCCAAACACATCCAGCGTTGCAATAGCATGTTTCTATCTACTGCAAACTACAATGTTTATTCACCTATTTGACCCAACAATGAGAAAACTAGTAGTATTTTCAAAGCCAAAACATGCGGTTCACATGTAATATTCTCCCCAATTTTTATGAACTTCAATTCTCACTAAACAGTAGCTTCATTCAGCCAATGCATCGAAATTCCCAACACACATTAATTTCATCCTCAATCTTCAGGACGGGAGTTCACTATAAAATTCTGACGGCTGATAGGGTTCATCACAACTGGAGGTCCAGCAGTGCGGGGCCATGCTTGAAACTTCTTATCGGTCTCTTCCCACCATTCTTTATTTGAAACTGTACTTGGCGTGGTGCCTGATGTTTATACAAATAGTCAGATCACATTAGCCAAACTCATACAATGCAAAGGGTAACATACAACTTAGTTGTCTGCTCCAGTTCTGCCTGAAATTTATTTTACTTAGCTGACACCATTCTTATACTGTGGATTAAAAATTATTGGCGCATCCTACCAAAAACATCAAAGAAATAAAGCATGCCTTTTAAGTTCTTTAAACATTTCAAATATATGGGGCAATCAACACAATTAAAGGATGATGAGAGGCAATCCAGAATCAAATGACCTACCGCAATTCAATCCACTGATACCCCAGGGCATATAAAGAGATAGAGCACTTTGGTGGGCAGGTTAATGCTACTATTAGAGGGCAGAACCATTTAAGAGGCATTCAAATTCACTAAGGAAAAACCTGAGGAAAACTTACCATCCACTGCCCAACACATTTAATACATAGCATAAAGTTTATATATAGACAAATTTTTGGCATGAATATATGTATACAAGAGTGATTTGCAGATGTACATAGCGTCCAAACACATACAAATTGTGTATTAGGATAACATGTGCATTTCTCTTCAACACTAAATCCAAGCAGTAAGGTGTCACTTGGTAACACATTTGAAGGCGAAGAAAATGGCATTGCTTTTGTAGAGAAATGAGTCATTAATGCACCTTGAAATCAGTAAGGGACGATTATGAGGATTTGAAGCCATTTGTACATAAAGGTCCTCCCGAGGAGATATTCCACAAATGAACTTCATGGCTTTTTTTAACACAAGTTCAGATTTTGAGGTCATTTGTTTTGAATTTGTGGGGAAATGATTAATGTGAATTGCAAAACAAGAATCATTTACCAACATTTTTTTGAGAAAAGTAATTTGACATGAAGTAGGGCATCCAAGCAAGATTAAGGGGAAAATAGGCACAGATGGACCACAAATGAAGGGGAAAGTGGTTGCCAAATGACACTAAGTCTAGGAAGCATGGATACTTCAAAACAGTTGTTGTATCCATATCGTACCCATATTCGTGTCGGATACACCTGCTTGCATGTCCTACCTTTGATATTACACATTAAACATAAATTACTTCCTCAAATCTGTAAACATTAAACAAATGCTATGACTTACAACTATGTGCCTCAAAAGATCTATGCAAAACTGTTACAAATTAATATATTACTCTTTGTGGGATAACTTTCCTTGCAAAAATGAGGTATTTGTAATAGATTTTCAAACATATAGCTATATTTCTCATTATAATTAAGCTTTTAATAAAAGAACTAATTTCAAATATACCTAAAAAAACATTAAAAAAACATTTTAATACATGTATACCCCCCTATCGTATCTTGATTCTTTTAGAATTGCTGTATCACCATATACCCCATACCCATATTGTATCGTACTAATGCCCCGTATCCAGGCTTTCTTGCAGTAAGTTCATCTGAATTAGCTTTTTATGTTAAGCATTAGGCTTGCTCAATCCTAAAACAGTATTTTTATTTTTGTTTTTCTGCTTCCAACCATTAGGCTTGTCTAATGGCGTTCATGTCATAAGCAAGTCTCATCAAAGTTAACTTTTTCTGTTAAGTGTTGCGTCTATTCAGTTGGAATTCTATTTCTATTTTTGTATTATTTATATTCATTGGCGGGCTGCTGTAGTGTTGATCATGACTGAATACATTGTAAAACTATCAAAAAGGAATCTACGTTTTTTCTTCAACCAGTACCTTCTTCTTCATGAAATTCATTAAAGTAAATGTACCTCACCAAAAATCATAACAAAGACAAATGATTAAGAAAATTTCCCAAAAGCCAATGGTTAAGTATAAGTAAAGCCAATGCTTCCTGCAGCCATAATTAATATACCAGAGGTAAAAACACATCTTACTTATAGATGATAAATACACATAAAAACCTGTATCCACAGCAGCAGAAAGAAAAATAAAAGGTAGGAAAAACAAAGCATTAAATGGCCCAAAAAAATGTCAAATTAGACCTTGATAATCGAGTATTTGGAAAGTCTTCCTTTATCACACTGGAATTTTGATAAAAACAGGAAGAACAATTTTTACTACTTTGAAGACAGAGTTTTCAAATGAAGGGAATGTTTTAAAACCTGACCTGAGTACTGGCCCGATAACAATCTGCCTGGGTCAAACTGAACCAACCAACCAATTATCCTGCATTGGACACAAGAGGAGGAGCGATCGAGGGAAAGGTGAAAGGTGCAAAGGCACCAAGGTGAAGATGGGAGGAGGCCAGAGGGAAAAGAGGACAGGGAGGAGGGAAAGGCAGAAGAATGAGGGGGTGTAGGAGGAGGATGGAGAAGCAGGTGCACAAGAAAGAGAGAGGAAGAAGGGAGGGAGAGAAGACAATAAGGAAGGATAAAAAAGATTTAAAAGAAGCTGTAGAGGATAAGAAAGGAGGCAGAAGAAAAGGTGGTAAAGGAGAGGACGAAAACAAGAGGTGGAATTAGAGGATTGCCACACCATTGTAGTCCAGCACTGAAGGAGAATAGTTGAGATTTTTTTTAGGGTTGACCATGACTGATCTCTCTGGGAACTTTGGCCCAGTTGGCCTGCCCAAGTGGGCAAAAGAAAAGGTGGCAAAGGAGGGAGCAGAGGAAGAGGAGGGCTAGAATGAGAGGAGGTGGAGAAAGAGGAAGATTGTTACACCATTGGAGTCCAGCACTGAAGGAGAAAAGCGTTAGATTATTTTAGGGCGGACCATGACAGATGTTTCTCTGGGAACTTTGGCCCTGTTGGCCACCTCAGGTGGTTCACCAATTGAATCAGCCTAGCCAATTGATCTAATTCAGACAAGAAGAGTTAGTTGATCAGCCCTGGAAAAAAGACTGATCCAGGGCAAAACTAAGCCAACTTCCCATGTCATTATAGTACACAACGTAAACCAACCGTTACCAGGGTGAAAAAAAACAAAGAAAACAATTTTCAAAAGAAAGACTTGAGAATGATCAATATGTTTCACTTGATAAAGCATGCTTTCCAAAAATTCAACATGAAAATCCAAAGAATAAGGTGGATCCAGAATTGACGAGTACGCCAACATCCAAATTATACAATAATCCATCCCCTTAACACATGTTGACCAACTAGAATCTAAAATTATCAAGTCCCAGATGCTATGACGTTGACAACTCAACTAGATGAAAGTTCAAGTTTATACTATGTAAACCCTACATGTTATTCAACTGACATCTCGAAAACTCACAACATATTGAACACGGAAATAAAGCAGTTGAAAATGACCAACATGCTTCATCAAATTAAGCATGCCTTCCAAATCCAGCATGACAATCCAAAGAAATAGAAATCCAAAATTGAAGAGTACACAAACATCCAAACAATACAATATAAATCCCCTTATGATATGTTGTCTGACCAACAGTCTTTACAATTATCGAGTCACAGGCACTAAAGAATTGGCAGCTTAAGTTTATACTATATAAAAAGAATATAATATTTCAACGAACCTCCGAACAACTTCTTGTCAGAAATCAAAACATCCGCTACATATGCAATTGGAAAAGATGCCAGCACGGCACCTATGATGTATTTGGCAGACATTGCAACTGGAGCTGCAAATAGAAAAGAAGTGAATACATCCAAAACGGATTATGTTAAATAAATAGACCAAAAAAATGCCCACCAAACAATACCATGCAACAAAGTTAGGAACATTAACACAGTGATAACAGTGTAATTACTAAATAGCCATACAGAGCTTTTACCCCATCTCAAAAAATAAAATGAAAAGACAAAAGTAATATGAAAATTTTATAATAAAAGGGGAATAAGGAATTAGTTAATAAATAAATTTCAAGTGAAGTTTTACAAAACAAATCTTATTAAAAGAAGCACCATTTTCTTTAAAGGAGTCTGTTTAATAACTTTGAAGTAATTTAAATTTTGAACTTTTTTTTCAAGAGACTAGAAAAACACAAAGATAAGCTTCACCTGGAAAGAGGGATGAGAAAGTGAGAAGCACTAAAAGTTCAAGTCTTCAATATGTTAATTTTACAGCCATATAAATGGGAGGCAGATTCATTTATAAAGTTAGTAAAGCAGAATGAATGGCAAGACCACTTGCCAAGTGAGTGCAGCGGCAGTAAGTTCAATATGATTTTATAAGACGTTCAAGACTTACACTCTTTTAGCATCGTTTATCCAGTGGACTTTCCAAAACTACAACATTCTAATTTTAAGAAGAAAAAAAAGGCACAAGCACTGCAGCCTTCTTATAATAATTACCAAGACTGAAAAGCATATTTAAATTGTAGTAAAATATGACTTTTAACTCACCACTAATCAGATATTCGGGGCGGGCAAAGCAGAAGGAATCCAAGATATTAAATAGGCTCCTTGTTTTTCAGAAAAACAATATGGACATATATCATGGATTCATGAACAACGTTAAAAAGATAAAAACAAAAATGATGTCACCCAAAATAATACTATGCAAATCACAAAAAACGAAATAATACATGCCTTCTAGAAGCATAAAATATCAAACAAGCCAACAGATAGCCACTACAAGGCCATATAAAATGATGGATATTCATGTTTTAAGTCAACAAAGATGATGTCGCCCAACAAATAGCCATCAGCATCAGCTTCAATACACCGTTTTAACAGAACAACTATTCATCACATTCATGAAACACAAGACGACACAAATTTCACGACAATCGGCATAAAAATCACGACCCCCCTCAACATGGATTCTCGAGCAACCCACACAGGCCACCCTATTCTGCACCTCAAATTAAAAAAAGAAAGGCAACAAGCAAGATGAAATTCAACTAAGGAAACCCAACAAATCCAGATCTGATTCAACCGTCCTGTGCAAGAATCAACATCATAAATTCCCAAAAAAACGCATGAATTAAGAACCCAATAATCCGGTGGTACATATAGATAGATTAAGGAGGCTCCCACTTGGCTTCAATTCGGTGAAACATGGGAAAAGTTTGGGCATAACCTCAAATTCTCAAAGTATAGTCAGAAAAGAAAAAAACGAAACAAATCCGAATTTTAGTCAACAAGCAAACAAACAAAAGGGGAAATGAGGAAGAAAAAGAAAAAAACAAGTGTGTACCGACGAGATCGGGGCGGGTGGTCGGACGGAAAATGGGAACAGAGGAGGTCGGGCTTGGCAGCCGAGAGGGATGATGGATGGCGCGTTGCCCTACGCCCCTAGCCTGGTTTCATTGAAACCCCGACCCGGAACCCCGCCTTAAAAATATAAAAAGACAAAATATTGGAGAAAATTATACTAGTCATACTGGCGTGCGTCGTTTTAGGATGGGAAAAGTTTTTACGTGGTACCTTCTAACAACGAGCTCTGCGTAAAGTATTTATGAGTCGTCGAGATTTTAAATCGACGGCGTACATATTAATGTTAAGTTATTATTTATATTAATATATATTAGCCTATGTGTTATTAATCTTCCGCCTTAAGAGAACCCGGCGAGTTTGACTTTAAGGTTGATTTTTCAATATATAATTTACAAAGGGGAATGAGTATTTACGTATTTACTTAATTGAAGTTTTATGTAATAATTTATATTCTACATGGGTATACCGGGTATTTAGGCTCAAAATTAATAGTGTCTGAGACACTTTGCCACTTTTGGATAAAAATGCCCTTATATCTCTATAAAAAGAGTCGCGGCCAGTTTGACTTTTTTAACAGCCGAATGATGGTTTAGGCCATGAAGGAGTGAGTATTTACATACTTATGTAGTTTATTTTTCATAAATTATAGGTATTCTATGGGGGTATCCTGGGAATTTGGGGTCAAAATTAATGGCATCTGAGACACTTTGCCACAGGCAGATGAAAATGCCCTCTATTCATATCCTACCTTTTTCGACGCGTTTAGATGTAATTTTGGTTAGTTTTTGAGGTATATTTAAGGTATGGGGTCTTAGTAATTAATGATACTTATTGAGGATAAATAAATTTATCACATTGGAAAAAATGTCCTTCATACTTGTGTTTTGGTTTTGTAGTATGATGTTCGTTATTGAGATTTGTTTTTGGGGATAGTTTTGGTATTTGTATTGTTATCGGTTGTCAATAATTAATGTGATCTTTTATAGTGATTTATTTGGTAGGTTGATTTAATTACTTTATGGCATGTTAATGGACACCATTTTTGGTTGAGGTTGGACGGTGGATTCAAATTAAGAGGGGGGCGTTTCCTACCTTTTAAGTTGGATTACATTTATTAAGGAAGTGTTTCATGCCTTTTAAGCTCCTTTTCTTCGTGTGTCAAATTGTTCATGCCTTTTCAATTTCATTCAGTTTGATTGGTGCACGTTTTAAACTTCCTTTTGATCAACTTAGTTCAATCTAAATAGAATTTTACATAAGTCTATGTGATTTTTGGCGTGAGGCATGGCTAGCACAAATCCTCTCTCACCGCTGCCCACCATCTACGACCTACGTGTTTGTTCCTCTTTTTGGGATCGGTTGTTGTAATTTTTTCGAGCAACGATGGCGTTCCTCGTGACTTCCTGTTGAGTTTCTTTTGTTAATGGTAATTCTGGGATTTGGGTTGTATCTTATGATATTTAGTGTTTTTTTGAGTGGTTATTTAGAGCTATTGATATATAAGTGTAAGCTTTAAATTTGAAGTGCATCTATATTTTTTTATTATAAGGAGTCATATAATTGTTGTGCCCAAATGGTAGTTTTCATTCAAATATTATTTTCTTGTGCTCATCAGTGATATTGGGGTTACTGTTTTATGTGAACTGCAATATTGTTGTTACCTCTCTCACCGTTGCCCATTGTTTATGACCTACGTGTTTAGTTCCTCTTTTTGGTTTTGGTGGTTGTAATTTTTCCGAGCAATAATGGCGTTCCTCGTGACTTCCTGTTGAGTTTATTTTGTTAATGGTAATTCTAGGATTTGGGTTGTACCTTATGATATTTAGTGCTTTTTTGGGTGGTTATTTAGAGCTATTGATATATAAGTGCACGCTTTAAATTTGAAGTGCATCTATATTTTTTTAATAAGGAGTCAGATCATTGTTGTGCCCGAATGGTAGTTTCCACTCAAATATTATTTTCTTGTGCTCATAAGTAATATTGGTGTTACTGTTTTATGTGATATGAAATATTGTTGTTACTAACTATCGTATTTTGTGGGATTTGGGTTGTGCCTTTTGATATTTAGTGTTTTTTGAGTGGTTATTTACAACTATTGATATATAAGTGTAAGCTTTAAATTTGAAGTGCATCTATATTTTTTTTTAATAAGGAGTCATATCATTGTTGTGCCCAAATGGTAGTTTCCATTCAAATATTATTTTCTTGTGCTCATCAGTGACATTGTGGTTACTGTTTTATGTGATCTGCAATATTGTTGTTACTAATTCTGCATTTTGTGGATCATTTATTTTGTAGGTAAGTGGAAATTTGGACCAAAGAAATTATAGTATTTGTCATCAAATAATGAGGGGAACCAAACTATATTCGGCCATTACCATTTCGTAGTTGGGAGATTTTGAAACTTGTTTCTATTTGCTCAATATTGTATAGTTTGTGACAACGAATGTGGTATGTAGTTAGTTTTCAAAATTGGAATTATGTTATTTTTTGTTGTGTTATACATGTAGGATATTGAGCTTTTAGTTTATTGGTTTAAAGTTTCTGATATAGATTTTCTAGGTTATTCATTGCTTTGGTAAGGATTGTTTAAGTTCATATGGCCATTTGTTTTTCTGTGGTGTTGTGCAAATAATGGTGTGTTTCATTGCATTTTTGCCTATGGTTTTTGGATCCACTTTACAAGATGATGCTTGGTTAAGCAAAGTTGATGTATATTTTGTCGTGACTTGCATAATTTGCAGTGTGTTTCACTACGTTTTTGCCTATGGTTTCCGGATCCACATTACGAGATGATGCTTGGTTTAGCAAAATTTATGTATATTTCGTCGTGTCTTGCATAATTTATTTATAATAAGATAGGGGTATTATTATACCTTGTTGCAGTTTTTTTATATGCTTAGAGATTTTTTCTATGCAGTTCTTTTATATGGTTAACATATAAAGATTATTCTACTTTAGACTTTGAAAATAGGATGTGTGGGATAGACGGTGCATTTGTAGTTATTTGTCGGCGAATATTGGTATTATGATTGTGTGCTTTGATGGTGCAAATATATGTTTGATAATATTTTTTAATTTTTTGTATGCCAATACAATACAACATTTCTATTTTTATTTAAAGAAGTGGAGGGCCCTTTCTTTGTCAAAGAATATCTAGGAGCGAAACATGGCATTGTGGTAGTTCAGAGACATGGTGAATGAGTAGGTAGCCATGATAGGGGTATTGAAGGAATTGGTCGGGGAGCCCTGTTTAGCCCTCAACGCATGGTTTAGCCAAAGGGCCTTGCAACCTCTTAGACATGGCAACGATAGCCACCTACTCTTGCCAGCAAACAAACAGAAAATTATATTTGATTGCTACATATGCTTTTTTATATATATATTTTTAAATATATTCGTCCTCTTTGGCTCATTGGTTGCAGATAGTTCTGGTTGTGGTGGTCATTTGTGTCATGTGAATACGACTGCCCCAATTTGGGTTGTCTTCTATTCAATGGATTTCTTCAAGGTTAGCATCCTCTTAGGCTTGACAACAGATAGCCAACTGCTCTTGGCAGCGAACAATTTGAAAAATATGATCTTGAACTATTAAGAAGATCACAATTTTTTTAAAATGACAAAGTTAGGTTGCTCACATTGATGATTTGATTGATGGCGAGCATATAGGATTCTTGTTGCAACTTTCAATTTATCAAGTAAAAATGGATTGTTCAATTCTTATTGAGGCCAACTCGTGGTCATTATTCTAATTTTTAAATTATTATAGTGTCATCCAATTTATTCCATAGATTCGTATTATATAACATATCCATAGGTTTGAGAAGAAAATATGTATTTAGAGAAAGGCTTAATAAAATGATTGAACAACCGAGTAAAAATTATTTATGAAATGTAAATGATCTTAATGTAAGGGACCCAAATAGGTAATACAATTAAGATATGTAAATTAAATGTGTCACTATGACTGTTTACATATTGTTATTTGTTACACTTGGCAAATTATTGCTTATGTGTGTTCATTTTGTTTTGTGAGTGTGTGACTTAAGACTCCCATAAATTTGTTTGCATTTATAGGTATTTAATTAGTAAAGGAAGTGGGTATTGAGAACTATGTATTCAGTTTTTGAAGATTTACCTTTTCGTTGACATGCGATAATTGTACTATTTGTGACGGTTGACCTTACCGAATAATGATTTTTTTGTCCGTTTTCTATTCATAGTAGATAATTGCATTTATGAATTATAAATTTATATTAAGGAAATAACTTATTTATTTAATGTATTTCATTTGGTTTTACGTACATATGGCCGTGTAATGCTTTTTTTAATAGTAGGTGATTATATTTATGAACTATAATATTTTGATTAGTAAATATCATATTCAATTAATGTAATTTCGTTTTGACCTAAATACTTATTGGTGTTCTTATTTATTTTTATAGCATTGCCTAATGACTATATTAATTGTGAATGTTAATTTCATGTTATGTCTTGTTCAATGTTAGTTGTATTAATGTTATCCCATTAAGTGGTAGTGACTTATGTAGGGTACTGGTCATTTATATCTACTGATGTGTTGATAATAAATATGTTTTTTCATTTGCCATGCCCCTGCCTATAAGACCTATAAAGTCTGATCTTGTCGAGATGATAGTGTTGATTTGTTGCAATTGCCTTTGCTTTATCTACGGTGTGGGTTCCATTGAAGTTGTGTATATTTTGTATTATTTTTAATATTTCTTCTTTCCAATATGCTACAATTTACCTTGAATGTCCTATGCATGGCTTATTTGAAGAGTATGTTTTATTAGTTGCTAGGTTTTGCATCTTTAGCTATTATGTAAAATAAATTGATTATTTTATAACAAATATGCATTTATTGTACATTGCGTATTGCATTACATGTTTGATGAATTTTAGAAACCCATGTTGGTTCTAGATGCGGTTGGTGAACTTTTAGTGCATGCCACAGGAAAATGTCACGTTCTCTTTGCTTTGCTTTGAATACGAGTGTTCCTATTGTGGCGATGTCTATGACAAGAATTTGTTTTCTTGGTATTGATGATGTATTAGACATTGAGTAAGATGAGCGCACTAAAATTGCCTCTGATATTGTGTAGATAATCAATATGAATGTTATGAGCCAAGAAATTTTGGATGAGCCATATTTTGAGCGTCCTTCAATGTTAGATGCGATTGTGGAAAATGAGGCGACAAATAATATTGTTGTTATTAGTGATTTCGACGATGATTTGTGTAAAATCAGTGGCAAGAGTGAATCTGTACCTCACAAAGAACATGATTCCCTTAGAATTCACAATTCTAATGCAGGTAAATAATGTTTTTTAATTTCTGCTTACACGAGTTTCATGTAATATATCTCAACTTTTTAGTAAATTATAATCTTATATGTTTTAATTGCCTACTCATACTCACTGCAAAGATCTCTCAATGTACCAATCGTGCGTGTCATTTAAATATGGCAAATCCAGTGTGGGAGATGTTTCGTTCAATGGATTTGTTCAAGATGTATCCACAGTGACCGCACTTCGGACCCTTGCAAATGGTTGATATGCAAGACCGTAAACACAAGGGAATAATGCTCATGCTAGATTACATGAATCTTGTCTATAGTTTCTATATGAGTAACTACTTGGGTGTGTACTATGCAGTAGAAACTAACGCTGCCAAGGTGTTTGAATTGGAGGCTCATGGTTTTGATATAGAACACATAAGAAAACAAGGGCCTCAAACAGGTGGCTTTGGGTTGCAAAGTGGTGAAACTGGTTGTGACGCAATTTTACTAAATGCTAAAATATTAGAAATTAAGAGAAAGAGGGCGGCTCATACTCGGGATGTTTGTGAGATAGATTCCAAACTATTGGGATTGTCCCAACGTAAGAATGAACTTCAAACTCAAATATTAAACTTTTGTGAGCAAGAAACTCAATTGCGTAGTAAGCTAAAAAGGTTTCAGCGTGTAGACTCCTCCATGTGAAATGGCGTTATATATTTATGTTTATTATATCCTTGGTATGAACAACCGTATATTATATGTATTAGTTGTTTACCCATATTCATGTTCTTGTTTTCTTTTATGCCTATGTTTGTTATTTTGATTGTATGGATGAACATTTTATTATGAATTTCGTTGTAAAAAAATAACTGATAGATGCGTTCCAAATAATGCATAGAACTAATTTATTTACGATTATATACTAGGTGATATCATTTGCTTTTGGGTTATGATAATGTGTACCTATTAGCATGATACATATATTTGTTATAACATAATCTAAAGTTCACTCTTAATTTAAAAAAAAATTGTGTACCTTAATTCAAATTGTACACCTTTGGGGCAGTTTTATTTTGAAAAGTCATCTAGCATAGGCCCACTTTTGCACATGCTACATTGAAAATGAAAATTTAGGGTGTAGGCACAACAATTGAATTATTAAATCAACGGGGGCGTAGCTTTTGGGTCACCTTGTACGGAGATGGCTATGCATCGTATGTCCTTAATTGGTACTCATTGCATAGGCAACATGAATGATACAAATTGACTTGATTTAGTGTTTTGCGTATGTGGTTTGACTTATATAAGCCATTTTATCTAGCGTCATTATAGAATATGAAAAAATTTACAGTACAAAGAAAAAAAAAGTTATACAGCGACCCAAGCAAGACTAGTATCAGAGGTTAAAGATCACTTATCAACTTCCAATTTGATGTTATGTAAATGTGTTCTACAAACTCCATGCCATGTCATAGCTTCTGCAACCCAATTTCAGTAGGCAATGGCAGAGTGGTGACAGGAGAGTCTAGCTCCATAGAACCATAAGGGCAACAAATTGGCCATATAGTTATCCCCTGTATATCTCTTAAATTTATTGGCGGTGACGCCATCATAGATCATGGACAAATTATATGATTAAGAAAACACTAACCATTTTGTTGATCAGAATGCCTTCTAAAAATTTACTATCAAGTATGAGATGAACACCAACTATCCCATATAGTTCAAAGTTGTAGCTTACAACAATGTCAAACATGTTTTTAGAGAACTTTGTTACAAAATAATTACATAAAAAGAACAATCTAATATCTATTCCAATTTAAACAACTTTTGTATACTTGCTAGGAGAAGTATCCCGCGCAAGATATCACTATATAATTTCCCGTGTTTACTTCTTTTGGCACAACCAACAGTTCTTGCAACCAACTAACTTAAAAATATCATATCTATGATATGATATTAAAGTAAATAATAAACAAAAAAAAACTTAAATTACTAAAGTTAACTAAATCACAAAAGAAAGAAAATTTTAAGTAAAAGAAATAAGAGGAAATTTAATTAAACTAAAAAAATAATTAAAAGTGTTGAAAATCTTAAATGAAAATTGACTATGGTTTCAGAGTCCCTTCTTATTAACATATAAAATATCATATATATGATCATCACTTTATTTCCCAAACATACTCACAGTAATTAGAATTCAATTATATTAGGGAAATATATAAGTAATATAAAAAACTATTTACCAAAATAGCGAAGAGAGAAAAATAATCACTAAAATGCCTATGTGGCATTTTTTTTCAAATTTTTTTAAGTTTTTGTCATTCAAAAGGACAAAATCAAATTTTAAGTTGATTTCGTCCTTTGTAAATCCTCTGTTAGACTATTTTGTCTTCACAAGGACGAAATCACCTGACTTGGGTTTTTTTTATAGCTAAAGGTTTAAGTAGGCTGGGGGTTTAAGCAGATTTTGTTCTTTGCAAGGACGAAATCCGCTTAAAAGCCAATTTTGTCTTTCTGAAGGATGAAATACGTGGGCTACTTACTCATAAGTTCACCTCTTGACTATTCTTCATTTCCCCCCCTTTGCCGATTCTGGTGCTAGCGACTATTTTTGCCAAGCTCCGTTGTCCAAATCTGCCATTCAACACCAAGCCTCGCCCAAATCCATCGTTTACCGCAATTTCCCAGATTCGTCATCTTCCTCACCAAGATCCGTGGTTTGCCATCAGCCGCGATTGCAATCTCTCACAACGTCATTTTGTTATGGCTGCTTTGTCGTGAGCCTTTGCTTAGTTCTTCTTCTTGTTTAGGCTATAATGTATATTTGGTTCAGTGCTTTCAATAAATCTCAATTTGTGATTCGCTGGTGTTTGTACTTTTTAATAAAAATGTTCCCCTTCAATTCATCAATTAATTTGATGCCATTGTCTGATGTAATCTACTTGAATGCAGCTCAATGTAAATTTGCAACTTTAATATTCTTGAGCCCGTTGTTGTTGTATCATCATCTATACATGGGCAATTTTAACATATGAATAGGTAAAAAAAAGATTTGAACACTACGATCAACATACACATATTAGATAATTATATAGCAAGAATTAACAACATTGAAAAATGAAGAAAACACTAATATACATACTACATATGCATAGTAAACAGTAGGCTTGTAGGCCCTACGTAGAAGGAAATTTTTTCTTATTAAACGTTAATTGTAAAACCTACTTTAAAAAATAGTTAACAATGTTGAAAACTCAATCCACAACCAAATGGATATGTTATGTGTATCAATAGATCGGCATGCCAAATGGATACGTGGTGCAAAGCTGGAGCATAGATTTAATCACAAATCCGAGTAAAAAACCATCTTACTGTGTAACATAAAGTTTATTCAAGTTATAATATACAAATATAGTTGTAAATAACATATCATCGTATGCAACATTGATTCACATCATTATAAACAAAACATAAGTAAACTAAGAATCTAAAGTTAAATCTTTTACTACAGTAACAGATTCAACAAAATTCAAATATAAATAACCATGACTAGAAACAAGAAATCTATGCAGATTTTTATGGGGGGTGCCCCTGCCAGAGCCTAGAATATTATGGAGATTTCTGATTGGGGATCACCATGGGGACTCAAAGGCCCTATACGATTCAGTTGTATCTGCTAGGGTCACGCCCCCGGAAAATGCTGCTCAATTAGACGGGCCTCCCCGACTAATTCATTTGTATCTGCCTGTAAAAACTCCACAACACTACTACCTAGGTTGTGGCAGCATCCCTTGCAAAATTGAATGGGGGTGCGCTCCATTTTACTTATGTGTATCGGGCAGAGGATTCCCCCCACTCCCATAACAGAAAAGTCCATAAATTTACCACCTTGAATCATATAAAACTGATAATTTCTTGATCATCTCACGGCTATAATCCCGTTAAGACAAGCATATTTTAAACAACAATAAATAAGTACACAATTTTTTTTTGTGTTTGACCATATTCAATTTTTTATTAAAAACCTATTAATGAACTCAACAAGAAAACAAAAGTAAAATGAAGTGAAAACTAAAAACATGTGTGTACCAAAAGATGGAAAGTATTTAATAATGGACAACAAGTCAATCTATTTACTTAGAAATGGCTAATTTCTTAGTGTTGGGTAGCGAACCTATCCTAAGGCAATGTCTTTACTTAGAGATGGTGCAGGGAATTTATAGTTTTCTCCGACTGACATTGTCTTAATTTTAAAATTCCCATGTGGCTGAATGCAATTACAATAATTCCATAGAGTTTGTTCTGGTGCACTTCCCCTTCAATAATAGAAGTGGCCACGTGTGCAAGCTCTGCATGTATGGTTGCTATTGGCATAAGCAGGTTGGTGTTTTCAAATACTTACTTTAAAAAAAATGAATAACTTAGCAGAATTACGTGATGTGATAGACATATATTAATTTTGGTAAATGTCAATGAGTCGTTTGCTAAGAGGTAAATATATGTTAATAAAGTAAAAAATTAATTTTGCTACCCATATTAAATTAGTTGGCTGCAGTGTAAATATTTAATGTTGATACTCGTATTAAATTTGTTAGCTGTTTGGCTGACCTAGCCTTTTTGGGACCTTCGTCTGGCTGTTGATTAATGTAATTGTATTCTGAGTAACCGAAGCTTCTTCATCTGGCTGTTTATATAACCTGCATCAATGGTACTTTTCATGTTCTATACTAATTGAAGCCTATTTCAAATGGCATAATTATGGGGGTATGTCTATGTTTGTTAGGCTATATTTCTATTTATTGAAAATAGATTTAATTTCCATATTTTGTTAGTGGCGTGATTATGAGGCTGTGTTTATATTAGGTATCCTTCATTCACATATTCTCAAAATCCATTTAATATCCATAATTTTGGCACGTAATATTGGGGAAAATCTATGCTTGCTTAAGGAAAAACGAAATATATACTAAGTAATCCTTGCTGATGCTCGTTTAAATAAAATACGGTGGCTTCATTTGGGAATTTGCACGATTTGCTGTGTAACGTGGTGGATGGAATATTTTACTGTTTATTTTGTAGAAAACATTACATAATTGACGCTAAACATATGTGTAATAAAACCATATTAGTATTTGTGCACCTAGTAAAGAATCACGAGGAAGGCCTGTGCATATAGATCTGCGTCTCTCATCAAACATATTTTTCAGTTAATTGGTATGTATATTACAATTTTCCATTGCTTTTACATGTTCTTAGATTTTGCTATTTAATTATTTTCTTTGTGTATGTTGTTCGTATACTTGTACTCTTTGTGTTTTGCTTGGGTCTATTGACGAAAGTTCAATGGAGTTTCGCACTCTTGTCAAAGAAGGTTACTGGAACAATTCTATTGATGTTTTTTGAAAGTTCCACGTAGTTTCCCCTCTCCTCTTGCAAGACACAGGCTAATGGGATACTGATCGCACTGACCAAGTTAGGATAGACTTCATAATTTCCTGTGGTTTGATTATCATATTTAGTTAACTAATTTATGCACGCCATTTTTTGTCTAGGTTTATTTGGTTCCAATTATATAGGATTGATTTCCTTTTTGCTCATCTATTGGAATATACATGTTCATGTCAACGGTGGTGTTGATTTTATTTGTGAACATAAGAACCTTAGTTAAAAAAATTATGAACTATCCCATATATCAGGCATGACTTAACTGCTACTTCAGTTCTATTTATAAGCTTCCAGCAGTAAATTATATGCCAACTACTGAATTATGAGGAACCAGTTAGACAAACTAGTCAAATGCGATTTTGAAGATTAAGAGGAATATTTATTACACAAATTTCCAGTTTCCCAACTCCTATCATCACCCGAGTGCGTACTACCAACTTTGGCATGGATATAAACTAAATTACATTGGCTAATGTTATCATATCACATGATGTGCTCATACCAAAATGCAGTAAGATTTTCTTTGATTCTTTGTTAACTGATTTCTCGTGAATATGTAGAACCAATACCCGATCAGGCACAATATGAGGAAGACATTGGCCTGCTTTTCTATCATCTCGTCTATCCTTTGAAACAATTTGTCTTGTTTTTTACTTCTTATTTATTCATACAGTTTGGTTTAGCTGGTGCGAATGTGTTAAGCTTGAATAGTTTAATCCTAGAATAATATCTATTGGCTTAGGGGTTATAGGGGTTGATCAGAGGTGCAGTATTTACTTGATAGTCTTCGTTAGATATGAACAATAAGATATTAATATTTCTAACATGAGTGGCAGGGCATATGACTTATCGTAATTTACTAGGTGTAATTATGGTTTGGTAAAGGTTTTGGTTCTATCACTGTCATGGTTGCTTTATATGGTTTTTTTTGGTTGAAATGTGGTTCTTGACAATTACTTTGAATTCATTTTCCATATTTATATATATTTATGTTCATCAATTAACAAAATTTATCTCGATTTTTATTTGTTATTTACACAAATCTTAAATAAATTACTTTGATACTCTCTTTGTCCCATATTAATGACTGCATTAAAAAAATTTATTTAATAAAACCTATACTTAATAAAAAAATTGCCTTCATAAAAGGCTATTAATATGGGCAAATTATTTCTAAATTTAACTATAATATAATATAGTATTTTGATTAAATAATGATCTTTAAGTTTTTGATACTTCTCATATTCGTATTCAAATTTATATTCACTATTCATTATTTTTGTGATCGAGTTAATTTGTCTACTCGTTTATGCTTTTCATATCCAGACTCATATGTATGTTTAGTAGTCATTTTTATTGTAAAAGTATTTCAAGTAAAGGAAACACCTTAAAATTCAATTCTATGCGTACAAGAAAAAATAGTATAAATCCAACGAGGGTGAGATATAGGAGAGTTGGTTGTCTTGGAAAAACAAATAGTGTTCTCTTGATTATCGGAGTTAAAAAAAATTGAGAAAGTTTTGTGAAAGGAGCTTGATTTAGTAGGTTTATATTGGCTTCGAAAAGATTAAGGTAGACTTTGTATGGTAGACAAAATATAGGAAATAATCCCGATAAGGAGAACTAAAAAAAAGAAAATTAAATTATATTGTGTCAACTTGCACATTTCCATAACGTTAATATATTGTATTGGGACATAAGGTAAGTTTCTCTATATGCATTTGGTAGCCACATTTAGGTCTAATGTTAATTTATTTTAACAATCTGTACTAAAGAAATGTATACACATTTCCTATAGAAAAATTGGGCGTTGCATTTTAGTGGGGTCTTCGGCACTTAGGTTAGCAGAAAAGATTCACTATGCAAAATTGGATACAAAGTTTGTGTTTCTATACTATTGAATCCATTGAAGTATTAATATTATATTGCACGGGTGTCCATGATTCCACAATCAACTTATTTTCTAGTGAGTAGCTCAAGGACATAGGTTTGAAATAAAATTATTTATGGTCTATAAACAAGCTTTGATTAAGTTCGAAGAGAAAACTCGGTAAACTTAGAAACTTGACTATAATTAAATAATACTATAGAGCAAATACGAATTATGATATTTTCAAGGAACTTAAAAATAAAGAAATGAAGACAACTCTCACAACAAAATGAAGCTTCCAAAGATTGTATTTTGACTTTTTACTACTTAGAACTAACATAGGGAAGATCTATGTTTATATTCCTTTGTTAGTTGTATTACATTGACTTGGAACACACATATCAAAATTTTTGCCCTAAATAATTAGACTTTTCCATACCTTCAAGGTCAAATGAATCCATAGTTTCTATCACACCTTTTACTTTAAAATTGTACACAATAGATAATTTTGAGCTCCATTGAGATTCCATAATTCTTCAAACTCAAGGTTGAATGTTTGAATTGTGTAAGTCGAAGCTTCGTCTTCATAAAAAACATGCATTCGAGCTCAAACTCTCTAAATCAGTTTTGATTCAAATTTTTTTTAAAGTTATTCAAGTAATCAATAATGTTGCACTTTTGAATATATACTTTAAATGTCAAATTTAATGTGTCGAAGGATAAGCTTGATTATTTTGTTAAATTTTTCTCTGAAAAACTTGAAGTCATGGTATCCGATTACCCAATATTCAGATAACCAAACATTATAAAATTTTAAATGAATTTGTTATATCAAATAATCTTTGTCTATAAAGGTTATCTCATACAATTTTCCGATAAAATGGTTTTAACTTTACGCTTACATGTAAATATTAGCGTAGGATGATAAATAAGTGTTTTAAGATACAAGAATCAAGTGATTATAAGTTAATAAAATATAGCGAGGAAATGAACCAAAGACACGTGCATAATTTTATGATAAATTTATTCAATTTATACAGTAGCTAAGGATAGTAATGTTTGAGTATGAGAACTATACAAATCACAAATAACTAATATTTTTACAATTATTTTTCTAAAATAATGTAAATTTTGTATGCTAAATCTGCGCAGGTTCTGCTTTATAACACTAGCTAATATCACGTGTGTCTAATATACATAAATTGTGATTTTGCAATAAAGAAGTTTAGACATTAAATTATTCAATATATAGGAGTCGAATCCCATAACATGAGGGATTAAAAGCCCAAATAAAAATAACTACTCTTGGCTAGAAGTATACGATAGTTAAAAAATTCACTTATTAAAAAGGGCAAATAAAAAAATGATTACTTGAATAGTTAGTAATCATCTCCAATTGTAATAACAAATATTATTAAATACTTGTTAAATTTTATTTTTATTATCAATGTAAGTAAATGCTATAGCATGTGATAAAGATTAAGTAAAAAAAAAGGTAAACTAGACACTAGGTTTGGGAATACAAAGAAGGTACTGGCCTTCACCTTGCAACATTGTCTGACACTTAAGGCCATGAGCACTAAGTGTTAGTCTAAGTCCCAAGTGTAAGTTCATTTAGCGATACAAAGGAAGTTCACGATATAAAAAAATGATGATGGGTTTTCTTCTCCCTCAAGCTTAGGAGTTTGTTGTATATAGGCCCTCTATTCGGGTTCAATCAAGTTTATAGTCTTAAAAGAGATATAACTCCTACACAGTGCGTGTGAATGAGTGGCGTTTCAATAAAAATAGTACATTGAGTTTTTCAACTGCATGGGTTCATTAGCCAATGTAAGTGTTAGTTTTGTGCCATAGATGGAGTTGACAAGAGTATAAAGGTTCTTTATAGAGTGGTAAACAATAAGAAGATCCTTGATTTGTCACAACATTGGTATGACATGTCACTTTGGAAATAAATGAATGGGTCATGAATGATTATTTATCAATTTGTTTACTACTATAATGATAATGTAAATGATAAAAGGAACCTTCGTGGTGACGCTGCTAGATTAGCATGTCATTCACCTTAAAAATAATAGAATGCACTCAAAATTCAGGTGGAACAGATACTTTGGAGTAGTGAGCTTCTTTTGGGTAATTGTTAGGTAGTGAGCTTCTTTACTATTTCCTTTATAGTCTCACATCAAATTTTGTTTTATCAATTTATTTTTTTGATATATTAGTTCAGATTACTTTTTTTGTAGATTTAAATCATGTTGGCACTTCTTTATTTGGAATTGGATGTTTTCGGTGAATATGAAAGGACCCCCATTTTCACTGCAGTTGATATACCCGAGTGATATATTATTTTTAATATTTTTGATGATGGATATTCATGGGATTTCACTAATTCGGTGTGGAGCATGGAGGTGGAGGCGTGCACTTGGTACTTCAATGTTTATTATCGAGCATTGTATTCGGTACTCAGGCACATTCGGTTATTTTATACAAAGGAATAGGTCTTCTTCATTGTCAAGACGGTTTCTTCCCATCGATCCACAGCTAGCGGTAGAAAGTATTTGCAACTTTAATATTCTTGAGCCCGTTGTTGTTGTTGCATCATCTATACAAGGACAATTGTTGGTGAAATCTACTAAGTCTTTGCGGCCAAGATATTATGTCTATTGTGCTACCATAAGAGGTGGGCAGTTCTCCCGGGTTCGCGTATATCGTACCCTACTTCTAAATACATTATGGTTGCGAATCCATTTGAAGAATGGCGCTATAGGATTATATGGGTTTTTTGGCCAGATTCTTATAATAGCCATTATTGGTTTGAATATTTTGATTCATTGACTTATAAGTGGTGTTGGGGTAGTTCGATGTGCGTTCAAGCATCCTCTTCATTTGGCAAAGAACCGCCCATTATTGCCGGCTGTTTATGTTACATATTGATTAATTATTGTTGGATTCTTGAATTTGATGTTAGTAATCTTAAATCTAACTTGATCGCTTTGCCTGACAATACTTATCCTCCAAGAAGTGGAAGAAGTGTATTTATTGGAAGTAGAGAAGGGTCTTTGGATGTACTACACATATATGACAATGTGTTGGATGTCTATACATTAGATACTTATCCATCTCGCTCATGGACTGTCCAGTGCAGGTTTTCTATGGATTCTATTGAGTCTATCCTACCTAGAGTTGCATGTTTTCTGTTTCACACTATTGATAGGATTCTATTGGTTGGAGTGAAAAATAGTTATGTGTGGGATGTATACACGAAAGTATTTTATGAAGTAAGTGGAGTTTCCTTAAAGAGCTACAATTCTAACATCTTTATATATCAAAGTGCTATGACAGATACTCTGATACCACATAGTCGTCATAGACCTTGCAACTGTGATGTTGATTGGCATATAATCAATGGTCACTTGGAGCCCCTTGATTAAATTATAATATTGTTTTATGTTGGGAGGTTGTGGAAATGATGTGTTAAATTTTATTTTGTTTCGCATTGTTGTTTTTAGATTACTCTTCTAGAGTGTATCTTAGGAAGATACTTGCTTAGTGCTTATTTTAATTTCTTAGAGTATCTTTATTTTTGTAATAATAACAATGTGTTTGTGGACATTTCTCTAGCTAACCGCGGTTAATTTTATTTGGTCATTTGAACCCCTTGTACTATGGGATTCAATTCTTATATACTGAGTGATCAACTATCTAATCTTGTTTATTGTAAATCTATTGTTATTTTGTTGGGTGTTTTTTCAACATTTTATTTAAATTAACAATTTTGATAATATATAAATATATGATACATAGAGACTATGTTTTTATATCATATAACATCACAAGATGATGGAGTTCAAAAATTATATAAAAACATTGACGTTTTGAACGGATTAGATAACTCGTTGTATAATGTATACTGTGTATTGAAAACTATGAAAGAGTTATGATATTCAATAGAACAGAAATACAAAATTGTATGCTGTCACGTTTAGGAAAAGCATAAGGTTGTTATTTAATATTTGGTAACCAAAAGGTCGTATGTTATTCAAAATTTATGGCTTCTCATTATGAAGGCTCACATTATTTGTAAGTTACTTGATATGATACTGCTTTAACTTCTTCCCGTTTGGACTTGCACACCTTGATTAATAACCAGTAGTAAATATATAATCATGTCATTGGATAGAAATGATATGTATAAATGCATTGTTCTTACTATCTCTTGAGTTTCCACTTACTATTGGCACCCCCATCCTCTCCCCCCTGCATCCCCCTTGTCGTCAACCCCTGCTTGCCCCCCGCCTCTCCCCCCCCCGCATCCCCCCTCCTCAACCCCTCGCCGCAACCCCCGCCCCCTCCCACATGTAGTTTTGCCTATGGTTGTTTTAATTAAATTTAGATGTGACAAGTTTGATTGGCTTAATATTTGTTCAAGTATAACAAGACTTATATTTGACAATTGATGAGTTAGACAGTAATGGATCTTTTTTTTTCAGTGATTGAATAGTAACATGAATTAATAGATTTAAATTTGAAATAAATATTGTTGTTTATTTTATTATATTTCAATTTTTTTTATGCCAGCAACACCTTTAAAATTATGAAATTGGAGAATCAACTTTTTGTCTCCCCCAAGATTTATCATCGTTAATTCCATAAATGTAAGAGTATACCGTTTTGAAGAATATTAAAAAATGGAGCTTAAAAAATGGTTCGAATAAATTGCGCCGTATGTTAGTAACGTGGTGTACATATGATTTCCTAGGACTGTGAAGTTCAACCTTGTGCGTGGTAATAACACCTAGTCTTCCTCTTGATAAGATTAATTTAAATTTAAAATAGAAAATTGGTCATAAATTTAGTTGTATACTATATGTAGTCGTAGATAAATCTTTAAATGCCTCAAATGATTGGAAGGTTCTAATTATGTTATTAGTATGTGTGTGCTATGTTAAATAAATGTGTTTCATTATAACGCATTTATAAATAGCATATGGTTGTTATTTAATATTTGGTAACCGAAAGGTTGTATGATATTTAATATTTATGGCTTGTCATTATGAAGGGTCACATTATTTCTAAATTACTTGATAGGTAATACTGTAACTTCTTCCCCTTTGGACTTCCAAAACTTGATTAGTAACCATTAGTAAATATATAATCATGTCATTGGATATAAATAATATGTATAAATGCATTGTTTTCACTATTTCTTGAGCTTCCACTTACTCTTGGCAAGCTCATTGTGGAATAATTTGTATTGTAGTACGAGGTTGGTTGAGATTTCGAAAAGATTTTTTCCTTTCAAGGCTCGTCCCAATTTCTTTTCGTTATCTTTGTTTCTGTTTGACGCATAGTTTTGCCTATGATTGTTTCAATTAAATTTAGATGTGACAAGTTTGAGTGGTTTTAGAGTTGTTTAATTATAAGAAGACTTGTATTTTGAGAATTGATTAGTTAGACAGTAACAGATCTATTATTTTTCGAGTCACGAAATAGTAACATGATTCAATAGATTAAAATTTGAAATAACTATTGGTGTTCATTTTAGTATATTTTGATATTTCTTATGGTAGCAATACCTTTTATATGCATGAACTTGTAGAACAAACTTTTTTGTCTCTCCCCAAGATTTATCATCGTTAATTCCATAAATGTAAGTGTACCATTTTGAAGAATATTAAAAAATGTAATTTAAAAAACATTTCAAAGAAATTGTGCCATATGTTACTAACATGGTGTAGATATGATTTCTTAGGACTCTCAAGTTCAACCCTGTACTTGGTAATAAACACATGTTTTTTCCTATTGGTAAGATTAATTTAAATTTAAAACGAGAAATTGGTTTTTAAATTAATTATATAGTATATCTTAGTCGTATATAATTCTTTGTATGGGCCAAATAGTTTTGTTTAATTTATATCCCATATTTTCGGTTGTGCAAGTCAAGATTTTAGGTTTACAAGCCGCGTGGTTGTTTCTGTGTTGAGTGGCACCTTGTTCGTGTAAATATGTGCTTTCATCCAGTTTATTGTATCTCATATTTTGTTTTGGATGTGTTTGTTTGGGCTTTATCCTTTTTTGATTATGAACCAAAATGGTACCATGTCGTGATAGACATGTTTTTTTATGACAATATGTCTATTTTCATGAGGTTAAGATGGTTCTCCCTCTTTTGATCCTGGCAAATTGGGAGGAAATTTATGGGGGTTTTGAAATTCCTCATGATATCCTTTTCATCATATTTACAATGATGATAGCGGATGCACTCGCACTAACTCGGTGCACATGTTGGAGATGGAGATGTGTAGTTTCGACTTCAATGTTCATTGTTAAAAGATGCATTTGCTCATCTGGGATGTTCGGCTACTTTCTTCAGCTACAAAGGTCAATTTCAATAGGTAGATGTTGTATACCCATAGATCCACGGTTACGCATAAACGGCATTTGCGATTTTGATATTCCAGAATCTATGTCATTGGTTGCATCGTCCATTTCTGGTCATTTGCTCTTGAAATCTTCTTTTGCTACTTGAAAAAGGTACTATATATATCATCCAACTATAAAAAAATGGATAGTTATTCCATGTACTGCAATTCGTTTCACATCTTCTAAATACATACTTATTGTCAATCTAATTGACGGGTGGCATTATAAGATTCTTCGTTTCATTTGGTCACATACTGCCATTGAGTCATATTGTTGTGAATGCTTTGATTCACGGATTTGGAGATGGATTTGGGTTGGGCCAACCAGCATTCGAGCGCCATCTTCTTTTGGGAGGGAACCACCTATTGTCGTTGACCAAGTTGCGTACGTGCTTATTAGTTGCTCACGGATCTTTGTGTTTGATGCTCAAAGCCTTGAATTAGATTCAATTTCTTTACTGTATGAGACTAATCCTCCAAGAGTTGGTAGGAAAGTTTTCCTTGGCAGTAGAGAGGGATCTTTAGATATACTATATGTGTGTCACAATGAGTTAGACATCTATACACTATCTACCTATCCTAGGCGATGTTGGACTCATACTGCTAGGCTTTTGATGGACCCAATTGCATCTATCTTACCTAGGGTATCTTGCTTCTTATTTATACTTTTGATAAAATTGTTCTGCTTGGACTACAGAATTGCTATGTATGGGATGTTGTCAAGGAAGAGATTTTCGAAGTTGTTGGTGTTGGCATGAAAAGGTTCAGTTCTACTCTTTTCCTATACCAAAGTGCTATGACGAGCATGCCTATTCAACACAATGGTCGCAAACCTTGCAATTGTTACACACAGTGGGCTTTAGTAGACGATCATCTTCAACCATTGGATTGAAATCTTTTTTTGCTTTGTTCGGGTATAGTACGAGAACATGTAAATGACAATATAAATAAGTAGTACGTAACTATGTAGTTTGTTTTATTTGAAACAAGAAATGCATATGTAAAAAAAATGCAAACTTTATGTTATTTGAACTTGTTTTTACCTTAGCATGTTACTTGAATTTTGTTATTGCACTGTTCACGGTGTTTGAAGTTAAATAGCTATTTTTCTAATTATTTTATAATATGGAAACAACTTTTTCATATAATTTGTAGATTAATTAATTGAAGGTGTGTACAAATAAATTGAGCTTAGCTCCTCATACCAAACATATTTATGGTGTGCATGGCGCTACTCTTGCCAATAGCCTTGAAATATCATGTTTTACTTTGTTTGACAGAACGACTATAGTATGATATTGTTTTGTTCAACTATATGTTTGCATATCTTTGTGTAACCTTGAATGATTTTGTTGCTCTGTACATATTATATTTACATAAGTTGATTCTTGTCCATGATTTGTTCTTCTTCATAGCCCTTTGTATTTTAGTCATTGTCGTTGAATCATTAGCCGTCCTTCGTTCGTAATGTCATATTGTTCACATGAGAAACCCCTCGTTGTCACTTTAAATCGCTTAATCATTAGCACACTCGTCCTTAATTTGTAAACCTCGGTGTGTATGTTAGCAACTATGGAATACGGAATATCTGTCTCATTGGTATTGTTACATAGTTTATTTTAGACACTTCTTCTGTGTTATAAATTCATGTACGTTTGAAGCTTGTTTATGCCAGCACTTCACCTAGGAATAATACGCGCAGCCAATACACATACTGCTTTAGTATCCTCTATGATGGTGGAACTTGCAGCAGCTTATTTGTGGAACGTTCTTCGTATTATGATGCTTTGTTGAGACAAAAGCCATCCTTGATGCATGCATTGCTCCCTATATTATTGCCATGTATGCACTTTGTGAACATGAGGGAATTTCGCTATCCCATCAAGCATCATTCTTATCAAACGTATTTGAAATTTCGTTACCTTGTATGGAACAGGAAAAAGAAATTTCCCTACATTTGTATATTATAACTTGAATAAACTTTATGTTACACGGTAAGATATTTTTTTACTCGGATTTGTGACTAAATCTCTGCTCTAGCTCTGCACCACATATCCATTTGGCATGCCGATCTATTGATACACATAACATATCCATTTGGTTGTGGATTGAGTTTTCAGCATTGTTAACTATTTTCTTAAGTAGGTTTTACAATTAACGTTTAATAAGAAAAACTTTCCTTCTACGTAGGGCCTACAAGCTTACTATTTACTATGCATATATAGTATGTGTCACGACCCGAATTTTTAAAGCCATTTTTAAATAGCACGAACGGTAAGTAGCGATAATTTTTTTTTCTTTAAACACAAAACAAACCATTCAATTAAATATCCAGGTCATGATAACTGGGGTTCACAAATACAAATATTAAATCGTATAATATTATTATGAGTCAGAAAAATTTATAAAGAATAACTCATCCATCTAAGTACAAGTCCATCGTCCGTCTGAAAATAAATAATAAGTTGACTCTCACGCTAAAGGTACACATACGTACCGGAGTTGCGGACACGAAGAAACTTCATCCTATACGCGTCAATCTTGGTCTCACTCGTTGTCGCCTAGAAAACCTGCAACAAAGCAAAACAAACAACAACCACAACCACAATGGAGCATCTCCGCCTTTAGGAGAAGAGCTTCCAAAGGACAAAAAGTTTAATTAATATTTTTTGGATCGGGCCAACATCACCCGATGTTAATTGCCTACGTACTCATCAAACAACATCTCCAATGTTTCCAACAAGATCGGATCTAGACGTAGTTCTACCTAGAAACTACACTATCCTAGTAAGCATAGCACCACATGTGCAATGCTTAAGTATACTTAACCTACATTTTAGTAAGTCATTTAATCGTTCCATTTGTCTAATTAACAAGCAATAACAAACAATGTTATTAATTATCTCACATCTCTTGTTCGACAATTAATACTATCAAATCTATAACTCAGAGATGACT
The DNA here is from genome assembly GCA_035235625.1 of Saururus chinensis. Taxonomy (NCBI): domain Eukaryota; kingdom Viridiplantae; phylum Streptophyta; class Magnoliopsida; order Piperales; family Saururaceae; genus Saururus; species Saururus chinensis. Next base: position 30,711,828 of record CP141143.1, on the reverse strand, counting down.
CGCCCCTCGAGAAATCTCCAAACAAATGACTCCAACCTTGGAGTAGACTGCTTAATAGCAGCTTGACCCAAATCCCCAGGGCTCTCAATAGCCTGTCATGAATCTGGGGAAAAGGATCCCAACTGTGCTCATGGACACAGATTGGCGAGAAGCACAAGCCTTCCATGATGCTCATACAACTCCGCTTTTTGTACATACTAAATAGGCCTGGGAAGACCTGCGGGAGACCCGCGGTAAAGACCCTCTGGTCAATACCTAAATTGTCGTGGCGATGAAGAAGCATATCGCAATCTCCAGCATTATCCATATAAGCCTCAGGTCCTTATGACCATTGACTCTGCCAAACATCTGAACTTAGACTAGATTATTTTCATCTAGTCAAGTATCCACTAAACCATTTGGGTCATTTTTACCTTGTGAATCGACCCAATAAATAACTCATCCACTGAGCTATGACTCAAAGAACATCCTGTAAACATCCTTGGTTCATTAACCAAGGTAAAATTCTATGTCAAGGCCTCGTTCAAATTCATGAACCGGTCTCAAACCGTATTGAGGGTATTTTAGTCTTTATCTTGATTAGATGTTCTCCCTCCAAAATCAACAACAACCCATGTCTCTTGATTAATCTTCATTAATCTTAAGTTACTGATATGAATCTATGCATTAATATCAAAAGCATACATCAACATAAATAATATCCAATCATACAAATGTATAAATAACAAACAAAGGCCCCTTGCACTCATGTGCAGGGCTAGGGCTTAATGTATTCAAACCCAAGAGTGTAAACAAATCTCACTCAACACGTGAATTACGTATATAATACTCTAGCTAATCAATGTATACGATTGCAGATACGTGTAAATCACTGCCTTACACCCTTATAATCAAGGTTCTTCCCCTTATTTCCTGTGACACTGTGACCTGGCAAGGTCTTTGTGTCTTTTACTAGTCACAACCCTTCCTTTTGAAGTCATTTAACATCATTCTAGGGCACCCTAACGCTTGATTCACTAGGTCATCTGTTTCGACAGAAACATAATATATTGCCCTTAAGGGCGTTAGGGTAATTTTACCACCTAAGGTATGATACCCTCCCTTGGTCATTCTAGTTATTTTACTGCCCCTCTATTGCTTTAAGTCATTGACCTCTCACAAAGTTCCACTCTCATACCGACTCACACTTCCATTCACACGAATGTGGGCGGGTCCACTCTAAGGGGTATTTCTGTCATTTGTTTTAAGGCCTTAATGACATCTAATGAGTCAAAAATTTAAATCAAGGGTACTACTGGCCTTCATGGACTCTATGTAATTTTCCTGGCGTATGACGGGGTCGTGAACCCCTTGAACCGACCCAGGTTTTGACTAATGGTTTACTATAAACCCTAAGGGCAAATGGGTCAATTATCTACTTACTGAGATTTTTACTCATGAAACGCTTTATCCTATAATTAGGTTACCCCTTAAACTCTCACTAAGAATATTTCCAATTTTATATCCACTCATAGGCCTCTGAACCAGAACCTCAAACTCAGGTAAGTTAATATTATACGATAATTAACTAATAGGGGTAAAAAGGTCATTTCACAATCTCTGGGATTTTTCCCCAAGCTGAAATTTGGTAAGAATAATCCAAAACCTCTCCAGGTCCAATAGTAATTTTCTATGAATTTTTCCACACCTAAATCCTACTGAACCGGACCCAGTTCAATGAGGGTTAGATTTATTGATTTTTCAAATTAGACCGGACCAAATCGGGTTGGTAAACCCGATCCGGTCCAGCGGCTGACGACCCACACTGCAGGTCGTCTTCTCCGCGACCGGCCAGAGGAGGGGCGGTTTAGGTGTTCTCGGACCGCCGGAGGACGGCGGAACAGACGGAAATGGTTCCGCCGCCGTCTGGTGGCTAGCCGGCGGCCAAAAGGCCGGCCTTCCTTTGTTTTAAAACAGCATGTTTTGCTGCAACTGGGGCTAGTGCGGACCGTGCCGGGGCCAGCGTGGCCGGGTCAGTCACGGACTGGGCCGGCGCGGCCGGGACTGGTGCGGCCACAGCAGCGCGGCCTCGGCCAGCAACTGATTTTTACCTTTCTATTTTATTTCTCTGCACCGGCCTGGCGGCCTACTTGGCAACAGCTGCTTGCTGGAGACTGGCCCACCAAACGCTGCCGCTAGTCGGTCGATGGCCGGTGGCTGCCGGTGGCTGGCCGGTCGGCAGCTAGCCAGCAGATGCGTGAAAATCTTACAAAGAATTGAAATTACAAAACAGTTTTTCTGCACTCGTCATCTAAATTACAAAATTAAAGAAATTGAATTTATTTAATAAACTTTAATTAATCTTCACTCGAGCATAAAGGCAATGATCCTACCTTAATTGCCAATCTGTTGTCGATCCACCATCGCCAAAGCTTCACCGGAGTTTCGCCGGAAAAATCCAATGCCGCGCCTTCTCCTTCACTCCCAAAAATCCCCCCTTTATTAGCCCTAATTCATTCTTTTTATAGGCATGGGATTAGGGCTCCTAATCCCATGGGAAATTAGGCCCCAAAAACCCAATTTCGGAATAGTAAATGATTGGGCCCGTGTTGCAACTTAAACGGACAATTCGCGCGTCCAATTCGGGTAAACGGGCCCCGCACGTATGTTTAACTTCGAACGATTGTATCTCCCTCATCCGAAGTCCGTTTCGCGCGTTCTTGGTGGCGTTTCGAAGCTCTTCCCATCTATTTTCCATCCATATATGCTTCAGCTACCACTTCAAATTGGTGATCAAGTTATTCCAACGAGAAGATCAAGGGGTCCTACACCCTAATTTCCTCGTATACTACTTCAGGAATTTAGAAAATTCCCAGACGTTACAGTATGTATATTAGCATTTTCTTCGTGTTCAAATCTTTTTTTTACCTATTCATATGTTAAAATTGCTGGCCATATTAAGTTAACTGGTTTATGTTTAGATTAAAAGTTATGTCCAACGATCGGATTGAGGGGTGTGGGACCACATAAATTAGCTTTTTTTTTTCTTCATTTGGTTGTCAATGATAAATGACACTATCTTTTATTATACGGTATTGTGTTTTTTTCGTCTTAGGCCATCATATGAGCCAGTTTAGGACTTTAATATATTTTACATCTTTAGATAATGTATTAGTGTCCTCCTATGCGTCGCACCCCTTTATTCAATTCTTAAGAGTTATATGAAGGTCTTCAATTTAATTTGTTCTGTGGACAATTCTGTAGTATTTCATTCTTGTTTAATTCTATTCTATACTTGACATTGTTTGTTTGTGCCACTTTTGGCATTCACTATTGATATATTGAATATGTCTTCCTTTTATTTGAATTGAATAGATAGATTACACTAAATGAATTTTCATATTATTTTGAAATAAATATATATATGTACTTGTTTTCAACCATATGTATATGTTTACAATATAAGTGCATTTCTTTCAAGTTAGTAGTTGTACATTATCAATCTTATAATTGACTAAAAAAGTGAGAAAAATAGTTACACGTACTATAAATCTAATAAAAATCCACGTCTAGATAATAATATAGTGTATAGTAAAATTGAAGTATTCATTAACTAATGGTTAGGTTAGAATCTTATATTTTTACAAACTATGTTCATTCAACGAGTAAAGTCTATATCATTGAATCGTGGATATGTGTAAATTAAATTGCATGGTTGTCCAATTTATTTAATTGCCTTTATTGGTCTTCATTACATATTCATCTTCGGCAGTTTTCCAATCATAGTTAATGTGTGAATTGAATTGATTTGTAACGTTCCATCTATTAAATCCAATGTGTAATTAGGGCACGTATTTTAGTCCCATGCACAATTGGTATTTATATTATTTTCCCACCTTGAAACGTTCATAATAAAGATCATTTTTGAATTCAATATAATTTATTGTCATGCCAATTATGGTTCTATTATTTATGCAACATTCATTGGTATTTAAATACATATAGTACTAGGCAGTTAGATAATTTTAATCATTAGTAACTAAAATGTTTGTTCATTGCTCAAGTCATTATTTGAAATAGATATAAAGTGTGTGGTCACCTAGATGATATGGGATATATATTTAGAATTTCCTTCCTTTATCTGGGTGTGTACGCCAATCAAGATACATTTTCTTGGTAATTTTTTTCGTTTCTCTATTCTTATGTGTTCTATTTGATTATGCATGGAATGCTCCTGCTCTGTTTGAATTTTATGTTCCACCTATCCATGATTTACTATCTTCTTGTTATTTTCAGTTGTTCGCTATTTTTAGATTATGCTTCTATGTATTTATTATTTTATCAACCATGTAATAAGCTTTTTAAGAACTTGATACTTTGTTCAGGCAATGGTTTGTACTTTTAGAGCAGCTAGAAAGAACACGTGATGGTCCGTTTCCTTTGATTTGAACACGCCTTTTAGTATTGTACCGATGTCTACTCCAAGTTATAGTTCTCTTGAAGTTGAGGTTGATTCTTTTATTGAGTTAGATGAACCAACAGAAATTAGTTCTAATGTGGGGTGTATGGTCAGTACTTATGCTTCGACTCAAGACAATTTAAGCAATGCATCTTCTCACAACACCTCAGTGTTAATGACCGCTGTAGTGAATGAGAAAAACAATGTTGTTGTTATTAGTGATTCAGACGATGAGTTGTGTAGGACCAATGGTAACGGTTACGACTCAGCTGACAAAGCACGGGTTGGTCTCAAGCCTGGTAATCCATATGCAGGTGTCTAATCTTTCCTTATTTTTATTACACAAATTACATAAACTAAATTTCCTTTATGCACTTGCTTTTTTATATTGATATTTTTAACTATGTTGGAGCTATTTATCTTAATGGTTACAGAGAGTTCTCATTGTGGTGGTCGTGTATGTCATGTGAACATGACAAATCCAATATGGGAGCTCTTCAGTTCAATGGATTTATTCAAGGCTCATCCACAACAACCCCACTTCGAACCATTAATATTGTATGATGTGAAAGAGCGTGAAGATAAGGGAATAATGCTCATGCTTGATTACATAGCTATTGCCCATACTTTCACTGCGATCAACTACATGAGTGTTGATTCTATCTCAAAAGTTAACAGTGCCAAAATGATAGAGTCGGAGGCAAATGGCTTTGATTTGGATCATCTAAAGAAACGTATTCAAGAGCTGCACAAATATCCAGTCGATGGTGTTGATAGCAGCTATGAAACAACATTACTAGCTGTTCAAATTGCAGGCATTTGTAAGAAGAGAGTGGAATTAACTCGTGAGATTAATGACATAGATGCCAAAATGCTTGGATTGGTCCAACGAAAGCAAGAACTCCAATCTGAAAATGCACGTTTTAATGAGCAAGAAACTCATTTACGTAATAGGCTTAAAGTGTTTGAGTCCAAAAATGTGTCCCCATAATATTTTTTCAATGTTCCTATGTTCTACGTGTGTCGTATATAGATGTTTATCATAAGTCCCATGTTTTATGGTTTATTTTCCTATTTTCTTTGTCTTGTTCATGTGGCTACATGGACATCTTATTGTAAGCAAGTATTCAGTCATTGTTGCATTGAATCATATGCTTGTTATTATTCTGATTATCAAATATGACATTTGAAGTACCATTTGTGGCATTCTAATTATGACGTTGTTGAATTATTTCATGTCGTAAGTGTAAACAACATGTGTAAGGTAACATATTTCGTGTTAACCATATAGGAAAAAGATGTAACTATGCTACTCTCAATGCAGCATTGTGTTTATTATACCTATTTTTTAATCTATTGTATTTTATATTTTCATATTATTTATTCAAAATTATTTTTGCGGTTCTTATTTGTCTCTACACAACTCATCATATGGTGTGTGATCACAAAGTTATTCAAATATAAATATTTCTATGCCCTTATTTTTTTGTATTCATCATCATTGTCATGTATTACTTTTCTTAGGGAAATTTAGTGAAACTGAGTACAAAGGCTAAATTTTCTTAACCATTATATGATCATTTCAAAGTTTAAATGTATTTGTTAATGTCAAGTCACCTATGATCATTATTAAAATAGAACTTAATAAATGCCTTTTATTAAGAGGCGAAATTGGATATGTTCTCCACTAATGGTCATGTAATCATTTTTATAATATGTGGGTTAGAAAGTATTAGATATGTGTTATCATTTTCGGTCATTGTGGCCTTAATGTTAAATTAAGTTTAGTGAAATGCATTAAATGAATTTTTTGTACAATAACATGTTGAAACCGCTATTTTAAATATTTGAGCAAGTGCTCTAATATTGCATCTCCAATTGATTTTCGGTGTCCATAAATACATTGTAATTTTGACTTTTTAGATACCTATATATGTTGTTTCTTCTCACATTTTGAGATTAGTATTCTTTGTTCCAAAATGGTGATTCAATTTTCATGTATTCCATGTGTATAATTTGTAAGTTCATTGTTTATCTAGATATGTTCTTCTCATATTAATTTAGGCAAATTCTACCTTGTTCTTTAGTGGAGTCACAAAGAATAACCTAATATATTATTGACATGCCTCATAGTTTTTCCTCATAGTATTGTTCATTTTTTTATAAATTTTCGTGTTATATATTTTATTATAAATATAGTATAGAAATTAGTTTCTTGTTTGCACATTCAATTGAATCATACATATTTTCAAATAATTCAAATTTTCTTCTACATATTCCTAATATTATATTGATATTTTTGATTAGTTGGGGACACTAGAAAATAACCTAAATTGTTTACTACACATTTATAAACATCAATCTGTCAAAACTTAGTTGATCTGAATTTCGTGGTTATTGGAATGGTAGATAATGTATAAATAGTTGTACCATGAGGAGTATAAACTATGTTTGATTAGAATTTATTCGACATTATTGTTAATTGGTAAATGTTTCTGTTCTATGACTTCCCAGATTTCTTTTGGTTTTTTTCTTATTAGTCTATTACTTGTTCCATGGTTTGTAGGTTGACATCGTCATCTTTCGTTGAAGTTTGGTTAGTCAGCATGAGCCATGATGATTTATGGATTAACCTTCCGCATGACATATTGTTAAGAATTCTCATTAGGGTGGATTCTGAATCAGCCTCTAAGTGCAAGTGTGTATCTTCAAAGTGGAGGTATATTTTGGGGACATCAGAATATGTTATAGAATGATGTCTTTGATATGGTGGTACATCTGGTTATTTCTTACAACGTTTTTGTTCTGGGTTAACGGTTAGAGATTTTGTCCCGGTTTATTCAATGCTACAACTAAGCGATATATCAGAATTTAATTTACCTCAGCCTTTCTCAATGACTGCATCGTCTTTGCATGGTTATGTATTGTTGAAAGGTTTGAGGGGAGTTCAAAGAAGATATTATATATACTGCCCAACTACACATGATCGGGTTTCGGTTCCTTATCCTTCAATTCGAGCTTCAGCAGTGAAACACGTGTTAATTGTCAATCCATCAGATACTTGGCGGTATAAGATTCTCTGGTTAATTTGGCTTTCACCTATTTTTGGCAATTATTGTGTTGAATGCTTTGACTCAACCAATTGGTGTTGGTCTTGGATTGGGGTGTCAAGCCTCCAATATACATCTTCTTTTGGGAGAGAACTACCTGTTGTGGTTGGATCTTTGGTTTTCATGTTGGTTGATTCAACTGAAGTTTTTGTGTTTGACGTGGATTCTTTTCGATCAGCTACAATTAGGTTACCTAGCAATTGTTCATCTCCAAATGCGAACGGTAAATTATTTCTTGGTAACATGCAAGGTTCTCTCAATCTATTACATTTACATAATGGCATGCTCGATATTTACACGATGTTCAGAAGTGAGAGACAACAATGTTGGTTGCGTAAAGTTAGTATTGCATTGGTTCCAATTTTTCCAATCCTTCCGACATTGGTTTCTTTGTTATCTTATTCTATTGATTTATTCATCATTGTTTCTTCTCATAATGTGCTTGTATGGAATGTTGGGACTGGTGAATGTCGCAAGGTTCACAAAGGTGGATTTAACAGAGCAAGGGACAATATTTGCATATCAAAGTGCCATGACGTCGATTCAAATGCCCTGTCATCCAGATACTCCTAACAGCTACTTTGGAAAATGGCGTGTTTTTAGACAACATCTTGTACCATTAGCTTGATTAATGTTTTTTAGACTACCCTCATATATCAAATGCATTATGTAGTTTTCTCTTTTTTCGATATTTTTTTTAACAAACAAAAATTCGTCCTTATATGTATATACTCCCTATTTTAGATTCGTGTGATAGTGAATAATGTTGTTCGAATTCAAATCCATATGAATAAATTTTTTTGGGCCTACTTTGGTACATGCATTTATAGAAAAGAATTTTTTATAATTTGTTTGTATTTTCCTCATAGTACTTTCTGAGTGTCCATTTCTTATGTATTTATAATCTTAACCGAACTCGTATAGATTTTACCAAATAAGGTCAACGATGTATTTGATTAAAAAATATGGTAATTTGGATAAATATTTTTTTGGCTGCTTATGTAAAGTATGCTTTGACTTTTTGTGTATGCTATTGAAGTCTTGTCAACTAAATTTCAAAGGATAATACAAATTGCGTAAGCTTGAAAATTGTTGCCATTTTTTTTTAAATCTTGAAGGGATCTAACTAGAAGAATGTACTAAAAAAATTTAAACTTGCATATGTGTTTACATCATGTGTTTATTATTATTCTACTTATACAAATCTATCTATTGACATGTTTTAACCAAGAATTATCTAGAATTGTGCCAAATACTTTAGAAATCTTAACATAACATTACGAGTATTTAGCTCAAAAAATTATGGACATATATCATGATTATGTATATATTTACCCAGGTAGGGGTTAGTCGTGTTATGGATCTAATCATATGAATTGATGGTTTATTCTACATATCAAATTTGGTAATCTAGAATGTTATGTAAAAAACATATAGAGATGTCCAGATCTTAATCCTTCTACCGCACCATTCTGTGACAGATTCTTCTATATGTAAAGCATGTTGGACCAGCGCATATAGCAATCTTGGTAATGTTTTGGGTGCTTTGAGGTTTAGTCTTAGAAATGATTGGCATGCAATCAGAAATGGTGGTGGCCGACGTGGCTACAAAAAAAAACATTAGTCATCCCAAAGTGGGGTTCAATTTGGGCCTTGGTACTTTTCCAATAGAGTGACCTAGAATGTGCCTCCACTAAATAAAGTTTACTTTGTGGTGAATGCATGGTGAACATATCTATCTTTATGTAAACTAAAGCATAAATGGAAAAAGTTTAGATAAAACATTTTTTTGTGCTATATAATTATATTATTAACATACTTATGTGGCATATCAGTTTTACATTCGAAATGAAAGGGTTTTACGTCCTTTTGAGGATGGCTTTCCTCCCTAAGTGAGAAAAGTGGATTTGCTATAATGTGATAACTATTGTGACTTTTTGAACTTGAGAATCTAGGCTAGTATGTCCATGTGCATGGGTGTCCGGGGGTAATTTCCCTGTTAGGGATTTACCCAAACTGCTCTAGTTTTTCTTTCTAAGAATTCAAATTTCATTTTAGGATTTTCAAGGTGAGTAGGTATGTTTGTGCTTTAGCCAGGATAAGAAGGATTATTTTCTATATTGTGAGACATTCTCCGGATTTTTTATGCATGTGTATAGATGATAATACTCATTGACCTGGTTGTGTAGGGACAACAATGCTTATGTTTACACAAGATGCATAAAGAATGATTACACTTGAACATGTATGATGAAATGTAGTTTGATATATTTGATTATATAGGGTGAATGCGAATTTTGATATTTGATTTATGAAGGATGTAAATGAACCATGAAACTTAAATGATTGCATAGGTTGTGCATGTGTGTTGTGAATTATAAATGAGCTTATGATGCACAAATAGTGTAAATGTAAATATGGAATGCGATTTAACTCATGGTGCACAAGTTTAGATAATGGATATGTAATCCATGTTTAAATTGAGTTCTATGGGAAGAATCATGATTTGCCGTCTCGGCCAGATCTCACCGAGATAGCTTTCTCAGGATCTCTACTGAGCCACGAAATCTAGTAGAGATCAAAATCCTAAGCCGGGATAGCCGAGATCCAATAAAATCGGGCTACCAAACCTCACCTTCTCCTTCCACCAGGCCCGGAGATTGTCAGAGGCACCACTCACATGTTTCCCCTTTTCTGGAATGATCCCATACACAAATCCATGTGCTTTACAAACTTCCATCATCTTCAGCATGTAGCCTGCGACATCTTCTTGCACTGGGCTTTCTCCAGGGACTGCCTCTGCTTGATGTTGTCCCTTGCAGTACTAGAGCAATCCTTGACCTTGTTCGGCTCTTTCAGGCACCTGAGACGCATCTGATCCTTGCACATTTCCTCTCCAGTTCATCCACATCAATCTCTTCCTCACTGTCGTCATCATCCTGAAGTATTTCAGGTTCAGCTCCTGCCAGGGTCTCAACCTCGCTATGAGGAGGGAGTAGCATGAATTCCACGTTTGCCATTTCCTCAAGCACACTCATCATCTTTGCAACCAGAAAATTGAAGTCAAGCAAATTTCTGTACCAAATTCTCACTCCCAATAAATTTTATAGAAAAAGATCCTCCCCAACTCCTACAAAAATACAAGAAAAGTGTTGGAAACCATTCCAGAAGGACGACTAACAGTAACCATCGACAGATGGAGATGACCGGAAAAGGCTTGCAACGACAATTGCAGCTGGCAATGGGGTTGTCACCAGCAATGAAGAATTAGATGAGGCAGGGACTAATGGTAGAGACATACCATGGTCACCGTATATGGATGACACCAACAGTGGCACTTCAAGGATAATTGTCGGTCTCTAGAATCCACCAGCAGCTGGGGACCTCGTCAAGTGAGTCTCCTACCTAGTTCCAAGTTCCAAGTTGGATCGGAACTTCCAAGTTACCAAACCGAAAGAGGGGAAGTACTTAAAAAAAAGTATCTTCGAAACTTCAACCTCAACAAGGACTATTTTCAAATCCAACTCTATAAAAATTCTTCAATGGAGATCAAAATCAGTATCAGAGTTCAGTTCCATGAAATTGTCACCGGCCAGAAAGAGGGTTATTCTGCTTCTTCCTTTGTTCATCTCTATTTTCATAATTGTTTTGTAAATGTTTCTGTAAATTTGTCTTCCATTTATCTAATTTATGATTGAAGTCAACAAAAGCCTCAGCATTTATCCTTCTGCATGTATAGGTTAGATCATTTGAGAGAAAATTTTAAGTACTTTCTTGTGGATTTCCCCCATATTGTTGCTATTTATGTTTGGAGTGGCAACAAACATATCGTATGTTTTCCTTTTTGTGTATCCATTGCTTTAATGTTTTTCTCTATCCTTCTGCATGTATAGTTTAGATCATTTATCTAATTTATGATTGAAGTTGGATATTCCCTTTTAATCTCTAAGTCTTTACTAATGTTTCATTATAAATCACTTGCCTAATTGCCCATACTATTTATTTGTATGAGTAGCATTTCAAGACCATCTATGCTGACTAGTAGAGGGTAAAACTTGTTGAAGTGATGAATTTTCTGTTAGGATGTGAATGCTAAAAATTGTTTTTGAGCTTTCTTGCTAGTATCTCCTCTAGAATATTTTCATAGAAATGTCAGACTAGAAAGAAAAAAATAGTTTCAATGCCTTAGTTTTGAAACTTCCGTGGAAGTGCAAAGCCTAAAATTTTCTTGTCATTCATTTGGAAATTACTTTTAGGACTCTGATTATGAGGGTTTAAGGGACATTTAGTTCTGGTGTAAACAAACTAAATTGGCTTACTTTTTTCTATTTTATGTCGACATCTCTACCTGGGTCCCATCGGTGTTCTCTCTGACTGACTTTGTTTGGCCCGAAAAGGAACCATTTTTTTCTTCTAATGGATGTATTAGTCTATGCAAAAATGCTATACGGACCCTTCACCTTTTAGTATGATTTTTAATCATGTCATGAAACCTAAATTCATGACATCATTGGGTGTTGCACTGCATAATTTAGATTGAGCTCTTGCAACTTCTCATAGTCTATTTTTCTTTTAGAAATTTTTAAAACTTTGACTGCCACACTGAGTAAATTTTACTGATTCAGAACAGAACTTGATATGTATGATAAATAGTAGAGATACGATGCATAAAATTTTAGAGACATATTCACCTATCAACCACTCTTTATGACCTTGGAAACCCTCTAGTTTAAGCCCCTTGACAGCAACAACAATACCATATCCAAGTTTTGATACAGTAAAGGTTTGCTCATCAATCCACGCTTTATAAACACATCCAAATTTGGATACAGTAAAGGTTTGCTCATCAACCCTGCTCGAAGTTTCTAGTGGAATTTTTCAGCTCATTGAATGAGAAGTTCTTCAAATTTGGAGATGGCAATATCTCACCCTCGGTGTACTGGGAACATTTTTAGATTCTCTCCAACTACTAGATGTTGCCTTTGAGTTGGAAGGGTTTGAGGATAGCCATGTTTTGCCACTGCTCTTTGATGCCTCTGGTGGAAAAAGAAGAAAATTATTAAATATTGAATACTTTGTATTTTCATATATATTCAGATTCACGTTTTGAATTAATTTATCAGCTTGAGGAGAAATATGATGTGGAAGCGGAATATTAGTAGTAGTAGTGGGCTGTTATTGGAGAATCCTTTACTTCTTGTCTGCCTGTTTGTGGTCTTTGCTCATAGTAATCATCTCAGATTTGTTATAGTGGTTGGCAGGTGAATATGTCTCTAGAATTTTATGTCTCTAGAATATGTCTCATGGGCTTTAAGTAATTCTTGCATTTCCTTTACTGTAAGCAACTTTTCGAGAGGGACATAAAATTCTTTCTTCAATCCCAAATCTAAAACTCCTTGTAGGATCCAGCTCTGGTCTACCAGTATGGATTTTCTGAACTTGGTCAAGAAAATGCAGAAAATGCTCCTTGATAGAGCTTAATCACTCTAACTATTTTAAGCTTTAAATTTTTTTAGGATGCTATAGCTTCTTCACATGCAAAGTTTATTTTCTTAATTTATGTGCATACTCTTCTTGTGAGGTATTCAGAATTTAAATTGTTAGCTTTTATTCCTTTATTCATCATTTTTGCATTCAGTCTAATTTTCTAGAATGTGAACCTCTTATCTAACCTTGGTGTTGGTTACTTTTACTAGATCAGATGTCAAGTGTGATTTTTTTGCAGAGAGCTTATTATTTTTATGTACGTTTTATGCAGAAATTATGGCAACAAATAAGGGTTGGGAGCATGGAATTCCAATGGGTGTCAGGGATCAAAATGTAATTATTGTGATTAAATTATGAAGGTTGCAGGAGTGACAAGATTGAAGGATTATTTGATAAGTGGTAAAGATGTTGCAAGGTGCAAAAAGTGTCCCGAGAATGTGCGAAATGAATTGAAAGAGCTCAAGGGGGAAAATAAGAAAACAATGTTTGATTTGAGACACAAAAAAGAAAAGATGCGTGCAGAAATTGGTCGCCTTGGGTATGAAGTAGAGGTTCAAATTGACACATCAGATGAGGATGAGCCTGAAGTAGCTAGGGTTGTATCGACTGGCATAGGTGGTTCTAGTAGTGGAGCACGTGCAAAGAGGAAAATAGTTGGTGTGTCAAACTAGCAGACCATTACAGATGTAGTCGCACCTTGTTTGAGAGAAAGACTTGGTAGGATGATTTCCATGTTTTTCATCTTTAACCATATTCTAGCTCATGTTGCAGATGATCCTCATTTTCTAAATATGATATTAGAAGCACAAGTAGTTGGAAAAGGACTATGTACTCCCACTGCCAAGGATATATTAGGAACATATTTAGACAAGGAGGTCAAAGACATGGACAAAAGAATAAAGGATATGGAACCTATTTGGAATGAATATGGATGCTCCATTTTGTGTGATAAATGGACGGGGCCAACAAAAATGTCCATCATCAACTTCATGGTTTATGGTAACCGAAGAATTTTTTTTAGACTCAGTTGATGCTTTAGGAAAGGAGAAAAATGCTTACTACATCATGTACTTAATTGAAGAAGAAATTAAGAGAATTGGAAGAAAGAATGTAGTTCAGATTGTCATAGACAATGCTAGCAATTATAAAAAGTTGGAAAGATGTTGATGCAGAGGTATGCATTATATTGGACACCTTGTGCAACTCATTGGATATACCTCATGTCAAAGCATGGCTTTGAAGAAAATTCAGTTAAAAAAGGAAGAATGGTGACAAGATTTATATATTATCATGAAGAACTTATTCACCATATATGACAGGCTTGTGGTCTTGATTTAGTTTGTCAAGAGGCAACACGGTTCGCGACAAACTTCATTGTACTAGAGAGCTTGCAATGAGAGAAGAGCACACTACGATCATTCTTCTCAAGTCAACAGTGGCTAGATTCTCACCTTCAAAGTCATCCATGTGCTATAGATGTGGAAAAAAACGTGCTTGATAACAAGTTTTAGGAAGCAGTGAGGGATTCAATAGCAATCATGGATCCAATGCATGAGGTTCTACGACTCATGCACACCGAAAAATTTCCAACTATTGGATCTGATTATGAGGCTATTGACAAAATGAAGATGGCCATTGAAGTCTTATTTCCAAGGTATCATGTATGGGCTAATAAAATTATTGACAAGAGGTGGGTAAGATCAATAGATGAACCCATCTACAAGGCCGGTAAGCATCTCTTACAATTTTTATTTTTAGGAAATATGCTACTTATCTTAATTATTATTCAATTTTTTATTTAGCACACTACCTCAATCCCAAGTACCATTATGGTAAAAAGCTTGGGCACATACCATATTTAATCAAAGCGGTGCATGACGTAATTGATAAGTTGTTCCCAATGTCATATGATGTAGGCAATATAGGCAGTGAGGTAATTACATGTAATATTAATTGGACACAATTTATCCTTTATTTTATTACATAATGTCATTGACATACAACAACTTGCATAAAGATTATCAGGTTTAGGGATGCATGAGGAACATTTGGAAGTAGAAGTGTTATTCAATCAAGGAAAACAATGTGGGCAAGTAACTTGAACATGAAGATAAATTTTTTTACCCATATATTGATTAATTCATCTCTATGAAGATGTTACTTGTTCTCTTTATTTTCTAGAGGGATGGTGTTCATTGTATGGGATTGATTCCGCTACATTAAGCAAGTTAGCTATTCGTATACTGTTACAAACTCCCTTTGCATCTCCATGCAAGTGAAACTGAAGCACATTTGCCCTCATTCATACGAAGCCTAGGAATAGATTGTCCTACACTAAGTTAAAGAAATTGGTCTTTTGTCATATAATATGAAGTGGATGGTGAAGGACATAGAAGACAATTATAAAAATTATGAAAAATAAGTGGATGACCCCTTAGACCACTTGGAGTTAGTAGCTGAAGTAGATTTGGATGAGAGAGAGAATCCTCATGCTGAGTGGGTAGCAACAAACTCTATGGACTAGGATGATGAACAACCTGATCCCTTGATTGTTGGTGTGGAAAAAGAAGTTGGAATTGATGTTGAAAGATTTAGAGAAGAAATTGTAACATCTTCCATAACCAAGGAATCTCTCATGTATGTAGATGATCCACTGTCCGATGATCATAGTGCTAGTGATGATGGAGACAACAACAGTGGAAGAGATTAAGATGGAAATGATAGTGGCTGACACACTCTTGGAGGGAATGAGGCTAATCATGAAGGATTTAACATGACTCCTTTGGCTTTCGCTGAGGAATATGGTTTTACTCATGCTATACAGGATTCTGATCACGGGTCATGACCAACTAAGCAATGCAACCGTAGTAAAGGAGAGGAAAGTATGAGACAGAGGAAAAATTAGTATTTCATTAGATGCTCTACTTAAATTAATTCTTAGTCTTATGTCATTAGGTTTATTAATTCTTAGATCTTATATCTAAACAGGTTTTGATTTTTCTACATAAACAATATTTCTATTATCTCATTTTGTGTCATCAATAAATATTATATTTTTTTACTTATTTTACATAATTTTTGTTATATTTTCATAAGTTTGTAGTTGTTTAATATTTGTATCAATATTTGTCAATAATAGTATATTCCCACATTGAGAAATGTGGTGACCATTTTTTTATGATCACCTAGACACTTGCTATTATTTTACACAATCTCTACGAGATATCATCTCTTTGGGTCACCGAGATGAGATCGAGATTCGAGACGATGAACCATGGGAAGAATGCATGTGGTGTTATCACGAGCTTATGTTTCATTTTAAACCCTTACTGAGCTAAGCTCACTTATTTTGTGGTTTTGTTTTGGGGTTATATGATGTGTCATGCAGGTGCTCCACATGGATTATATATCCAGATTAAGGATAGGTACGCAAATGAGAGGGGCTAGATGCTTGGGTTGTCTTAGACTTATGTCATCTGTTATGTTAATGTCATATTTGACTTTGTTTCATATTTTGGATAGCCTTGTGAGGGCTTAAACTTGTGGCCATGTTGGCTTTAGACTTGATGTAGTCATTTTCTTAGTTTGTCTATGCCTCACACACATAGTCCAACAAACCATCAAGTGATAGTTGAAGTTATTTTGATTAATTCTAGTTTTTTTTCCCTTGTGGTAGAAGCTTGATTTTGATTTTAGTTGCTATGGAATTAAAAAACATGATTAGCTTGTTTTTATGTGTTTAAAATTTTGTTGTTGCTAGGAATAATCAGGTTTTTGATGAATTGAAGATGCTTAGAACAAAATTTTGTGCTATGGAACATGAAAAATCATAACTTGTACATGACAAATCTTTGTAAGATAAAAAACATTTAGTTACTTGAGAACATTGAGTTACTAAAAGAAATTGTCAAAGGCAAAGAAAAACTTAATAAAATTTTCTTGTGTGGTGAATTTGATGTGACAAAAGTGGTTTATGGTATGTGACATAAAAGAATATAAATTCCAATTGAATCACTAAATTTGTTATGGCTAAAATTTGAATGATCATGGTGTTGGTACTTCAAATTCTAAATTATTGATTGAAACTGTAAGGTCCCTGATTTTTCTACGATTTTCTATGATTTTCTTGCTATTTTTCTGGTTATTTTTAGCAGGAAAATGTGACGCTTAGGCGTATTCATATTTATGTATTCATACCCCATATTTATACTCGTTGAGGTGGGTGTGGGGCTTAGTCGCAGGCCGTAGGCCTCGTTGCGCGCTTATGGCACCAATTTTTGAGGTACAATGCGTAACCAGTGAGTTAACGCACATTGGGGACATGGATGTAAAAATTTAAAAGATAAATAGTAAAATGACGGCTTTTTAAGCCTGAGTCCAGTAAATTTTCCAAAACCGACTTCATGAAGAAAAAAATTTCACGTCCACAGAGAAGAGAAAACCCGAGGGCATATCCGGTCGCTCTGTTCTCCCTCCTCCGACATCGGATTCCTTCGATTCTTGTCAGGATCCGCTTTGCCTCACCGCCACGAGTCCGTAGGTACCAACTTTGACCGCCTCCATGGCCTCTTTGCTCATCCATGAGGTACCGAACCTTTTTTCGGGTTTTTTTCTCCTTCAATCCCTTTTTTGAACTGTGGGTGTACGATTTTGACATCGTTTGCAGCTGCTCTCAACTAGACTTATGTTTAGTTGGCCGCTAGGAACCCATAGGCGCTGGCTAGAGCCGCTGCCATGCATTCTTCGCTCTGTGGTGAGCTACCGGCACTTTGGTCGGGTTTTGTTCTTACTATTCCATCTCACTGTTCGTGGGATTTTTTGGACGCCGGTGTGTTTCCGGTCATCATCCAGTCACCGGTATGACTCCATCTAGCCTACCTCGACCCAGTGTCGGTAGGGGTTTGTTGTTTTTGACCCCGCCTCACCCCTATTGCCTTGCTCACCTCGATTAGATGCCTTGGGTGCGTCTCGGGTCGTTGGCATCGGTGAGTTGTGGGCCATTTGGCCATTATGGGTTTTGCCCCGGCTCAGCGATAGTGAGGGCTAGCCCCGATTTGCCCAATTATACCTCCGCTCGGAGTGGGCTGCTTGTCATTGCCCTATACCGGCGAGATGCGCACCACCCACACCATGTGTTTTGGTTGTGGGTTGCTATCGGCAATGTCGCCACTTTGATTGGCCACAGCTAAGGGCCTTAGCCCTGTTGGCTTTTGTGGGCCTTGGGTTGCCCCCTTTCAGCCCTCTCCCCCGCCCCTTTGGGTCGCGTGTGCTTTTGGGCTTAGGCGCCGCTTTTGTGCCGCCCGATCATCGGTTGGCTTTGCCACCGAGTGGAGTTGACACATAGCCCTCCTCCACCTCTCATCTATCCTCAAGCACTGCCCCACGCTCTTCGCCCTTATGTGGGCCTTTGTTGACCAAAATCGTCGCCGTTGGATGTTGTCCACGGCTGATTTTGACGTCTTGTGGCCAGCTGTGCACGTCTTAGCCACCGGCCGATCTTCAGTGAGTACACCCTCGACATCTGGTCGCACCGCCATATATGTTGGCATGATATTTCTCCCGGCCACCCTAGTGTACCGCCGTGGATCGCGGGTTTTATCGCATTGATTTCTGACACCTCGTTTGGCCGTGACTAGTTTTGGCGCATCCTAAAATCCTCAGGATAGCAGCTCTCTCAGCCAGACAACGGTTTTGACCGCCAACTCCGCCACCGATGCCACCACCGTCGTATGCTCGCCATCGAATGTCATGATTACGAGGTAGGGGAGCTTTGAGCTCGTAATTTCATGACAACATGCTTTGAATGAGTAGCAGCATGCTAGGATTATATGATTCCATGCTTTGGATGTTAAGTAACGATCCGATTACATGATGAACATGTAAGCATGATTATATGGTATGTTGAAATGCATATGACATGCATGTTGGTTGTAAGTATGTTGGATGTAAGTATGTGCTAGTGATGACTAGCATGTTTGTTGGTAAGTTTTGTATGTTGATTGAGTATGTGCTAGTGATGGCTAGCATGTATGTTGACATATATATGCATGTGCTAGTGATGGCTAGCGTGCATGTTTAGAGTATGTATGAATTATACATGTGCTAGTGATGACTAGCGTGTTTGTTGGTAAGTTTTGTATGTTGATTGAGTATGTGCTAGTGATGGCTAGCATGTATGTTGACGTATGTATGCATGTGCTAGTGATGGCTAACGTGTTCGTTGGTAAGTTTCGTATGTTTGGATTATGCATGTGCTAGTGATGGCTAGCGTGCATGTTTGAAGTATGCATGGATTATACATGTGCTAGTGATGGCTAGCGTGTATGTTTGACGTATGTATGTATGCACTAGTGATGGCTAGTGAGCATGTTTATAAGCTGCGTATGTATGACCGTATGTGTATGTTATACATATGTGTGATAGACATATGTATGTATGATTACTATTTGACTATGCTATGGATATGTGTAAGTGTATGTGGGCAGAGGTATAAGCGATGGACAGTAAGAGGTGACAGAGGTTTTGTTTGGATTTGGATATGGATGTGTAAGCATATGACGGATGACAGAGGATATGGGTATGACGGGTAAGGTTTGTCAGACAATGAGAGTGTTCATAATTGTACAAGCATAATGTACAGATTATGAAATGAAAAGTAAGCATAATAAGTGAGATATAAGTAAGAGGGCAACAACTAGGTTGGCTCTGAGGAGCTTCATTTGAGGATGTCAGTGTAAGATGATTTGGCCATAAGGTAGATGGCGGAGATTGTAAGACTGTAAGGGTTTGATGTATGATGTGTTATGATCATGATGTGGACGGGTTAAGTGAAGTCTACTGCCCTGACGAACTTGGGTTTTGATCGGGCTCAGCTTCGATTTGATTAGTCGAGGACTATGAGTTTGTGTGGCATAATTGTACCGCATAATATACTTAATTCAAACTTGAATTATAAGCACAGCTAATGTTAGCGTTGTGAGTTTGAGACCTGAGGGTTCAGCGGATTAAGTTCCGTGTTTGGGCTAGCCGATAATGAGTCGGCTCAGCTTTTCTCATGTCTTGCCATGGTGTTTATCCTGCGGGATGTTGTCTGTGTGCTGTATAGAGCATTGGACGTCTGATGCTCTGTTGAGAGCAACATATATTTCTGATTTGGTCTGCGTGTTGTATAAGCCCAGATGTTTGATGCTCTATTGAGAGCGATGTACGTTTCTGACTTTGTCTGTGCGCTGTATGAAGCCCAGACATCGATGCTATGTTGAGAGTGAAGCATGTTTTCGATTTGGTCTGTGTGCTGTATAAGCCCAGATGTCTGATGCTCTGTTGAGAGCATTGTATGTTTCCACCCAAGAGTGGCACTGTACATTTCTGCTTAAGTGGCACTATATGTTTTTTGCCTAAGAGTGGCAATGACACTATAAGACCCATTATGGTGGGCAATTCTCTGGCACTATAAGACCCATTATGGTGGGTGATTCTATGGCACTATAAGACCCATTATGGTGGGCAACTGTATGACCCCTTATGTGTGGGTGTTTATGTTTGCGCGCTCAGGTAAGTTGTATCATGAATCTACTCTTACCTGTTTGATCCAGTGCCCCATGAGCATTGGTGTGCCTTACCTTCAAAAAAGTTCATGGCATCTAGTCACTCCCCGGAGGTTAAGGTGTTGCCCCAGTGACATTCTTTTCCATTTCGACACTGGAGCTTATTAGTTGTAATGAGCTTCAGTGGTTATTGATATGTGTACGATTATGAGTGCGAGTACAAATGTATGAGTATGAGCACGACTGTAAGCGTATTTGTATGAGCACGACTGTAAGCATATGAGTATGAGCACGACTGTAAGAGTATGAGTATGAGTAAGACTCTACTAGTAAAGTCATACGAGTCTGATTGTACGAGTAAGGTCGTACAAGTATGCATACATTGTATGAGTAAGCGTACAGTGGTACGAGTAAGTTTGTAAGACCCTGGATAAGGGTGTTTGTGTAAGTTTGATTTGATGGTATGATTTTGGCACGATGGTGCCTTTGATATGATTTTGGCACAATGGTGTAGTTGGTATGACTTTGGCACGATAGTGCATTTGGTATGTCTTTGGCACGATGGTGCATTTGGTATGTTTGTATGCATGAGCATGATATTGATATGCCTGCCTGCTTCATGTTTGAGTTGCATGAATGCGTGTATTTATGAACTTTCTGAGTTCACCGTTTGGGATTTCCCCTACTGGGTATTTTCCTACTGAGTATGAAAATACTCATCACCCTACTTTTTAGCCCCGTTGTACGGAAGGTTTTACAGGTTGTGCGGAGAGCTCCTGGAGATGGATGCTCGTTTCAGCGGTGGATTGATTCCATTGGACTCAGGTATATGCTTGACTCACTGCGAGTTTATTTGTGCCACGATCTCTTGTATTGGGTGAGACGAGACGTTAATATGTTTATTCTAGACTTTCATTTGGATGAGTCAGTGGACTGTTATGGGACTTGCACTAAGGGATGCCTGGGAGGGATTTATATTTAAAGTCTATGATCATAGTAATTTATTCATACATGTGTTTTCGAGTAATGCCTGATGATATTTGCTTTGGCCGTACAATGTTTGACCGTATGATGAAAATATTTAGATGGAAAATGGATGTTTAGTGTTTTAAATTATAAACTGTTTTATCAGGTTTTAATTTCGTCATTTTCCTCTGATTTATAGACGTTATATTGCAAAAAAATTTCTTGAATTTTAAGGAAAATGTGTAAAAAATCTCGGGCATTACAAAAACACAATTGATTAAGAAAGATCTAGTCGCTAAAATTGAGTCAAACAAAAACATATCAGTAAGAAAACCACAAGTTGTGAAAGACAATGTTGAAACTGACTTGGTTAGACAAATCATATGGATGGGGAGAAGCTTAAAGGAACTTAGTACAAAAGTCCAAAGTCTTGGACATAGAGATCATGCATATAATACACTAAGTTCTTCTCATAAGTTTGTTTATAATGGTTATTATAAGAAAGAACAAAGTGTAAACGCAAAGACTCTTGAAAATGCTAAATATGATGAAAATCTATGTGAAATTCAATAATTTGTGAAATAAAAGACAATTTGGGTGAAGAAAGAAGATGTGAAACATCTTGTAGTGCACTGTCACGGCCCTAGCCATCCAAGGTACTGTGCGGCACTCGCAAGGCCAAATAGCCAAGCGAGTAAGCCTTTCTTCGTCAAGGTCATGGCCTTGTGCCATTCGACCAAGCGTCCAACCTGCAAAGCCAAGCAACAAACCCGTCCCATAAGCGGACCTGCAGACGTGCCAAGACTTGTTCCCAAGCGAGCTGGCCGGAGAGGGACACCTCCTTGCTATGCACGGATCCAACTTAGGCAACTCGGTCATCCGAACAATCTGTCTCAGCCATGTGCATGCAAGGGCCTTTGTTACCAACACGGCATAAGGCCGGACGGCCGCCCAACGAGTCGAAGAGCCCCATCCCACTAGCGGATGGGCTCTTGGCATGATAGCTAGCAAGGCAACATCCTTCGTTGCCATCCGGATCAGCCTATTGCAAGGCTAGGCATCATACCAACAGCTTGTCCATGAAGCTCACCATGTCCCTCCCTATATAGCATAAGAGATTTATGGTGTTTCTCTGGAGTGGCAGCCAAAGTGGCCGTACGGGCATGGTATCTCCAAATTCCGCAAAACTACCCGAGAACACTCCCAAGGACCCTCAAACACTATATAGGTAGGTGGGGACATCTTTAGAATCCAAAACAGTGCTAGTTGGCTATGTGTCCCAACATAGCCAACCATGTGTGTGCATCATTGCGGCATTTCTACGCAATGTTGCACACACCTATTGCGCAATGTGGCGGGCCTTCCCCACAACGCCTGCACACAAGCTAAGCAACACTAAGGGCAGTTCTCATAATGCATGCCCACCTCGTATACAACACTTTCCCACATGTGTGCACCCCAGCACGTATCACGGGTAGTCCACTCCGCTACCCCGTGACAGCACGCTACAATGAAAACTCAATACTCTAATATGTGGTACCTAGATAGTGGATGTTCAAAGCACATAACAAATCACAAATCTAGGTTTACTAATTTGGTAGAGAAGTATGATGTGAAAGTTACCTCTAGAGATTGAAGTACTATAAAATAGATGAGATAGACATTTCAAAAGTTTCTGACTTGCCTAATTTTAATAATGCTTTATATGTGAGTAGCTTGAAAGCTATTTTTTTAGCATTAATCAAATTTGTGACTTTGGTTTTGTTGCCAAATTTACAAAAAAAGCTTGTTAGATCATTTACAAATCTGGAATGACTTATGTGAAAGGCTTAAAAGCACATGATAATTGTTATTTGTTTGATCCTATTTAATTTGCCAACTTGTCCTTGTTTGATAATACTTTCTTGTGGCATCAAAGATTAGGGCATGTGAATTTCAGAGACTTAACAAAAATAAGAAAGGAATGGATCATTAGTGGTGCTTATATTTTGAAAACCATTGAAAACTTTGTATGTTGTGCTTGTCAAAAGGGTAAATAATCAAAATCTCATTATAAAAAGTTGAAACATGTGAGAACTAAAAGACCACTAGAGTTGATTTACATGGACCTTATAGGACCTTACAATACAAAATACAAATAATCTAAAAATCTAAAATATTAGAAGTGACAGAGGTAGTGAATTAACTAACTTTATATTTAAAGAATTTTGTGATAAACATGAAATTCATCATAAATTCTCAGCCCCTAAAACTTATCAACAAAATGGAATAGTTGAAAGAAAGAATATTATCATTCAAGAAATGGCTAGAGTTATGCGAAATGAGAAGAATTTGGCTAAACACATTTAGGCAGAATCTATAAGCACTGCTATTTACATCCTAAATAGAGTCCACTTAAGACCTATCACAGTCCAAACCCCTTATGAGTTGTGGAGAGGCAAAAAGCCTACTATCAAACACTATCGAGTCTTTGGAAGTCCTTGTCATATATTTAGAGTAAGGAAGTTTTAGGAACATTTGATAGTAAGAGTGATAATGAATTTTCGTTGGATATTCTCTAATAAGTAGGGCATGCAAGGTTTCCAACAAAAGAACTAAAAACGTCATGGAGTCTTTAAATGTGGTTGCAAATGATGAACATATTTTTTAAACACAAAATAGTTAAAATGGTAAAATAAAATAAAAAGTTGATAATTGCTATAATTTTGATAATTAAATTAATGTGTTTAATAATGTAGATAATACGAAACAAGAATAGGTGGAAATTCAAGATGATAATATGCATGAAATTGAAGTTTAAGAAGAAACTTTATAAGTTCAAACTGGTCAAGTACTTAATTGGTTTCAAAAAGACCATCCCAAAACAAATGTAATTGGTGACATCATTGCAAGATGAACTAGGATAATTCGCTATGAATGATATACTGTTTCTTGTCCCTAGACCGAAGTAATGTAATGTAATGTAATAGATACAAAGTGGATTTTTAAGAACAATGCAGATGAACAAGGTAATATGGTAAAAAGCAAAGTAAGATTAGTTGCTCAAGGCTATACACAGGTAGAAGGTATTGATTTTGATGAAACTTTTACTCCAATTGCTCAACTTGAATCTATTAGATACTACATATTTTGGTTTGTCATTTAAAACTCAAAGTATTTTATATGGATGTCAAGAGTACCTTTTTGAATGGATACTTAAAAGTGGAAGTCTATGTCAAACAACTTAAGGGCTTCATTGATCTCATCATCATGATTATATGTACAAATTGAAGAAAGTTTTGTGTGGATTAAAATAAGTTGCAAGAGAATGGTATGATAGACTGACAAAGCAAGGTTATACAAAAGGAGGTGTTGACAAGATATTATTTGTGAAAAAGTATGGAAAATATGTTATAATAATATAGATCTATGTAGATGATATTATATTTGGCTCTACAAATGATAAGTTTGTTAAAGCTTTTGTAAAAGGGATGAGTAAGGAATTTAAAATGAGTATGGAAGTATTGCTAACTTATTTTTTTAGTTTGCAGGTACAACAAACTGATTATGGAATTTTTATCTCACGATCAAGTTTGCTAAAGATCATGTGAATAAATTTAGACTTCAAGATACAAAACATGCTAAGACACCTATGTCCACCTCTATTAAATTAAGTAAAGATGTTTTAGGTAAATCTGTTGAATAAACCTTATATAAAAGTGTGATTGGTAGTCTATTATACTTAACTGTTCCCAAATATTTGTTTAAATGTATGAGTAAGTGATAAAGTATTAAGTTGGTCCTAAAGAATCTCACGTGCTTGTTGTTAAGAGAATAGTAAAATATGTGACTAGATCTACATAATATGGATTCTAGTTTCTATTTGACACTACTTTTGAACTAGTAGGATACTCAAATGCTGATTGGGCGGGGAAAGTAGATGATAAGAAACATACTTTAGGAGGATATTTTTATATAGGAAATTCCTTAGTTTCTTGGTATAGTAAAAAGCAAAATAGTGTTTATCTATCAACCGTTGAAGTTGAATATATCGCTATTGGTAATGGTTGTACACAATTAATATGAATGAAAATGATGTTATTTGGTTATGGAATACGTCACGGTAAGATGACATTATATTGTGATAATCTACGTTAAATAAAATTTTCTCAAAATCGTGTTCAACACTCTCATATAAAACATATTGATATTAGACATTATTTTATTCGAAATTTGGTTGAGGTAACTTAGAATATATTTCAAAAGAGTTTCAATTGGCTAATATTTTTACTAAACCTTTGGATTTCAATAAGTTCATTAACTTTTTAAAAGCCATTAGACTTGCTTATCCATAGTAATTTCATAAGAGACCTTAGTCCTTGTTTTTATTAAAAATTGGACATGAAATACAACAAAAATATGTTTTCAATTTTTAGTTTTTTGGTAGTTTTGTTTTGACTTAGCTTGTTTTAAGTCTAGTTTGTTTTGTTTTTAGAAAAGGTTTAGAAAAACAAAAGAAAATTTTGAGTTTTTTTGTTTTTTAAATATATAGTAGACATATCATATGGAACACACTTGAGTTATGAAAGTATTGTAAAATAGTACGCCACACATGTAATGTAAATGAATATAATTGTAAGTTAAGAGGACTAGTTGAATGAGTAAAGTTTTAAGATTTATAATGACTTGATGCATTATTGATTTACTGAAATGTTTAGTACTCACTATAGGAATTCAAAATCATCTATCAGGTTAAATATATAATATAGTTGATTTACTTCTTGACTCTGAGGTAATATAAGGTAGTTGAACAGTTTAGATTCCTTTGCACACTAAATGAGATTTGATATATTTATATTTCTTTTTAAATAGTTTATGTAAACATTATCGTGAATAGTTCTCATGAAGATAATGAAAGAGATGTTTATACATCTTATATTAGTGTAAAAGTTTTCATCACCTTGACACTGAAAAAGGTATATATTAAAAAAAATATAATACAAGGTCAAGAGAATTAAGAAAAAGCTATTTTTAGCCCATTCGTGAAAAAGAATAAAAAAGCCAAAATTTTAAATAAGCGATGCGTATAGAGAATGATAAAAATAGAAATAGAATTTTGTATCATTGCTTGTTTCTTTTATTTATTCAATGTAAATAAATGATAAAACAAAATGTGAGGTCAAGTTTCTCAACGTATTCATTTTGCCAAAATAGTGGAGGAGAATGATTTTTTTACTATATTATCTATTAATATCTTGATGATTATTTTGACTAATTCTAGTATAGTTGTAGACTTGAAGTAAAACAATGTTGAATCTTCTCTTATTATGAGGCTTGTGACTTAAAATTCTCTTTCTTTGGTTGAGTTGCTAATGAGATTATGTTATTAATGTGGGATACATGATTGTGGTATACTAAACCTTCGAAATCATCAAATAATAATGCTATATAGTTACCAAAATACTTTGTTTTAATTGAAGGAGAATACTGGAGGACAACCAACTCATTTGCTAAAATAGTAGAAGGGAATCGTTATTTTTTAATATATTATCGATTGATATCATGATAATTGTTTTTAATGATTCTTATATAGTCGTGGATTCGAAATAAAACATTATTGAATCTTCTCTTATTATGAGACTTGTGACTTGAAATTCTGATTCATTGGTCCATTAGCTAATGAAATTATGTTATATTAATGTTGGATACATGATTGTGGTATACTAAAACTTGTAGAGTGTGATTGTCAAATAATAATGTTATATAATTACCAAAACAAGATGTTTTAACTAAAAGGGTTGTATCATTGATTCTCCTTCAAGTGGATTCTAAATGTGGCTTCAAATTATTTTAAAAAAGAAACCTCAATTTTTTTCTTTGTTACCTCAATTTCTATTTGTCTATTTGTCACAAAAGGGGAAGAAATTTGGGTTATAGAAAACATGAAATCTTGCGGGTAACAAACTAACAAAGAGCTTGGCAAAAGAAGAACTAGGCTAAATTGTTGAAAAGAGAAAAGAGGAAATTTTTTATTTGATTATAATTTGGTTAATCTTTTACTCACTTAAACATTTAAATTTTGTATTCACTTATTTTCTTCAAATAGTGTTATGTAGATATGTTTTAGTTTGTAATGTGCAAGTTGATTAGAGGTTGACAACTACACCAAAATAGGATAGAGTGTTTTAGATTATAAGAGGGAAAGTTTTTGTCGGATAATCTATCTAAATCTGATTACGCACTATAGAGTTGTATTTTTTATTTTTCAAATAATGGGTTGTAGCATTTTGTTACGAAATAACTAAACGGGGAGATTATAAGAGCATAAGTATTCTTATGTCATGTATTGGCTTATTGTCATGGTCAAAATAATGTCATGAAATGTGTATTTTTTATTCGTATAAATCTAAAATGGAGTTTGAAGGTGGAACAAAAAGAATATTGAAATTCATATTTTTCTCAGGTAAAAGCACGCACAAATATCACATTCACACACTATAGGGTAAAAGAGACCTCATGTTAAAGAATGGTGAAGTTCGGATTTTTAAAAAGTGAAAAACGAAGAATTGACATAACAATTAATCAGTTAAGTAGAGCGATCGTTTAGCCCTTGAAGTCGCTATGTAAAATGAAGTCGACAGTTAGCAATTGATTGGCTTGGTGAAGTGATCGATCATTTGAAGAGTTGTTAGGAAAAATACAGGGAGCAATCGATCATTTGAAGAGTTGTTAGGAAAAATACAGGGAGCAATCGATCATTTGAAGAGTTGTGAGGAAAATTATAGGAAGCAATCGATCGCCCTGTGGAAACAATCGATTGTTGGAGCAGCAGGATGCCATTCGGTTTGGTTACGATGACAAATTGGAGACCTTTTCCTTTTAAGGTTTGTAAGTCTATAAAAAGGGATTGGAAGTGATGGAGGAAAAGAGAAAACCTAGAAAACTTTGAGAGCTTGTGTGGAGTCTCTTCAATGGAGTTTTGAGAGAGTTGTCTTCTAAATTGTGAGAATCTCTACCATAAATCAAAAAAGTGATCAGAGGTAAGATTAGAGCACACAACACATGGTATTTTCTTAAGCTTGTTGCTGAGAAGATATATTAAATAGAAGATTCATTCTAAGGGGGAAATAAAAGATCTATGTTCATTAAGATAGCACAAAGAATAAGAATATCAAGCCATGGTAGGTAAACAACCAAGGAGTGGTTGATTCAGAATTCAAGAGTGGTGTGAAGATCCAACTAGTTTGAAGAAAAGGAATGAGTCTTTTGTCTATGTAATGACTTATTCTATAATCTTAAGCTTACATAGTACATAGTAGATTTAGACAGAGTGTCTCGTGGTTTCTTTCTAGTTAGGTTTTCACATAAAATTTTTTGTGTATTTTGATAATTGATTTGATTGCATATTTTTTGTTATAACACATTGGAACTAGGAATGTTGATTTGAACAAATATTAGATTTATTTTATTTAAAGGGGGAAAATAAATTTTGTAACTTAATTGTGAGTTCGAGGTACTTTATTTTCTTGGTTTATCTATGTCACACACATAGTCCAACAAACCATCAACTATTTAATAATGATTTATATTACGAATGATTGTCATTACATAGTACTTATTTAGTTATCCTACTGGGTATATCTGTAGACTTAGCATTTTTGTATTGCAAGTTCACTGGAGGAGTAGTTGGGTTGGGAACATTGTGCTAAAAAAAGATGACCATACCTCTTTTATTTAATGTTAAATTTTATATTTATTAGTAAACTGTTAGTGATGTGTGTATTTGAACCTAGGCATGTGAGTGTACTTATAATTGTGTATATTATGGATCTATAACATGTACTCAGTTAAGACCATGTGTGTTTGTAGTATAATTTGACATTGTCTAATATATCATGTTAGTTTGAATGAGTATATTCGAAAATGAGTGGATCACCCTGAAGATAATTTTGTCACAAAATTGACAAAAAGTTTTAAAAAATTTGTTTCTACAATTTGATTTATGAGAAAAATGAGTTTTAAAAATCTTGGACATGCACTATTAGGAGTACTCCTTGCTACAACATCCCATTGTGAGAACACATGTGTCATATATAAGGTTAATTAGCTAATTTCTTTATCAAAATTATGTCAGCAACCTTGTCTATGTAATTAGTCTTCTAAATATGAGATGTAGTTGTAATCGAATCAGGTTTCAAATTGATGGACTTGAAAAATAGAAAAAAGCATATTCTTATGGATCAAGACTAAAGATTAAAAAATGTTGATGGATTAAGAGGTTTATTCAGTTTACATTATCATACAAAAATCACTTAGAGAAGTTTCAGAAGTGATTTTTGTCACCTTTAATTTTCATATATAATTTTTTTATGAAGTACATAATTTTGCTTTCTTTTAAAAGAAGATATCATAAATCTCTATCCTTTTTTCTTGTTAATTATAGTGGTAAATATACAAAGTAAATCATTAAAATAGAGAATTAGGGGTATGAGCTTCACCATCCTTCACAATCATTTAATGTGGTAATAATAACTTTAATAAACATCTATATACCTATTACATTAAAATATTCACAAGATCTACAAGGTCATAGTTTTATGATAATAATATCTAAACTAATAAAAGAAAAATGACACACTTACGTGCCTAGTCAAACCTAGCTAAAGAATCTCCATAAATACAAAGTAGAACCTCACTACAACTATAACCTTCACATTACCTTCAAATCTCGACCCAAACACCTTCATCACAATAGATGATGAGTATACAAAAATACCCAATGGGATATCAATCTTAAAGAAACACAAAGACTGATCACAAGTGAAATAATACATACATTTCATATTAATCATTCTATCTACAAACAAAACCCTTTCTAACAGTTCTCTAGACAAAATGACATCATCTAGAAGCTCCACTCTATTAGATATTGGGTCATTACATTACAACCTCAATGTTATGAAGTCTGGCTCTCCCCATCCACTCTATGAAGTAAAAGCTTAGTAGGGCTCATGGACCCTAGTATTGAGATTTTGACTTCTTATCATTGTTGAAACTTCCTGTATTATGTTGTGTGGGACCAACCATTTTTTCATGCTTTAGTCCATTCGAACACGATTATTGGGCTAGGGAAGTAGTTCTACATAACACTCATTCTTAGAGAGCCAGAATACCTTGGTCATTTTCCATACAAAACCCTTCCATCTATGTGGCTAATGACTCACTTTTAGAATCAAAGCACTAAGGGTTCCTACAACCTTGGATGTCATATGCATAATCTTTTGGGTAACCCTTCATCACAATTAATAGCCCTATATGTGTGCCTTGGGGTTACTAGCCCCTAAGTAATACGTGCATAGGATCAACCACATCACATAATATGTAAAAAACTATGCAATGTCAATTATAATTACTATAGCATATGCTAGCTATAATCATAAGGAAATCCACAAATTATATATTCTATCAGCAACCTCGCTGACATGTCAATTACCCCACTGATGACCATCAATGAATTCATTGACACGTCGAATCCTACCAATAGTGACTATGACGTCCATTGGTAACCTCATGGACAGATCAGTTGTCCTTGAGAATGACATTGGTGAGTTCACAGACACGTCAAACCTTACTGACATAATCTATCAGTGACCTTACAGACGGGTCAGCATCCTCACTAATGACCATTAGTGAGTTCACCAATGTGTCGACACTTATTGATAGAGATATCAACCTCTATCAGTAACTTCACAGGTGGGTCGACACCCTCACTGATGACCATTGGTGACTTCACCAATGTGTTGAACCCTATCGATAGTGGACTAGAACTATTGTGTCATTCTCACCGATGCCTCATCGATGCGTTGTTCACACTGTCAATGAAAAAAAATAACATGCCTACTACGAAATCATGTATGAGTGCATTGTTCACCTTCTTCCTATTGTTAGTGCAACCATCGACATGTTGGTAACTCCACCGACGATCAGAATTATGTGCAAATGCTCTCATTCATTCTAAAAAAGCATATTTATGTATATTCTTCATGAAAATCTTTCCCAAAAGAAGAAATTATTGACACAAACCATAATTTTACTTCATAGCCTCTAAAAACCATAAATTTGGCTTTGAAGCCTTAAAACTCAAGGAATTTATTTCAATTAACAATATCTTACACAAATAATGACATGAAGAAAATAAAAAATTACACTAATTCAATGAAATCTCAAGATGATAAAGCAATTTACCTTGAAAAGCGAGTGTCACTCAATTTTTAGCATTTGTTTCACTCCTAGTCATCTGCTGCTTTCCTCTCCAGCTGCAAGTCTCCCCTTAGAGGCATTTTTCTCCTTCTCAAACCATTCCTAAGCTTTAAATAATATCATAACTACCTATAGAATTTGAAACTGATTAACCACTTTATATTCCAGAGTACATGTATGCATACAGTATCCATCGGCAGTTTCATTGACATGTTGACGGTTACCAATATCCTAAAATATAAAATAATGTATAACATATTCTTCAGAAAATATGGTGTGTTACAATTTTAGAGGTTTTATACAGATTTAGGGTAAAAAAAGCAAAACTATCTTTGAACAATATAATCAATTGATCACTGGTCAATACACAATATGAAATGATAGATCAATAGTTGAATCAGCCCTTTGTTAAACAAAGCCAAGAGTTTATTGATCGATTGCTTTGTTGACTGATCGATTGCTCAAGGAGTCTTGCCTTAAGAAAATTGTGAATGATTGATCGCTAGCAGCTTTAGTTGCTCTAAACAAGCCTTTCCAAAATAGTTTTCTTTCCTAGTTGAAGTTAAAGTGCCAATTCGACTTGGACAAGTATATAAAGGCTAAGAAGTGAAGAAATTGAAGAGAGAAAAACCTAGAAAATATTGGAGAAGAAAGGGGAGTCTTTTTCACATTATTTTCCTTGAGAATTCACAAGGGAGCTTGAAGAGATGGTCCATAGTTAATTCATGATGCTGATGTACAACTAAGAAGAGAAAATTTTTACACATGAATTTTAGATAGGAGTCAACAAAGTTCTTAAAATAAGTTAAAGAATCTCAAAAGGTAAATCAACAAATAAGGAAGAAGTCCTTAGTTGAGTTGCTAAAAGAAGATATAAATCTAAACACAAAGAGGGAAAGATTCAATGATTAAAAGGTAGAAGACTTAAAGACCAACATCATCAACAAGAGAAGATTGAACAAAAGGAATTTATGTTGTCCTAAAGTTGGTAGGTTACTTTGAGTCTTGTAAGATCTATATCATTTTAGTGCATTGATTTAGCCTTGGATTGAGGTTGTTGTGGTTTTTTATCCTAGTAGGGGTTTTCTATATTAAAATCCTTATGTGATTATGTAGTTTACATAAGTTGCTTGATAATTGATTGATTATAAATGACGATTAGATAATAGTGTTTGTTAATTGTTAATTCCACTTAAAAACAAA
Organism: Saururus chinensis; assembly: GCA_035235625.1. Lineage (NCBI taxonomy): Eukaryota > Viridiplantae > Streptophyta > Magnoliopsida > Piperales > Saururaceae > Saururus > Saururus chinensis. The sequence continues at coordinate 30,678,838 of CP141143.1, read as the reverse complement.
TTTTTCACATAGAGGCTAAAACTCTTAATTGCTTATTTATAAAGTACAAAGGTTAGGAGCAATCCAGTGTCTATTATCGCCATCTAGTGAATATTAAACTCTCACCTATTACTTTGTGTAATGTGGTCAATATTGATTTGTACATGACTTTAGATGGAACATAAAATAGGGAAGGTTGTGCTTTGCTACTATCACACTTCCTTCCATTGACATCCCACTGTCAATCCCACACAAAACACAAGTTGTGGTTCACTATCCATCTCAATATGCAGTTGTTTTCCAGTTGGCAGTTGGCTTAGTATCCGATTGGACTCTTTCAATTGCCAAATGCTAGTTAGTCTTATGCAGTTCAAATTTTTATCAATGAATGTTAATCATCCTTCTAAGCTATACATTCTCTTCAGCCTCATTGATGTTCATCCACAACAAAATAAATAAATAAATAAATAAGGCCTCACATTCTCACCTACCTTACTCGGTGACTCAAGCTTTGACATCATATGTTAGGGAATACTGACATCTTCATCCATTCCTCACCACCATGCTACTCACGATGGTTGTCTCCATGGTTTTTATGTCCACAAAAGTGCCTGAATGTATGAGCTGAGTCAACTCTTCGAGCAAAGGTGCCTCGACTCAAATATGGCTCGACTCGAAGTGGCTCAGCTTGAACTCGACTCAAACTCAAATATTTTTTAGTTGAGTTCAAGCACACTCTGTCTCGACTTGATTTGAATAAAATTTGAACTCGGCTCAAACACGACTCGTACTTGACTCGAACTCAAATGAAATTCGTAAATATATTTTACAATATACATAAATACATATTGTCACTTATGTATACATGTGCACAATTATCAATCCCAATTTACATTTATAACATATACATGTATATTACAAATTTATATGTTATTAATGAATATATAATGTCTATGTATTAAGTATTGGCTTATTCACACATGATATATATTTTTGAGAAGTAAACATTTAAAGACACATTATACACATATGTCCACATGTGATATGTATTGAAATTTAGACATATCATAGAAATAAGATTTAATAAAATATATACATAAATAGTACAATTGAGTAAAAAAATGGGATATATTGTACTACATATCAAATAATATGTCAATCATTAGACAATATGTTATGATAATGTTATTTACTATATTTACATGTCAAATAAATTATGATATATCTTTTCAAATTTTCTATGAAGACTACTATTGGAATCCTTAGAAATTCGAATTTTACAATAATTTTATAAATATTTTTAGCATCGAGTCATGGAGTCTCTTTTTATTCTTCATAAAATTAGGGTAATATATATTTATTTGGGATGGGTCTAAGACAACAAGACATCAAGTTTCATGTTCCCACATACTAAAACTCGACTCAACCTCACTCCTTAACACCCCTACACATTACACATGATATAAATTATTTGGAAGTAAATATTTTAAAGAGACATAATATACATATATTATATATGAGATATTTACTAAAATTTATATTTATGTATAATAGAAATAAATGATATACATTCATATATGATATCTCATATACACAAATGTAGTTAACCACAAAGGCACTAATTTTTCCTTTTTAGTGGTTATAAGATGACACTTGAAGTAAGAAGTTAGTACAAAGTTTTAGAAAATTTAGTTTATCAAATAATAAATATATTTCATACAACCAAAAGAATGTTGGAGTATGCAGAAGAGGTTGTGGTGCCACATATACATATAGTATATATGTGCTAATAATAATGACATGTTCATATAAAACTACTAAATATATATATATATATATATATATATATATATATATATATATATATATAAATATATATATATATATATATATATATATATATATATATATATATAATACAAATATATAAATATTTTAATGGTATGGAGGGAGTACATATGTGCTAATAATAGTGACATATTCATAGATGACTACTAAAAGATGCATATATGGTTAAACATACGAACACAAGATATAACATTAACAACAAATGAAAAAATTTAAAAAGAAGGTTAATAAATAAGTAAATAATATTATTTATACTTTAGTTGTCTATTTACATATTTATGAGCTTTTAGTAAATGATGGCAACTTTGTACAATATTGTATCTATAAATACTCCATTTGTCCTCCATTTATAGCTCCATTTATTTTTAAAAATAAATTTAAATTAATTTATTTCAAAAAACCAAATGGACATATTAATTTAAGATGGAGGGAGTATTTGATAATATTGTTTTTACCAAGTAATTAATATATATTGGTATAATGAGGCAATATTAATTAAGTTTTTGCACTCATTTTCATGTATTAAAATACATGATCAATATAAAGAAGTGCAAATATTATTTAAAATAACATGGGCCAAGCATACAACTTTAATAATAAAGTGATAAAATTATATTTGATAAAAAATTATATTTAAATGATGAGAACATCATATTTATTTGATGGAATGCTTAACACAAAAGGTGTTGTAGGTGAAGTAGTCAAGGAGATTGTTCTTTTTGGCAACGTCACAACCGAGCCAAATTTGAGCTAAGTTATGTGATCATTGTATACTAATTCAAGCTCGAGCATGAGTCGAGCTTCTGGTTTCCTTCTTGAGCCGAGCTCGAGCCAATACCCAAAACTTTGAGTTTGAGCCGAGCTATCCCAAAACTTGACTCAGCTTGGCTCGTTAGCACCCCTAGCTGAATGTTTGTCCTAGGATCTTGTATGCCCCATGAGGTAGTGAAGTCATTTGCAAATGGCAAAGGGTTGGAGAGAAGAGGGATGAGGAGAAGCTCACATGGCTCGAGCCAATACCCAAAACTTTGAGTTTGAGTCAAGCTATCCCAAAACTCGACTCAGCTTAGCTCGTTAGCACCCCTAGCTGAATGTTTGTCCTAGGATCTTGTATACCCCATGAGGTAGTGAAGCTATTTGCAAATGGCAAAGGGTTGGAGAGAAGAGGGATGAGGAGAAGCTAACGTGGAAGGGATTTGAGGTGGGGAGAGAGAGTCGAATGGGTTATCCTCACCAAGGGAAGAAAAAGACCGCCCTTTTCCTTATTTTCATGTACAAGGGCATAGTGATCTTTACATTGTGTGCACGCTCTCTCGCATGTGCATAGGTCTATTTGTACAAAATTGGAAGTCCTCGCATGAAGTCTATTTATGTAATTCCTTATGCATAATAAGATGCAAAAGGAAAATAAGCAGAGATGGATCTAAGGATTTCTGCAATTTCTCATGCACAAAAATAAGTCCATTTATGGTAGTGATGGGCCTGATATAGGGGTGGGCACGAGCCCGTTGCAGCCCTAGGCCAGGACTAGCCCGAAGGGGAGGGGAGAGCCCAGCCCAACCCGCGGCCCCTTCAGAGGGGTTGCAGACCAACCCACGAGGCCCGCTCCACCCCACTCTTTTTTAAAAGAAAAAAGGCCTGCAGCCAAGCACACTCTTGGCCGCAACCAAGTTCCTTGGCCATGGTGCAATCCCGGCAGAGGCGCACTAACTGGGCCCATGTGTCAGCCCGGCACTCCCTCCCCATGGGCTGCGGCTCAAAATCAGCGGCCTAGCCTGCCACCATTGGGGACTGGGCCTGACCAAGCCATTTGGTGTGGCCTTGCTGGCTGCCCACGGGCAGCCTTCGTGTTTGCCCACTCCTAGCCTAATACGAGCCCAATTATAGTCACTTTATTACTTGTACTACTATACCCACTCCTTTTTCTTTTGAACACGGCTATTTCCCCCCGATTTTTTACTCAAGCCCCCCATACTTTACATACCCCAAAAAATAAAAACTACTAAATACCCCCCATCCCCCACTATTTTATTTTTGCTCTTTCAATGCCCCATTCCCAATCTTTCCCCTCCTGTGTGAGCTCTTTTATCTCCCCCGTCTCTTGTGGCTCTTCTTCCTCGACCATTTTTCTTCTTCTCCCTTGCTTGTGGCTCATTTTTCATGATCTGTTTTCCTCTCCCCCCTTGCCTTGCCACTTATTTGGAAAGGGGGGGGGGGAGTAGTCACCACCAAAATATTCAGAATTTAATGGGGAACTATAGTCTTAATGCAAATAAGTTTTATTTGATGGATGATCCCCCGCCAAGAAACCTTCAAATTTTTTTAAACTTCTGGATGCTTTTTGGTGGGGAGAGGTCACCCCCACAATATGTAAACATTGATGGGGACATTTGTTCTCTGTATAATGCAATTTTATTTGTTGGGGGGTACCCCCTGTCACAAAACTTAAAAACTTTGGGAAAACTCCTTGCAGGAGGTGGTCACCATCACAGTATGCAAAATTTGACAAGGACTTAATGCATCTATCCAAATTAATTTTATTTGGCGGAAGGTATCACCCACCAAAAAACCTCCAAAAATTTTGGGGTGTTGAAATCGCATGAGTAAAATTATAGGGGGGGTGTGGGGGGTACTAAGTTGTAAAAAAAAATACGTTGTTGAGGTGGCATGAGAAAAATTTTAGTAGTGGGAGGCTCTAAGCATTATTTGGGGGGGAAATAGACGCGTTCTTTTCTTTTTGGCCAAGTGTTCATTCTAATTGACAGAAAACTAAAGAATCCCGTTTCCTTTTTTGAACTAGTCAAGGTCCCAAGGCTCAAAGGTCCTGGTAAAAATTCAAAATATGAGACTAAAAAATCAACATATAGGCTACATTCACTGAGATTTTCTCTTTTAGTTTTGTTTTATAGTTTAGAGATAGGTTTTCTCATCTATAATGTTGCAGGCAAACCCTTTTTTACAGAAAACAAGCCTAAATTTTTTGCACTCATTTCGTCTCAACTGAATGCACATCAGAAAGCCAGATTGGCACAAGCGAAGACATGTTTGAAGTTAAGAGGTCCACTGCAATTATACAAGTGTAAATTCAAAATTAATGACCTCCTCATGCTCATTCACTGATGAGATTGTTAACAGACTAATTTCATTTCCACAAAACATGGGCAACACATATCAGACCAATATCGGATATTAAACCTATAACCACAGCAAGGATGACCAGGTCCTGCCATGATTTTACAAAATAACATCTACATTGTTACATATTTCTAAGTCTACATACTTCTGGGTTTCATAATCCCCAGAGACATACAAGACCATCCACCAAGCATTACGTTCCTTTTTCTTAAGACAAAGGCTAATTTTTTGCCTTACCCGTTGCCCTCTCCTCAAAAAATTTCTTCCCTTCACCAAGCCATTAGACTTAAGATTGTTTCTCCATGAGATTCACAGATAAACTCTCAACTTCTTTCGGATGTTATATCTATCTGCTCTTAATAGAGACGTGCAAACAACTTGTTCATCATCTTCACATTCCAACAAAAAGATCCCAGATATTATCAGATGACCGATTTCTGCAACTGCAAGTTTTCTCCAACTAAGTTAGCCCACCAAGATGATTGTCTGCATCTGTACTCAGTTTTGTTCAACTTCTTTAAGCATCTCAACCACTTTCTTCATTTTGGGGCGTTTAGCTGGTGTGGAATCCGTGCACATCAATGCTATCTTCAAGACCCCAAGCATTTGTTTTCTCCAAGCAAAGGACACAGTACTTAGCCTTGCATCTAATATTTGTTCTGGAGTTTCTCCACGAACTGGTGCAGAGTGAACCCACTTCACTAAATCAATTCCTTCACCAAATGCCTCATCAACAGGTAATCGGGTCGTTAGGATCTCTAGCAACACTACCCCATAGCTGTACACATTTCCAGGTGCAGTAACTTGCATCGTATAGGCATATTCTGAAAATAGAGAAAACATTAAGCTATTGTAAAATAATACGTTATGTAATATCTAAATGATAATTGCAACGTGAAAGAAAATTTTAAATTCTGATAAAATCAGGTACCTGGTGGGATGTAACCAAATGACCCTGCAACTGCACTGATACTTGCAGTGCCTCTAGATGGATCTAATAGCTTTGATATTTCAATCTCTCCAAGCAATGGGCTGAAATTTCCATCTAAGAGAACATTGCTGGATGAAATGTCTAGATGGATAATGGCCACATTATGTAGGAAAGCTAATCCTTCTGCCACTCCGATAGCTATAGAAAGCCTTCTTGGCCAATCCGGTTCGAGGTCACCTTTTGTAGAATCTTGGAGCAGCTGAATAAGTGTCCCATTAGGGAAATAATGATGAAGTAATAGGGCAACATCTTCATAGATTACAAATCCAAGAGGCCTGAGCAAATTATTGTGGCAGAGCTTCCCAAGTCTCTCAAGCTCTCTTATCATCTTGTTCTGATGATGGCTTACTGTTCTATCCATGGATTTAAGCCTTTTTACGGAAAGAGTCAAACCAGAAGGCATAACTGCTTTATACACAACACTAAAGGTCCCACAAGTAAGCTTATTTGAATCTTTAAGAGTTGCTTTGACACAACTTTCGAAATCAACAGCTTGCGTCAAATTGTCAACAAAGAGATTGCTAGCCAGAATGGAAGGAGGTTCCTGGGTGCTCTCAATTACATCACAAGAAGCCTTGGCAGCCTTTTCATGCTTCTCTCTCATCATAAACAGAAGTACAACAACAGTCACAGATACAAAAACAGTCAAACCAGAACCAATCACAGCTAATATGATTCTGTAAGAAACCTTGTGCTCATTTACGTCTTTGTCCTGATCAGAAGAACTCCCACAACTGGAGCTTAACGGTTTCCCGCAGAGACCCTTATTGCCCAAGAAACTTGAACTTGGACTGTTCTGAAATGGCCCAAAAGTTGGTACGGGCCCTGTTAAAAGGTTATTTGAAAAATTAACCTCTATCAAGCTCATCATTCCTTTAAGTTCTGATGGAATGTTCCCTGAGAGCTGGTTGTTTGATATGTCTAGAGAAACCAACTTGTCAAGCTTCCCCAAATCATGAGGGAGAGGTCCATGAAGATGGTTAAAGCTCAGATTTAATGCTACCTGCAAGTTCCTGATTCGACCAATTTCCTGAGGGATATTGCCAGTCAGATAGTTACTGCCCATCTGGAGTTCGAGTAATCTTACACAATTCCCTATCTCACGTGGGATCTCCCCTCGGAACGAGTTTTCACTCAAAAGCAGAAATTGCAACCTAGACATATTACATAGGTCTTCAGGAATAGACCCATTGAATCTATTGTTGCTAAGGTCGAGCTTGCTGAGGTTTTTCAACCTAAGAAGTGGCTTAGGAATTTCTCCAATTAAACTATTGCTTGAAACAATTAATTCCTGGAGGTTTGCAAGTCCTCCAAGCTCATTAGGAATAGGCCCCGTAAACCCATTAGAAGCTAAATTTAGGAGAGTAAGATTAGAACATTGAGCGAGTTCAGGAACTAACTCTCCAGAGAGATTATTGTTGTCCACTTCAAAGTATGTAAGACTATTGACATTACCAATTTCTGCAGGAATGGTTCCTACCAGCTTGTTATACCCAATTCTTAGATTTGAAAGACTACTACACTTTCCAACTGATTGAGGAATACTTCCCTCTATCTTGTTCACTGTTAAGATCAAAATTTCTAATGTCCCCGACGCAAACATGCTAGGGGGAATGGACCCCTCCAGCTGGTTAGAATGCAGATTCAAGACTTTAAGGTCTGAAACCAAACCAAGGTTTTCAGGAATATGGCCGCCTAAGAAGTTCTCATACGCAGTGAACACTCCCAAATTGGTTAAATTTCCCACCCATTTTGGTATGGAGCCATTCAAATTATTTGTGGACAAGTGAAAATTCTGCAATTTCTCCAAGCTTTGCAGTTCATCCGGTATATACCCAACCAATAAATTATCAGAAAGGTTCAATGCTCTCAGGTTTTTGAGACTACCCAATTGATAAGGTATCAAGCCTTCAAACTTGTTACCAGACAAGTCAAGAAACTCAAGTTCAGACAACCTTCCAATAGTGTAAGGGATTGATCCATGAAAGTAATTAGAAGAAAGATCCAACCACTTCATATATTTCAGTTCGGAGATGATGGATATATTACCTCTAAGCTGCCTGTGAGGGAGCATGAGCCAACCTACCGATCGATCCGAGTTGCATCGCACTCCAGGCCACGAGCAGTAATTTGAACTGTTTGCGTCCCACCCGGGTACCATTAACTCCTCGTGAAGAGCTAGCATGGTAGCCTGGTCGTTGTACTGAGAGTAGGCGAGCTGCACGATTGATAGTAGAGCAAGCAACAAATTACAGAGTCGGCCAAGTGTAGCCATTGATCAAGACTCTCCTGAGAAAGCAGTATACAGTAAACTATTGGCTCAATGGTGCTCTTTCACCTCAAGATTGCTGCTTTTTGTCCAGACCCATTTGCCATTTCCCAACAAGAAACACAGGAGAAAGCAAAAGCCCTAACCTCTCCTCTGGTCGCTGAACCTCAGGTGAACAAGAAGGGGAAACAAAACACACACAAATGGAAAAGCTCCACCTTATGGAATCAGTTTATGAGGAGCTTTATAGGAGAGAACCCAGAGTCTTCTACCATCAGAGCTCTGGTGCTTTCAGACTTTATCACTTAACTCCTCTCCTTCAGCACAAAATGATTTCACCTTCCTGGTGAAACTCATATTGCTAACTCTTCCTACCCATCAAAACCTCAGACTTACCAGACAACAATCTATTTTTTCCTCCCCCTGCAGAGGCCTAGAACAAGCAAAAGAACAAAATATGCTCAGCATCTGTAACAGGGCCCCCCCTTAAAATAGATGCTTTTCTTTTTGCAATAAATGAAGCTTTTTTTTCCCTTTTTTTTCTTGAAAAGGGTGGACAAATTCCTTCACGAGAAACGTCAGGGTCCACAGTCCTATACTCTAGTCAAGGGACCAAAGTTGCCTGTCGTTTTTGACCGTTCAAAGAAGAGAGAACGAAAGGACACCAGCTTCTTTTAGGAAAAAGTTAAGATGCGCTACAGCGCACGCCATTCTGGGATGGCGCACGCCTATATAACGGCGAAGATCGGCAAATTAAAACCCACCTGTCTTGTGAATAATATGAGCTATGCGATCAAAATTGCGCGGTTCAAAAGTGCTTGGCACATAGACGCAGGCATTCGTGAGGCGCTTGTAAAAGAAAATCTATTTTTAGCCTGTAAGAAAAGTAAATTTTAGCTATTTTAAATTGTAAGAAAAAGAGGTGAAAACCAACAAATGGTACTCAAAGTTAAAATTATTTATCATGGCACTTCTTATAAATGTTGGGAATAAGATGCTTTGGGTAATTATTTTCCAACATTTGACGAAATAAATACACAGGATCATTGCATCTAATGGCATAGTTTAATGACATGCAAAACTATTTGAGGATGTAGAGCTACAGCTCTCCGGTCGTGAGAGTCATGATCTGCCCAGGAGCTGCAACTATAGTGAGCTGTAACTCTGGTTAATTTTATCCGTACTATGTTATTTATGATATTTCATCAGTTATATAACTGCACTGGACAACATAAAATCTTTTCATGGGATGCTAGATGTTTAAATAACATATTATTGCATCAAAGTAGACGACATTTGTATAGTCTTAACACATTTAGTATTTCATTCTATTAGGGGCAGAGCCTTAACTTTGGGGCTGAGGAGGATAAAACATATGATGGAAGCAAAACCAATTTAAGCAGGTAATGTAAGAAGAAAATTTAAAATATTTATGAAAATTATATCAAACTCATACATATTAAGATAAATTTACAAGTTAGGGGGGCAGAGGAGGGACGGCAAGTGCCCCCATGCTGCGACCGCCTGGCTCTGGTAAAAGATTTTTATAAGCACAGTAAATTTTAAAAAACACATAAATGTTCATACAAAAAAAAACCCACTGTTTTGATACATCATCACAAAAAAATTAATTGGTTGATCACACATTCATATTTTCATTTTTTTTTAAATTCTTTTGTCTTTTCATTCATACTTTAATTCTTGTCCTCCATAACCCGCCATGCTAATAAAGTCAACATTAAAATTTCGATGGTGCAAACGAGATAAAAAGGAGAAATAGCTTTCCTACATCTGTGCAATAAGACCTTCCAACAGAATTTTAATTAGACAGAAAAAAGTAAACCCCCTATAGATCCACATTTCTGTGTCCATAAAAAAGGGTCCAAGCAATCATCTCCATGTGATGTTTGGAATTGAATGTGATATGTCTTTGAAGGGCAAGACACACTTTGGACGTTGTAGTTGTCTGGCATATGAGATTCTTGGAGGTTATATAAGGCTTAAGCATCTTTCGATAAGTGTAGTGCCACTCAAATATGTCCCCTTAATTATGCCCGTGAGGATCTTTGCCTAGGTTCAAAATAATACTCTACTACTAATAATAATAATATCCTTGTAAGTGGCAACTAGATTCATGATATTGTTTACTTTATTTACTTCCAGCATTCCTAGGAGCAAACATTTATCCATCTAGTACTTAATTTCCCTGTCCACATTCTGTTAAACAATCGAGGTTTTGTTTTGGTTGTTTCCATAAAAATAATATCATATGAAGCACTTGTTTGACATAATTGAGAGTTAGCTGAATAAATATATAGATTCAAGTCTCAGTTGCTCCAATGCATTTAGTTCACCTTTGCTGTCTCAGAGGGAACACACGCCACCTATGAAGGGGAAGTCTTGCATGACAGTATTGAGGTACTCCACATAAACGGACATGTAGTTCCATCTACCTAATGTGTGTGAGGGTAGATTTCCTATTAAAGGTAAAATGTAAACTCGACCCGACTCGAGGGATAACATTGAGTCTAGGTTGGATCGGGTCCTATCTCAGGTAGGGTCAAGTAGAAGAAAAATAAAAAATAATTCTTATTTCGGGTCAAGTTTAACCTAGAAAAAACTCAAGAACTGACTCAACCTGACCTGACATTTTATGTATTAGAAAATGCGGCCCTTTTTGGTATTTATTAATCAAAAAACTTGACCCATCCTAAAAAGAAAAACTCACCCTTTTGAACTAACTTGAAATTAGGTTAAATTTTACTCTTCCCTTTGTCTCATATTAATAGCTATATATAACAAAATAATAATTTTTATTAGATGGTAAAATTCACATAAGGGAAAATAAGTTTATGATATTCTTTTTAAGTACCCAACTACAGATATTGATCCAAATGGAGCTACTAATATGGAATAAATTTTTTTACTAAATGGAGTTGTTAATTTAGGACAAAAGGAGTATGAATTAAGGTCCTCCGGCGGGCTCATTGGGTTCATGTTGTTAATTAGAGCCCAGTGATCGGTAGTGGTGAATATCAGCATATGACACGAACAAATTTGGTGACCACCATCCTTGCCTATCCTTTTTCAAATCAGGATGCAATGTACCAAATGTAGATTTCTTTGTTACTAAGTTGTAACCTCTCTTTTCTTCTTTCTTCTTTTCCTTTTAATAAGAAAATTAATTAAGCCAATAACGTAATACACATAGGAATTCCTCCGGACAAAAAACGGAGGATGAGTAAATTCGCCACTTGATTGTCTTCCCTATATACATGCCGGTAGACAACCGATCCAAACTTAGGTAAGCTTTCAAATAGCATCAATTATTACGATTATAGAAGAAAGAATAGAGCATTAGAGACATTTGACAATGTTTATGACTAGCAAAGAATTGCTTTCCACAATGAAATTTTGGACATCAAGCCAGCCAAAAACCTTAGACCTTCCAGTTTCCAAACATGCATGATCGATCTTCGGCCATGACCGAAGAACAGACACCAAGGTCCACCGATCCTGCAATGGAGACCATTTCTTCGTGATCATGAACAATGGCAGCCACAACCCACAGCTGCCCACCCAGGATTACCCAAGCCAGAGCCAACAAAGGTAATTTTCGCAAACCCTTGGAGGAAAACATCCACTTATCATGCACAAATGTAGGCATTTTACCTTTATGCAACATTAGATTAGATTGTACTTTAAAAAAATAGACTCATTCTCCAAGTACAAAAGCCAATTTGTGTCAAAATAAGGATTAAATTGGTTCTAATGAATAGAACCTGATTTGTTTTATTCCAAATCACCCAGCAAAAGTTCGCCACAATTGATTGCAAGCATCCGATGGTTGGATATCTCTCAGCCCATTAAATACCCAAGAATGTACCCGGCCCAATATTTTATGAATAAGAAAACTCAACCCTGCTTAATATATATTTTATAAAATAAGCTTTACCTGACCCAAAAAAATCACTATTTTAATCGAACCCAAGATTTAGTTAAATTTCATCTCAAAATATATGTGTTCTTGAGACGAGCTAACCCAATATAAATCGCGTAGGGCCGGGCCCTGTCTCTGGTTAGGTCAGGTCCCAAAGGTCAAGTCTAGTTCATAAATCATGAATACTACCCAACCCGATTCGACCGGGGAGACAACCCTATTTCAAACCTGCCTTGAATTGTTAAAACAGCCATTTTAGATGTCCAAATCAAACAGCTCTTCTTCCTTCTCAAGATGAAGATGTGGGCAGATAGTGGCAAAAATGGTAGATGACTGTGCCCATGACTTGCTATGATGATAAGTGAAAGGGATTTTTTTTTTTTTTATCAAAGTAGTGAAAATCCCACATATGACTTTGAGGCCTCACATGCCTTTTTCCCATCCTTCTATTCCGGCTTTGGCAAAGGGAAAATGGACGACATCATGGATGCCCAAAGGCACTTTACCTCTCAGTGAATTCATGTTGCCTATGGAGGTGTGCATTTAACCATTTACAGAGTCCAAAAGCACTAAAAGCAACCCGCCTCGGTTCTCGATATGTTTGAAAAAACCTAAGTCCTAATCAAGGATGTAAAACTATACTCAATTGTAATTAAAATATGATACACATTTTGGCTAGACCTCACTTAAAAAATGTGTCACACTGGTCTAAAGAGCCAATTTTCACCATGATTGCCTTGAATTCTAAATCATGTGATGTAGAAAAGGTGGAAGGTGGCCTAATACATATATTCATTTAGATATCTTAGTCTTAATCCCTCAAAGGCCTATAAGTGCACTTTGCAGTATCAACATTGCAGCCTTTTTGCCTATTGCTAATCCTAAAACCCTTTAATAATGTATGTAGTGTGCTCAAATGCAGGCCATGTTCCTACAATTACATTTGAAAAAGGTGACAAGAGACCTTTTTTCGTCACATGGATATCAATAGGTTGAAAGATCACAATGTGGACAGGGAGCTCACTACTTTTCTATATTTCATATGTCCTAAGCATTATCATCTACTCACTTCGTCCCACATTAAGTGTTTTATTTAATTTTTTAAAATAAATTAATTTTAGATAACTAAATCTTAAACGTGAGATAGAGGGAATATTTACTTCAAATTTTGCAGTTGTTTGTTTTACAATACTTAATCAAAATCGTTAATATCAGGGGCACATATCAAGCGATTCGATCTCAAGGCAAATCTCTTTTCATTTTACAGAGCTATTTCATTACAAGCAAATACTAGGCTTACAGGATGTTGTCGAGGATAACTTCCATTTAAATGCTAAGCAAATGCTAATCAACATTAATGCATAAGCCCTTATGTTAATCCCTTGTAAAACTCAACTTTAATGTAGGATTACTCTACAGTTACGTAAAAGGAGAATAAAGGATTCTGAGTGACAAAATTTTTTTTCCATACTAAGTGGTGTCCAGTCCCAATGTCCAAGGGCACCAAGTACATCTTTTTTGAGGAACACATCTCCACTCCCTATTGCCGCCATGTGATGTAGGTGTGGGTGGGATCCCACCTTTGCCTGGCTCATGGGATCAAAGGCAGTGCATTTTTCTGTCCAATCAAAGTGACTGGAAATTTAGTTGGCAGCGTAGTGAGCAGGGCAGGTATTGTGGGGGCGAAACCTATCATGTGCTGTCTCGTATTGTTGGGACATGGCAGGTACCCCATCACCTTCTTTCCATGAGAGCTGTTTCCTGTCCTTGTGTGTTGAATAACTGAGAATCTAATGACTACAAAATGTCTTGCTCGTGCAATCTCTTTTTCTTTTAGGCACTGAAAAGGGGCAGAAACTCATGCAACCTCAGTGTAACCTGTTTCGCCTTATTCCTTAAAATGTGGGGGCAGATGCATTTAAATTGTTAAAGGATACTATAAATTGAGGTACCATAATGCTGCACACACCGACTAGTGTGGCCTTATGACAGTTTTAATGTGTAGTGCATACCCAACAGTTCAAAAGTAAACCTACAATTTCTAGGTTAATCTATTATGTTTTTATGTATTTTCTACTGAGAAAACCAATGTTTACAACTAAATATTCTGCCTCGCCTCCAAATTTGTTTTAGTCGGATATTCTTCAGATCGAATCAAATATTCATATAATATACTTTAGCTAACATATTATTATCAGATACAATAATAAAACCAAACTCACTTTATAATGTGTAAAAGTAAAAGCATTAGTCCAAGTACTATACTATTGTTAAATAAGAAAAAATATTAATACTATATGAAGCAAATTGAGAAATGATATATTTATATCAAACTTCTTATATTGCTCTCATATTTTTATATAATAATTTTTAATACTCCTTCTGTCTTATATTAATAGCTTCATTTAGCTTTCTAAAATGAACTAATTTCAGTTCATTTTGAAAAACTAAATGAAGCTATTATTATAAAACGGAGGGGTACAAGTTTAAATTGATATGTGAATTGAAGATATTTTAATAAAATTATTTACTTAGATATTTTTAGATCATTCCTGTATATTAATCTAATAACGGGTCCTACTTTATATATTATGTTAATTTTAAATTTGTAAAATTATATCTTGCACAACATAAGCAATTTTAGTATCATTGAAAAGTTTTTGAAGAACTCTATCTGCATGAGTATATTTTCTTTGGACTTTTTTTATAAACCTCATGCATATAACATGCTCAACAATTATAATTTTGTTCATTTTTATTTATATTATATATATTCTGATTTATGATTTTTTGTCGCCATTGAAAAATTCTGACAAACTATATCAAATAGGACCCTCTATCAAATTGTTGTTAAATATGAATGACGTGCTCTATGGTATGAAGTTTTTCGGCATCATTGTCTTCATCAACATATTAATATTAAACCTAAAGATTTTGATAGTGATACTCACATAATGAATCTACCTAACAAAAATTCTTAATTGGGTTTAAGTTGGACAAAACATGTGTGCCTCACACAATGTTCATTTGGGCTTGCTTGTTCTGTCCAACTAACAATTGGGAGTTTTTATTGGATATATTTGTTATGTAAATATTATTTCCCATAAGATTTAAACTCATAATTGCCTACTTTGTATAGTGCTCATAATGATTTGTGCATATTATTTATGATTATCATAAACCCAAAAATATATATTATAAAGAGAGATATTTATTTAATAACACTTTATTTTTAATTTATTTTAATTTTTATTAAATTTATAATTATAGTCGTAATGCATGTGCATTCATGCTAGTATATATAATTTAAATTCACTTCAAAATAAGAGCTAAATTAGAGCTAAATCTTTTTATATAATTATGTTTCTCAAATTTGAAAATAAAAGCATTATGATGAGATATTATATTAGCTAATGCATTTGATGAGTTTTTAGAGTTTGACTCAGGAAGTCAATGGAGCATTGGGGAGAATAATTAGATATGAAATAACGTTATTTTTTAGTCACTATGAAGTTTGATGTTTGATTGAAAAAGAAAAGGAACTAATCAAATCCCCTAGAAGAGTTTTTAAGTAAAATAATGTTTTGAAACTATGAGTTTGATAATGGCAAGGAGGAAAAAGTACAACTCTACTCATAAGATTTACATGTATATAGTAAGTTTTCCAAAAGCCTGTCCATCTTTTGCCTTAAATCTTTTGAACATTTCATTACTAAAATTTGGACCTCTTTTTAGGGGTGATGTTAAGGTGAATTAGTTTATAATGCTGAAGAATTTGTGTTCACATCCTATAATGTAATTTAGCTTTGGACACACATCATGTTACTACCTAAAATTGGGCAATCCTTCTCTACAACTCAAAAATTAGGCTATATAAAGTAGGAATATTAATGGGTAGGGTATGGGTTGGATAAAGCTTTACCCATATCACCCATATCCATACTCAGCTTTAAAACAATTTATGTACACCCTACTCATTACTTATTGAGTAAATGGGTTGGTAATGGGTAAACGACCAACTAATAAATAAATAAAAATAATAATAAAATAAAATAAATTATCATAAATAATTTATTTTATTAAACCTAATCAATGTATCCAAGTTCAATCCAATTTGGACGTGGACAATACTGCATATACAGACCTCACAGTTCATACAAACAAAAAATAACATAATAAGAATCTAACACCTTTTATATATATATATATATATATGAAAAGATCAAGACTTGAAAGCTACTTCATCACTCCAACATCCTTTGCTTATCATACCTAAATGCTACAAGATACATGACTAGTCTTATCACATATACAAACCTGTCTCTTCTGATTAACTATGACGAAATAAAAATTCGGTTCTTATCAAATTTAAAAAACAAAAGAAAATTTCCATTGCTCACTCAACACAAAATTCCTTTGCTCATCGTTTACTCTTTTATTGTGATTCATTGAGGATAAAATTTATATTTGCTCTTCAAGATATACACTTTATGCAACAAGAATATTGTGAGAAGACATAGAAGATTGACATTGCTCTCTTCTATTTTTTTTATCATAACTTTATATTATAAGTTTATATATATTTCTTCAAAGCCTGTCTAATGTATTACAATGTAAGTACAAAAAGTACAAAAATGTTCTATATATAAGACATTAGCAACATATGCAACTGTGTCTTCATATATAATTTGAGTAACATGTAACAAATATGAATAGGGGGTTACTCATACCCTACATGTATAATAAATGAGCAGTATAGTTACCTATTTATCAATTGCTTGCCCACTAATTTTGGATTGGGTGAACAGAAAAGGAAAGTAAATAATTTTTTAATGACAGAAAGGTCCCAATAGGATAAAGAGTATATTAGAATTATAAGCTTATTCTAATTAGTTAAGTCACTATGGGTTTGGGAAAGATGTCTAGCATTTACATCAACCCTGTTATTTCCCCTGACCTCTTTAGCGTGGTGATCGCAGTACCTAGGGTTCAAGTAGCTAAAAAATAACCAAAATAGAAGATATTAGCATAGGGAAACCTTGATATGAGACCCACAAATTTTGGATTGGTGTGTCCTTAAATATGCCCACGAATTTTCAGTTGTGTTTATATTTTCCCATGTATTTTCAGCTGACAAAGTTGGTTTTTAAATTTATCAAGATGAAGGGGAGTTCAGCACAAACAAAAAAAAGAAAAACGAGGAAAGGGGCCCAAAAATCAAATTAGGCGACTATTTTGTTTACTCTAATTATAGCACACTGAGGGGCCACACCACTGGAGCATATGCAAAGGATAAAAATGGAATGAGGGCCCACTAATTGTCATAAAGCGGAGGTCCTGATTTATTACCCACTCAAGGTTATATTATAATTTATCTAACGCATATGATAGGTGAGCTTTATATATACCTGTGACATGAATTTTATACGTGATGAACTGACTTCATGATCCATGCACTATTAACTAGTGGGGCTCACTTTTAACCCCAGTAGTCAAAGTTTTTTAGAAAATTATGTTAGTTCATCATGTATCAAACTTGACAACACGAGTGTAGCATTTTCATCATGTATAAAACTTGACAACGGTGTAGCATTACTCTTGCATTATGTTGCTTCTCCTGCACAAATAAAGAAAATCATTTCTAGTGCCTTCTTCAGGCTCGTTTTCGAATTGTAGAGACTGCCTGACTCAAACCCAGCTGTGACTCGTCCTTCATCTAACCATCCTTTAAAGATGTTAAAAGTTGTAGCACTATAATGCCTTACTCAGAGGGAAAAAGAGAAAAACGATGAGACATCGGCATACTACAACTATAAAAATCCTTAAATGAGTAAAATAAGGAGCAGTTCAAGTTGGATTATTTGGGTTCACAGTTGGGTTATTTGAGTTGGGCCGGCCTATGTGCTTGATATTCTTACTTAATTTTTCTACACCAAAAACTTACTTTAACCTATAATTAGATAGAGAAAGTGAGTCACACATATGGTGTAAACCAAGGGGGTCTACACAAGGATGATAAGGAAAAAGGGGAGAAAAGTGAAGGATTATATCAGAAAATTAAATAAAAAGTTAATGATTTCTATTCTCTGTATTAGAATGGGCTGAATAATATAATTCATAGAAAATTAAAGTAGTAATCCTACTAAAAGAAGACAAGCAAGACTAATCTTAACGAAAGTGAGAAATAGACTAATATAAGAATGTAAAATCAATAAGGTAATTAAGATCCTAGTTTAGTTAGGAAAATAACATTCCACCGTACTATGTATCACCTTGTCCTCAAGGCAACCAATCAGGATATCATCGAAGGAACTCATCCTCCTGAATCTAAGTAGCATCCTCTGGAGAATGGTGTAGCCAAACGATAAGAGCTTCGGAAACAAAATGTCCATGACGGCGAACACTCGGCGTTCCAAAATAGCATGAGGTGTTGGAAGGTCCAGAATAGAAGAAATTGGTAACATAATCAACGGTGGAATAAATGAAGGATCACCAAAATATTTTCAAATATGAGAAACATGAAACAGTAGGTGAATTTGTGACTCCGGGGTGTAACAGGAGACGATAAGAAACCTTGCCAATTCACTCAAGAATTGGATAAGGACTATGAAAGCAATGAGCCAGTTTCTCGTTAGATGGTTTGTAAACTGAAGTTTGTCGATAAGGTTGGTAGCGAAGATAAACAAGATCACCGACGTCAAACTCATGATCCACATGACATATGTCATAAACTTGGCGCATATGATTTTGTGAATATGCTAAGTTAAGATGAAGCCGTGCAAAACCTCATCATAGTTTGAAGAGTAATATCTACAAATCAATAGAAGTACAAAGTGGCACATTATGGAGCAATGTAGGAGGTGGGCGACCATAAACAAGCTAAAAGGGGGTATAACCCGAGGCAGTATGATAGGCGGTGTTATAAGACCATTCCACCCAAGGAAGGAATGATAGTCATGTATGAGGCTGATCACTTAAAAAAATAGCATAAATATTGCTGAATGCAATGGTTGACCACTTCAAATTGCCTATCTGTCTAAGGATGATAGGTGGAACTCATGCGAAAAAGGTGCCTTAGAGGAAAAAAAACTCTGCCAGAATGCGGATAAGAAGACTTTATCGCGATCGCAAGCAATAGTCTTAGGCATCCTATGAAGACGAGCAATGTCGCACATCAAAACCTCAGCAACAGTTGTTGTAGTATATGGGTGAGAGAGTGCCGAAAAATGTGCATATTTGGATAGTCTATTCACCATGATGAAGATGACAGATTTTCCCTGAACCTTAGGTAATCCTTCAATGAAATTCATGTTATTATCTTCCCAGATTCATTCAGAAATCGGGAGTGGTTGAAGAAGACCAAAGGGAGTGGTAAAATTGCACTTAGCACGCTGGGAAATGTCACATTGGGCCACAATTGGTGGACAACTCATTTAAGACCACGCCAAGCAAGGCTTTGAGATACCTTTTATTATGTTCAAAATATCCCCTCATGTCTGGAAGCAAGTGTAGAATGACAAAGATACAGAATATCCCTAAGCAACTCCTCGAAGTTAGGGACCCAAAGATGACCACGTCATAGCAGGAACTATCACGTAAAGCAAAATCCGGTGAGTTAGAAGGATTTTCGCGAAAGCGCATAACAAGGGTACACGTAGCATCATCGGTCTCATAAGCTGCTTGTAAGTCTTTTAGAAAAGGAAAAACCAGAGCAGAAATCACCTGAAATGTGGCATCCTCTTATAGTTAGGATAAAACATCAGCGACATGATTCTCGAGGCCACACTTATAAACCAATTCATAATCATAGCCCAATAACTTAGAGACCCAATGTTGCTGAGCAGGGGTTGCCACATGCTGGCCCATAAAGTATTTGAGATGCTAATGATTTGTTCAAATTATAAAGTGATAACCTAAAAGGTAGGGCCGCCATTTTGTCACAACATTGACAATAGCAACCATCTCACGCTCATAAGTGGATAAGCGTAGAGAATGACTAGACAAAGCCTTACTATAAAAGACGACGGGGGCGATCATCTTGCATAAGGACGGCACCAAGACCAATATCAAAAGCATCACTCTCAACAATAAAAATCTTGAAAAAGTTGGGGAGAGCAAGAACATGGGTGGAAATGAGGGCCGCTTTGAGTACAGTAAAAGCACATTTGGCCAACTCAGACCATACAAAAATACCCTTTTTCAACAAAGCTGTCAATGGTGCAACAATAACACCATAGGAAGAGATGAAACACCTATAGTAACTTGCAAGGCAAAGAAACCCACGTAATGCACATGGAATAGAAGGGCGAGGCTAATCCCAAATAGCAGAAATCTTACTTGGGTCGGTGGCAACACCATGGGCTAAAATAATATGTCCCAAATACTTAACCTATTGGCAACCAAAAGAACACTTGGACCACTTCAAGAAGAGTGAATGCTCGTGGAGGAGTGTGGAAACAGAGTGCAGGTGTTGTAAGTGGTCCTCCCAAGTAGGGCTATAACTCAGGATATCATTAAAGAAAACTAAAACAAAATGACGTAGATAACTTCGGAATACATCATTCATCAAGCACTGGAAGGTGGCGGGGGCATTAGTAAGGCCAAATGACATGACTAAGAACTCATAATGCCCATCATGAGTATGAAAAGCTGTCTTGGAAATATCGTTGAGATGCATACGAATCTGATGATAACCGAAACTAAAGTCCAACTTCAAAAAGAATTGGGTTGTGCATAAATCATCAAGTAACTCCTCGATGACAGGAATAGGGTATTTATCCTTTAAAGTAATAAGGTTAAGACCCCTATAATATACACAAAAGTGTCATGACCATCCTACTTGCGGACAAGGAGGATAGGAGATGAGTAAGAAGACTGAATAGGCTGGATAATGCCAAAAGATATCATCTTGCGAACCAAACATTCAGTCTCTATCTTCTGGACATGCAGATAGCGGTATGGGTGGACATTAGCGGGAGGAATACCAGGCTGAATAGGAATATGATGTCCAAGGGTATATTTCTCATCACAATTATAACATAAACCCTTGGAACGATGACCGGCCATTTGATAAGGAGTAAGAAAAGTAAGAGGAGTAGATGTAGAAGTACCTACTGAATGTCCACCACATGGTGGGTCAGAAGATGTAGTAGGGCGGGATGAAAGGGAAGAAGCCGATGGGCTGGAGAAAGCAAAATAATCGAGCTAGTTTAACTTCTCCTCACATATATGAGCCATACACATCATTTCTGTCAAAGAGATACGCAGGAAAGTTTGCAATTTAGCCTTGATATGAGGCTTAAGACCTGCTTCAAAGACTTCGATAAGGGCATGCTAAGGCAAAATGTGCATGTGATTCACCAAACGCTCGAACTAATCCTGGTAATCCTAGACTAATCCCATTTGGTGAACTTGAGGCAACAAACTGTTAAAATTATGATAAGGAGTCTGGCTGAAACGGAGGAGAAGAGCATACTCAAACACAAGTCAAGTAGCGTCTGGTTGCTGAGCAAAGAACTGGCTGACTCAATGCATAGTGCAGTCCTCCATATGAAATGAAGCTAATTCTCACTATTTGTGAGCCGGAGTGTGATGGAAGTGGAAGAAACGCTTCACCTGAGAACCCATTTATCTGGGTCGTCACCTTTGACGACCGGAAAAGTAACACAAATCAGTTGAGCATGAATAGTAGGGTTTTGGTCAGAATGAGCAGCTCCATGAGGGTAGTGAGAACCCGGTGTTGGTGCATGACCGGTTTGAACCGGCTAGAGGAGTAATAACCTTCTAGATAAAGGTTGTCGGGAGGAGGAAGGCACATCAAGGTAGAGTGCAAACCCAGGACGAATAGAGGCAATCGTCCAGCGGGTAGGTGATTGGGGCACTGACCCTTGATGGATGGCCGGTTCTCGGAAGAAAAATGTTGCTTTAGCAATGGTGATAGTCCGGGAAGCGGGGAACAGAATGAGAAACCGTCAGCTCGGGTCACACCAACTGGAAGTCACCGATCGGAAGGGTAGACAATGACGGCAGTGAAGCAAAGATCAGCGGTGACTGGATCAGCGAGCTGTACCCCATAGTCGAATGACAGCAGGAAGCGCCAGGGGGCCCAGGAGCTACGGATCTAGTCGGGGAAGAGAAAAATAGCGGGGGGGATGACAACAGAAGAACTTAACGGTGTAGCTGAGGCAGTCAACAGACCTAGAATTGAAGCATATGGCTGATTGATGGATAGGAGGGCGGGCTTGGTGGCGAACATGTAAAGCCCCGACCTGAGCCGGGCCCCAGAAAATCTCTTAATAAAATTTGTTTTTCCTTAAGCTAGGAATATTCATCTGTGTGCGAGAGGTACAACGTTCGTCTACGTATTACAGAGCTTCAAGGCTTCCCTGTATGTAGACTTAGGTTGTAACGTTCATTTACACACAACGAAGCTTCATAATTTATCGTGTGTAAATCAGAATAAAACATAATTATAATTAATTTCAATCGGGCCAATGTTGCCTTGTCGTTAGTTGCCTACGTACGTATTGGATAACATTCATAATATTATTCTAATACAATCGGATCCGAACGTAGTTCTACCTAACGGCTATTACATACATCAAGCATCACAAAATCATATACATTAAAATATGTATATATTGATATTCAATCGAAATTATACTGAAATTTGTAATCTATTGAAGTCAAGCGGAAGTTAATAAATCAACAAAATCGTACATCTCGCTGTACCACAGAACGAGATCAATCACATTCACATGTCTCGCTCTATCACTGAGTCGAGACTGAGCACATATACCACATATCTCGCTCTACCCTAGAGCAAGACAGAACATAAAAAGATCACATCAAAACATAGTAGATCAAAACATAAAGTATCATGACATAGCACACATTTCAATTTAGCACATGTAGCTCTATAATTTAAATGAGAGGTTAGAAACATTTACTCCCCTGATGTTTTGCAAGGTAGCAGAATTCGGGGTTGCTCATTCCTTCTGGGCGTCCTCCTTTTCGGAACTAGCGGCAACGGACGAAGCCTCCTCTAGCTTGGGGATGTCTCTCTTACTGGGTGGTTCTTTGGTGGAGGACAGAGCCTCCCTTACTTTGGATCACTTCTCTCATTGTGGTATGGTAACGGCAGACAGAACCCCGTCTTGTTCTTGACCCCTTTTTCTTTCTCTGGTTCTCGAGGACAACGGGTATGGTCTTTTTGTCTCAGAGAGTTTCTTCCTCATACAATCTCCAACTCAAAGAAAAGACTACTCCATTACCTAGAGCACGCTCGATTTACTTAAGAACGCCTCTTGAACAGCCTTAACTGGACTCAGAATGCTCAGAAACGGAGAAGAAGAAGGTCTCTGGTGCTCGAGGACAACAAGCAGAGTCTTTTTTTGTCTCAGGGTGTTTCCTCCTTATACGGCCTTCAACTCAAAGAAAGGACCCCTCGATTTCGTAGAGCATGCTCGATTTAGTAGGAAACGAGTCTTTGATTGGGTAAATCGGACTTAAAATGGGTCAGAAGTAGTGAAAACAGTAAAGGGGAGGAGAAAATGAACTTGGGTGAAATTTGGAGGGGGGGGGGGGGGGGGGGGTAAGTATTTATAGAGGAGGAGGGCGGTGGCACGCAGCTGGAAATGGTGGCACCAGCTCCATTTCTATGGGCACTGCCGAAATCGGCAAGTGTGCATGATGAATGCACACTCATCATGCATGTTCATCGCGCGTGATGCGCGCATTCGGCATGCGCCATGTGGCTGCACTGAGCCGATTATTATATATTATTTTTTTCACCTTAACTTCAAATAAACGTAACTTCCTATCCCGAACTCGGTTTTGCGCATTCTTAGTACTGTTGACCTCGTATCAATTAGCCCTTCAATATTAACCCACTTAAAGC
This sequence comes from Saururus chinensis, assembly GCA_035235625.1. Lineage (NCBI taxonomy): Eukaryota > Viridiplantae > Streptophyta > Magnoliopsida > Piperales > Saururaceae > Saururus > Saururus chinensis. The sequence continues at coordinate 30,654,777 of CP141143.1, read as the reverse complement.
AGTATATCGCGCTCGTTCCAAGTGGGTCCGGCCTATATTACATGCTTCTTGTGGTCATAACTTTCAGTTTTGACCTCCATTTTATGCATTCTTTGATTCGTTAAGCTCGTTTCTTTGAGCTCTACTCATATACGAAAGTTTCAACCTTTGAAACTCTCAAAGACTTATTGAAAGGTTATCCAATAACCTCTAACCCTGTAGGCTAAACGTAATTAGAAAAGCGGGGTGTTACAGAACAGAACAAAACTGTCTAGAAGGATGGGGCTAGATAACTGTCCAATAGCAGAGGAGGATGTAGGCAGCAGAAATTACGGTGCACCAGATGAGCCATGGTGGGTGGAGCGAGAAACAACTTCGGCGGAAAATATGATAGGGGAAAGGCTTGACTTGGGCGGAGATGGCCAGTGATGTCTATGTGACGGTTGGATCCGACACAAAAAGGTTGGATCTGGCCGGGAACGGTGGCACAACCGCCAAATTGGAGCAGATGAGGCGGATCTGGCTAGGATCAAGGGAACAAGTGCCGGATTTGGACCGGCCAAAGAGGGACAGGTGGCAACCAGGGTCGGAAAAGATGCCGACAGGAGAGAAGCATTCAGAAAGGTTGTGACTTGGCCAGTCGATGAAATTCTAGCAAGGCCAACGGAAATGACATGCGACTGCATGGAGACGATTGGCGGCAGTGAATAGGTAGGCTGGGTGGCGAGTGCCGCTGAGGATGAATCATCAGACGACACTGGTGTTATGTTTGAAATAAGACTATGAAGAAGTCAAATTCAGATTTGTTTTACTTGCCAATTGTAGTAGACAAGGTCGATCCACAGGGAAAGCCTTGTGCAACAAAGAAAATAGTTACGAAGAAATAGAATAAAGAAAGAGTAGAAGAGTATTGAGGCAATAAAAAGTCAAGATAAGAAAATACTAAGGCATTAAGGATCATTGTAACATCTAATGATATTCTTCATGTATCATGTTATCTCAGTTAGAATCGAATGAAATTTCTATCTAACCGGAAGATATATATGAACATTAAGATTGAAAATAAAGATAGAAATGCTTTGGATAGATGAAGGATAAAAACAATTGTCTCTTAAAGATTTCTATGTATCCAAATCACAAAAGATCAAAAAGGAGAGCCTTCAAGCATCTTATGTATCTAAATCACAAAGAAACAAGAAGAAGAACAATATTAAATAAACATCACTTCAAATAAACAAGACTTACTTGAAACCATTGATGAAACATGAATTGAATTCCATTAGATTGTTACAAATCACCTCTAGCCTTAGCTTGAGAGCTTTAGAAAGCCATTACAATAAAACTAAAAATAAAATTACAAAATGAGAGAAAAAAATAGGAGAGGAGAGCTCTAAAGAGGAGGGGATGATGCTTCTATCACGTCCACCCCTCTATTTATAGGAGTAGAAAGGGTTGCTTCAAAGAGGAAAATGAAATCATATCTCTAGATTACATCCTGATTGATTGTCTGATTGGACCCATAAATCTTCAGAATTTGGAATTTCTTCCTGAAATAGCACTTGTAGCCACGGAAGTCTTCTTTCCATTGCCACCAGAATCATATCAATCCGATTTCTACATAAAAAGATATGATCGAAATACTAAGGCTGTGTCAATTTGCCTAAATCAGCTTCTTTCATCATTTAGTTCTATTCATACAAATCTCAAATCAAACGGGTTCAAAAGGTTATGTTTGATTATTCTATGCATGTTTAGACCATTAGGAGCCCATTCTTGACTTTTAAATAGCTTTGGGTAGTTGGGCTTTACTTTCTCTTCTACTTAGATCCTGTTAAAGCCTGTTTAGACATGTAAACTCAATTAAGGTCCAACTAACTTATTCAAAATATAAATAGCCCAAATCAGCAATGAATTAACATAAAATAGGATTGCAATTCAAAATATGAGAACATTTAATTAAACATTATTTCAGTGTATCAAATACCCCCAAACCTACTTTTTGCTAGTCCTCGAACAAAACAAAAATTAAAACAATAGAAAACAAACTAACTACTCCACTTCCGCAGGAAATCTCGATTGCATTTAGCATATGCAACAAGCCTTTAAACCCCTAGTTTACACTAGTGGACGAGTTGTGTCTCGTGAGGGTTTGCAGTGAATCTACCTACAAAATTCAAAGCTTAAAATGATAAAAGAAAATTAAAATTAAAACCACATCAAATTTACAAATCAACTCCTCCTAAACATGTGACTTCAATTAGAAAAATCAATCATGCATAATATAACTTATCTTCTGAAACAATAATTCATTCTAACAACTTCATATTGGTGGCAAGTACTCATACATATATAATAGTTTTAGAAAAACAGACATTGCCAAGTAATTATACAATCTCAATCTCATGAATCGAACAACTCAATGTGTCTCATGTCCACTCAGCAATTTCAATTTTAACACTCAAAAATAGACATTGGCATCCATTCATCTTCAAGAGATCATAATAGAGAATCATGAAAAACCTTCCTTGAAAAGTAAAACACCCTAGATCACCTGACAACTCATTCAAGATATAATTGCATAATGTCCTACTAGAATTTTATGTTTATCTCACATGACATGTGTAAGGCTTAGCCTTTTAAGCTTTCTATAAGATCCATGTAACAAGTGTTAAGCCAGTGACTCCCAATCTAGTTGGCTCAGGGCACTAGGTGTTAAAGCACCCATTAGGCTTAATAACTTGAACCAAATAGGCTTCAAGGCTATACATGTCATAAATTAGTCAACTCTACTTTTGACTCGAACACCCTATGCTTAGTGAGGCACGCCGAGTCCCGGTCTACTCAATAGAGTGACTTTAATTCTTTACAATTTTCATTCTTTTTTTTTCACATTTTTTTTCTCTTTTTTTCTTGAGCACATTATATAATCAACTTGAATTTTGTTGACAAAGAGTTCTCGACTGTTCTACAAACCAAGAATAGTGAAGATCAAAACTCTATAATGATAACATGAATACTACTAGATCATGTCAAAGTTTTATTCTCATAAGAAAACAATTACTTAGATTCAATGATATCCACCAAAATGTAAGACCATAATCAAAGGCTCGAATTTTCACTTAGGCAAATGTCTTTCTTAATTTTTCAAAATAGAAGCACAAGAAACCAATATGAAGTAATCAGAACTCAAAATTATTAAATATTTTAAGTCATATTCTAAGCAATATGATGTCATTAAATATAGTCACATGTCTAAAATAAGCATCAATATAATAAGCAAAAACATAAATCTAATTAATTTTTTTAATTTTTTTTATTTTTTAAGTAAGACTAAAAAAAAAACATGAAAGAAAAATCTCTTTCTATACCCCCAAACCTAAACTAAACATTGTCCTCAATGTATAAAAGAAAGCAAATGCAATGCTTAATATAAGAAAAGAGGAAAGAATAGATTTATATTGGTTGATGTGCTCATGTACATAGCTATCAAAAGAAAAATAGTCAATAAAGCATAAGCATAATCACATTAGGGTAAATCAATAATGAATCATATAAGCACACCCTAATAATGATTAAAGCAATCAATAAAAATGATAAAATAAAAACTAACTAAAGAAAAAAAAACTAACTATTAAACGAAAATAACTATCAAAACCAAAAGTGGGTTGCCACCCAGGAGCGCTAAGTTTACTGTCTTCAGCCAGACACACCTCCATCTAAACTCATCTAGGGTCCTTAAAAGAAATTATCTTCTCTTTATTAATTCTAATCAAATCAGAGTGAGTTAAACAAATATTTAGTGGATCATCAGAATAAATAAAAGGAAAAGCATCCTCCACTAAACTCTCAACCATGTCAACCTCAAAAGTTTCATCGAAGTCTGATGGTTGTCTACTAGCATCAAATACATTTAACTCACATGTCAAGTTCCCAAAAGAAAACCTCATCACTCCATTTCGACAATTTATTAGAGCATTAGATATAGCAAGGAATGGACGACCTAAAATCATAGGGATTTGAGAAGATGCATTTGAAACCGGTTGTGTGTCTAAAACAATGAAGTCCACTGGAAAATAGAATTTGTCCACTTGAACAAGGACATCTTTCACTATTCCTCTTGGCCTTTTTATTGAGCGGTCAGCAAGTTGAAGTGTCATGTTGGTGGGTTTCAAATCTGCTAGACGTAATTGCTCATAAACAGAAAAAGGTAAAAGATTTACACTTGCCCCAAGATCAAGCAAAGCTTTTTCAATTTTATAATTTTTAATTATACAAGATATGGTTAGACAACCAGGATCTTTATATTTGGATGGGGTATTTTGTTGCAAAATTGCACTTATTTGTTATGTCAAAAATGTCTTCTTTTGTACATGTAGCTTACGCTTAATTGTACAAAGGTCTTTCAAAAATTTTGCATAAGATGGAATTTGTTTAATGACATCTAAGAGAGAAATGTTAATCTTCACTTGTTTGAAAATTTCAAGAATGTCACCATTTTGCACCAATTTAGAAGAAGATTGTAATCTTTGAGGAAAAGGAGGAGGAACTGGAGAAAGACAATCAGAGTTGTCAAGTTCATCACCATGTTTAGAATTCAAAGACTCCTTAGATTCAACAACATTCATTGGAATGTCTTTGTTAATGACTTTTCCACTTCTTAAAGTGGTGATGGACTTAGCATGCTCTTCTTGTGAACTTGAAAATTTTAAATTTTGAATTACAAATTGACCTTTAGGATTTGGTTGAGGTTGAGAAGGAAACTTCTCTTTTTCTTGAGTGCTCAAAGCTGTGGTCAATTGAGTAATAGAAGTCTTCAAGTCATTGATGGATTGCATTGTTTAGTTGTTGATTGTTGCTTGACTTTGCATGAATTCTTGCAATGTGCCTTCAAGAGTCTTCTGATGTGGTGGAACATAATTTGAGGAAGAAGGGGGTACCTGCACATTAGACTCATTTCTCCAATTAAAGTTGGGATGATTTCTCCAATTAGGAGTGTAAGTTTCAGAATAAGGAGAAGAAAAAGGCCTTTTGTAGGTATTCATAGCATTTGCTTAAGTATGCAACACCTCTTTAAAAACAGGAATTGTTGGACAATCATGTGTTTGGTGTCCATCACTCTCACATATACTATAAATATCTTGTACTTTTTGAGAAGTTTTAGACATGTTTTCCCTATTAATTTTTATAGCCTCAACTTTTATAGTTAAACTTGTAATTTTTGCTTTTACATCATCCTCTTCTTTAAGAAGGTACATGCCCCCCTTAGTAGTCCCATTAGATTTGGTCTTATTACTACTTTCAAATTCATTAGAGTCTTCCCATGATTGAGCATTTTTAGCCAACACATTAAAATAATCCCATGTTTCCTCAGGTTCTTTATTCAAAAATTCTCTATTACACATCATTTCAACAAATTGCCTCATTTAAGAAGTCAAGTCATTATAAAAGAAACTAATAGTACGCCATGTTTCAAATCTATGATGTAGGCACAATAACAAAAGTTCTTTAAATCTTTCCCAACATTAAAAAAAAGTCTCATTTTCTTTTTGTGAAAAATTTATGATGTTCTTTCTAAGTGTCTTAGTTCTATGGGTGGGAAAATTTTTTTTCAAAAATTCTCTTTGCATTTCTTGCCATGTTCCAATGGATTTTGACTTCAAAGAATTCAACTAATTTTTTGCTTTTTCCTTTAAAGAAAATGGAAAGAGTTTTAATCGAATAACATCATTTGAAACATTTTGGTTTGGCAAAGTTGCACAAACCTCTTCAAATTCTTTTAAATGCAAATATGGGCTTTCCAAATCTAAGCCATGAAATTTAGGTAGTAATTGAATTATACTCAGCTTGAATTCAAAACCACCCATATTAGTTGGAAAAATCATGCAAGAAGGAGAACTTGATCTAGTTGGTTGTAAATAATCACGCAAGGTTTTAACTTGAACATTTTGTGCATTATTATCCTCATTATCACTTCTTAGTTCCTCATTAGTTCTTAGATCCTCCATTGTATCAAAATAAAGATAATTTTCAAAAGATTTATTCACTCTTTTCAATCGTCCAGAATTATCACGTACCCATGCAAACATGCAACAACATTTTTTTTATTTTTTAGTAACAAATGAAAGTAAAAGTGCAAAAATTAAATAACAAAATATAAAAAGTTAGAGTGTTAGAAGTTAATAGAGAAAAATTAAAATTGTAAAATAAGGCCAAAGGCATTATCGAGGTACACGTTTGATCCCGAAAAATTTTCGGTAGTAACGTGAGTAGTGCCTCCGGTCTCAAAAAAAAGAAAAATTACAAAATTTAAGTACTTAAAGTAAATGACATAAAGTAAATGACTAAATTTCAAGAGTTAGTGTGCAAAAATAAAAGTTAGGGAATTAGTAAAGTTAGAGTGAGTTTTTTTTCGTAACGGATTCTTGTCACATGTTGCAATCCCCAGCAACAGCGCCAATTTATTGTTACGTCTAAAATAAGACTATGAAGAAGTCAAATTCAGATTTATTTTACTTGCCAATTGTAGTAGACAAGGTCGATCCAAAGGGAAAGCCTTGTGCAACAAAGAAAATAGTTACGAAGAAATAGAATAAAGAAAGAGTAGAAGAGTATTGAGGCAATAAAAAGTTAAGAAATCAAGATGAGAAAATACTAAGGCATTAAGGATCATTGTAACATCTAATGATGTTCTTCATGTATCATGTTATCTCAGTTAGAATCGAATGAAATTTCTATCTAACCGGAAGATATATATGAACATTAAGATTGAAAATAAAGATAAAAATGCTTTGGATAGATGAAGGATAAAAACAATTGTCTCTTAAAGATTTCTATGTATCCAAATCACAAAAGATTAAAAAGGAGAGCCTTCAAACATCTTATGTATCCAAATCACAAAGAAACAAGAAGAAGAACAATATTAAATAAACATCACTTCAAATAAACAAGACTTACTTGAAACCATTGATGAAACATGAATTGAATTTCATTAGATTGTTACAAATCACCTCTAGCCTTAGCTTGAGAGTTTTAGAAAGCCATTACAATAAAACTAAAAATAAAATTACAAAATGAGAGAAGAAAATAGGAGAGGAGAGCTCTAAAGAGGAGGGGATGATGCTTCTATCACGTCCACCCCTCTATTTATAGGAGTAGAAAGGGTTGCTTCAAAGAGGAAAATGAAATCATATCTCTAGATTACATCCTGATTGATTGTTTGATTGGACCCATAAATCTTCAGAATTTGGAATTTCTTCCTGAAATAGCACTTGTAGCCACGGAAGTCTTCTTTCCATTGCCACTAGAATCATATCAATCTGATTTCTACATAAAAAGATATGATCGAAATACTAAGGCTGTGTCAATTTGCCTAAATCAGCTTCTTTCATCATTTAGTTCTATTCATACAAATCTCAAATTAAACGGGTTCACAAGGTTATGTTCGATTATTCTATGCATGTTTAGACCATTAGGAGCCCATTCTTGACTTTTAAATAGCTTTGGGTAGTTGGGCTTTACTTTCTCTTCTACTTGGATCCTGTTAAAGCCTGTTTAGACATGTAAACTCAATTAAGGTCCAACTAACTTATTCAAAATATAAATAGCCCAAATCAGCAATGAATTAACACAAAATAGGATTGCAATTCAAAATATGAGAACATTTAATTAAACATTATTTCAGTGCATCAACTGGTAAATGCATATGAGGCCCACGAATGACATCCATGAGCAAAGAAATTGAGCTCTAAACATCATCGAAGCTGGAGACGGTGTTTGCACTTTGTGCTTCAAAACGACAATTGTGCTCATCTCTGGAGACAGTAATGGCTGTCTTCACATTGGTAAGCTCCAAAAATATTGATTTTACTTGAGTTTCCAATTGTTGCATGCAAGCATGAAGGCGAGTAGGGGAAGAGTCCGTAACGGGTAAGTCACGGAGGGATGAAGACTATGCGGTCATGAGAGGCAATGCGATGTTGTGTGTCGAGCTTGGCTGACGTAGTGGGCTCTTCTAGGGTGACTAGCTCATGGCGGAAGGAGGGTGAAAGGGTGTGTAACAGGGAGCAGAATAACCCTCAGCTACCAATGGTGTAGACCAAGGGGGTCTACATAGGGATGATAAGGAAAAAAGGAGAAAAGAGGAGTATTAGATTTGAAAATTAAATAAAAACTTGATTCATATTCTCTGTATTAGATTGGGCTAAACAATACAATTTATATAAAAATAAGTAGTAATCCTACTAAAATAAGATAAACAAGATTAGTCTTAACCAAAGTGGGAAATAGACTAATATAAGAAAGTAAAATCAATAAGGTAATTAAGATCCTAGTCTAATTAGGAACATAACAACATGGCAATGTGGAGATTCACTTTTATCACTCTAATTAGAGGTAGCAAGACTAGTCTTAACCAAAGTGGGAAATATACTAATATAAGAAAGTAAAATTAATAAGGTAATTAAGATCCTAATCTAATTAAGAACATAACAACATGACAATGTGGAGATTCACTTTTATCACTCTAATTAGAGGTAGCCTAGGCTCTTGGTATAGACAAAGTAGAGAAAAAATATCATTTTTCCAAGTAAAACCTAGCCTCATTTATTGTCACCGGTGCCGAAGAAGGCTTATGGAATAATTTTTTTCATATGTTCACACTCTATCAAAACAATGGTTTAAAATTTTGATGGAGGGAGTGTTATATGTTGCAAACATATTATTAGACACAATAATAAATCCAAATTCATTTTATAAAGTGTAAAAATGAAAACATTGGTCCAAATATGACATTATTTTTAAACAAGTGAATATATATAAATTTTACTCACTTCAGATTAAGATTACAATCATAGTTGAATATTTTTAAATAATTATGTTATGCCAATTTGAAAACAAAGCATTATGACGAGTCATTTTAGCTAATGCACTTAGATGAGTTTTTAGAGTTGACTTGAGAAGCCAATGAATTGTTGGGGAGTTAAGGGACTTATTCACAGAATCACGTTAATTTTGAGTTGATATGAAGTTTGATTTAAAAATGAAGAACTTGAGTTGACTTGGCGAGTATTTAGACAAAATAAGGCTTAAAAACTATGCGTCTGATAATGATTAATTAAAAGAGCGAAAAAATACAACTCTACCCATAAGATTTAGATTCATACGGTAAGTTTTTCAAAAGTTTACTCTTCTTTTGCCTCAAATCTTGTGAGTTATTCCCACTGTCCTAAATTAATTGCTCTATTTGGAAAAAAACGTTTATTCCACATTAATAGCTTCATTTTGTTAAATTTAAGTAGTTGAGTGCTTAAAAAAGAGTATCATAATAGTTTTTCCAAATGTGGGTTTCACCATTTAATAAAAAATATTATTTTTTAAATATAACTATTAATATAGAACTGAGGGAATATTTTTAACCACATTTCATTTCTAAAATTTGGACCTCTCTTTGAAGGGTAATGTTATGGCTAGTTTGTTTCTAATGCTGAAATAGAGTTTGACAACTATAAGTCCCACAAAGTTTATTTAATATAGTGAAAAAATACAACCCCTACTCATAATATTTCTATTTTATACAATTTTCAAAATTAATTCATCCTTTGCCTAAATTTGAGCTCAATCCTTCTAAGAAACTCCAAAAATCAAGGGTCCCAAGAGAGTGGGACACAGGTGTATTAGAATTATAGGCTTATCCACTTAGGTCAGGGAAGATGTCAAGCCTTTTCATCCCCTAATTCCACCTCCCTAGCATGGTGATCCTTCTCCAGGAAGTGCTTGAGGTTATGTGCAGCAACAAAAAGAAAAGAGAAGATCTTAGATTAGGGGCACCTTGATAAGGGACACAGAAATCTGGATTGGTTTATCTTTAAATTTGCCCGAAAATTATCAGCTGACGCAAGTTAGTTATTAAATTTATCAAGTTGAAAGGGAGTTCAACAAAAAAAAAAAACCGAAAAAAGAGAGGCAAAATGACCCAAAAATCAAACTAGGCTCAAACGTTGTATGATGATATGCAAATGATTCTGATTTAATCCACCTTAGCCCTTCTCTTAAGCAGGACCCCTCTCATTTACAGATCAACTCAACCACCTCATGGACTTGGTAGAGGTCCAGAGTTTGAACCACTCTGTAGGCCACCTACATGAGATTATATCCCCATTTACCAAATGCATATGATAGGTAGTCTTGTATATACATGAAGGGATTGACCCTGAGATATGGTGCTCTAACAAGCCAAGTGCCATAAAAAAGGGTTTAACGGACTCAAATACTTCTTGTCATAAAAAGGGGTCATATCTTTCGGAGGAATAATTTCCATAACGAATCATTGAATTAGATTCAACTACTGGTTTGAAAGTGTCCCGATGTTGTGAGCCTTTATGTCCAAATGGGTTGTAATGTACTCTCTCAGTCCTAAGGGCTTCATTCAGTAAAAAAATTAATTCCATATTAATAAATTTATTTTGTTTAATTTCAATAGTTTTTATTTTAAAAAGAGTATTATAAGTTAAATTTTCCTTCTCTTAAATGTGAGTTTTATCATTCAATAAAAATTATTATTTTTTTCAAATATAACAATTAACATGGGACAAAAGGTGTATAATGTGGGACAGTGGGAGTATGTTTCATGTTCTTAGGTGTATTTTTTTGTAGTGAGCACTTCTCTTCAAAAAACAAGCTTCCTTTATGGGATGTAATTGGCATGAATATTGTTAATGCAAAATTTTAGTGATTCATTTAAAAACAGTAGACACTTTCTACGAAGGCAATAAGGTTTAACTATATTGATAATATATACTCTCTCCATCCTATATTAATAATTTTACATAATTTTTTTATTAGATAATAAAACCCACAACTAAGAGGAGAGAAAATAAGCTTTTAAAATATTTTTTAAGTGCCTAACTACTTAAATTGATCCAAATGGAGCTATTAAAATAGAAATTTTTTTATTTTTTATTTATTACAAATAAAGCTATTAATATAAGACAAAGAAAATACTCATATGTAGGGCCCCTCAATGCATGTAAATATGAATATTATCATCATCCTTCCAAGTTCCTTTTTAATTGTGAATACTCAATGTTTGCACCGCCGAAAGCATACTGCCAAAGGAACGGAGAATGCCATTGGGTAAAATGATGGAAGACATGATGATGGTCTGTTATTCATATTCAAAATAATTGGATCTGCTACATCCTTATTTTTAATACAATTGCAGTTGGTAACTACAGTAAAAATTTGAAAAATCATTGCATCAATTTAATTATACCAATGGCATCATTGTTCAACGTCAAAAGGTAGACTGATGATTATAGTGGGGCTAAGCTTACACAGACTAAGCTTACACAATTGGTCTGTTCCAATTTGTTCGGATTGGCCCCTTTGACCATTTCTGGCCGGGCCGGTTCAGACAACAATTCTGAATTTTTGCAACACTGGGCTTAGAACACCATGAACACGACAGGGGTGGCCCATATAGTGACTGCGCAGACCCGTATTCACTTGGACGCAAATATGACTTTACTAAGATGGGCCAGAGGCATGGGCTAGATTCAACAGCGCTCTTCGCCAAAAAGATCATAATAATCCGAGTACCAAACCATCTGCATGTGCTAGCGCGTAGGCCTAGGGCTGCAAGAAACATGGCAGGCCCGAAGCCCCCGGCCTGAAATTTTGTATTATTAGGCTTTAGAATTTGGTGAATAAATTAGGGCTGGGCTTCAGATTTTAAGATTTATGAAATTTTGGGCCGGGCAAAGGCCTGGGCCAAAAATTCTTAAAAGCCCGGCCCGGCCCGGTCTGTTCCAGCCTATTTAAGCCATTGTCATTTAATAGTACGGTCATGCGTGGTTTGGTATCATCAGATAAAATGTTCATTTAGATTTGTAGCTAGCAGCCCATCATCTTTTGCTTCTTCCGCTGCTCTGCAGCCCTAAAATTTCCCCGCCACTCTCTTGCTTCTTTCGCTGCTCTGTAGCCCTAAAATTTTCGTCTCTCTCCTGCTTCTTCCGTCGCTTTGCAATCTGCATTCTCCTACTTCTTCCACCACTTTCCACTTCGCCGATTACTCTCTATTTGTGGGACTGACAAAAGACCTCCGCTTCGACTGCTCTGGTTCTCTTCGTGGGACCGACAAAAGACCTCCGCTTTGACTGCTTTGGTTCTCTTCATGGGACCGACGGAAGACCTCGGCTTCGACTGCTCTGATTCTCTTCGTGAGTCTATGTGATATTTAGTTCTGGCTTTTTCATAAGGCAGTTGTAGGGGGTTAACTATAAATTTCCTCATTTGTTAGGATCCTTTTGGTCCTTCCATTTGCTTTTCATTTCAAAAGACCTTTTTATTTTGTAAATATCCAGTTGTAGTTGTGTTACACAAGTCATGTTTAAGCTTAAAGAGCTAAGTATGCTGAATTTAATTTCTGCCACTTTTCAGTAACTGTGTAATCTTTTTTATGTTTTGTGTTCAGGGTCAATGCAACAGAGAATGTTTTTTGGATTGCGTCCTAAACTAAATAAATTTTTTTTTGTAGATTTCAGATGAGTTGACCAGATCAAGAAAATGGTATGAGATGCATGCTACCGATAGTTGTGGCTTTCACTTTCGCAGAGTGAGTTTCAAGAATTTCTGTTAAAAGTAATTCGAGGAGATTGGTGATCATGCAGCATTTGGAGACGTTTTCTCACACTTCACTTTTCATAATTTCGTGCAGAGGTTGATACTTAAGATGTGTGAGAAGCATTTGAAGTTGGACACCAAGTTGTGTTGTCAATGTAATTTTGACCTTCTTCAGTTGTGGATGGTAAGCATGTCTAAAAAGAGTACATTAACCTTTTGTTTTTTTCATATTGGAATTATTTCTTTGTTATTTAAATAGGCCTTAGAGGATATTCATTTGATTTATTCCTTGGACTTTCTTGCTTCCTTGATATATGATAAATTGCTAATTGCTATTTACGTGAGTTTCCATTTTCATGGTGGTGAGTAGTTTGAAATTATGTGTGATACTGTTTTTGCAGGAGCTAAGCTGGACTGAAATGTTAATAAAACGCAACATCGGAAGGGAGGTTAGAAATTTTGGTCTTTCATTAACAAGTGAAAAGGATGATAAATTAGTGCTGAAAGTTTATTAATAATTACAAATAAAAAATGCCAAGTACAAGTACAAAAGGGAAGTTTGAGTTTTGTTGCATTGTTTAAGTTCGGGGGTAATAATTTCATGTAGTTACGGGCTGATGTAGAGTTGGTTGTTGATGAGGTGCGGAGAATTGCTATATTATTCTAAACAGAGCATGCAATATTAGGATTGAACTTTGCCTATTGGAAAATTGGACTCTGATGAGAGACCAATCTCTGGGGTTATTTCTGCATCCTTGACATTGCCTAAAAGGGAAGTAAGCAAGCATCTCTATTTCCTGCAAGGACAATTTCAAAGAGGCCTTGCATTCCTGACTTGTTCTTGGCATTTAGTAAAATTGAAATGATTTAGAAAGTGATTCCATGTGCTAAAAGCTGAGATGAACAATCTGTATGAAATGGTAATCAAAGGTTGGAATTACTTGACACCTTCTCCTTGATGCCTAAATCTTATGCAGGATTTGTCTTGTTAGTAAATTAGTAATGCCAAAGATGTTTGCTAAAATTTGGTTTGACTAGTTTCATAGATCCTTTGTGGTCAAAGGATGTTGCCTGAGAGTATTTGTGCTATCTCTTGCAGGCTGTATGGGTTCACCACCGCTTCCTTTTTTAGTTCATGATTAAAAATATTATGAGTGACCGTTGTGCTTGTTGCTGCCATGCGGAGAATAATTTGAGCAGCTTTTTGGATGTTGAGTTGCAGTTTTTTCATTCGTGTTTGAAATTGCTAAGTAGATTTCGAGGATGGCCAATCACAATCAACTAATGACCTCTCAACTCTTCCCCGTACTTGTTTTATAATTGGCTTTTATTTTATGTGTAGCTAGCTGGTCTATCATTTTGTTCATTGTTCTTTGAATGGTTCTTTCTCTTCGTATTCTTTCTCCTTTATTTGCAAGGCATACCACCACCTAAAATTGGGTTTAAATCCGTCCACCAACCCCATGGCTGTCTATCCTAGAAAGCCCCAACACCAGATGATCATCACACAGTTCCACACTTGCCTAGCAAAGTAAAGTTAGAACACCTGAAGAAGAAAGGACACGATCAACAGGGCAAAGTTATGTTGGGCAGTAAACATTCTACTTTCCCATAGACCAATATGTGTGTCTCAGCCTTCGTTTCCCAACCAGATCAGTCACAATGAGAACGGAAAAGCCCCCTAGACAGGAATTATAGCTCCTTGTAATCCTTAACAACTCTATGTAATCAAGAGTAAAAAAATTTCTATTTTGGAGGGTGTGGTACTGGTAGAAATTATTGCACTATCAATGATGATATAATATTTTGTAGGTATATATAATAATATATTGACAGGAATTATAGCTCAAGATATAGATTTATCATCTGTAAGAAAAAATTTATATCACTTCGATTTCGGCCCGAAAGCCCATGGCCCGGCCCGAGCCCATTGAAATTTTAGGCCGGGCCGAAATTTTGAACGTAGTTATGGGCTTGGGGCCCAATTTTGAAAGAAAAAAAAATTTATGGGCCAGGCCTGGGCTTGCCCCAGCCCGTCAGGGCCCGGCCCGTTTGTAGCCCTACGTAGGCCCACTCGCGGATTGCCTTCCAAGCCTTGTTTTGGCAAGCATTACGTGAGCGTCCCTAGCCGCGAGCCTACATAGCATATTCAATTCACCATAGGCCCATAGTTGAAAATGCATTTCTTGGAGTAGAATAACGAAATTTAACCGATTTCTGACACAAAATTGATCCATTGTGCATGTTAAGAAGATTGGGATAGGGAAAAGTTTATAGGAGAGATGTCTGAGCTTTTAATTAGGCATTTTCGGGTAAATATTCTTGGTAAAATTTTGCTAATGCAAGACTAAGGAACATCTCCCCTAACTCTTTGGGTGGGGAAGTTAGGCCTAACTACATGATAAGCTTGTCTAACACTTTAAAATGCATCATGTTGCTTACTAGGAGAATTTTCTATGCCTCTGCCTGCATGAGGGAAGTATTTTTTATGCTCTCCACTAATAATGACCCTAGAGTAAGCTGCACATGGGAACCCTTCATCCATAATATCGTGGGAACCCTTCATCCATAATATCGACTGCCACACGATAGTGCATGTTACCTTCAGTGTTATTGAGGCTAACTTAAGCTAGCACATATGCGGTCGATTTTAATAACCAGGGTTTCCATGCATAACTTTTACTAGGCTCACTGTTAGTGGGAAGCATGCAAAATGCTTTGCTGCCCTTGAGTCAATACGATAGTGTGAGACCACTTGACGCATACACTACCAGATATGTTCGGTGCATACTAATAAGGCTCTTTATGTTATGAATGTGAATTCAAAATTTTAAAATTTGACTTCAATTTTAAGTTCTAATAAAAATTTTAGGTTTGACTTTTTCTAACCTTTTTTGCAATTCTTTATTTTTGTTTTAAAATTATTAAATATAAATAGGAAAAAATTAGTATGAGTCTAGGCTCATCCGCGTCAGTATGAGCTCGGGCATCGTCAATTGTCAGATCGAGATCTAATAGTGCAAAGAGGAAAAATATCTACCACCGAATTGAAATCCGACTATTAACAATACCTAGGCTCACATTGACATGCATGAGCCAATTCTCATTTTAACGACTCATATAAATACAATGAGTTTAAAATTGTTAATTGAGGTTGGAATTTATTGATCATTTGAGTAGCATTTGTTGTATGGTAAAACTAATATTATGAAATGAGAACATGTAAATATGATGAAATTTTATGTATATTTCTTATTGATCTCTACAAATACTCACTCCAAGATTTTCAAACATAATTTTCATAAATCCAACATTAGAAATAATATTTTAAACTTATTGTCAAATCTTTCAACAAGATATCTCATAGTGCAAACCACTTGTTTTTATAACATAATAATAATCAAATCATAGTGCCATAGTATCCAAGGCTAAATCGCATCATATACTAAGTAGGGTCTCGCTTGAGTGCATATTCATAGCACACAATATACAATAAATGTTAACAAATTGGTACTCACATGCTTATGGTCATACGCAGGAGCTAAAGGTTTAGTTAATATAAGTATTTGAAAGTCCTACACTTGCTATGTAGTCAACTTGTCGTCCTTCCCTCACACACCAAGTCTCTTACCCCTTCACTCTTCAGGTGAACTTGCATCACGAGGTTGATGAGTATATGACTATACCCAGTTGGATGACTATATAAGAACCATATGCTATGGTAGCATAAGAATAATTCGAATGATAATATAATAACAATTCATGCAAAACAATCATTCATCAAGTAATTACAATGTCATAAATAAACAATACCGAAAGATGATAATGATTTTGACACTGTGACAACACCCAAGATTCTATTTCTCTCATTGTACTGCATGTCACAAGGGTTTCCACATATGGTAGTCACGTCTAGGAGTCCAAATCCCTCACTAGACCTTGAACCATGCACAAACTTGACTTTAGACTTTTCTTAAAGCCAAACCATGAAGTAAAGACCTACAAGGGCTCATGGACTCAAGTTGTTGATATCTTGACTTTTATGACCATCAAAAACTCTTTTATTACATTACGTTGGACTATTTATCTTTTAAAGATATGATCCATTTGATACAAACTCCCAGGCCAGAGGGAACATTTCTACATATAACTTCACTTTTGGAGTCATACCATGTTGTTATGTATGTAGGGCCAAAATGACTTACTTTTGGAGCCAACTAGACACTATGATCCTTTGTCCTTGACTGTCGAAATGCAAATGAAAGGGGTGACTATCTATTATAAGGATTCACATGTGCATTAGGGTTTACTTACCCTTACATAATACATATTTAACATCATCCAATAATCTATCCAAATGCAAGAAAAATCATGCCATAATGTTAGTTATAAATAGCATACACATTAACATAAATCATGTTTGAGATCCTTTACACTGATGTATAATCAATAACCTTATTGATGTGTCTTGAAGCCTTACCAACAATGGGTTGGTTTTGGAAGCCCATCTTACCGATGCCATGTCGATGTGTTTGTCACATTATTGGTGACAAATTTAACATAAGTGTAGCAAAACATGTTGATGTCAAAACTGTTGTTTTCCTCCTTCCATTCTGCTGTCATCGACATGTTTGAGGTCATGCTAGTGATCGGGAAGAAAATAACAGAAACTGTTCTGGTTTACCCATTCTTTTCAAAACAAAAGATATGATTCATTCCTCACTCAAACCACAATCCGTACATGAAATTTTGATTTTTTATCATATAGTCATATTGAATTAATAAACATGTTCATATATCCTCAACATGGCTTAAATCTCATAAGTCAATCATAGCATACTTTTATACTAAGCAACATGCATATAAATACTTCAAATCCTCCATTAAGAGTGATTAAATAGTAAGAAGGTTGGCAATCCGATATTTTCTCCCACTAAAATGCAAGGATTCCAGAATTTTGCATTTTCTCCTATTCTTTCAGACTTTGACATGCCCTAATCTCTCATTTTTTTATTCATAACTAGAAATCCAAAAAGATTTAGGTCAAGGGGCGTTAAAGGTATCTATAGGAAAAAAACAACTGAATTCTTGTGCATAACCGCTTCAAAAACTAAAATCAACCACATCTTATGACAGTTTCACACCCTTCGAAAAATTGAACCATACTCACCGATGTGTTGATGGTCTACTGATAGTTGAAATTGTATTTCACTGATGTGAGTATTGACATGTAGAAGCCTACCAACAATAACCGAGATTTCCACCAAAGTGGGCACCTATGTGTCAGTGCTTGCCGACTGTAAATTTTTATTTCAAAAATTCAACACATTTCTAAAAATAAATTTAACACATTCCTAGAAATAAACTTCCCTTTCCTTGTTTTAAACTTATCACCATTGCTATTTTCTTAAGTTTAGTACTTAGTAGCATTCTCTCCATCTATGTATCAACGTCAATGGAGCCAAAATAAAATAAATAAACAAGGATTATTCAAGACAATTAAACACTCAAAATACACTATGAAAACTTTGGTGTCACATAAACACCCTAAAAAAACCAAACATCTATATAAATACATAGAAAGGAAAACAAACTTTTTTTTACATGTGATCCTTTTGCCCATGATGACTTTCTACTACAATCCATTTGCACTTCTCTACCCACGGTGGAAGATTATTGATCTTCTTCTCAAGCCTCTTTATGCAGTGGTTCATCAAAGCTCTATGTGCAAAGGGATTAATATGAAACAAAATTGAAGAAGGAGGGATTAGTAGGCGAAATTGGTTACGTGCTTAAACATGATGCTATAGTGGGAGAAAATAACTAGAATGGATTCAACCCAAGGAGCTTTCTAATCCTCTGGTGAGGGATTCCAACAATTGGCCTTCAGAAACCCTTGCTCTGAACCTTCGCTCCACTCGGTAAGTCAAATAGATGAAGGTTCAATTAGAACCCCTTCTCTAAGGTCTTTTTTGCAGAGGTTTTGAAAAACCCCTCTATACAACAACCGCTATAACCTTGATTTTTGTACCCCCCCCCCCCCCCCCCCCTCTCCCATATGAAAAATATTTGTGTCATTTTTCTATTGCTTAGCACCCCAATTCTCACCCACATAATTGCTACTGGGCACCCCATGGAATAAAAAACCCTTTCATGTCTCCTTCCCCTACCTTTGACGTGCATGAAAATCTAGCCGGCGACTAGGGGGTTGTGATTGCTGCTGTTTCCTATCCAATGCGAAGTATATCAGGTACCAACTGTCCCATCTTCCTCCATCCCCTATTCATGGGTATGTTCATTTGCAGGGGGGCTTAAGCATTTCTTCTACTTCTTCTTTTCATCCACAACATGGTTACTGTAGTTGGCAAGCGGGGTTGCGGTCACGAGCATCTATATTAAGAAATCTCCATTGAAGCAAGGTAAAGCAAATATCTTCTATTGTTTTTTGAAGTGGATCGTTGTAGGGTTTACCATAAGTGAAATCATCATTGGAACTGTAATAAGAAAAGCCCATTTCAGGTTTATGTGGTATTCATGTTAAGTTTAGTACTGATTATTTGTGGGGTGAATTGTTGCGGGCCATGTGCTTGATAATTTTACTAGCTGAATTATTCAACTGAGATATGTCTATTGTTAGGGTGCTAATAGTGTCTTCCTTGCATGAACATGGACTCATAATTTAATCTAGGTGTTGTTTTCATGCTTCTTGAGCAATGAACTTGAAATTTAAGCAGCGAAAATTTTGTAAAGACTCTAACAGGGAAGACCATCACCCTCAAGGTGGAGAGCTCCGACATGATTGATAACATGAAGGTAAATATCCAGGATAAGGAGGGCATTCCTCCCAACCAGTAGAGGCTCATTTTCCTGGCAAGTAGTTGGAGGATGGATGCACCCTTGCCAATTACAATATTTAGAAGGAATCCATTTTGCACCTCATCCTTTGTCTCTGTGGTGGTTTCTTAATTTTGATCTCCTATCCCATTACTCTCGTGATGATGGATCATCTACTCCAAGTCTAGTGTCTATGGGTTGGTTGTGGTATTGTCGAATGCTCGATTCTTGAACTTCGAATAAATTTGTCTCAGTTTCTGTGTATGAAAAAACACCTTGTTATGTTTTTTAACTAGATTTTATTAGGTGCAATGTTTGCTTATTATAATATGGATTAGTGTCATGTGGAAACTAAGTGGTCGTGCAATGACATTAGTTTAAGCACTGCGCTCGCCCTTCATATTCTAGTAGGTGCCTTGGTGGTGGCTTCTCGTGCAAAGGATGCATGGTATCTTTCAAACTCATCAGAAACTTCTTTAGAGTGGATGAGTCAAGAGGATTTTGCTACGAATAGGGCATTTGTGTGATGCATGATCTAATTCAAAAATTACTTGTTTGAATACTTGTTCGATGCAAGCTTGGCAACAGTGGAAGATTGTGCAACTATATGATGCTGTTAAATTTTATGTTCCAAGTCATATCTTTTATCTACTTTCCATTATGCATGAAAATATCAAATTCTGGATGTTGAAATGTGCACATTTAAGGTATACTATATTTTTATGTAATCAATTGAGAGTTATTAAAATTTTCATGTGTGCATGAACTGAACTTAAATTGAAAACAAATATATTGTTTGTTGCACTCACTAGTTATTTAGTTAAATACAGACTGACTAATATATGCAGGCCCTTTTATTTATGTTTGATTAGTCAATTTCTTTATTTTTTGTTAGTATTCTTGGTTATCTAGTTTTTGGTTATAACCTTTTAACACCATTATTTATCAAGTATGCTACTTTGTTTGCTTCTTGTAGATGGAACATCAATGTTGAATTCACAGTACTACCTTTTGGAATTTTATTGCACTATGATGGAACATCAATGTTGAATTGACAATACCACATTCTATAGTTAGCTTACTAATCTCATAGAAGCCCATATTTAAAGTATTCAAAAATGTGAATATTGTGAGAATTTAAAATGATTGCATTTAATTTAAGGCAATAATAATATGTTTCTTCATTGCAGATCTCTTTCTTGTAATGGTTGTAGTTGCCTAAACCTGATTATAGCTAAAGCCTTGCAGAGAACTATCTCATATCCATTGCAATTGGATGCACATCAGAAGATATCTCATATCCATATTAACACTGAAGACTAGAATATAAGGTGGATCATAGGTTATGGTAATAGATAAAATGGAGGACAAGCTCAGACCATGGTAATGTATATTACTCAATTAGATGAATTCACTATAGCCTTTCTATCTAGTGTCTTTCAATCTTGCATTAAAAGCATGATTCCTTGGAGAAGTAAACTTCCTAATTTGAGTGATTGTATCTGACACAAAAATATAGATGGTACTACATAAGTTATTTAAAATGTTATATGTGGATGTATCAACTAGGATGGATCATTTTGTTGGGGAAACATAATCCTTTACATCTTTGATGACATCCATGATGTAAAATAAAGAAATTTCTTCATCAGTCTCCTCAATAGAAGAGGTTGTTCAATGTTCGTTAGATAAGATGGAGGAGCATATATTATCTAATGGCAAAAAGAATGAATCATCTGAAGAGGTATATTTCACATTCTGCTTAAACTATTTTTTAAATATGTATATTGTACGTCTTTTAGGTTAATCTTGTACGATGACATGTACTCTTATTATAGGAATCAACTAAACGACAAAGCCATGAGGACATTTTAAATACCGATATTTCATTTTCATTCGCTGATGATAAGGTAATGGCCATTTATTTTCTTTATGTAAAGTTAAAAGATGCATAGCTTACTATATGCTGAGATTATAACATGGATATAATTTGTAGGTATTTGAATCATGAGAGATGATGGAATCATGGGTGAAAGAAACATGTAAGAGGTATGGAATAGTTCTTGTTGTTCTAAAATCGGATGCTCAAAAATGAAGGCCAAGTTATATTATCATGTGAAAGGGCTAGTTAATACCAAAAGCGGACCATTAAAGACTACAATGCGGTTGCACAAAGGATTCCTAGAGAAGTATCTACAAAGAAGTGTGGATGCCCCTTCAAGTTATATGGTACAGAATTGTGCATTGATGGTGGCAAACAATGGAATTGCGCATCATTTGTGGTAGTCACATACCCCCCTTGCAAATTGGAGAAGGACACACATATGCAAGTCGTCTAAATGATAGAGAGAGAGAATTTTTGAAAGATTTATCAAATACATGAGTGAAATCATGTGATATCTTGCTTACATTGAAGGAAAAGGATCCTTCAAACTAAGCCATCAAAATAATATACAATGCTTGTACTCGCATTCATTTGACTCAACGAGAAGGTAGAAGTGTCTTACAAGAGATGATGAAACGTATCAAAGATGTAGGATATGTTTGCTCCAATTGAAAGAGTGATGAGACGGATACACTGACGGATTTATTTTTGCTCATCCAATGTCTATTATGGATTGCACATATAAGACTAACAAATATTGTCTCCGAGTTTTATCAATTATTGGAGTAACTTCAATAATTCATTCTTCAGTGGATTTGCATTTATATCCTCTGAGAAAGAAACTGAATGTGTGGGCACTACATTGTTTGAAGTCTTTGTTGACAATAGGTGATCTTCCTAGAGTAATTGTGATAGACAAAGATCAAGCATTAATGCTAGCAATTCAGGTGGTATTCCCCATTTCAAAGAACATAATGCACAAATGGCATATTTCAACATGTGTTATGAGGAATTGTCAGAAAGCATTTCATATCAAGGCTGCATGGGAACAACTTGATATTTTGGACACAAAATAAAAAGATTTTAAGGAGGTGTTGACTTATCCTCATACTACTTGGTTGGAGCCATTCAATGAGCAATTTGTTGGAGCTTGGATAGACAAATTATATGCATTTTGGCAACAAGACCACCAATAGAGTTGAGAGCATGCATGCTAAATTAAAGATGCAACTACATTCATCAATGGTTGACATTTTCAAATATGGTCCCCTATTAAAGTGATTGTCAACCTTCAACTTTCTGAAGTTTGGAAGTTGTTTGAAGAAAGTACATACAAGTAGTGTCACCGATTTAGAAACCCACTCTACAAAGATGTTGTTGGGTTAGTGTCAAGGGCTATATTGAATTTAATAGATGATATAAGGAAATAAGTTGAACAATTTCCTATTGAGGAAACACACTATTGGCATAATTGAGGAAAACACACGGCCTTCCATGTAAACACCAATTGACAAAGTGGTTACTTGAAGATTGTCTGCTTCCATTACATGAAATACATGATCATTGGAAAACACTTTATGTTATTAGCAAGACAACTTATTCAATGGGACATGAACTAGTTGATTGCTTTGAGCAGATTTATGAACGATATGAAATGGCCAATGAGGGGGTGAAAACGCAAATATTATCACAATGCAAACAAATTGCAGATTTGATGGCAATTTGGATAGAAATGCCTTCATTAGGTATGAAGCAGTGTGGTAGACCAAAAGGAAGTAAAAACAAGCGGGACACTTCTACTGAAAGACGAAAAAAAAAAAACTGGATGACAATGCTGGACATGGGGTATGCTATTGCCTCATGCTACAATGTTCATGTAATTCTAATTTTGAGGAGCCTTTGCTTGGCCATATTCTTATTTAAGACATCTCCTACCACAAAGCACAAGAAGATCTACATGGCTCACATTGATGACAATCATTTCATAGGGATCCACATACCTAACAATGCCTTGTTCCTCTTATTGCACCACCTTGGAGGAAGTACCCTAGTGCATGTGCAGATGCTTGGATGAGTTTATACAAATATTGGGCTGTTGATATGCATATAGATGGTAGTGTCCACCCGTTAGGTGATGCAATTGACCTAATGAGTTCATGTGAAACGATGATTGGGATCCTATTGTGGTATAGTCTAATTTTATTTGGCCTTTTTTATATACATGTACATGGCATTTTTTTTTCAAGTATGGACACAAAGATTTATGGTTTAGCACTCTGACTTGCATAAGAAAAAAAGATTAGTCAAGATTTTATGGGTTTCATAGAATTTTGTGGTTTAGCCAGAATATTGTGTATGAGTCTATAATTATAAATAATTAAACTTATGACAATGTTGACAATGATAATTGCATGTTCTAAGTTATTTGGCAGGGGTACCCCCTGCCGACTAGAATTGCATTAGATGGGGACCAAAGGTCTCCGTCAACTTATGCATATTGTGGCGGTGACATCTCCTTGCCAAAAACCATCCAGAAGGCTTCCAAAAGTTTTAAAACCTTTTGGAGCTTTTGTGGCGGGGGTTACCCCTTGCCACATAAATCTGCATCATACAGGGACCAAATTTCTTCATTAATTTCTGCATATTGTGGCGGTGAACTCTCCCCACCAAAAACCATTTAGAAGGTTTCCCGAAGTTTAAAAACCTTCTAGAGGTTTCATGGCGGGGTATACCCCCCACCAAATAGAATTGCATTGTACAAGGACTAAATGTCTACACCATTTATGCATATTGTGGCAGTGACACCCCTCGCCAAAAATCATCTAGAAGTTTAAAAACTTTCTGGAGATTCCCATCAATTTCTAAATGTTGTGGCAGTGACTTGTCTTTGCCTGCAAACATCCAGAAAGTTTTCAGATTTTTTAAAATCTTTTGGAGGTTGCATGGTAGAGGGTAACCTCCCCTCCCCCCAAATAAAACTGCATTATACGGGGACCAAAATTCCCCATCACTTTCTTCATATTGTGACAGTGGCCTCTCCTTGCCAGAAACCATTCAGAAGGTTTCGAGAAGTTTAAAAACCTTATGGAGCTTTCGTGCACATAAAAAACATATAAATTAATTCCTAATGATAATTTTAAACTTTTGCAATTTTGATGAGCTGTCTAGTAATTTACATCATAAATCACTTAATATTGCAATGGAATTTGCTGAAAACAGATTACATAACTAGTTCTGCAATGGAATTTGATTTAAATTCATAGAAATGGTCTCCATAACCTGCTCTGCAATGGAACATCAAGGTTTCATCTACACAGACTCATCATAGCACAAATGTCTTCACATCAACAATAACAACCCAGGATACAATATCAATACACTTACCACACACACTCATCATAGTACAAATGTCTTTACATTAGCAAAGAATTCATACACATCATTACACTTATTTTTTTAGTTTATTATTACAACACAGGCTATAAATAATCCAAATTCATACATACTGTTTCCCGAACCCTATTTATCATAAGTAGGCCTATTTAGAAACTTTTTTCCCCTTTCCCTTCACAGTAGCCTTTCCTCCTCGAGTTGAACTTATTTTCCCACTGACAATGTTACTATGAGTAGGTTCGTCACAAAAAAGTTCCTCTGGGGCTAAACTCACTTTTCTTTTCCCTTCATTGTCCTCGAGTGCATTCAAAGAGTTGTAACAAAGCAATAGCATTATGCTTGTGGACAAGCTGCATAATAAATTTTATTAATATAGATAGAAAAATGCTTATGTCACGTTAAAAAACATACGTGAAAAGTCTACTTCATCTTCCCATCACCATTGATGAGTGGGACCCACAAAAATGGGTCCCACTCATCAATGGTGATCGGAGGATGAAGTAGACTTTTATTGTGCATTTTTTAACGTCACATTAGCATTACTGTAATGACCCGACCCGAGCCGGGCCCACAAAATCACTAATAGAAATTAGAAATTTCCTAAAGCTAGGAATCATCGTCTGTGTGTGAGAGGTACAACGTTCGTCTACGCACTACGGAGTTTCAAGGCTTCCCCGTACGTAGACTTAGGTTGTAACGAACGCATACACACAACAAAGCTTCATAATTCGTAGCATGTAAAACAGAATAAAACATATTATTATATTTAATTTGGATCGGGCCAACGTTGCCTTGCTGTTGGTTGCCTACGTAGGTATTGGATATTATTCCAATATGATCGGATCCGAACGTAGTTCTACCTAACAGCTACGACATACATCAGACATCACAAAATCATATACGTTAAAATACGTATATACTAAAATTGAATCAAAATCATACTGAAACTCATAATCTATCATAGTAAAGCGGAAGTTAATAAATCAACGAAATCGTACATCTCGCTCTACTACCGAGCGGGATCATAACCACATACACACATCTTGCTCTATCACTGAGTCAAGACCGAACACACACATTACACATCTCACTCTATCCTAGAGCGAGACATAACATAGCAAGTCACATCAAAGCATAGCAAATCAATACACAAAGGATCATAGCATAGAACACATCATAACTAGCACATGCCGTTCTAACTTAAACG
Organism: Saururus chinensis; assembly: GCA_035235625.1. Lineage (NCBI taxonomy): Eukaryota > Viridiplantae > Streptophyta > Magnoliopsida > Piperales > Saururaceae > Saururus > Saururus chinensis. The sequence goes on along the minus strand of CP141143.1, from coordinate 30,628,861 downwards.
TGAGGTCAGAAACACTTACTCCCCTCATGTCTCGTAAGGTAATGGTATGCGGAGTTGCTCGCTCCTTCTGAGCTTCTTATAGCTTCCATATGTTCCTCGTCTTGCATATGACGTACAAATGTTCACCTTGCCGGAGACACTTCTCGTTTTCTACGCCCGTGGGCGGGAGATAGAATCTTCCTTAGTCAGGGATGTTCCTCAGACATCGTGGCTCTTCAATGGAAGACAGAGCCTCCCCTACTCTGGATTACTCCTCTTGTTGTGGCCCGACAACTTCGGACAGAACCCCGTCTTGGTTGGTGCTTGAGGACAACGTGCAGAACCTCTCCTTGTCTTGGGGAGTTTCCTCCTTATGCGGACTCCAACTCGAAGAAAGGACCCCTCCATTGTGTAGAGAACGCTCGATTTAGTAGGAAACGGGTATTGAGCGGCCTTAATCGGCCTCAGAATGGTTAGAAACGGGGGGAGAGAAGTTCCTCCTGAAAAACTGGCAGAAGAGGGCTATTTATAGCCCTCAAGCCAACTTTGTAAACCGCGGTGCCACGAAAACAGCAGCGCCGTGCTGTTTTAACCCGCGGCACCACGCCACGGTTTACAACGGCAGCACCCGCCAAAAATGCGCCATGCATGTAATACGCGCGGCGACCTCGGTTCCACGTACCGCGCGCGGTTCCGAATTTCTTTTCTTTTTCTTTTTTTTTAATTCTAATATTCAAACATGCACAACTTCCTACCCTGGACTCAGATTCGCGCGTTCTTGGTACCGTTGGACTCGTATCGATGAGCCCTTCGATACTAACCCACTTAAAGTAGTGTATCATGCTCTTTCCAAGTGGGTCCCGCTTATATTATACGTTTCCCGAGGTCATAACGTCCGATTTCGACCTCCGTTTCGTGCATTCTTTGAATCGTTACGCTCGTTTCTTCGAGCTCTACTCAAATACGAAGGTTTCAACCTCTAAAACACTCTAAAACTCATCAAAAGGTTATTTAATTACTTCTAACTCTGTAGGCTAAACGTAATTAGAAAAGCGGGGTGTTACATTCTTCCCCCCTTAAATGAATTGCGTCCTCGCAATTCGCCGATACACTCTTCGAAACACATCTAAGTCAAAACAAATATCTAGTAAAATCCGATAATTAATCTGATAAGTAATCGTAAGCAGAGTTTAATAAATCATAATCAAATAAATCATATATAAAAGGAATCCAATCTTAAAATTGGATAACACATTCACAAATATAATATAATAATTTATGATCAAATACAATATTTTCAAAAGAAATCTGACTATCGGATAAATCATATCGTACAAATTCGATACTTAATTCAAAGTCAAATAAATCATCGTATTGAAATCAGATATGTCATTCAAAATTAGACATATCATTCTTTTAAAATTCAACGAATCGATCATTCATCAAAATCTGATAAATCGTTTATAAATGAAATCCAATATTTAATGTAAAATAGGATAAATCCTTGTTCAGAAATTCTAATATGTAGCTCAAAATCGGACATATCGTTCTTTCGAAATTTGATAAATTAATTAGTCAATCAAAGTGTTGTGATACCGAACGGCTTACATCCGCACCCATGGGGCCATGGAAGACGGAAGGATAGGAGCTTTCCCATAGTGCTCCATGCGTGCTAGAACCAAATTTTGCGGTATCCTGAATTGATAGCTTTTGGGCTCTATACCAAATAATATCCAGAGAGTCCAAAGACCCAAATCATCGAAATCTTCATCGTCAAATCAAATTCAGAATAAATATTTATAAATAAACCAGATTCGAAATCAAAATTCATTTCAATACACTCGCGGAATCAACCTTGAAGCTATCCACTAACACCTCATGTCCCATACCACGGGTGTTTGATGGTTTCTTCTTAGCAATTCCACAGACAATTGAGATAAATTTAATAAATTTCACATCCGTTTTCAAATAACATGGGATTGGAAATTAAATTTTATATCAAATCTATCAGTAGATTCAACTTCAGAGCAATCCACTAACGCGTCATGTCCCATACCATGAGCGGTCGGTGGTCACCCCTTGGTAATTCTACCGCCTTTGAAAACAAGTCAATTTCATAAAATAACACAAGTCTGAAAACACACGGTCACATAAATGTTGTGATACCAGATGACTTACACTCGCGCTCATGGGGCAACAGGAGACGGAAGGAAATGGATTTTCCCATGATATCCCAGTCCTGTATGCGCGCCAGAGACAAATGTTTGTGGTACCCAGAATTTTCCATCAAAATAATCCTTTGTTTCGAAAAATCACATCGGTAGAATTTACTGCATAGTTGTCCACTCACACCTCACCTTCTATACCGTGGGTGTTTGATGGTTACTCAGAGGTAGTTTCACCGTATTTGAAAACAATTTTATTTTTAAATAAAAAATGTCACAAAAATGTCGTGATACCAGACGACTTACACCCGCACTCATGGGGCAACAAGAGACGGAAGGAAATGGATTTTCCCATGATATCTCAGTCTTGTATGCGCGCCAGAGACAAATGTTTGTGGTACCCGGAATTTTCTTATCAAAATAATCGTTTGTTCGAGAAACCAAGAACTATTGAAAGGGTTTAGTTACCCAAAACTCAAAGAAGGTTCTGAAAAGAAGAGATGCTTTTAAAAATAGAGTTTCTTAGAATAAGTAGAAGAAAACTTTTAACAAAACTTTGGCGAGTCAAAACCTCGACACACGATTAGAATTTAAAACCACCTACTCCTTGGAAATTCTATCATAGTTGAAAACATATTTGAAATCAAATTTTATTTCAATACTCGAGTAGAATTAACTGTAGGGTTTTCCACTAGCGCTTCATGTCCCATACCATGAGCGGTTAGCGATTACCTCTTGGTAATTCTACCGTCTTTGAAAACATATTTGAAATCAAATTTTATTTCAATACTTGAGTAGAATTAACCATAGAGTTTCCACTAGCGCTACATGTCCCATACCATGAGTGGTTGGTGGTTACGCTATGGCAATTCTACCGTCTTTGAAAACATATTTGAAATCAAATTTTATTTAAATACCTGAGTAGAATTAACCGTAGGGTTTTCCACTAGCGCTTCATGTCCCATACCATGAGCGGTTAGCGGGTACCTCGTGGTAATTCTACCGTCTTTGAAAACATATTTGAAATCAAATTTTATTTAAATACCCGAGTAGAATTAACCGTAGAGTTTCCACTAGCGCTACATGTCCCATACCATGAGCGGTCGGTGAACCACGGTTTAAAACACATTGAAATCAAAGTCGTTGAAAAAATCATGTAACGAATTCAAGACAAAATTTTCGATCGAGTCAACCTCAAAATCAAAATTCGAAAAATCAAGATTGCAGGTTAAATCCAATGCCACACGTGTAAAACAAACTTTCAATTGATTCTCGATAGAAATTGAAATTTGGAGAAATTCAAATCCGTCTTAAATTAGATGCAACACATGTAGAATGAAATTCTAAATTAAATCTAAATAAGTTTATTCAGAAAAGAGTTTTCATATAACTCACGGTAAAAACTAGAATTCATAAAAATCAGAAATCACATAAATCCCGATGTCACATATACAATATGTAAAGTTCAAAAGCAAAGTTCACATTAAATCAAATTTCTAAATTAATTCAAATTAAAAAGATTAAACATGATGCAACACATTCAAACTTAAGCTATAAATAAATTTTAATTGAAAATTTTAAAATAATCAAATTGATTCTTACATTAAATCTCATGCAACACATGGCGATAAAAATCTCAAATAATTCTTTGATTAAATTTCATAATGAATTAGATGTCACATATTCAAAGCAAAAATTATGAATCAATTCTAATTTAAAATCGACATCTATAAGGTATAAACTTGCCATCAATTAGATACACATACATAGCATAAAACTTTAAAATTACTTCTAATTAAACAAATTAAAATTTATCATAATTAAAGTTCGAACTAATTTTCATATCACGCTTGTAGAACAAAATTAAGAATCAAAATCTGATACGACTTGTTCATAACAACTTATTCAAAACATTCTTTATTTAAGATCGAAATTTATAAAATAGAAGTCCATCTTAAATTAAAATTTATCGATGTAAAACAAAAATACAAAATTAGAGTTTGTGTTAAATTTGATAACACACGGGCATAACCAAAAGATGAAATTTGGAATTTATTTGAAATCCATGACAATATGTTCAGAAGAGAAATTTACTTCAAATTAAAAATCACAATTCATTTCAAAATAATCAGAACACATTCAAAACTACAATTTCTATTTATTTCAAAATTTAAATCAAAATACTTATTAAATTAATAAAATATTATACTCTCGCAGACAGATCAATGCTCCGATACCATTTGTAACGTCCCGACCCCAGCCGGGCCCGGAAAATCACTAATATAAATTTGAAATTTCCTTAAGCCAGGAATCATCGTCTGTGTGCCAGAGGTACAACGTTCGTCTACGCACTACGAAGCTTCAATGCTTCCCCATACGTAGACTTAGGTTGTAACGAACGCATACACACAACGAAGCTTCATAGTTCGTCGCATGTAAAACAGAATAAAACATATTATTATAATTAATTTGGATTGGGCCAAACGTTGCCTTGCCATTGGTTGCCTACGTACGTATTGGATATTATTCCAATACGATCGGACCTGAACGTAGTTCTGCCTAACGGCTACTACATACATCAGACATCACAAAATCATATACGTTAAAATACGTATATACTAAAATTGAATCAAAATCATACTGAAACTCGTAATCTATGGGAGTAAAGCGGAAGTTAATAAATCAACGAAATCATACATCTCGCTCTACCACCGAGCGGGATCATAACCACATACGCACATCTCGCTCTATCACTGAGCCGAGACCGAACACACACATTACACGTCTCGCTCTATCCTAGAGCGAGACAGAACATAGCAAGTCACATCAAAGCATAGCAAATCAATACACAAAGACTAGCACATGCCGTTCTAACTTAAACGGGAGGTCAGAAATGCTTACTCCCCTCATGTCTCGTAAGGTAGCGGTATGCGGAGTTGCTCGCTCCTTCTAAGCGTCCTCCCCTTCAGATCCGAAGATAATAGACAAAGCTTCCTCTAGGCTCCATACATTCCTCGTCTTGCATATGACGTATAAACGTTCACCTTGCCGGAGACTCTTCTCGTGCTTTGTGCCTGTGGGCGGCAGATAGCACCTTCCTTAGTCGGGGATGTTCCTCAGACATTGTGGCTCTTCAATGGAAGACAGAGCCTCCCCTACTCTGGATTACTCCTCTTGTTGTGGCCTGACAACTTCGGACAGAACCTCGTCTTGCTCCAGTGCTCGAGGATGACTAGCAGTCTTTCTTTGTCTCAGGGCATTTCCTCCTCATATGGTCACCAACTTGGAAAACGGAGCCCTCCATCGTGTAGAACGCACTCAATTTAGTCAAGAACTCTTGAATCGACTAAATCGTTGTTGGGATGGTTAGAAACAGAGAAACCGAAATTGGTCGGTGCTCGAGGACAATGGGCAGAACCTCTCCTTGTCTTGGGACGTTTCCTCCTTATACGGACTCCAACTCGAAAACCCCTCCATTGCGTAGAGAATGCTCGATTTAATACAAAACGGGTCTTGAATGGCCTCAGAATGGTCAGAAATGGGGGGAGAGAAGTTCCTTCTGAAAAACTGGCAGAAGAGGGCTATTTATAGCCCTCAAGCCAACTTTGTAAACCGCGGCGCCGCGAAAACAGCGGCGCCTTGCTGTTTTAACCCGCAGCGTCACACAGCGGTTTACCATGGCGGTGCCCGCCGAAAATGTGCCACGCACAAAGTGACTGCGTGCATAACGTGCGCGGTGACTGCACGCTATGCGCACCGCGGTCGCGCGTACCGCGTGCAGTTCCAAATTTCTATTCTTTTTCTTTTTTTTAATTCTAATCTTCAAACGTGCGCAACTTCCTACCCCGGACTCAAATTCGCGCGTTCTTGGAACCATTGGACTAGTATCAACGAGCCCTTCGATACTAACGCACTTAAAGTAGTGTATCATGCTCTTTCCAAATGAATCCCGCTTATTATTATACGTTTCCCGAGGTCGTAACGTCCGATTCCGACCTCCGTTTTGTGCGTTCTTCGAATCGTTACGCTCGTTTCTTTGAGCTCTACTCAAATACAAATGTTTTAACCTCTAAAACTCATCGAAAGGTTATTTAATTACTTCTAACCCCGTAGGCTAAATGTATTTAGAAAAGCGGGGTGTTACAATTACTCATATAGATATGAAACCATCAACAAAGTTAATATTTCAATAACATACTTACCCATTCTTCTTCAGTTGACTTTTGCCATATGTAGTCTATTGCATACACTTGCCCATCTAGATTTTGTACAAGCGGGTAAGAAATTGTTTTATACTACTGCATGTAGTAATGTGCACAATCCCATGGATTTTTCACCAGGTCTCCACATTGTTTTGAAGACATGATATGCCTACTGCTATGCTTTCAAAGGTTGATGTTTGCATCATAGAAAAGCTTATATCCCTTCTCATGCACACCCCTACTAGAACCCTTGGGATTAGGCTGAGGTGGTGTTGGAGGAATTGTTTGTACAAATCCAAAATACCTTAGTACTCTTGCCATATTGTAGGGTTCCCTAATTGGAAAACAAAAGAGGATACCCGAATACATGGCATTATCAGCTACTGGATGTTGTGCTTGTTCTTCTTTATATGGATCCCATATAACCTACAATAAAATGCATTGCAGTATCAACTTTTATCAGATTCACCTTTGTTATTTTTAAAATGTTTTTTTAATACTATGTAATTATTATAGTTTCAAGAAAATAATTAAATAAATAAGTTTTACCTCTTGAGCATCCAAGTGATCTATAGCCTCCCTGAACTTAATTAGCTTACGTGCGGGATTGATTGGTTGTCGTGCTTCTCATCTAGATGCAATACCCAATTGATGATATAAGTAGGCAAGGGCAACTGCTTCCCATGCATACTTGTAGATGCCATTTATGTTCATAAGAAAATTTAAACACTTTGCAAGCACCTTTGTTTCAGATTTGTCACATAGAATTGTACATCCTAACAAATACAAGATGTATGCTCTCGTTGCACAATGCACATCCTCTTCGGTAGCACCCTATGATAATTGGCTAAATTTATAGGCAACCAATTGAGTGTCACCCCTTTCCTTTGCATTTGTTCAATTATTCTTTAATTTCTTCACAATCAATCCCTAAGGCATTGACACATAAATCAACAAATACCACCGCATGTCCTTTCACAGGAACCCCTATCAATTGTTGCATGTCATCTCTCCGAAAGGCATATGAAAAGTGTTTGTCTTTGGATACCACCTTTCAATGAAAGAAGATATCCACATTATATTGCTTGTCTTGTATGAAACATATGTCAATGGATACAAACCACTTGCCTTTATTAATGGACTAATTGCATTGTTATCCAAATCCCATGAAATGAGCTTCTCATGATCATGAATACACCGCAAAGGTCCACGGTCCTATGAAAAATATAAATTGCATTATAAAAATACAGTGCAAAATGGATGTAAATAAAACAGTTAAAGTTTAATTGACTTACCTTGCTTTTTCCAATGTCATGTGCAACATGGGTCTTATAATTTCATAAAATGATCATTTCCATGGGGCCTCCTTGGAAGGGGAAAGTTTCCATCATCTACTGCTTGTCCCTCATTTTCTTCTCCTTCTTCTTCCCCCTCTCCTCCATTATGTTCATCTTCATCCCTCTCTACTTCATTAGTTTCTTGAATATTTTCTTCTGCTTGTTCTTCGTGCTCATTTACTCCAACATCTCCTTCGACCTCTCCTCCGACTTCTATTTCCTTCATTTTAGTCCATCTTCTCCTATGCAACATGGTTGGGTGTGGCCTTGACATCTTCTCACATTGCCTTTTCACAAATAAATTCTAATCAAACCTTAAGGGATAAGAATAAAGTGATTTGTACAAATGCATAGTTCATAAATTTATACCAATAAAAAGATGAAAAGCACAAATTTCCATCATTTACTAGTACCAAATTGAAAATAAAAGATTACATACATATATCATCACATGAATATCTAGTGCAGGGAGATTGAAACCAAATGATAGCTTCAAAAAGAAGTGAAACAACAAAAAAATATCCCCCAAAAGCCAACTCTTATAATTTCTAAGATCTAAAAATTAAAATGTTCTTTCAAATTGTGTAAATGTAGTGAGTTTTTTGTTGTGCACATCCACCCAAGCGCACCTTCCACTGCGTTCGACCTTCTAGACGTTCATATTAGGATACTTTCCTTATTTTATGCTTCTAGTAGAATTGTAATAAACCGTAGTTAAGAGGACATACTTGACATACTTTACAGAGCCTTATGAACGATCTATTCAGGCCGTTTGTTCGCCGCTTCATCCCGGTCTTCTTTGATGACATACTTGTCTACAACAAATTGTGGGCAGATCATTTAAAGCACCTTAGGTCTATCTTCTCCATTCTGAGAGCTAACTCCTTATTTCTTAAATGTTTGAAGTGCTCTTTTGGCAGCCCACAGGTCAACTATCTTGGCCACATTATCTCTCAAGACGGGGTCGTCACCGCCCCTTCTAAGGTGTCTGCGATGTTATCTTGGCCGACGCCCACCTGTGTTCGAGCACTTAGGGGCTTATTGGGCCTTAGTGGACATTACAGGCATTTCATTAGCCAATATGATGTGTTTGCCCGTCCCCTCACCGAGCTACTCCGGAAGGGCGGCTTCACTTGGACGGAGGCTGCCCAAGTGGCTTTTGACAGGCTGAAGTAGTCTATGGCCTCTGCTCCCATCCTCATTCTACCGGATTTCAGCCTCTCTTCGTGGTTGAAACGTATGCTTCGAAGGCAGGCCTTGGCACGGTGCTACTTCAGGAGGAGCGACCTATTGCATTTTTCAACAAGGTCTTGGCGGGTCGTTCCTTATCACTGTCCATCTATGAGCTCATCATCCTTTAAAGTACTTCCTGGAACAGCGGGTTTCCACTCCAGCACAACAACGATGGGTCAGCAAGTTGGTGGGCTACGACTATGAGCTCATATACAAGAAAGGGGTTGACAACACTGTGGCTGATGCTCTCTCTCGCCGTTCCACCTCTAGCTCTTGCATGACTTTATCCACCCCATCCTACCCCTTCCATCCCAAGTTACAGAGAGCGTACAAGGATGATCCTTCAACGAGGGCGTTGGTTACACTTCTCCAGAAAGACCCCACAGGCCGGCCCTTCTTTGCATGGCATGATGATCTTCTATTCTGAAAAGACCACCTCTGGGTGCCCGATGTTGATGACCTTTGACGGCGTGTCCTCTCTCATTTCCATGACACGCCGCTTGCTGGCCACAAAGGGGTGTTCCGCACATATAAGAGGGTTAGTCAAAGCTTCCTATGGCAGGCATACATCCGGTTGTTCAGGATTATGTTGCCTCCTATGATGTATGCCAACGAGCAAAGGCCACCACAACATCCCCTACAGGAGCAAGGTTCGGGAGGATGTTTCTATGGATTTCGTGGAGGCCTTACCCTTGGTGCAAGGCAAATTGGTGATTCTAGTGGTTATGGATTGGTTGTCTAAGTACGTGCACTTCTGCACCCTCGAACACCCCTTCACCGCCAAGATAGTGGCTGAGCTTTATGTCCGAGAGATTGCTAAGCTGCATGGCATGCCTCGCACCATTTTGTTTGATCGTGACATGGTATTTCTCTCTCAGTTTTGGTGGGAGTTTCTTGCACTACATGGGACCACTCTTCACATGAGTACTACCTATCATCCGTAGATGGATGAACAGATCAAGGTGGTGAACCACTGCCTGGAATAGTACTTGTGGTGATTCACCATGACTCAGCCACGCAAGTGGCTCCAGCTTCTTCAGTGGGCGGAATGGTTGTATAACACCGCATTTCACACTAGCGCAGGGTTCACTCCTTTTGAGGAAATGTATGGGCGTCCTCCCCCAATATACTGTTGTATGTTCCTCACCGTTCTTTTGTTACCAAGGTGGACTACTTGCTTCAGACACGAGATGAGGTCCTCCATCAGCTCAAGTTGAACTTAGCCTCTGCTCAGAATCGGATGAAATAGGTGTATGATAAGAAGCATGTTAATCAGGAGTTTCAAGTGGGTGACTTGGTCTACATCTAAATCCTTCCCAAGCGCCAGGCTAGTTTATTTCCGGAGGAGCATTCCAAGTTAGCCCCACGTTACCACGGGCCTTATTCTTTTGTGGAACACATTGGTTCAGTGGCTTATTGTCTCGCCTTACCTCCTAGCTCCATGGTCCACCCGGTCTTCCATGTCTCCCGACTCCGCTGCTGTGTGGGCGACATCGCCCTTGCTACCACTGCACCACCTTCACCATTGATGGGATCAGTCACCACCGATGTATCCACACCCACCTTGGTGTTAGATAAGCGACAGGTCTGTCGCTCAAGCCGCATTGTTATAGAGGTGCTTGTTTCTTGGCAGAGCCAGTCACTTAAGGATGCCACATGGATGTCAGAAGACAAGTTTATGGATCGATACCCAGCTTGGTCGCCTTGGGGACAAGGCGATTGTGGAAGCGTGGTGGAGTGTTGTGCACATCCACCCAGGCACACCTTCTACTGTGTTCGACCTTCCAGACATTCATATTAGGCTACTTTCCTTATTTTATGCTTCTAGTAGAATTGTAATAAATTGTAGTTAAGAGGACATTGATGTAGTAGAGTGTAACGGGCCAGCTAGTGACCCCGCTAATTAATTGGGCCCACTAGCTGGCACGACCCCCAAGGAGAGGTGCGGCTTCCCTATAGGGGTCGTCTTCTTCCTTGCTTATTTTTTTATGCAATTAAGAATTCAGCCTCTTCCCTCTCCTTTCTCCAAAAACCACTCTCTTCCCTTTCCTTTATCGTGAAGCGAGCAAGATACCATTGTGTCCAAACCAGGCACAACATTTTTCCTTGCTAGTTTTCTTTGCAAGAAGATTTACATCTAGGCACTTCATAATTCCTTCATTTGACAAAGACATACTACTATTGATAGAAGTGCAATCAAACTCTCCAGAAAGACATATGGGGGCCATGCATAAATATTAAGGTAGTTATATTTATGTAGGGTCCATAGAATTTATTCTTAAGAAAACTTGTCCAACTGTGGGGCAATAAAAGGACTAAGTTGTGGTGTTTACAAGAAATGTTGATTGAGAAGAGATTGGAGATGCTTAAAAAAAAGTAAAGCAAAAGACTCTCAATCAAAAGTGTATCTCAAGATGCTTTCAACCAACAAAGCATTTTTTCTTACTTTTTCTTTGAATTATAATTTTTATTTCCTTGCTCTTATACACTTATTGATATTACTATTAGATACATGTTCTCGACATGTCATGTCACTGGATATATCACATTTTTATTTCTTATATTATATAAGCATATATAATAAAATGTCAATTCATCTGAGGCTTACTTCTCACTCCTTGCAGCATAAACCTTTCCTTTTAGAGGTTGAACACCTCACCTTTTTTTCAAAATAGGATCCTACCTAAGACTTTGAACAAAGTAATTTTTTTTCTACATAAATGTGTCAAACCTTACCAAAGCCATAAAACCAAACAAAGTCAACCATGAACATAAAAAGACAACCAAATGTATACAAAAAAGAAAACCATTTTACAAATTTAAAAAGCTCTCTTGAACCACACACTTTACTTCACATTTCACATGTAAACATTAAATATCTAAAGCACATCAATCAAGGTGGCCAAATTCCATATCACAATACAAGTAAAAAGTCACACCACTAATATTGAAGGTATCTCATTTAGGATGATACACATAGAAGAAAGCTTAACTATGCCAAAGTAGTAGTTCTCCACAACATGGTAAACTTAAACATGTTGCAACCAGGTTCTAAACCAGACAAGGATACCATCCAAGCATGTCGACAGGGATTGCAAACACTTCGAGGAGAAAAATAAAAAATGGAAGCAGTAATCAAATGACCCGTGGACTGAAGTGGGTGCCTATGGATTTGATTCATTTACAATGTAAAAGACAATAAATCAAAAGTAAATGTAGGATTTGCAAGTTTTTCTATGCAGTAGTATCTATTTATCTTCTAATTAATTAGATAGTGGTGACATTTGAACACAAGGCAATGTTTAGGAAGAAGCGAAAAAATCGACATTGGAAAAAATATAGCAAGCACTTATGGATGGGAAACTTGCACGGTCAATTACATTAATAGATTGTGAAAGATAATCTATACACCATCTTTGCTTACTCACGATGAACCAGTCATATATTTGGCCAATGTTGCATAATCTGATCTTGCTTAAGCAGAGGATAATCTCCACCTTAGAGAAGTTATACAACTCACATCAGATTTGCAATCAGGAATTATACCATTCTCCGCCCAAGTTATATTTACAATCAAGAATGATATGTGGGACCTTGTATTTATACCATAGTTCCTACAAATTCATATTGTATGTGGAAAACACATTTCATGTAACACCCGGGGTTTTTATTCACATAAGCATGTGGCAATGTTAACTCAAGGTGTTAACTTGCTAAGCCAACATCACAACACATAAGTAAATTACCTACTAAAGCAAAATATTCATTAACCCTGATCTTGGCTCAGGCAAGTGCAAGTACTATAACATAACAAAATAACATGATTAGAAATCTGATGGCATCACAGTGCCTTACTACAATTTAGCATGAAATAAAGAAACTAAAGTCCTACTGGCTGTGGAGAATCTAGCCTGCTAACTCTGGGCAACTTTTGCTAAGAAAAACTCCTACTCTGAAACTGGTGATGATCTTGCTTCAAAAGATGCATGAGTATTTCTACAAATACTCAGTAGGTGGCATGAAAAACCACCCTAAAACCGAAGATTATGATAATGTACAAAAATAGTCGAAATCATCTGTCAACACAATGCAAAACATCTTGCAAAATAGTACCACATAAAGGTAATATACAGAGTAATGATATTCAGATAAACCACACTCCCAAACTGGAAACTAATGCAAACTTAAACAACTCAATTGATATCTACACTGTTAAGAAAACAACTCATTTATTGTTATCTGAAAAACCGACTCTTGTTCACAAGGAGTATTGCACACTAGCAGGAAAATCCTAACATCCCTAGGGATCTTCTTAGATCAGCCATGAGTCTAGAGATGCAGGTACTAGCTGTGCTCATGGACACATTGGCCGGAGGTAGGTGAGCCTTCCATGATGCTCAAAAACCTGGTTTGCGCATTTGCAGGGATCCATCGTCCCAAAGGAGCGGAGACCACAAAGGTCTGAAAGATTACCGCCAAGGCTATTGCTGTGAACTAACTCAATGCTAAATGAACAAATGGCTTAATGCATCCAAAGATTTAATACTAATCACAACCTATCATGCATGCAATCGACTCTCATGATTGGCAAGATAATAGGCAGATTTAGGTTTAAGCATGTGAACTAATCAACATGACAATGACTTAGACTTATGCTGAGATGAAATGACCAATTCAACATTATAATATAACAGATTGGGGTTGAGATGAACAACTCAAGTTAGCCACCTAACATGACAAATTCAGGCTGGTACAACCATCAACATTCAACCTAAGGTATATCACAATCAAGGCTGAATTTCAAAGGCATCTTAAGTTGAAATTCAAAGACAACATAGGCCAAAATTCAGAGGCTTCTTAGGCTGAAATTCAGATACTTAATAAGTATGAATACATCATGAACTAAGGCTCGAAAGTCAGGGATTCAATTAGCAAGATTATAACCTAAATCAAAGATGAGAATCAAGTATTAGATAGGCAATAATACAACCTAAACTAGGGTTGAAATTTGGGTATTCTGTCAGCATGATTACAACATAAACCAAGGCTGAGAATTCGGTATTAATTTGGCCAAAGTAGAGCCTAAAACAAGGCTTCAAATTAGGGATTTAAATAGGCAAAAGTATAGCCTTAAACTAGGCTGCAAATCAGGGATCTAGATAAGCAAAAGTAGATCCTAAACCTAGGCTTCAAATCCGGGATTTAGTTGACCAAAGTAGAGCCTAACCCAAGACTTCAAATCAAGGATTTAATTGACCAAAAGTATGACCTAAACTAAGGGCAAAAGCCAGGGATTAAATTCAGCATAGTTTATACCCTAATTATGGATAATATACATGACTAGAATCAAAATCATTCATGCATAACATAGGGCTAAGATAGATGACAAAATTAGCAACATGCTTGCATGAATTAGGGCTAATATACTTGACAAAAATCAAAATATGTATGCACAATTCAGCCATATATATAAGAGATAAAATCACAATCATTCAAAACTAGTAAAGATTGATTCATGACATCAAAAAACCCCCTAGAGCAAGGCTAAACTATGGCTGAATTACATCTACCAAAATCTCATGCTTAAGGGTGTAAAAAGAAGCACCTACTTGTACCAACTCATCCCCAAAGCTTCTAGCCCTTTCTCCTACGCTTCTAGGCCTTAAATTCAATCCAAAGATGATTGCTTTGTGCCCTTTATAGCTGCTAGTTATGGAGGTCCTTACTAGGATAAGGAAGAGAAAGAAACAAGAGGGAAGATAGAGAGGATCAACCTAGCCAAAGGGCCAGGGTCCTCCCCACTTCTCTTGTTTTATAGACTTCCTCCCCTAGTTTCTAGGCTTTTGGACCAATAGGAAGGCTGGAGCAAAGAGGGTGGACTCATCCCCTAAGAATCCTAATCCCCCCTCCTACAATCTAGGAACACTCAAAAAGGCCTTCCCAAACCTCCTCCTAGTTTCTAGGGGTCGCCCCCTACAAGTTAGGGGCTGCCCCCTCATCCTCTTCTAGCATAGTCCTCCCCCTCTAGGACTCTCTCCCTCTTTCAAAATTCAATCCTAGTGGACTAGACTCTCCTTATAATGGGTTGGGACCCCTGAACCCTAAGTGGCCTACCCCCTTCCACACAAAGGTTGGACCAAAAATCTAACTGGTTAGCACACAAACAATCGTAGGGTTTGAAAGCAAATCGGGCAACTAATCGAACGCACACACAAGCAAGGAAAGAAAAAAAAATTACCTAGAATTTGGGGTGTTACATTTCATCTTCCAACAAACCATTTAACAAATGCAAGCAGTAAGCAAATGACTTATGGTGAACTGGATGCTTACAGATTGGTAAGAATTTTAACAAACACTAGAGATGCACTAAAATACCATCATATAGTTACAATATAAAATAATATAATGATCACATTACAAAGAAAAACTAAGTAAAAATGGGAACAAAGCCATAACCTTTTTGGGAGTAAACTCTTCATCGAACAACTGAAGAGCACTCGAAGGACGACTGAGCAGAGTGAGTATGGTTAGAGAAGTGGAATAGCAAGGTGAGGGGGAGAGGGAAAAATATAGTGGAAAAGGAGCCATAAGTGAGGGGGAAGAAGAAAAATGGTTGAGGAAGAGGAGCCACAAGCGACGGGGGAAATGGAAGAGCTTACGTCGGAGGGGGAGATTGGGAATGGACCAATGGAAACATAGTAAAAAAGAGGGGAGGGGAGGCGAGAAGGTGGGGTGGGGCGGGCAGGGGGTGGGGGAGGGAGGGTATTTAGTGAAATATAATTTTGGGTTAGGCTAGGGTATATATGAGTAATTTGTTTAATTCTTTTGGGGTGTGTAAAGTATGGGGGGCTTAAGTATAATGTGGGGGAGATAGCCGCGTTATATATAGAATTATATAAAAAAATTAGAGCCTCGTTTGGATGAGCCAGGGTTCACACGTGTCAAAAGAGCCGGGGCATCATCGGCCAGCGGATCTCAATCCAACTGACATTACTTAGGGAGCATATTAGTTTTTTGCCTGCTTTGCTGTTAGATCATGATTCCTGGGCTCACGCTGATGCATGTGAGCCCATATTCATTCTAACTTTTTCTAAAACATTATATTTAAAAGAGTGAAAAAACAAGAGTTAATTCTCAACATAACCCTCTGATCCCTATTATTTCTCTATAGGCCCTCTTTAAAAGTTAAATTCTTAATTTTAATTTCTGGTTTTTACTTATTCTTAATAAGTCTGCATCCTTTCACTTGTGCCACTAATTGGCCTCTCTTAAGCCTAAAATACCCCACTCCCTATCATGTTTATGCCCACTCGCGTGCCGTCTTCTCGGCCGCCTCTTCCGCCCGTGTCTTTGTCATACCTCATTCTATGGCTCCACCCTTGATTTATCTTCGTCTCCACAATCATCATCTCCTCCCTCCTCTTCCGTGTAAACGATTTCCTCCACTAGAGTTGGTTCCCTATCTACTACAGCATTTGTCGGCTCCTTCTCTTTCTTCCACTCTCAACACTTAAACCTCTCCAGAACCCTCCGCCACATATCACTCGCACTTCGACACTACCTACGATGGAGTTTTGTGGTGAGCATCTCATGTCCTTTGAGTTTGATCCATTTTTGTTGCCCTTCTTAGTTCATTGTTGAAAGTTCTGCGGATTATCAGCCTGCTGGTCCCTCTTTTGCTGTATGTCTGTTGGAATGTTTGATTTAATTGGATTTTTAAATTTTTATTTTCTTCTTTTGTCCAAGGCTTTTTGGTCCAACTTTATCTAGATTCCTCTTTAAAATTTTATCTCATGATCGCTTATAGGGCGTTAGTTGTTTTGTATTTTAAAATACAATTTACTAATTTTAAAATTTAACATTAGTCGTTAGGGATTTTATACGTGCATTTAAAAATGTAACATTAGTCGTTTAAGATTTCATACACATATTTTAAAATGTAGTGTTAGTCAATTAAATTATGATTTAACTATTGTCGTATCTAAAGTACAGGATGATAAAGCTTTTGTACGTTGTGTATGCATTTTCAATTATGACCTCCTCCTTTCGTAATTGAAAATGCACAAAAGTGACGCTCATCTCGTTCGCATAGCCATAATATGTCTACAACATCTCACTCCTTCCCTAACCAGTGCTGAGACGTTTCTTCTCTGCCTGTGCCATCTTCTTCCCTAACCAGTGCTGAGACACTCCTCCGCCGGCGCCGTATTCTTCCCTGCACTCTCCAGCAGGTACTTCCCTCTCTCCTATCTCATCTTTCCTTCTTCCTCTCATCTGGCATTGCTTCTCCTCTTCTGCGGTGCAGCCATCTCCTTCCCCTCTGGCGTAGCCATCTCCCTTCCATATCTCGTCTCCCCTTCCTTATTTCCCTTCTGTCCCTAGAGGAGATGCATAAATACTTTGTTTGTGGCATGTGTGAACATATTTTAAAGCTTAGTTATTGATGAGCTTGTGCAGTTTAGCTTGGTTTCCTACTTCTTATAGTTTCTTGTCATTACTGTTATAGATGTTTGGGTCATTTACATTTGCAATTGTATGAGGATAAATTTCATATTTTATTTTCCATGCATCATGATTTTAGCTTTTCTCTCGTTTGACAGTTTATTTGCTTCTATTGCATTTTGAAGTTATAGGAGCATATGGTATTCCGTATAATGTTTCATTCAATTGTTTTTTTATGGTTAAAGGGAGTTTCTAGGTTGGGCTTTAGGACGATGGAAATGGAAAAGAGGGCCTTTAATATGGGGGATAAGTTGGCTGCAATATATTTACGATGCTAAGATTCAAGGAGGAAAATCAATGCAATGGCAAGAAGGCTGCTGACGAATCCACAATTTTGAAGTCCCTTGTGATCACTTCTTTTTCAGTTCTGCAATACGATGAGCCCTTTGAAACTCCTTCCTGTTGTCAGATGCCTTTTCCTTTCAATTGAATTTCATCATGATTTAATTAAAAGGCTGCTCTGATGAATCACTTTATACTTGTTTTGTGCTCTACTTTTCTGATCTATTCTACACATGTCTTTCTTATTGTTGTTAGAATTCTTCTCTTCTCAGGCAACATCCATAATGCAAAAGCATAGGTATCAGGTGGCAGCTATTTTAATTCTTTTGCTGCAAATCATTTCTAACATTCAGAAGTTTGATAAATTTCTTTCAAGTGACATTGATGCGAATATTAGGGAGTGCTTCTTAGAGTTTCATTTTACTTCACTTCTCATCTGTGAATCCAATTGCTTGGACATATTCCTTTTTGGTGGATTCCCTTGATAATATTAGTGTAGCAGCTCTTGCTTTGGATGATAGCGCTGTATTTTTCAGCAAATGGGTATACTAGATAAGGCATCCAAAGAAGCATGGAAGTGTCAACTTTTGGTCGCTTTAAAGATGATTCTTGACAAATTAAGCTTTACAAATAGCATTCGTCTTACTGTATATTTATAATATCTCTATAACTTCGATACATTGCTATAACTATCAGGTGCACTTTGGCTTGTTGGAAAAGCACATTCTAAGTTAATATGCATTATAAAGGATACATAATTGAATCTGATAATATTCTAACTGTTGAAACTTGTGAATTTATGGTTAAGAAATATGAATATTATGGAAGTTCTAGTTGCCGTATACACTATATAAAAGCTGTTTGAAATTTTTAAGGTCTAGAAACATTGACTGAAAAAGGAAGGTAAAGGTGAAGAAACTCCTGGGATGATAAATTCATATTATAAAGATCAAAATAATATATATATATATATATATATATATATATATATATATATATATATATATATATATATATATATATATATATATATATATATATATAAACATATTATTGACTGAATGAAAAAGTGTTGATAGGGTTGATTATGATGGAAGAAGAATATGTATATTTCTAGTTCTAACATTTGATATTATGTGAATTGTATTTTGAGAATGCGTAATTTATAAACATGAGTTTGAGAGGCTGATGCAATGGTAATGACAATTTTACTGTTAGCCATTCTCTTTTAGTTTTTCTTCCTATTTTAGCATGCATCTTAGTTTTCAACGTTCCCTCTTCATAAATACTGTCTTAGGGACTTTATGAACACTTAGCAAGGAATTTAAGCGTGAGTATGACTGCAAAAGTTTTTTGAAAGTGTCCTTTTAATTTATGTAGCTAATATGATAGCAGCAATCTGATACTGAGCAATTTCATGCTTGAATGCATGGTCAGCTGTCAATGCAAACGAGTATTTGAGATTTGAGCTCATGGGCTTCCAACCCTGCAAGTCAACAAGGACCTCACCCCTTTCTAGCTAGCCAAGTTGGAATACTCTGTACCCAAGATGTTTTAGACTTGTTTAATTGAGCTGTAAGCGGGATTGCTTGATATTTTATCTAGAACGTCATGATTAAGTTGTTGATTCACCTTTGTCAGGCTATGTCATGAATTAAACAGAATTTTAAACTTACACCCATGTTGAAAACATTACTTCTTGAGTAGAGGGCCACTTAGCATGTCACTGATTTCTTTCAGTATGTATACAGTGATTTTATTAATATGAAATGGCTCAGTTAGTTGGCCATGCAAGATTCATTAGCTTTGTCTATCAAGAAATATTGTAAGTGGTAGAAAACATAAGATTTATTCATTAGCTTTGTCTATCAAGAAATATTGTTAAGTTATATGTGACTGTTGATTCATTAACTTTGTTTAAGTTAGAATTATGATATAGATTTCATGGTGAGTAGGTTGGGTACTTAATTTTTCTTTATATTTTTTGATGTTTTAGTTTCAAGTTGCCAACTTTAGCTGCACTGAAATGCACACCAACTGCATATTTTGATTTGTTATTTATCATTAGACATGGCAACACAAGGTGGAAAAGGAAAAGTGAAAGTGAAGTCGAACTATGAACAATGGTCCACAACTGAAACAAAAGAACTAATTAAACTTCTGGTTGAGGAGGTGAACAATGGTAATCAATTGGATAATGGGATATTTAGAAAGGAGGTGTTGACAAATAGTGTCATTCCAAAATTAAATTCAAGATGTAATAGCAATAAGACAGATACCCACCTTATGAACAAGTTGAGAGTTCTAAAGCAAAAGATAATAACTATTAAGGAGTTGATGACATGCAATTCTAGTTTTTGGTGGGATTGACATGCACAAAAGGTAACTACTCTAGAAGAAGTATGACTTGAGTACCTTCAAGTAAGTTTTTTTTTAAATTAAAGTAAATTAGTTATATCATATAATATAATGTGTAACTTATAAATTTATTTGTATGATTTGTTTTAGGCTCATCCAGAAGCATCTGAATATCGTCATAAGATAGTGGAAGATTATGAGGATCTAATGTTCGTATTTGGTAACACTACTTCAGTTGGAGCTAGGGCAGCAACTTTATCATCCAAGGCTGTGGATTCTTTGGAGAGGCCATCTTTATGCAATAATTTATATAAGGATGATGACATTTTGCCCTCATTTACACAAGATTATCCACATGTAGGTGAATCATCCAATCATGTGTGCCTCCACAATCTTCCCATGAGTGCCCACCCTTGGAGAATCAACCACCTTCATCTCGAAGGAGAGGAAATGCGAAGTTATTGATGAGAATGTCATTTGTAGGTCCTTACTTTCTTCTCAACCTTTTCATAAACATGCACCGAATCCTTTTCATCTTGGTTTTTTGTCTTTTGAGCCCTACATTAGATTCTTGCAATCCTTGATGGTACCTTGGTTGCTGAACGGATTGAATCTTGGGGTGTCTCATTGGTTGCCCTCTCACCCTTATGTTTGGAAGTAGTTTTTCATTATTCTACTCTATCAACTACCAAAGGTATTGAAGAAGGGGTTGTCACTTGGACTGCCTTCTCACCCTTAGCCTTGGAATTATGTCATTTTGGTTCCACCCTCGCAACCACCATCTCTTCAATTAGTTGAATCAGCTCCTCTTTTTCTTTATTCTTTTCTTGCAATGCTTTTTTAAGCTTCAAATTTTCTTCGTCTCTTTCTTCAATTATTGCCTTTAACTCATCAACCAACTCTTGTTGATTGTTACCTACAACATATGTTTGCATCAATCCATAGGCAAATTTGTATATTTAAGTAATACTACAAAAAAAAAAATGTTTGGGTAATAAAGACATTAAAAGCTTAACTATAGTAAATTTATACTATGATTTAATGCTTGGACTATCAAACCATAGTAACATCATACAAAAAATAGTAAAGTTATACTCTGATTGTATATACACAATGATACGCTTATACCTTGAGATGCTATAGTTCACAATAATTGTAAAGCCCCGACCTGAAGAACCGACCCTGACCGGGGGTTATTCGGAAAACAAAATCGAAGTTTATTAAATTAGACAGAAAAATTCAAACAAGACCAACCAGGAGCGGTGGACTTTGTGTGCGAGAGTTTAACGTTTATTTACGCACTAAGGAGCTTTAGCGTCTCGTTGCGCGTAGGTTATAACAAACCTAATTTTATAACTAATTTGGATCAGGCCAACGTTGTTGTACCATTTGTTGCCTACATATGTATTAGATAACATCTATGGCGTTATTCCAATACGATCAGATACAAACGTAGTTCTGCCTAACGGCTAATACATGCATTCAGCATCACAGAATCATATACATTAGAGTATGTTGTATATCCTTATATCCGAAAAAATCATCCAGAATCAGACAGAAATCTAATAACTCATCGGAGTCAAACAGAAGCCAATAAATCAGCGGAATCACACCTATCACATAGGTGAACAGACTACTAACAGAATCACCCATGCTATCACAAAATGGAGCAGAACACACAGCAGAGTAGATTGGATCGTATTAGTTCCCATCGGATCATATCAGACTCCATAACATATCATATCAGATCAGATTGGAATATATAAGATCAAAATAGGACATTTCATAGCAGATCAAATCTAAACGGAGCATATTAAAGCAAGTTGAATGAAAACATATAAGAATCTATCAGATCATGGCAAATCATATACCTTAATTAATATAATAATATTACTAATTAAGATATACATGCATATAATTCGAATTAAATCAGAAAGTCAGAAATGCTTACTTCCCTAAAGTTTCAGGAGTTGCAGCATTCGGAGTTGCTGTTTCCTCTGGGCGTCCTCCCTTTTAGGTCTGAAAATGTGGGCGAAATCTCTTCTAGCTCTAAAACATTTCTTAGGCGGTAGATATAATTTCCTCTTAACCTGAGATGTTTCACCCTTCCCATGCCCGTAGGTGACAGACGACACTTCCCCTACCTGGGAACACTTTTTCTCTACGTGCCCGTAGGTAACAGACAAACCTTTCCCTACCCGGAGACACTTTTCTTTCTACACACCTGTATGAGATGGACATACCTTGCCCATACTCAGAAACACTTTTCTTTCTCTATGCCCATAGGTTATGGACATAACCTCCCCTTCACCTGGGGATATCTCTCACTGCATGGCACTTCGGTGGAGGATGGAGCCTCCCCTACTCTAGGCCACTTCCCTCTTGGT
Source organism: Saururus chinensis (assembly GCA_035235625.1). NCBI lineage: Eukaryota > Viridiplantae > Streptophyta > Magnoliopsida > Piperales > Saururaceae > Saururus > Saururus chinensis. The sequence goes on along the minus strand of CP141143.1, from coordinate 30,606,416 downwards.
GGTATGATGACAGAGGACGAAGCCCCCTCTTGTTCAAGGCCACTTCTCTCTCCTCGATGCTCTACGATGATGGACAAAGTCTCCTCTTACCCTGAGTCGTTTTCCCCTTATAAAGTTGCCAACTCGAGGAATGGACACTTCCAATGCATAGAACACTCTCAAATTAACTAAGAATACTTTTTGAACGGATGAAAATAGACTCAGAATTACCCCAAAAACTCTCCCAAAAGTTTGGACGGAAATGAGAATGTATAGGGTAAGGCGTGCGAGCATACGGTGGAAAACGAGATAGGCACGCATGTATGCACGCCACGTGTTGAGCATTTATTGGACCACATCTCGTGGTTGATGTGGCTTGGCTCAGCTCCGGCTCGGCTCCTATTAATGTCGTCTATTCCGTCTTTTATTTAATATTTTATTATTATTTTATTCAAATAAGATTCAAACTTCAAAACGCAATAACTTATTACTCCAAAGTTGGAATCATGCTTTCTTGGTTACGATGGAATTGTATTGATGAGCCCATCAAAACTAAACCCCACATAGGTAGTTATTCAGCACTTTTTATATAGGTCCTACCCATGTGGCATGTTTATCGAGGTCATACCTTTTGTTCCTGACCTCCGTTTTGCATGTTCATTGATTCGTTACGCTCATTACTTCGAGCTCTACTCATATATAGGGATTTAATTCCTTAAAACCCCTTAAAACTTAACTAGAATTTATATAATTACCCTTAACCCTTTGGGTTAAGCGTTATCAGAACACGAGGTGTGATCATAATATCAAAAACAAAATAGTAAATTTGTACTATTACCAAAATTCACCTTTCCTTGCTCTTGCTCTCGAGCTTTAATCAGTGGTTCAACCTCTGCTTCCTCCTCACTCTCTTCTTGCCTGCCATAAAATGCTAAAAATTCTCTTTCTTCATTATCCTCCTCAACTGACCATCATTAATATGTATTAAATATTACAATATTTTGTTAATTTGCAAAAGCAATAATTTAACTTTTACTGTCATTTGACAAATTTACCATTTCATCTGTCAAATCATCCAAATGCCCAAATGCTTTAGATAGATTTGCCATACTCCACTAATCAATCTAGGGACTGACACATTGTTGTCCCTCCTTTCAATAATGGTGGACATATCCAATTCTAGAAAGCAAGCCATATGTTAACAATTAAAAAAATAAAATTGTATTGAGAAGGTTAGAGATGTTATTCTTACCAAAAGTGCTATAGTGCACCCCGTGATATGCTCTGACTTTCCATGCAAATCAATTAAATGAATCATATTCACTTTGATTGCCCTTGGCCAAGCATACGATTGCATATCTTGTATTTTATCAACATATTTTACAAAATCCCATGGAATAGTTGTTCCCTTAGTAGGGAACAACAAAGTCACACATGCATAACAGCATATAAGGCGCACTAGGTCCTCTATTTCATTTTGCCTATCTATTCTTATAATTTCCTCCATGACTATTTCTAAAGATGGTTTATCCAATGACTTGACTTCCCTAAGCAGTCTATTTACAAATCTATATATTTTCCTCTTCTCACTAAAAGTAATTGTTACCTCACCCATTGGAATTCATAAAATAAGATAAATGTCTTTTGCAATTAATTCTACTAGCTTTGTGCCTAACCTAAATCTACCCCTCTCTACTTCATACATTCCTAAGACATTCCGTATATGTTCGTCACTCTTTGCAACCTCGTTATATTTTAATTTTTTGTTCAAAAACATACTAAATATCCCCCAAAAAGGAGTCTCCCTTAAAATCTCTCTTGTTACATCTCCAAACATCCCTTAATATTTATGGAACAATTGCCACATTAAAATAAGGTTTGATCTATATTGAACTATGTTTGAAATCATAAAAAATTGGATATAATAATTTTAGATTAACATTCCTTAAAAAAAGGAGGAATAATCCACTTATACTTTGTTTACATACTCATCACAGTCAATTCATACTCCGATCACATATACATCACAATCAATTTATACTGTAATTACATCCACAGAATAGTAAATTTATACTTTGTTTACATCCACCACATAAGAGTAAATTTATACTCTATTAACATTCACCATAATAGTAAATGTATACTATGTTTACATTTACCACAAAACAATCGATTTATATATACTCTATTTACATCCACCACAGAACAGTAAATTTATACTCTATTTACTTTGAATAAACTTTCATAGAAAGTTCAAGAAATCTACTCGGATCATATACATATAATAATCAAATTTGAAAGCAAACTAGAAGCTTCTCGACTGCCACAAAGATAGAAGTGGAAAAAAATAACAATTCCCTTTCAATGCTTAAACTAAAATTGACAAACCCTAAAAATAAATACCAAAAGTGTATATTCTACACAAAATCAATAACCAAAGCTTCTTCTTTACAAAGGATAAAAAACACAAAGAAGAATCTGAGAGGAAATTCCTTGCCCCTGATAGATCTCGGCAAGGCTAGGGATTGTGGAGACCAACCAGTCCAAAGAACAAAACTTTACCTTTCTGTTGCAAAGAAAAATCAAAAGTATCTAGAAATAGAATGATCCTCAATGACCAGCACTATCAGCTGAGTCCTGAGACCAGATCTAGCATAGGTCTATGGCGACAATGATGATTAGTAGCCAACAACCATAGCGAACAAACTAGCTGACATCCAGGTATTAGTACACGAAAAAAGAGAGAGGAATGGAGGGTACTGAAGAAAATCAGTGAAGGTCGGCAGTGACAAGGTCGATGGGGTTCTGGGGAGTGGAAGCCAACCGTGAGGAAGATGGGCAAGCAATACCAAAGGCTTTTCTCCTTGGCGTTTGCTGTATTTATCGCTAGAGCCTGGCTGCTCACCGGGGTGTGGTTTTCGTTAGTACAAGGCTGAACGAATGGCGCACATTCCCGAATAGGGCAGTTAGGATAATAAATTTAGAATTCAGTGCCCAGGACAACTAAAAAAAAGAAGGGTATTTTAGTATTTTTAGAAGCTACATATAGCTAGTTTACTTATTAGTTAATCTGTGATAGTCGGGACCTAATGATAAATAGTTATTAAACTTAGTCCTAATCGGGAATACACCTCAAATTTTAACTAGGGTTAGCTGAGCTGAGCTAAAACTTGGCTCGACGAGGACAAATTTGAGCAGACTTGAGTCTATCTAATTTATAGACTTGAGTCTATCTAATTTATGCCAAGCTCACCACTTGCTGAGACCTATCAAGAAAAATGGCAACCACAAAAGTTTGTTGGCCACCTTCGGATTTGGGGGTTCCTTTTACTAGTGAAATTTGACTCAGATTTTGGAAGCGTGAAATCTATCCATAGAAAGGCAAATCCATTCTTGCCCTGTTGAGGTGTCGTAAGCGAAATTGTCTCCTATGTTGTGCAATTACGCCATTTCATCCTTATGCTGTTATAGTTCGTAAACACACTTCTGAAGATGATCAGCAGACGGAATTTGTTGACTCCTCCCGTCCCATATTAATTATCCGATTGTTATTAAAAATGAAGATTAATTAATTTTCTAAAACTATATAGCACACTTGACATAAGATGGTCACATATAATGACTAACATGTCTAACACCTCATAATTAAGAATGATAATTCTCTTATAGCTTGTGAGATTTCTATTTTCGTCAAGAACCTTATAAGATTTTATTACAAATGAGAAGTAATACCCTGTAATATTTTTTAAGCAATATAGTCTAATTGATAATATACGGTGAAAGGGATGAATATAGTCCCTCTATCCTACACTACTAGTTACATTTGGCAAAAAAATTATTATACAATAATAGTTTAATTTTATTCAATTTAAGTGGTTGAATACATAAAAAAAAGTATCATTTTCCCTCTTTAAGATGTGAGTTTCAATATTCAATAAAAATTACTCTCTTCACCCAATATTAATAGCCACATTTAGAAAAATTTTGATTTTTATTGAATGATGAAACCCATATCTAAGAGAATAAAAAATAAGTTTATAATACTTTTTTTTAGTTCCTAAACGTACACTTAAATTTAACCAAATAAACCTATTACTTTAGGGAAGAAGAAATAATATTTTTTTAAAATATAACTATTACTATAGGATGGAGTTAATATACCTTTACAAATATTATTAAAAATAATAATTATTATTATTATTAGTATTTATATCATTGGAAGAGGGGTGGAGGAGGGAAGTTATGATCAGCAAATCCGAAGGCCTTCTAGCAGAGTTCAGTTAGGACAAGAGAGGCGGAGGCAAATTCTCTTCCTAGCAAAACACGGAGGGCTAGATGGGACTACGTATCGCTATATGCCTCCTAATTAATAGCGCTCAAGGTATCCAGTAAGGATAAAATTCTAACAGTTTACAAATTAATTAGGACCCCTCCATCCATACGGTATTTAGGTACGCTATGTTAGCATCAACTAAGAAAGCCTATAAACTCTTGTACGGAAAAACTATAAAAGCGCCTTAGCATATACTGCTGCTACATCAATGGCAGTGCAAAAAGAAGCACAAGATCATTGCGGTCAACCTGCTTCTGGGAATGGGGTAGCGTTGGAAGCCACGCATGCTCAGGTTGGAGCTCCCGGCCGTGCTTGCACCGCCCGGACAGCAGCCCCTCTATCGGCGGGGACAATTATACTGGAAGAAGTTGAGAAGAAAGAACAAGATGGTTGCGGCCAACCTGCTTCTGGGATGGCGTTGGAAGCTGCCCATGCTCAGGTTGGAGCTCCCAGTGTTCGCACCGTCCGGACAGCAGCCCCTTTACCGGCGGGAACAATTATACTGGCAGAAGTTGAGAAGAATAGACAGAAGGTCGAGGCCCCAAGAAAATTACAGTTTCCTCCCGGGTGGAGGTTCCTCCCAAGGGATGACGAGCTCTTGACATATTACCTCTGGCCAAAGATCAGCAAGAAGACGATTCCCCAGGAGCAGCTGATCCACGATGTCGATATCTATAAATACAATCCTAGTGACCTTTCAAGTAAGTTGCTATCTGCTGCACTTCGATCTGTCTTCTTTACGACTTTCTTGCTTCTGTGTCTCATCACGACTATAAACTCGTTCATTGACTATAGCACAGACCAGAGATTTTCACTTCATTAATTAAAATTTCTCATTATCATTATTAACTCATATATAGGAAAGGTTAAGTAGGTATATGTTTCTTTGTTTTAGCATTTAAGAAATATATGTTGTTTGTTTTAGAATTAAGAATTTTTTTCTCTTCTTTTCTTCCCCTGAAATAATGTAATGTTTTGTGATGGTATTAAGTTCACTGGGTTTACTGAACTTCTTTGACGGTTGATGCGGTAGCTTTTTTGCTTTTCACATTTTTGTACGTACGTCTTCCTGTTTTGCCAATTCTTACAGCAACTGAACCAACTCTAAAGGGTACTTGGTTTCATTCATCTAGCGAACATAAAGTTGACTTCGGCAACTATCAGATTCTGTAGTTTCTTGATTTCAACTTATGTTTTTATCTTTTATGAGAGTTTAACTGCATGATTAATTTTTTTCTTTTTTTCTGAAAAAAAACAAGGGTAGGGGGTGAGCATTTGGCTGCATGATCAATTGCATTAACTCTTAGTACAAAAGTTTCTTTTTAATAGCAATTGAACTAAATTAGTTCTGATGGATTGTGCTTGATTTTTTACTATCAACATATTTGTATTGGCAAATAACGAAGTCTGTAATATCAGTCTTACCATGCATGAGAGTTTATTAGCTGCATGATGAACTGGATTAGTTCTTGATAGAAAATTTACTTTCTAAAAGTTGAGAGGTGTTTCCTAATTAAGACTTACCATACTTCCATGAATTAGGTGAACAAGTAAAGTATCATTTCACTTGATGTGTTTCTCATATTGTATGTGTTCTTAGAATTATGGTCTCTTATCATACTAATTTCTAAGTGAAGAACTTCTTTTTTATGTCTCATGAATCTATTGATTCTGGTAAATTTCCTTTTTCACGTTACAGCGATATTTGAGCCCGCGGCAGAAGACCGTGGTCAGAATCATTGGTACTTCTTCACACCTAGACAGAAAAAATATCCTAATGGAACTCGGCCCCGCAGAGACGCCGGTGGTGGCCATTGGAAGGCCACTGGAAGTGAGATGAAAATTTGCAATGAACGTGGGGAGACTATTGGAGTTAAAACAACCTTGGTCTTTTGCACTACTGGAAATAACGGAGTGGAGACAAAGAACAATTGGATCCAACAAGAGTATAGATATACTGATCTGAAGGGCATTCCTCGTACAAGTAGTGATGATAAGTGCCGGGTATGTGACAGATTCTTGTGTATTCTTTCCTCAATTTATCCTAACATAAAAAGAAGTAAGAATAATTATTAGATAAATTGAACTTGCAAACTTATGTTGCAGTAGAACTTGTTTAGTCAGACTTGGTCCTTTATGCCGAAGTAAACATTTTGGAATTCAAGTAGCACAAACTAGATTGAATTTAAGAAATTATTGAAAAATTTTGAAATATTATTCTTTTGTAGAAATTACTTTTAGATCATAATCACATACCAAAAAGAAGAGATTCTAGCTAGTTAATTTCTACTCTCCATCTTAGGAGGTTTATAAGGCATTTAACATCAATTTAAGAAAAATTATTTGTTTCAAACGATATTATGTAATTTACGTCTATGACAAGATTACTTAGAGAAATTAGCTTTTTGAGATGTGTCACACATAAATCTACTTGCAATATTTGCTTAAAATTTGTACCTTATTGTCGTTTTTAATTCTATGAAAATGTTTGTTCATCTTCAGCTGGATGATGTGGTACTAGCCAAGATCTACTACCATCCACTACCACAAAGAAATGGGCAGGACCAAGCTTTAAGAAGAAGAACTGTTAGAACTCCACGGAGGCAGCAGCTCCCTGATGTTTCCACTTCAGTGAAAACCCTTGAAGTTAGTCAGATATCAGACGAGAATCAACTCAATTCATCATCCACTCAAGTTCAACAACTTCATGGGGACCCATTTCATGAAGAACAAAATGGAAGTATGAAGCAACTAAGAGCTTTACCACCAGCAGAAACTATACAAGGAATGGTTGCCCCACAGTCACTAGATGGAAACCTCAACCCCTCTCTCATCAATTCAATGACAAAGAGAAAGTTTCCCAATCATGTAATTGATATGCCTTTCCCACAGTCTAAAAGGTCTAGAAGTGATTGGCTTCCACAACCAGATTGTTGTTCCAACAATGAAAATGGGCCAACATACTCGACATCACTACCACAGGTACATTGTGATGGATCACCCTATTGCATTGAGCAGCATGTTCAAGCTGGAGTGAGGCAACAACTATATCAACCTCAAGTATATTCCACCATGTATGGAATGGTTGTTCCACATCCACAATTTGCAGAATACAACTCTTCTGTCAGTTCAGTGCAGCATAGGAGCAGTCCTAACCATGGAGGCAGTATGCCTCCCCCACAATCAGAAGATTGTTCTTACAGTACGAAAAATGATGAGATGATGCCTGAAAATGGTCCAACATGCCGTATATCACCACCACATGACAACGCTTCATCTGATCAAATTGACCAGCACGTTCAGTTCTCTGGTGAGCTATCAGGCATCTCAATGACAGAAGACGGATTTCCAATTGCAGAACAGGAAGTTCCAATTTCGAATAATAGCACCATGAGCGAGAACTACCTGCGCACAGTCTTCCAGCCTCTTATGTATATGCATGATGAATGGAATTCAAACGAAAAAACTCTTTCAGGGAATGCTATCTCTCCAGATCTGGAACAATATTTGCATGAACAATTATCGCAACATCCACTCTTCAACTACTTCGGGCAATTATTGCAACATCCAGTCTTTGACAACTACGGGCAATTATCGCCAGATCCAGTCTCAGTAGTTACTCCCTTAGCACAACAACAACCATCCATGGACAAGACAGAGTGAAGATTCATTGGGAGATTCAATTTCACTAACAATCTCTCAGATAAGGAATCCTATGGATACTCTATCTCCCTTGAGTAATTTTTTGTCATTTAGCAGCTCTAGTTACATATGTCAGAACTGATTATATATTGAACATATGGCAATATACAATAGAAATGTTTGCTGACGAAATTTCATTCAATGACTTTTTTTTATACTAGGAATAGTGCATGTGAAAAAACACGTCTAACTTGTTTGAACTTGACTTGAATGACGACAATGACAAGAGGCATTAGGGTCTACATATTTTTATGTGTATCACCTTTGGTAAAAAAGACATGTATGCCAAATACATTGGGTATTCAATGTTGGAAGATAACTCTCAAGTTGTATACCAAAGTGGAAGATGAAAAAGTTAGCACTTGGAAAAACCAAGATTATGTAAGGCAGTGTCATTCTATTTAAATATTTATTTATAAACAAACATAATTTTGACATTAAGGTTTTAAAGCAACACATCTTAAACTGTTTAGCGACCCAACATGTTCAAGAATCACTTTATTTTTTATATATTTAACGTTCATTTCTACATATGTATACCCTGCAATTGCTACCTTTTACTAATATTAAACATGTATAGCTCACATAATTGCTATGCTTTTTTTCAAAAGACTTGTGCTCTATCGTTGCGAAGAATGAAACACATGGAATACTTGAACAATGCACAAATTGATGTAAAAACCAAACATGACTAGAACATAGCAAATATACAATTATAATATTTAATAAATAAGTGATTACATACGTATATAAAAGATATCAATAACCCAAAAAATATATAAGTTACTACATCAACTCAATTATGTTCGAGTAAACCCTAATTCAAAGAATATGTTGATGGCAAGCCTTTGTGACAAACAATTTTCTTGGAAGTCACAGCATTTTATTAAAGAAAAGTAGAAATATCATTTATGGGCATAACATGTTCGTTAAGAAGAATGAATGTGTATCATCATATAAGCCCCACAAGTAGAAGCAGAAGAAGCAAACACTGTGATTTGATCAAGTGTATGAAATAGACTGGTCTGAACATTAGGAACTCTAAAAAACAGTGTTGTTGATGGATAAGTTCTGGTCAATTCTCAAATGGACTTAGTTAATTCAACAACATCCAAGGAGCCAATTCTGCTTGCAAGAAAAATCCATTGACCCTTCCTTGGAGGGTATCAAGCTGAAGCTAGGCCTAAAGAGGTAGGTCATATGTGTATAAGTCATATTAAATGCAGAAATCCAGGCCGAGGCTATAAGCAAGTGAGCATACTACCCAACTATGATTGGTGGTTCTCTTCGAAAAGTTGTAAAAGTTGATATACATGTTTCTTCAATCAAATACCATCTTTGTGTTACAAAATTGTAACACTTGCAATAGTTATTTTCAGGTAAAGCAAAACTCCAACTTGTGCGAAGAATTCTATAATGGTACTTCAAACATAGATTAATATTGTCATCATGTGCATGACAGGTGTATTTTGGCTGAACGTGGATGGAATGATTACCCATTCTCTAAAAGTTGGTTGGTAAATATAATATGTTGTGAGACCCCTTTCACAAGTTAGACTAAATAGTTGTCCCCATATTGAAGATAAAAGAATCGAGACTACCTCAAAAAGCCCAAATGAAAATAGAGAATCCAACGCTAATGTCTATTGGAAGGTAAAACCTCCGATAGGCTCATTCTTGATAGGATTGGTATAATGTTGGTCAACATATTGTGATGTATTAGCTCAGTTCTCTAGCAAGAACAAATGACTTTATATGTACACATAGTTTTAGAGTCGTAAAGTGATAAATTAACAATAGTATATTCACTAGAATCCGATTTTAAAACACCTAAAACCTTCATGAATAACGAAATTTTAAATATTAGGTTTTGAAATAGAAACCCAAATAAGTAGTTCTTGAGTAAAAACCGAGATTAATCTAAAGCAAATGAAGAGATTTGAAAAATTTAAGCAAAATACTAATGGATTAATGGAATATTAAGCAAAATCATACTTTAATCTTCTTTCTCCTTTAGGAAAATGGACATTAGGCCCTTAAGATCTAAGTCTCAGCTCTTTTCCAATTTGGAAAGTGGTTAGACATTTCCTTTTATAGTAAAGGGGTGGGGTAGACTTAATTAAGTAGTGGGGTACAAATAAGGTTTTATACTAAAAATGATAAAACTTGCTTATTTGAAACCCAATTTGATGTCTAAAAATTTTAAAATAATTACCTAGGGTCTTAGGTTGATGTTAGAGTCATTTAGAGCTAAAAATTCTAATTTTGCCCGTAGGACCCACAGTAGGTCCCTCCAACCCTAATTTTTTGAGAAAATAGTAAAAATTCTGAAAATTTCAAAAAAATTCTAAAAGACTTAAATTAACTTAAAAATCATAAATATAAATAAAATTTTAGTTAAGATCTTTGTAAACTTCTTAAAGTTTAAAAATAGTCCGAAAATCGATTAGAATTGACATTAAACCACACAATAATAATTAAATAGAATAAAATATACCGGTTCAAGTTCAAGGATCTTACACTTTTGTCTTCACAAGGTTAGTAGGTTATGCTAAGAGGGTAGTAAAGCAATTCCTAAAACCTAAGCTCATCTTGTTGGTTTGACAAATGCTTAGCATGGTTTCCAACTTCTTTTTAAATATATCTAATTTCGCTTTAGAGGACATGAGTTTTCTATTGAGAGCATTAAACTTCTCATTTTCACTCTCCGGGTCTTTCTTAAGGTCATGCACTTTTCTTTCAAGTTTGATCTCCAACTCTACTAATCTATTTGCCTCTTGAGAAAACAAAATTAATTCATCATCTTTCTTCTTCAACTCTCTTTCAAGGCTTTTGGCTTTCTTAGTCAAGACTAAAAATTGTTGGAGGAATACCTTAAAACTCATTATAATCAAACTTAGACTCTAAGTTCTCTTTAAGAAAGGTGAACCTATGAGACTCTTCTCCAGAACTATCTTCATTTGCACTTGCATGGAAGGTTGTATAGTTACATAGTTCATCTTTTTCTGAAAAACTCTCATTAGAATAAGTTGCTTGAAACACCTTACCATTTCTCTTATTATCAAACCCTTTTAAATTCTTAGGCTTATCATAGGAAGAATTATTAGAGTTAATGTTAGGACAATCAATAGCAAAGTGACCTAACTTACTACATTCAAAATATTTCAAAATTTTCTTATCTTATTTATTTTGCTTCTCATCTCTCTTATCCCCTTGTCTCTTCCCAAAATTTTAACCCTTATTTTCAAAACTAAAGTTTTAAGTTTTCATAAAGTTATTAATATTTTTAGCCAATAAAATCATTAGTTCTTTATCATCTTTAGACTCTTCTGATTCTTTAAGGTGGTTAGGGCTTTATTCTTCTTAGGAGTTCTTTATATGCTTTTAGGGCATTCTATTTTTCCATGGAATCCTCAAAAGTTCTAAGTTACCCAATCAACTCTTCAATGTCTAAGGTGTTTATCTTTTTAGATTCATTAATAACTTCCTCCTTAATTTTGAATTTAGAGGACAAAGACCTTAACAACTTCATCATTACAAGGTAGTGAAGTATAGGATCCCCTAATTGATCACATGTATTAACTATGTCTAAAATTTTAGCATAGTATTAAAACATTATCTCATCTTCACTCATTATCATGTTTTAAAACTCTAGGGTCAGCATTTGTAGCGTAGACACTTTAACAACCTCAGTTCCCTCATTATATTTTTCTAATTTCTTCCATGCAACCTTGGTAGATATGCAATTAAAAATCAACCTGTGTTGTGATTTTTCTATGACATTGAACAATGATCTAAGGGCTTTACTGTTTTGATTTTCAAGCTTTATCTCATTCTCATACCATTCAATTTTATATTTTAGAATTGAATTCTCTTCCTTGGTCAATGTAAGATTTAAACCTTTAATCACCACTTTCTAGGCATTCCCATCAGGCGCTTGAATAAAAGCTCTCATTCTATTTTTTTCAATATGAGAAATTCTCGCCATCAAACATGGGTGGATGATTCATTGGATTACCTAAATTCCCATGCTCGTTCATAGAGTTATTTGAACCAGCCATTGATTTTAAATGAAATAGAACTCACCCAAGAATCAAACTTTAAGAAAGGAAAAATATAATAGAAGCAACTAACCATCTAGAGAATACAAATCGGAAAGTTTAAACAAGTAGTTTTAAGAGAAAAGCTAGAAAACTAAGCAAAATTTAGAACTCAAACTCTACAAGTTATCTAGCACAAGAAATAACACAATAAGAAGATTAAACAAGATAATAATGCACTATCATGCTAAATCAGATTGATATCATGAAGCAAAATCAAATTATCAATAAGTAAATCTCAACTACTACTTGTGAGTTTAATATCTATCTACTCAACCTATCATATAACCACATTGCCCCTAATCTAATTATCTAACAAAAATAACCACATTGCCTCTTTGAGCATAATTTTTTTAATAAAGTGGAAACAAGTAAACCTACTCTCAATGTGCACTCACGATGTATCAATCTATCAAACTATCAAGTATTCAAATTACACATAAACACACAATAATTTAATATGAAAAACCCAAATTCATGTAAAAAACTACAGTAGTTCCAATAAGGAACGAAATCAATTCACTACTAGTAAGCAAGAGAATTATATGACATAATCAAACCACCATCCTTTGTTTTGACTCTAACACAAACTCTTTTTGTTTACATCTCCACAAATTCTTATCATTGCGAGCCTTCAAGTCTTTTCTCTCAAGCACTTAAAACTTTTTTCCTTGTTGTTTTGTCTTTATTTTCTTCTACCCTCCAACAAGTTCTTTTTGTTGTATTGACTTTTGCCTTTTGGATTCCAAAAACTCTCATTAACAATTTGTTGCAACTCCTCCTTTAAATTTCTGTGTAAAATCTCTTTTTATAGTTGTGGAATAGATTCATGAATTCACCATAGATCTTCTCTTTAAACTCTATCTGAATTCTCTTGGAAAACAATATGCAAAGGTCTCCCTTCTTCTCTAGTTTTTTCTAGGTTTCTCCCTCTTCAAATTTGTCGCTTCTTATCATTTATATAGCTCTCCAAAATGATTTTGGTCTTTTACTTTAATAAGGAAAGATATTGAATTCGGAATGACTTATTTAGAGCAACTAGAACAATTAGCAATCAATCGTTCATTGTTTTCTGAACACACAATACCTTGAGTGATTGATCAATCGTCAAATCAATTGATTGATTGATAAACTCTCAGCTTTTTTTACACAGTGTTGTTGTAGGTGTCGATCGGTCATTTCCTTCTGCTTTATATCCAATAATTGATTGATTGTATTATTTAATTATAATTTGGCCCTAAAACTTCCTGAAACCTCTGAAATCACTTCTAAAACTTCTCAAGTAATTTTAGTATGCGAATGTGATCTAAATAAGTTTCAAAAACTCATCAACGTCCTTTAGTCTTAAGGCTTAAGCCACAAGAACATGTGTGCTTCTATTTTTCAAGTCTATCAATTACAAATTTGACTTGACCACAACTACATCTAATCATATTTTAAGACTAAGTACATACTCATAGTTTTTAACATAATTTTGACAAAAAATTAGCCAATTAACCTAATATATGACACATATGTTCTTATATTTTATATAAATTTTGATAAAACATAGTGGCAACAACAAACATTTTCTCTACTTGAGCGTCAAAGACAATCCACAAGTTACTAATACTATCACCTATATATTGATTCTGAAGTAAAACTATGTTTTAAAAGAGAGAGAGTGTTAACCAATGTCATACAAAATATATATTTTTATGGGAAAAGTTAGGAAAAAATACTAGTGAACCTTTGACAAGTGGAGAAGCATGATATTTTTCCCACATTTTTGCATTCTTAGGATAAATAATTTTTTTATTACATTTAGAACATACAATGTACCAAATGTCTTGATCCAAGTTTACTTTCAAGTCCCATGCATCAACAACAAACTCATGCTAAACCTTAGGCCAATAATTCTAATGGAGAAAATCAAAATGACCTCTACCACTTGTTCCTTAGTATTGATGACAACCACAATTTGTTGTAAAGGTGTCCTTAATCCACTTCGACTTGGCACCTCTGAGTCCATCATGTTTGCAACTTTTTACACATTCTCCAAATACCTAAGGTATTAGCTAGAACCCTATTTAAAAATTGTATGAAAAATAAAACTTTTGTGCTAATCAATTTTTTGGCCCAAATGGAAAAAGTGAAATCACCATTTTTTAAGATTTATAGCATCTTCAAATGTAGGGTTGATAGTCAATCTTGTTTCATTGGTTGATGATAAGGTAAATCGATCTGCTAATAGATAGTATAATAAAGATAATATATAAATTGCAACTAAATAGCAATGAACATCGAGTTTATAAAAAAAGTTAAATATTAATACAATAAGAAGGCACATAGCTCTAAACTCTTGACTGCGCACATATGTTACAAAAATAATAGGATAGTCTTCACAATATTTTCGCAGAGTGTTTACATGATTCTTGATGAGAAGTCCCCATAAGGTGATAGTGATCGGTGTGATAGACCTAACTCATATACAATGTTAAAAGAATGTGATGACAAGCTTGATACACAACAAAATATTTAATTTACTTTTTATCTATCAACCCAATCACTTGGCGGTTAACTTCAATTCCATTATGCCTACATATTACTATACGATTATCAATGTTAACAACAACTCCCAGTACATCTACAAAGAAAGTGAGAGTTATATTGTGATTGAACATGTTTGTACAAATAAAGTAGTTTTATTCATCTCATCAAGTACTTGTATAGACTTATCATCTCATGTATATTTTTTGGTAGCTTAAGTGCATCTAGAAGAGTTATTGTAGAACGATGGTCCCTCGAAACTGCTAAAGCATTAGGTAAAAGAACAATTATTGTATTTTTTTGGATGATTATTTCATAGTCAGTTGTACCCCATCCATATCTTCTGGCCAACCGCTTGATCAACCTATTGACTATGTAGTATGTCTTCCCTTCCACAACACTATCTTTGAAGTTCTCCACGAATTCATTAAACACTAACAATTGAATGCTAGAACCCTATAAGATAAAATAAAAAATTGAAACATATCAAGAGACATATAGAAATGTAAATTTACTGACTTTATGTGTTCTACAACACCATTAATGCAAAGCATTGCAATTTCATAGAAATGAATAAGAACAAATTATCAATTCTTGTATAACAAAGCTCTTCATCAGCTACAATATATTTATCACGATTCCAAAACCCTTTGAATTGTCAAATGAACATACATTTGTTTTTCTCCAAGATTAGACATTTTATATTTCATTGAAGTATAATCAGTTTTAAGTGAGATAATGGAACATAACTTATAGCCATTGTTTTCCTATTAGGAAAACAAACATACCAATTATAATCACTTAGAATAAGATGTGTTTAATGGCAAATAAATAGAAAAAAATAATTTATTACAAAACTTATGAGCTAACCAATAAAGACTTCTCTAAACACAATGTTTCTTGTGATTCCACACGGCATTGTCTAATGCAAAGAATGTTTAATCAATTTTTTTGTTTTAGACTTAGATGTACCCCTCGAAAAAGCAACATATAATTGGCCATGCAAAAAAACTAGTTCCGGTAAATACAAACCTACATTCTCAATTATTTAACCTTGTGCTTTGTTGATTCTAATTGCAAATGCCAATCTAATTAAAAAAATTTCATGCTTGAAGTGGAATGGATACTTTTCACTATGGGCTGGCATGAGAAGTATCCTCGGCAAGAACTTTTCATTTTCCTTATCATCACTTGTTACAATCTCAGCATGTATGACATTATGATCAAAGTTCACACAAATTAACCTTATTCCATTGCACAAACCATTCATAGGATCTAGGTTCCTCATTAACATGATTAGACAATTTCGCTTTAGTACCAATTTATGCAATGGTAACCCATTCATATTTAGTGTATTCAAGAACTCATGAGGATATTAGTTATTCATATCTTTAATTGTTATATCAAAACTATTGTAAGTCACTGCATCACCATTACATAATAACACAATACTTACATTAATTTCATCAACATAATCATTCTTCGTTATCAATATACATCTCTCTATCAAGTAACTTAGATCCAAAATGAGTGATTCTAAATTTTTGAAGATTTATGCAAGTAGTTTATCTTCTCCATCATGGTAATCATTAGTTTGAATAAACACATCTATGGGGAGTTGCACATAATCTTATTTTACACAAGGTTCTTCACCATCTCCAATATGTATTAAATAGGAACAAAACCCATGTCACTTCTTGCTTGCATATTTCTAATAAGGGGAAATATTTCAACACTTTGCCAAATGTATGAGCGAACCAAGAATACATCAACAATTTCTTCTCTTGTGCCTCTAAGCACCACTCATAAGACGTGTCAGAAATCGCCACCAAACATGTAATTATTTGTTTCCTTTTCATTTTCAAATGTAGTTGTTCTTTCTTAGAAGCACCTGTTTATTGGATCTCATTCTCAACAAAAACACCTTATTCTATATGACACGAAATATAATTCCCTAAAGTATTGTTGCATTCTTATTTAGGTAGATAATTTTTAGTGAAATCTTTTGTCTAGACATACTATGCTTAAGCTTTACATTTCGTTTCTTTTCTTCCTATGTCTTAAGTAAACAATGGAACAATAGCACAGGTACCACAAATATATGGAAACCATGAAATACATGAAAGTCCTATGGTAACCAAAATTTTCAAAGCACTTCACTCTCAAGTTGATTGAAAATAATTTTTAGGCATTTCACTTGAAAACAAGAAATTTAATCTAGTTTCTCAAAAAGAAAAGGAAATTCATTCTCCATATGGAACCTACAGAAAATCCCGATTTGTACACGAAACTTCATCCTAAAAGGACAAAATGCCTTTGTACCTACTGATGCACTAAAATAATGTTCAATCAAATATTTTCAAATTTTGAATTGCAATCCTATTTTGTGTTAATTCATTGCTAATTTGGGCTATTTATGTTTTGAATAAGTTAGCTGGACTTTAATTGAGTTTACATGTCTAAACAGGCTTTAACAGGATCCAAGTAGAAGAGGAAGTAAAACCCAACTACCTAAAGTTATTTAAAAGTCAAAAATGGGCTCCTAATGGTCTAAACATGCATGGAATGGTCGAACACAACCTTGTTGACCCGTTTGATTTAAGATTTGTATGAAGAGGACTAAATTAAGAAAGAAGCTGATTCGGACAGATTGATAGAGCCTTAGTATTTCGATCATATCTTTTTATGTATAATTCGGATGGATACGATTCTGGTGGAATTGGAAAGAAGCCTTCCATAGCTACAAATGATATTTCATGAAGAAATTCCAAATTCTGAAGATTCATGGGTCGAATTCGGCATGCAAAGAGACAGCTAATAAACTAACCCGATGCCAGCACATAAAGAATATTTTCATTGATTATGATTGATACACATAAGGAAAGACAAGGAGGCTGATTGGTTAACTAAAGGAAGATTCAAATATACTTATTTGCTAAATAAATCATTGATTTATGTGATTGATTTAGAATCTAATCATTGCCAAAGAAGCAACCAATCAGGCAATCAATCAGGATGCAATCTAGAGATATGATTTCACTTTTCTCTTTGAAGCAACCCCTTCTATTCCTATAAATAGAGGGGTGGACGTGATAGATGAATAATCCCCTCATCTTTGGAGCTCTCTTCTCTTATTTTCTTCTCTACTTTTGTATTTTTGTTTTTAGTTTTATTGTAATGGCTTTCTAAGCTCTCAAGCTAAGGCTAGAGGTGATTTGTAACAATTTAATGGAGTTTAATTCATTTTTCATCAATGGTTTCAAGTAAGTATTGTTTATTTGAAGTGATGTTTATTTAATATTGTTCTTCTTCTTGTTTCTTTGTGATTTGGATACATAAGATGCTTGAAGGCTCTCCTTCTTGATCTTTTGTGATTTGGATAGATAGAAATCTTTAAGAGACAATTATTTTTTTATCCTTCATCTATCCAAAGCATTTCTATTTTTATTTTTAATTTTAATGTTCATATCTTCTGGTTAGATAGAATTTTAATTCGATTCTAACTGAGATAACATGATACATGAAGAACATCATTAGATGTTACAATGATCCTTAATGCCTTAGTGTTTTCTTATCTCGATTTCTTGACTCTATATTGCCTTAATACTCTTCTACTCTTTCTTTCTTGATTTTTCTTTTCTCTATTTTTTCGTAATTATTTTCTTTGTTACACAAGGCTTTCCCTGTCGATCGACCTTGTCTACTACAATTGGCAAGTAAAACAAATCTAAATTTGACTTCTTCATAGTCTTGGTTCAGACGTAACAACACCTACGAATTACCATGCAGATGTTTATAGATAATATGACTCTTTTTTATCTACGTTCCTTATTTACTTTAACCTCTCTTGGTGAGTGATTAGCATATATATAAATAAAAGAAACTAATACATAGGTCTCAAATGAGAACCTATGTGATCTTTGGGTAAACTAGTAGATGTGCATGTGCAAAATGCACATGTTGCACTCCAATATATCTATATTGAGCTTCAAGTTTAATATTTTAAAAAAAACTCTATTTAGTTAAATATGCTTAAACAAAATTATTGAATAAGATTTGCGAGGAAAGTGGTGTGTTCTTGATTTGGATCAACCTTTTTTTCAATTTAGATAAGTGGTTTTAAGCATAAATATAACTTTTACCTTCATCCATATTTTTGTTTTGTGAAGACATAATCCTAGCTAATGTATATAACTAACAAATTTTGAAATAAACTATAGCATATTAAGATGTTCATATAAACTTTTTAGCACATATATCCTATATCAATCCCACCTTGAATTGTATTAGAAAATTACATTTGTATCATAATGATTATTAGTTGTAAAGTGTTCCTATGTCTCTAAAGTTTGGAATGAAGAACTTAACGTCGAGCTCTCAATCTCAATTGGTTTTTTGTTACCTGTAAATGAAAAAAAATGTTAGAGAAACATAAAGTGTTATATGTTATATATTGTATTAGACTATTAGTTGGTAATAGTAAATGATGATTATGCATAAAATTTGTATCATCTTTATAGATTGGAGTACAAGTGTAAGACTTTAAAACTTTATTGCAAAATACTTTTTGATCCATTTTTAAAGTGAATATGAATGTCTTCTACATTACTTCTTCCACAACGCTTTTATAAGTAATCATATTTGTTGACTATGTTTACAAAAGAATAGAATTTCTTAAACAAGCATGCAATATGGTTATAGAAAAAGTAATGTTTTTAAAAATAATAAATTAATTTTTACCTTTAATATTTGTAACTCATTTGTTGAAAAATGAAAGATTTTTTCATTTGTTTGTCAAATAAAGTAATTCAAATGTTGTTGGAACTGTCTCCAATTTTTGCATCTACATAGTAGCTACAACATAAAGAAAAATTGTGAAGTCTACATTTTTATATTTTAGCTTTCATGAACACAATATAGGCATTAGTTACCTTTATTTTGTTTCAAAAGGTAAACTTTTACATTTAAGACAATTGATTATCAATGACATCATAAATTTTCTTTTTACATTTTGTGCATGTAGTGTACCAAATATCTTGTTCATTAGTGATTGACAATATCTAAGCTTTTGTCGAATAAAATATGGTATAAAAATATAATTGAATAAGTGTGTGTATGAATGTAATTTATAAGAACAATTTTGGTCTTGTTGTTTGAAATTAGTTCATAATAAGTGTTTCTCCCATTTGAAATTTTCTTTTCACCTCTTGATAAAACTATTAAAGATATAATAAACCATGTTTTCTATTAGGGTTAATTCGAATTTGTTGATGTCTTCATTGAAGAAGGTTATTTGAATTTTGGACCCCTAATATTGAGCTGTATTAATCATATATATATATATATATATATATATATATATTGTGTGAAATGCTCATCATGTACATGTTTTTTCCATTGTTCGGACATTCACTACCATTCATGTGCCATTGGAAATATTGTAGGATCTCACTTTACGTATCAACATCTACAACATAATACAAGGAAGTTGAAATTATTTTTTACATGTAAAAAATTTAAAATAAGCATTTATGGTATATTAGACTTACATTTATTTAGAATTTTTTTGAAAATAATATTTTTTATAGAATTCCTTGGAATTGTTTTATCATTAGCAGATTTAATTAATATCTTTATTTTTTATTTTTATGTTCCTCCGGATAAAGTGACATATAGCTGACCATGTGAAACTACTGGGTCTGGCAAATAGATACCGACATTCTCTATTGTTTGTATCTAAGCTTTATTGATTGTCATTGCATATGCCAACCTTATGGGAAATTAATTTCTCCTTAAACAAAATTGATAATGTTCATTCTCAATTGGGCATAGTGGAGTTCTTGGAAGTAGTACAAAATTTCCTTAGTGTTCACCACTTACAATTTTATTATAGAAGACACTTTTTTAAAGAATGACAAATCAATTTCGTCTCATTACATAGACCATGTTTGATATCAATAGTTTGCAGCATTTTTTAGAATCAACTTGTATGGTTGCAAACTATTTGGAGTCAATGAATTTAGGGATTCTTCTGGGTAATACTTGTTCATATCATCCACAGTTGTGCCATAACTATAATATTCAACTTCATCTTCTCGAAAGAGAGATATAATCATTGAATTCAATTCATCAGTATTCGTTTTTTTGTTACTAAAATTCGTTTTATTTTATAGATATGTCAGATCTAGGCTTGAACCTACTAAGTTTTGAGAAATGTGTGATATTAATTTCTATTTTCCATCTTCAAAATCATCATACTCAATCATCATCTTAGATGATATTTGCTTAATTCTGCATCTTTTCTTACACTCATATTGTTGACCAAAGGTAATATTTAAATATAGTTCTATAGTTAAGATGGAACAAGGCTTGCACTGATAGTCTCTTCTCGAGTACTTGTCTGAAGTCACCACCCTAAATAATTATTCTACCTAAAAAAGTTGATTAATATTTAAAATATCACAAAGTGATAGATCCAATGCTTCAAATGCAAATCTCTTTGTTATTAAAGTTTTATTGGAATTTTAAACCTTGAATTGGCATCGACCTCCTCGTATAATAGAGGCGGCAACTCCATATGTTGTGGTGGCAATTGCAATAAGACCTTTGCTCCTAATTTTGGCAAGTATAGCTCTGTATAAGAACGTATTCCATGTTCCTCTAGGGCCATAACCAAAGAAAAAACCGCTTTGTTTTGTATCCACCTAGTTGTTTATGACATCAAATGTATATTTTTGTTATTCATTTAACAAAGTCATATTATTCATGCCTGATGCTGAAGTTTTATATGCATTTATTCAATACTCTCTCTTGATGGGGAAGAGGATATATTTTTCATTTGTTGAATGTGTAGATCATATTCTTCTAAGCTATGGCCCATACTCTTAAAACATTCGAACAAATCAGTCAACAAATATGGAGTAAGAATTTCATTCAAAACACCTATTTTATATATAAAATCTTCAACGATATCCTCAAATATGGAATCCCATAAGTATCTAACGTTGTTAGGTTCACAAAATGCCAAGATC
Source organism: Saururus chinensis (assembly GCA_035235625.1). Classification (NCBI taxonomy): domain Eukaryota; kingdom Viridiplantae; phylum Streptophyta; class Magnoliopsida; order Piperales; family Saururaceae; genus Saururus; species Saururus chinensis. The sequence goes on along the minus strand of CP141143.1, from coordinate 30,584,742 downwards.
ATGGCAAACATGTGTTGTAAGGCTCTTGGCATTGAATAGAATTTGGCCTCTTGTAAAGAGGATAATATGTCATCGTCATCTTCCAAGAGTCCTTTCTTTTGACATGCTTCTCGAAATGTTCTACAATGAGACCCATTAACATCCAATAATTATTCAAAAGATCTAGCTCCTAAAGTGTGATTCAATAATTATCTCAAATAATACCTTTCACCTTCTATTTTTGCAGTGTTAATTCTACCAATGACTTTTACGTTTTTCCGTCAAAACTGGTTCAGAACGTTTTAGGGTTAAAAGGGGAAAATTGTAAAATAATAGGCAAAACGATTGATCGCTGCAAAATAAGACAAATCAAATGATCGATAGAGCATTTGATTCAACCCTATACAAAACAAAGCTAAGAGTTATTGATCGATTGCTCTCGTAAACCGATCAATCACGTGAAGTATCGTGCATAAAACAAACAGTGAATGATCGATAGCTTCAAGGATAGGTTACCCTAATTGAGTCATTCAAAATTTAATTTCTTTCCTTATTCAAGTACAAGACCTAAACTAACTTAAAGAATTATATAAGGGTTAAGAAATCATGAAATTTGAGAGAGGAAAACCTAGAGAAGATTAGAGAAAAAGGGTTTATAACTTTTGCATCTTGTTTTCCAAGGAGAATTCACATGAAGCTTTGATTTGAAGATCCATGATGATTTGAAGAGGCTAATCCACAACTAAAGGAGATTATACATAAAGATTTCAAAGGAGTTGTAGCATATCTTCAATGAGAGATTAAAGATTCCACAAAGTCAAAGTGAATACAACAAGAAGTGTTTGTTCAAGGCTAAAAGAAGATAGAGACAAAGAAATGAGGAAGAAGTTTCAAGTACTTGAGGGAGAAGACTTGAAGGCAAGCAACAACGATTTAAATAATAACTTATGTTAGAGTCTAAATAAGGTTGGTTGGTTACTTGTGTGAATGTAATGTATTAGTTTCTAGTGCATTGATTGATACATAGTGGGGGTGCACTTTGAGAGAATACTTACTTGTTTTTGCTTAATAAAAAAATTCTGCATAAAGAGGTCATATCTCGTAGTCTTTATCTTCGATAGATAATCAGACTAGAGGCAATGTGATGATCCGCTAGGTTATAAGATAAATATAAACTCACATATGGTACCAGAATGTTAGAAGATTTAATTGTTTACTTCTCAAGGTGAAGGTGTCTACACGATTTGCATTAAGCATGAAGTAAGTGAATGATGTTGGCTTAATTATTGTATTTGTCCTTTCTCAGTTTTAGTTAGACATGCCTCTTGAATCACTCACTTCCATGTAAAACAACTGATAATTATGAATGTAGTTATCTGTGTCATACAAGAAAGATACATTATATGCAAATTTGTAGCAACTTTCATGATAGAAGCAGTTTAAATTATTTCCAATAAAGCAACTATACCCTCATGACAAACATGTAAGGTTACATAACAATAAGATTGGAAAGTGATTGCTTATCATTGTCCTCTTCCAACAAACTCATTGATTGTGCTACTTAGCAAAAAGTTTTACATTTCACGCCATTCACTTTTAATAAATCATCAAATGACTTTGCACCACTGACATTGTTTAACAAAAATCTTAAATAATATATTTCTAATTAAATGGGGCACTTATCCTACCAAGTACTGTATTGACCTTTGGGGGCGTCCATGAGTGACCTTGAACATTATATACATAAAAATTTGGAAACTCTCGATAAAGTAGTGTTCAAGCATGTGGATCAACCTTGTGTCTTTCAAAGTATGTTATCAATATTATATGGCAATTCATTTTATTATTAACAACATCACCCAACTTTTGTCCATCATAAAAGGATATTGTATGCTTATTGAGTATGTGAAGTTGAAGGTTGATAACAGTTGGATGGTTAAAGCCGAATCAGAAAATTCTCCAAGTAGCTTCAAGTGGAGACACCCAATTTATCTCATCAATATGTAAGTTATTCAACAATTCACGGACAATCATACCGCTTAAGCAAAAATGGGTTATATGGAACAATCCATTGGTTATTCAATGTTTGTCCACGTACATATAGAGAGAAACCATTGTTCTACGTTCTATCTATGGGGTATAGATCCTCACCTTCAACTATTGATGGCTGTAATTTTTCTTGGATACCTAAAACAACCACCTTTGACAATCATACATAGTGAATTTATTCTAGATGTACCACATGGTCCATGCATCATGGGTTTTACAATACACATGTGCAACAATTCATCATCCTCAGGTTACAAAATTTCCATTCAAAAAAATGTGTCATATGTATCAGCACCTACAATCCTGTCATCTTTAGCCATTAAAAGTAGCAAATGCATATGTGGCAATCCTCTCTTATATAATTCTATGAAATCCACATGTGCCATAACCTTACCCATAAAACCTATTTTGATTATAAGTTCCTTTAAATAATCATTCTTAGATCTAAGAACTCGTGACACAAGATCAGGTATGTTAGGTGCAACTTCTCCTAGTTTCAAATGAGTAACAATATTAGGCATTTAGGATTACACATCATTATGATAAACAAGTCTCGTTTACCATAAGTTTACACAAGAGTCATTGCATCCAAGTATCATCGTCTCATATCACAGGGTTTACCAATGAATGATGTAGGCAAAACTACCCATTTGGCAACTTGTCTAACTTCTATCTCTCGGGCATCAGCACTCTCGACAATACCTTGGTAAAATTCTACTCTTAGTGTCTTCTAATTTTGTTGTATAAAGTCCAAACTATTTGTTTAGTCTTGACATATATATCAACAATATATTATTGGAACAATCGTCTAGCATTGAGGACACTCCATGTATGATTGGACCTCATTTGAAATAAGCATAATACTCCCTCCACATCACATCACTACATTACCCCCATAAATGACTTTGATTTTGCAACTCTTGTTCAAAATGTTCAACAATCATAGGAGATTGTCAATTTCTCAAGCTTGATCGCTTAATCTCAGCATGTCAACTAGGTTTTTTCTCTTGGAAAAGGAGCAAATATTGCAAGGGATCATAACACCCATAATAAGGTATTATTAAATAATATTTACCTACACTTCTGCAAACAGTAATTTATTGCTCATGTTCACCGACCTCCTCAAAACCCTCAACCCAAATTGCTACAACCTGAGATGAAGATGGTGCATTATATACATGTTGGTCATGTTCACAACTTTTGTGAATGTTGATACCCAATTAACTAACATCCCCAAGTCTCTAAGTTGACTCAGACAATGCACATACTAAAACCCAATATTACCCTTCTATAGTGTGTATTACAAACCCCATGTTATGAGTCCATCATGTCTCACCATGTTGGGCTCACCCACCAAGGAGACCTGATAAGAATAATTTATATGTTATTTTATCCCTATTTATTTTATTTTTAGTCTTGTTTAGGAATTAATATAGCTTAGATTATTAGAATTAGAATTAAGAAGTTTAGAAAAGTTTTTGTTCAACTCATCAACATGCTTCTCTATTACTTTATGTGCATGCTTAGAAGAGCTTTGTTGAAATAACTTTTGATTAAGGTAGGTTTTTGAAGGAAAACATAATGCCACAAATTATTGTGATGTGGCTAATGGTATATACGTGTAGAGTGAGATTTGTTGGTTCCTATAGAAGATGTTTTTTTTCCAAATGATGCATATTGTACATGCTATTAGATGTACTCCTCTCTACCATTTGTAGTTTTAACTAAAACTCTACATTTGTGACATATGAAAGAACACTCCATCTAGTGAATAGACTTTGATCACTGACCTTTGAATTTTAATTTCTTTACATGAAAGGCTGACCAAACCACTTCTTGTTCCTTGTGGAATGTGTTGTTGATGCTTATTAGATTGATGATCCGGTAGTAGCACAAACCTCCACCTTTAGAAAAATATCTTTCTTTCTATTTTTGTAGAGAAAAAGTATGTTACCAAATGTAAATGTTCAATTTTTAGTTTTCTCCATCTATCAAAATGAAGATGTAATTATTTGTTTCCTTTACATTTTCAATAAACACCCATGTAATTGTGCTTTCTTAGAAGCAGGGATTTCTTGGTTCTCATTCTCAACAACAATACATTATTGTATATGACACGAAATTTACTTCCCTAAAGTATTGCCACATTCTTGTTTAGCTAGAAGATTTTTAGTAATATCTTTTGTCTAAACCAACTATGTTTATGCTTTACATTTTTTTTTGCTTCTCTTCCTATATATTAAGTCAAAATGGGAGCAGGAGCACAAGTACCACAAATATATAGAAACCAACTAAATACATGAAAGTCCTATGGTAACCAAATTTTTTGAATTACCAACTCATAAGTTAATTAAAAAAAATGAAGAGTCAAACCCACCTACCCCTTGAGATATATGGGCCCCACGATGTAATACATTTTTTAAGCATTGCACTTGAAAATAAGAAATTTATTCCAATTTCTCAAAAAGAAGAAGAAATTTATTCTCCAATCCCGATTTGTACGTGAAACCCCATCCTGAAAAAACAAAAACATCATGGGAAAACGCCTTTGTACCTTCGAATTGCCATGCAAATGTTTATGGATAACATGACTTTTTTTTATCTATGTTCCTTATTCAATTTAACCTCTTTCTTGGTCGGTGATTAGTGTATATTGTATATATTAAAAAAAGAATAGAGTACGATAGAATTTTTCAATTTTGACTATATTACCCATATTTAAAAAAATATTCCTACATTACCCTAAATAGTCAATTGTGATAAAGTTTTTGTTTCGGAGCTTCTAAGTTTCGTGATACTATACAATTTACATACGCTAGGAGATGGGAGACCTAGACATATTACAGAGTGGAAACATGAATGGAAGGGATTGAAATGGGAGTGAAAGATGGGGCCCACGTTGGACTTTAGAAATTAAAAAGAGAATCAAGTTTAATTGTCAGATTGAGTCAAACCTGGATATGGACTTCTAAACAATTTTTATTGCTATAGAATAGCTTCTTTTAATGGTTTATTGCTTATCATAATCTAGATGGAAGTTGATTATTGTTGTCTAATATTGGGCAAACCTGAATATGGACATTTGAACAATGTTTACTACTATAGAATATCTTCTTCTAATTCGTTATTGTCTATCATTATCAAGATGGAAGTTAATAATTGTCGCATAATATCGGCCGGCTTTTAATTATATAGTTCGGGTAGAAAACTAACATATTAAAGTTTTAGAGAATAATAGGTAGAAACTTGCATGTAAGACTTAAGAGCAGCAAATGAAATTGTTGAAGACAACCACTTTCCTCTCCTGCACTTCCGATCCCCTTCCTCATTTTTAGTCATGAATTATTGTTTTTTTTGGACCGGGCTAAATAAATCATTAAAAGAATCCAAAGCACGGTTTAAGAAAGCGAAAATATAAGGGTGGGATTCAACTAGAGCTTCAATGGATAGAGTGCAGTTTGGCATAGAATTGTTGTTGTATGACATCTAACAAAATCGAGATGTAGATCCAAAAGCCACCCGACTCTCTCAAAGGCAGATTCTCTTGTGTTTTTGGGATAATATATGATATACATATGATCCTTGACTCAACCCATTAAAAAAAAGTTTATCCAAAATGGGTGAGCTAGAGGATTTTAGATGGACTTCACCATGCACCCTCCACAAAAGACTCACGACACAACACTCTCTACTCATATGAATAAACACCAAGCCCCTCACCCTCTTATCTATGTAGTTTCAATGAGAACTTCTCAAGTGATTTAGCAAGACTAAGTTATATGTAACTTCTATTCTTTTTCTTCCTCCTCTTCAACTCCTCTATTTTTCTTTGAATGTGTCATGTTTCTTCTCTTTTTTTAATATAGCATGATATATGATATTCAATAGTTATAGTTTATAGAATATGTTGTTGTATGAAGAGTGGTTCTTCTTCTACGTCATCTTTTCTAATCCATCTTTATATTTCTTACTTTATTATAATTGTAGTGTTGGGCTCTATGAAAGTGTGATAAAGGGTGGGTGGCATGTGACTGTAGCAAAAGGTTCAACAAATTAACATCCATGAGAATTTACCAAGAAAAAATAATGTGGATATTAATTTATAATAATTACCACATACAACATAAAGAAGTAATCACATGTAATTAAAATTGTTCATAATTAATTGAAAATTCAAATATTTATATTTAATTATACTAATATTACAAAAATTACTAAGTTTAAAATGTTAGTAGTGGTTGAGGAAGGACATGACTTTGAATATATGCTAGTGGAAAAACGAGGCCAACATGAAGAGGTAAACACATATAATTTGAATTGTTCAAAATTATTTAAAATTCAAATAATATTTTACAAAAATAATAAGCTTTAGTTGTTAGTAACATGTGACAAAAATGATAAATTTTATGCATTTTTCATGACCATATCCTTAAACTATATTTCGTAACTTATTTATATTATGCACACAAAATCTAGAGTTAATCAAATTTTGTTTGCAAGCTATGACTCTATTATTAATAACTCAAAGGCATTTTTTAAATCAAATGCATGTGCATCTTGCACATACACTCTTACTAGTATAAATAAAAGAAAATACATATAGGTCTCATATGAGAACCTATAGGCCCTTTGGGTAAACTAGCATATGTACACGTGCAGAATGCACATGTTGCACTACAATATATGTATATTGAGCTTCAAGTTTAATATTTTTTAAAATAACTATATTTAGTTAAATATACTTAAACAACATTGCTGAGTAAGATTTGCAAGGAAAGTGGTGTGTTCTTGATTTGGATCAACCTTTTTCAATTTGTATAAGTCATTTTAAGCATAAATATAATGTTTGCCATTATCCATATTTTTTTATGTGAAGACATATAATCCTAGTTCATGTATATAACTAATGAATTTTGAAATCAACTATAGCATATTAAGATGTTCAAGTACACTTTTTAGCACATATATCTTGTATCAATCCTATCTCAAATTGTACGAGAAAGTTACATTTGTATCAATCTAATGATTATTAGTTGTAAAGTGCTCCTATGTCTCTAAAATATTGTGTGAAGGAATTAATATCGAGCTCTCAATCTCAAGTGGTTTTTGGTCACCTGTAAATGGAAAAAATGTTAGAGAAGCATAAAAAGTGTTACATATTATATATTATATCTTATATCTTATATTAGAATATTAGTTGGTAATAGTAGATGATGATTATGCCTATAATTTGTACCATCGTTAATTTCGTATAATGAAGTGCAAGTGTAAAACTTTGAAACTTTATCGCCAAATACTTTTTAATTCAATTTTAAAGTGAAAATGAAAGTCTTCTACATTACTTCTTCTACAACGCTTCTATAAATCATATTTGTTGACTATGTTTACAAAAGAATAGATTTAAAAACAAATAATATGGTTATAGAAAAAGTAATAAATTAATTTTTTCCTTCAATTTTTGTAACTAATTTGCTAAATAACTGAAGATTTTTTTCGCTTGTTTGTCATATAAAGCAATTCAAATGTTGTTGGATCTGTCTCCAATTTTCGCATGTACATAATGGCTACATTATAAAGAACAATTGTGAAGTCTAAGTTTTTAATATTTTAGCTTTCATGAACACAATAGGCATTAGTTACCTTTATTTTGTTAAAAAAGGTGAATTTTTACATTTGAGACAGAATTGATCATTGATGACATCGTAAATTTTCCTTTTACATTTGAGCATACAGTAATGTACCTGATATCTTGTTTATATGTGATTGACATTATCCAAGCTTTTGTCTTATAAAATATGGTCTGTAAATATAATTGTATAAGTGTGAGTTTATAAATATAATTTATAAGAACAATTTTTGTTTTATTGTTTGAAATTAGTTCATAGTCAGTGCATCCCCATTTGAAATTTTATTTTTTCCTCTTGATAAACCTAATAGATATACTAAACCTTGACTTCTATTAGGATTGATCCAAATTATATATGTATTCATTGAAGAAAGTTATTTAAATTTTGGAGCCCTAATATTGAGTTAAGTGTCAATGAGTTAAGTGTTAGTAGTGATATATATATATATATATATATATATATATATATATATATATATATATATATAAACAAATATTTCTTTTGTGAAATATTCATCATGTTCCTCTTCATCCCTTGTTCAAACATTCATTATCATTCATGCATCATTGGAATTATTGTAGGATCTTACTTTAAGTATCAATATCTACAACATAACACATGGAAGTTAGTATTTTTTTTAAAGGTAAAAAAATTTAAATGGAGCATTTATGGTGTCTCGGAAGTAGTACAATATTTTCTTAGTGTTTACCACTTGCAATTTTAGCGTAGATGATTTTTTTCAAAAGAATGATAAATCTATTTTGTCCCATTTCATAAACCATGTTTTGGATCAATATTTTTGCAACAAAATGATTGAACAATTTTTTTTAAATCAACTTGTTTGGTGGCCAACCAATCGGAGTCAAATTTAGGAGTCTTCTAAGTAGAATTTGTTTATATTATCCACTTTTGTGTCATAAGTATAATATTCAACTTCCTCTTATAGAAAGACAGATGTGATCATTAAATTCAATTCATCAACATATTCATTTTTTATTGCTAAAATTCATATTTTTGATAGATATGTCGGATCTATGCTTAAACATGCTAAGTTTTGAAAAATGTGTGATACAAATTTTTGTTTGCTATATTCGAAATCGTCATAGTCAATCATCATCTCATATGGTATTCGGACAAAATCATCATTCATTGATTGTTCTTCTCTATTTCCAATTTGTAGTAAGTCATTGTTGAATTCTACATCATTTTTTGCTCTCGTGTTGTTGACCAAAGGTAATATTTGAATATAATTCTATAGTTTAGATCAAACAAGACTTGCACCGACAGTCTCTTCCCCCGTCCCACTAGGTATAACAAGGAGTTCTTGTTTGAAGTCACCACCCAAATAACTATTTTACCTAAAAAAAGCTTATTAATATTTAAAATATTGCAAAGTGATCGATCTAATGCTTCAAATGCAAATCTCTTTATTATTGAAGCTTTATTAGGATTTTACACCTTGAATTGATAGTTCAGCCTCCTCGTATAATAGAGACAACAACTCCAAATGTTGTTGTGGCAATTACAATGAGACCTCCTAATTTTACCAAGTATAGCTCAGTATAATAATGTTTTCCTTGTTCCTCTAGGGCCATAAACAAAGAAAAAATAGCTTTGTTTTGCTTCCACCCAGTTTTTTATGACATCAAATGCATGCTTTTGTCCTTGATTTAACAAAGTTATATTAACCATGCCTGATGCTGGAGTTTTTATAGTCCTTTCTTTAATAACCTCTCTTGCTGGGGAAAAGGATATATCTTTCATTTGTTGTATGGGTAGATCATATTCCTCTATGCTATATGGCTCATACTCTTTAAATATTGGACAAATCACTCAACATATATGGTGTAAGAATTTCATTCAAAACACCCACTTTATGTATAAAATCTTCAGCCATATCCTCAAATATGGAATCTCATAAGTATCTAACATTGTTAGGTTCACAAAATTCCAAGATCATGAACCCATTAACGTCCAATAATTTTTTAAATGATGTAACCCCTCGAGTGTGATTCAATAACAGCCTTACATAATACCTGTTACCTTCTATTGAATTTGTAGTGTTAATTCTACCAATGACCTTTATGTTTTTCCGTCATGACCAAGAACAAGATTGATTATTCCACACATAATGTTATGGAAATTCTCTATACAACAAATTTCTTGCATCCAGATCAATTGCATTAATTTTGAAGTATTAGGTAAGCATAGTTAATGAGATTCTTTCTTGTGTCACAACCTCTTTTGAGTTTTCTCTCCCCTTGAAATATACGAATTGTTGATTAGGTTAATGTAGTTGAAATTTTACATCAACAAGGCGATTGGTAGACAAATTGAACCCAAAAATTCTCCAAGTTGCTTCTAGAGGAGATACCCATCTTCCATTTTAGTCATTTTCTATTTCATTGACAAAATCACCTTCCAAATCTTTTGCTGCTTTCATAGAAACACAATCCTCGCCTTTGTATATGTATTTATACATATATTTGATTGCCTTGATACTTAAACAAATTTCAACATTTATATGGCAATTATAACGCTTAAGCAAAAATAGATTGTAAGCAACAACCCATGTGTTATCCAAATCATGGTTTCCAGCACATACAAATCAGTCATTGTTTCGCCTTCGATAGAGAGGATACAAATCATGGTAACCTTAGAAAATTTTCTTGGTAATGAAACTGACATCCATCGTCACCCATACAAGGCAAAGATCAACGTATATTCCCACAAGGTCCATGGAGCATATGCGCTTAGAAACCCTTTCATACTATAGTGGGTCTTCTTGAATATATGGGATTTATGCACACACATAACTATCATACACATTTGCACCAATTATTTTATCTTGCCTGTCCATTATAAAGAGTAGATGAGCATGAGGTAAACCCCTCCTTTGGAATTCTATTATTTTAACGTATGCAATGACCTTTCCTAAGAATCTTGTTCCAAGAATTAGTTTTTTTATGTCAACAAGTTTGTCTTTAAAAAGACACACGCAAAAGTTTGGACTGTGAGAAGCCTTTTCCCCATGTATGAAGTAGCAGACAATTTAGGGCCACACAAAATTACATGTCACTATAATGAAGAGGTCAGGTTTACCATATCTTTGGACCAATCACATCATATCCAAATATTGACATTTCATATTATGTGGTCCACCAATGAAACAAGCAGGCAAAATAATTCTTTCTCCAATTTTACTGCCATCTACTTCCTATGCTCGACATTGTTGACAATTAGGTTGATTAATTATGAAAGAAGTAGACAAAACAATTCTATTGATTATGACAGAAGAATTTTAACCATTTTTTTCAATTTTCACATATAGGTCCATAATAAATTGTTGGAACAAACATCCAATTTGCAAGACACTCCAATACCTAGAAGATCAAATTTGGAACATGTAAGCATAGTATTCCCTACATCTAACTTCATGTGTTTTGCTTCCGTGAATGTTGTTCTTGTTCTAATTCTTGTGCAAATGTTTCTTTATGAGAATGTGTAGACCATAAACCATAATTGATGCAAATTTTTTTATGCATGCATATTATCCAATTTTGCCTCTTGGAAGCAAGAGTGGATACTCTAGTGGATCATAACATTCAAAATGTGATCGTACTGGATAAGAAATGTCAGCTTTACCATGAACTACAATATCTCTTTTTTGAACATTAGTTTCATCATTTTTCTCAATCCAGGCTACTTGTGATGAAATTGAGGCATTGTACACTCATTGATCTTCATTACAATTTTCACCAATTATGATCCCGTACTTTTCCAAATTCTGGAGATCCCTCAATGTTTGAAGAAATTTCACATGTGGGTTTTCCTCCAAAATGGTTGTTATCAATTTCATTAAAATTGGGCACATAAGTTATACATATATGCATCTGATGATCCAACTCATGTTCTATATCATAAAAATATAGCTAGAGGAATCTTGGACTTTTTCCATTGGTTGAAGGGAATGCAAGGAATGATAGACTTGCCTATGTATCTTGTAAGTGTATATGTCATAGTTCATGTTTCTAACTTTTTCATCAACTTCTACATGCATAGACATGAAGGAAAATGTGTTGTTGTATGCACTGATAAATTCACGGAACAATAACTAGGAGAAGAACCCTAGATAAGTCACTTTAGGAGAATAGCTTAGTTGGATGGGTAAAAAGTCAATCTCCAATATTTTCCATTAGTAAAACTCAAAAAGGTTAAATGGAACCATACTTTTCACATTTTTAGTTCTAGTTGAGTAGAATTATTTACATATGTACTTTCTATCCTTCATGATTACATCATAATTCTCTTAGTTTGAAGTATTAAATTTTTATGTTGAATATTGTAAGAGATCCTCGGAGATTTAATATCTTTAACCTTCATGATAGAAGTGGTTTAAATTATTTCCCATAAAGTAATTGAATTTAAGGGCATTTCTAGTTTCTGGTTCTATTTTTGGTAGTAAACTGCTTTGATTTTCTCTAATTTGGGAAGGAAGAATGATAATGGGTCAATGTCCTGCCACCTTTTACTGCCAGAAGTGACTTATGCTATTACTTGAAGCATTATTTGGTTGGTATTCTCTCTTCTTCTTCATTTGTTCTATTTTGGTGGGTTCTCTACATGGAAAACATGACTGGCTCCAGTTTTTCCCCTCAATGCAAAGATTTGGGAAGTGGGTCTTGTTGTTGCAGTTGTTTGGCGTTGGTTTTAAGCTTCCTGGTCATTATCTTGTTGTTTGTTTTTGTTGGAGGTGAGACCTAATTACAGGTTTAAGTGATTAGGGGCAGTTTTGTCCGTCTACTTTGTACAAAACGGGATGGACTGATTTTAGGTGAGCAAGCCGCCATACACCAGGGTGAAACCAAGCTGCCATGCACATAGAGGAAGCTGCCACGACCAAGAGGGAAATCAGCCTTCTTTGGAGAAGAAGAATGGTTGTTATTTCGTCTGAGTTGTGTGAGAAGTGCTAAGAAAAATCTTTGTAATATTCATTTGTAATTGTTTCTCTATTTAGTAGAATTGTGTGATCCCGTGGATATAGGCAACAAGGCCAAACCACGTCAATTCCCTTATATTCTTTGCTTTCTTGTTGACGTTTCTACATTCCATTTTTTCATTGGGTAAATTTATACTCTATTCGGTTAGAACTAGAGAACAGTAAATTTATAATCTACTTGGTAAGGGTTATTTTATTTAAAAATTCCCTACAATTTTTGGGTTAAAAGCTTAAATCTGAGTTGGGAAGATGTTGTGTGTGAATCTAGGGGGTAAGCTAATGATTGGGGACATGGGTTTTGTTCCTTAGACTACTTCTAGACCTGTGTTGGATCCGAGCCACCAGTGTTTGCTCTTCTTCCTTTCTTCTACATATTCGTCTGGGTCGATCGTGGGCTTCTTAGGGTGGAACTTTGAAAAAGAATAAACCTGAATTCTATTCCGGATGGAGCTGCAGGGACAAAGACGTCGACAGCGAGGACCGGCCCAGGTTTCTCAACTTCAACCCAAGGTTGAATGGGGATTGGAGCGGGAAGCCGGTGTCTGAGTTGAGGTGGGAGGAGAACTTCTCCTTGAGGAAGCGTGCATGAACGACATTGGTTTTTTTAGTTGCATAGTAAGGAAGGAGTTTCTGAGTTAAGAGTGGTATCCTGAGTTGGCATAGGAGGAGGATTTCTCCTTGAAGAGTTTCAGCGTTAAGAAGATGAAAGAAACACTTTGGTTTTCAGAGTTGCAGTGGGAGGAGGTTCTCCTAAGCATGCATGACACGAAGATGAATGAAACAGACTTTGGTTTTCAGACTTGCAGGGGGAGGAGGATTTCTCCCAAAGCAAGCATGGCACGAAATACGTATAAACAAATAAAAGATATAGATAGCCCTCTCCCATACCTGCTGCATTGCTAAGTGGCTTCCATGGAGGCAGATTGGTTCAATGATCAGCCCGGCGAGCCCCAGCAAGTTTCACTTGGGGATCAGGGAGAACAGCAAGAAATAGCATTACAGTTGCATGCGCAAGTGCAGGTTGCAGCTCCAGAAGAAGCTGCTGGACAAGCTCAAGCAGAAGGACAAGCCAATTTTCCAGTGCCAAAGGAAATTGAGGAACTGAAGGACTTCAGTAAAAGGAAGTGGCAAGACTTCAATGTCAAAGTACCCGCGGGATACCACTTCTCGCCCCACGAGCACGAACTCATCGAGGAGTATCTGAGGAAGAAGATCAAGAACAAGGAACTCCCATCGAATCTTATTTACGACATTAAACTTTCCAAGTACAACCCTTATGATCTTGCTGGTCAGTATAATTAAACCCTTTTTTCTTGGTCATTAGGTTGACATATTGATCCTGTAAGTATTAATTTTCAACTTAATTAATAATCCTTTCTGAATTAAGAAAAAAACATATTTCATGGTCTTTTGTTCTTTAGAACTTGGAAGTTCTTTGTGTTTTCTGTGACAATCGTGATTGAATTTCTGATAAGAGCTTGATTTTGAAACTTTGGCTGCCATTTATTTCTTTCACTTCTTCCTGTCGATGATGCTTATCTGCTTATTTTGAGTGTACTAAATCAATCACTATTTGATTAATGATACTATATAATGAATGTCAAATATTACGTATACCTCTGCCTGCCTTCTTACAGATTGTAACGAGTAATTTATCTTATTTATTTGTTTGAATGTAATTATATTTATCAATTAACTTTGAACATCTATCTCCAATTTTTGCTATTCAAGCCAGAAACAACATTCCATGCATGGTTGATTTACAAATTATCTCAATTCCTTTTGACTAGTTACGGAGACAGACATAAGTCTAGTAGTTCATAGATTAAACCAGAAATTTGAATACTTACAATTCATGCTTGAAGTTTTATATTTGTGAGAATAACTAACATAAGTTCTCATATGCTTCCATATTTCTTTTCAGCATTTACTTCATTAATAATGAAGAAGAAGGCGTGCAGGTTCGGATAGGATGTGTGGCACTCACGCCTGATTTGGTCTGTATCGTCAATAAGCTCCCGCCCTGGAAAACTTGTGAAAATTTAGACTCAATTTTCATGAGTTCCCACGGGCGAGGCCCAATTGGAAGATTCGGATACATTCCCACCTATTGTGGTGGGAATGCCCAATCAATGGCAGCAAGGTGCGAAAGATGCGTCTGTTAGAGTCAAACGTGTCTTTATCACCTAGCTGCCATTGATTCGGCACTCCGGAGTGCACACCCAGATTTGAACCCCCAATTGGCGACACATCAAATTGGATATGAGTGCCTCCCAGCCAATCTAAACGAGTCTGTGTATCATAGAAAATATACACACACAGTGAATCTGAAGTCCACTTAAGTAAACTAGGGTTTACTTAAATAGTAACGGGTTCAGATCGGCTGGGTGGGCACTATCACTATAATCGGTAAAATTGCCTACTTAACATCAAATGCATAGACAAAATGTGTATGGCTCGTGTTTTGCCTACACATCTGGCACTGAGTAGGCACTCCCATCATGTTGAGTAAGAGTGCCCACCCAGCTGATCCAAATCCAATAGTGACAACTGGGTAACTTTGGATTTTGTGCAAGTTTGTGCTCTTACCTAACAGAGGTTTATGGTAATAAGAAATGACATTATTTCAAAATGCATATCTATTTACATGTGTAAATAGATGGGAGGTGTCAGATCACATGGGCCCTACATCCTCGGCAACTCCCAAACACTAAATGAACTGGGTTCGTATAAGGAAAGTCGTCTAGAATTACTCTTTGTTTTTTTTTTAAGCAATTGATTTGGTTTGAGTTGTTTTCATTTTTTTATTCACATTTAAAACAGCTTTCAGTTTAATTCCTTCAAACACTGAGAATACCCCATTGATTTTCCATTAAAGTTAGGTCAATTATCTAAGTAACATGCTCTTACGATGGAATAACTGATTTTATGGTAAACTCATGCGTAACTCATGTGTACACAATTTTATTGACAGCAACATTCAGGCCATGGGAGATGAGACATAAGGCGTGGTACTTCTTCACACCTAGAGAGAGAAAGTACTGTAACGGGACCAGGCCGGACCGGGCGAGCGGCGATGGTTTCTGGAAGGCCACAGGTGCCGATAAGGCAATCTATGATGAGAACGGTCAAGAGCTGATTGGACAACGGAAATCTCTCGTTTTCTATGTTGGGCATCAAGGTTCGGGCAAGAAGACCAATTGGATCATGCAAGAGTACCGAATTGATGCCCTTTCTAAAAAGACACCGTCCGCTGATAAGAAGGTGTCCACTGATAAGAAGGTAAGATTCCTGTAAATCTCGACCCATAATAATAGCTTTATTTAATTTTTAAAAATAAATTAATTTAATTTATTTAAAATTATTAATTTGAGAAAAAATAGTCTTATTTTTATAAGTTGCGGAGGGAAGTTCATGGTTTAAAATTTATATAATTAGGTTTTGTAAATCTATTGCCAACTTTGATAGGTACTTCATTTATTTTAAATTAATAGCTCTATTTAATTTTTTAAAATAAACTAGAATAATTCATTTTAAAAAACCAAATGGAGCTATATTAAATGGAATAATTTTTTTCTATCATAAATAGAATGTGAGCAAGTAATTTTCATGGAATGCATTGTTATTGTGTTTGAAAATCTTATGATTGATGACACAATCAACTAGCAAGGCCCATTTCAAATATAATCAAACAGGCCTACGAGCCACTCGGGCACCCATTTTAGACCTTTCAAACCCTTGGGTGGGGGTTTGAGAGGGGAAAGCAAAGCTTGATCCAACTTCTAACAATTGAGCTCGAAACCGACCCAAACTCAATCCAGTACAATCAGAAATGAGTTGAAATAATTAAGTCAAACTCATTCTTGTGGTCAGTTATCAGCTTCTAGGAAAAGAAGGAGGAGGAGGCGGTGGCGAGGGAGTGGTGAACTAGGAAGATGATGTTGGCACCAGTAAAGGAGAAGTGAAGTAGATATCCTCCCTCTATCCTAAATTAATAGCTCCATTTGGCAAATAAATTTGGTCTATATTAATAGTTCTATTTTGTTAAATTTAAGTGGTTGAATACTTAAAAAAGAGTATCATAAGCTTATTTTTTCTTCTCTTATATGTGGGTTTCACCATTCAATAGAAATTACTATTTTACCAAATGTAGCTATTAATATAGGATGGAGGAAATATAAGATATTGCTTATTTAATAAGGGAAACGGAAAGTTAGGTGGATGTGAGAAATTTTATAATATTTAATTAGTAGAAGCTAGCAATAGGATAAGTGGGATATTTTTGGGGGAAATAGTATCATGTTATCTTATTTATACTCTCCCTTGAGCTTGATAGAAGTTACTGACACAAACAATTGGTAGATAGCACCAGCTGATTGGACTTTAACTTAAGAAGAGTTATGATTCTAAAGCAAATCTGTATTCAACCCTAACAGAGTTAAGGAGGGTTTTTCTTGGGATCTTATACATCTTCCAATTTACAAGCATAACCAAAACAACACATGTATAATTTAGGGTTATTTGTAAAAAATTTAACACTGGACAACCTCTTAAGAATGTGCTATTACCTTCAACAATGTCTCATTTGCCCGTCAAATTTTAATATATATTTTTTATTTTTATTGTTATTGTTATTTTTCCTATTTATACCCTCTATTCTCTCCTTCTTACCCTGTATCCTCATAATTGCCTTTTCTTCCACTTTTGGTGGTGCATGCGCCAATGCTAACATCATCGTCAGCCATGCCTCTAACCCACATGCTTAAGTAAGGGAGAAGAAAAAAGATGAGTAGAAGAAGAGAAAGGGGCAGCCATGGCCATGTTGGACTCGACAATGCCCATTATGGCTTAACTATGACCATAAAATTATAACTTTCCTGCCATCGATTATTGGCTTCTAGAAAGAGGAGGAAAAGAATAAAAAAATTATGAAGAAAGGAGGAGAAAAAAATAGGAGGAGAAGGCGGTGGCGAGGGAATGGTGAACTAGGAAGAGGACGTTAGCACCTCTAATAACTCCTGCACTTGTATAAAGGAGAACTGAGGTATTCATTTGGCAAAAAAATTTGTTCCATATTAATAGCTTCATTTTATTTAATTTTGCGTAGTTGGGTATTTAAAAGAAGAGTATCATAAGCGTATTTTTCTTTTTCTTATATATAGGTTTCACCATTTAATAAAAATTACTATTTTTTTAAATGTAATTATTAATATAAGATGGACAGAGTATAAGATATTATTTGTTGAATAAGGGAAAAGAAAAGTTCGGTGGATGTGAAAAGTTTTGTAATATTTAATAAGGAGAAGCAAGCTATAGGATAAGGGGGACATTTTTTGGGGTAAATAGCAGTCTTTTTACCTTATTTGTACTCTCTCTTTGAGCTTAATAGAAGTTACCGACCCAGACAAAAATGTCAATCTTATGACTTTTGATTATGATCATCATATTTAACTTAGGATTGTAGCCCTAAAGTCTGTTCTTCAACAACTTACTCTATACTTATGTGTATAGGTCTTATATTAAACATTTTATTTAATTTTCAAAATAAATCAATAATTTATGTGAACTGGAACTTGGACTTGAAATTGGAATTCAAATCCGGATAGTAGTCGGACTTGGACTAGGATTTTTGGCCAAATCAGACTCTGCCCAAGTCCGTGGCTAGTAGCCATAGCCTGGTTCCACAAATCACAACGGAAAATGTTTTCTTTACAGCATTCTGGGAAAAAAACCTTGACTAGGCTACATAGGATTCTTAGCAATGTACTAAGCTAAGGATATATTGCTAAGGATCCTATGTGGCATAGTCAAGGTTTGATATTTAAGATTAAGCACACAAGCCAATGTCAGTGTTAGTTATGATAATGTATGTTAGCTTATATACCGTTAATCTCAAAGATGAAGGGTTCCCATAGGCAATTTAATTACGCTAAGCTTATTATCAATGTTCCGTTTTATAGTTTTAATAGGATGTGCCGGGATTTCATGACAAAAAGCGTGCCCTGGATCCCTAGTGTAATATGTTTGGGTTCCTATGTGGGATGATCACGGTTTTCGGTAATGGAATGCTGTCAAGAAAACATTCTCCGTACCAAATAGATTACCTGATTAGCAAAATTCAGAACAAAGTTCAAAGTGGAAGTTCTAAATAGTAATGTCAGAGGAACCTGCCTTTGCGCATGGATTTTAATCAATAGTAATTAGGATCTGCTAAGCTTAATTGAATGTTGTACTAACAGATTTAACATTCCTGTTCTTTCACTGATGCTTTTCAGCTGGATGATTGGGTTCTGGTCAAAATCTACAAGAAATCAGGCGGCGGAGGCGGAGGCGGACGGAACAACCAGCCACTGCAGCTTATCGAGGCGGAGAATGCAACCCCACAAGCTACACAGGAAGAGAATGAAGATGCCCAGACTGACCGGCTCATGGCAATGCAGCCAGGCAACGTAGCTGCAATGCCCCTTCATGAGAATGCTGGACCTGCTAATAAACAGGAAATTCAGGAACATGGACAGAATCATGTGCAGCTTCCCAGCATGCCCAGAATGGACAGAACCAGCCCTCCGACCTCCCTTCTTGCCCAGCCTCCATTTCCACCACATGACAGTTCCCCCACCCAGCTGAAGCGGCAGCACCGCGCTGGAATGCTCGTCCCGCGCCCGTGTGGGCTAATGGCCCCCAATGGTGCATGGCTTGAACCGCAGCCTATGTTCTTCAACAATGGGCTAGATTATTATCCAACGGTTTTACATGGAAAAAGGTCCTTCCGCTACTATGATGGCATGATGCCTCAGGCAAAGGCAGCTAGATATAGTGCGGGCTGTCCTCCTCTGCAAGAACAAACAGCAATGGCCATGAGGAATGGTGCAGCTTACACCATGCCAATGGCTAGCAATGGGACCCCGTATGGAAGACCAGGGCATTGTTGCCATCGGCTGCCCTCTAACGGAACGAGTAATGGAATGTCTTCACCTCAGAGTCTCAACAGACTTGGCCTATCCACTTCCCAGAATCCTTCTGCTGGATCGTCATTCAGCCAAGGTATGGATAATCAGGCACAACAAGGAAACCAGATCATCCATGGAATGGTTGAGTTACAGGCGATGGTGCAGCCACAACAGAGTCAAAGTATTCTCCCACAGCAACATGGAAATGGCTCCATCTTAAACAACATGCCTGAAAACATTGGCACATCCTCTTCCCGGGATCATTCTGCTGGATTGCCATTCAGCCAAGGTATGGATAATCAGGCCCAACAAGGAAACCAGATCATGCATGAGTCACAGGTGATGGTGCAGCCACAGCAGAGTCAAAGTGCTCTCCCACAGCAGCATGGAAATGGCTACATCTTAAACAATATGCCTGAAAACGTTGGCCCATCCACTTCCCTGGACCAGTCTGCTGGATTGCCATTCAGCCAAGGTATGGATAATCAGGCCCAACAAGGAAACCAGATCATGCATGGAATGGATGAGTTACAGGTGATGGTGCAGCTAGAAGAGGGTCAAAGTGTTCTCCTACAGCAGCTTGGAAATGGCTCCATCTTAAACAATGGAACTGAAAAGCTTGAATTCGATGAGAAAGACGCTGATTCATGTGAATTTTTCAAAATGGATCCGATCTGGGAGGAGATAGACTATGATTTCGCATCCAGCAATCTTGAAGAGGATCCCATGGCGATATCAGAGAGGACCGAGAGTCTTTTTCAGGAACTGAAAGTCAATGGAGGAACAAATAGCCCTCAACAATCTACTCCCAGTCCAAAACTAAAGGGGTAGGCATTATGAATCCGGGTTCATACTAACTTTCGGCTTCATACATTTAGTATAAATTATTTACTATATGAGTCCTCGTATGTACTTTTAACTATTTCTGGAGTTTCTTTTCATACTAAGATCAATTTTACATATGAACATAAACATTTTACATATGAATATAAACACTTGTAGTGAGACTGATAACACTAAAGAAACAGGCCTCCTTACCGCTGGTTTGTCTTTTCCCCTTACTGCTGTTTGCCTTTTCCCCCTAAGAATTTGAAGATATCATATTTTCTTTGAATAAGATGAACATATCTTTCATAAAAAAGTTTTTCATGCTCTAATCTCACAATAAGCCCTGAGTAAAGAACATAACAGTCATTCATCTGTGAGATCAATGGTGTCATCGATCTCAAATATTTAGGGTTTTTATGCATTCCTTACATTGTGCTTATTGTCACAGTAAAACATTAAAAATGCTTCTATAAACCCAATGCAAGAAATATCTTTAATGATGACTTTTTATTATTATTATTTTTAACAATAAGGGATCGGGGCAGGGTAACCATCCTCTTAGAACACTTATATCTCACAGCCAATCTTTTAGGCACTTACAAGGCACGCAAATGTACCTAAGTAAATTAGAAGTATATAATCCCAGATAGGTGGCCAACCAAGTGGTAATTCGAACCCAGAAATCCTCAATTACCCTGACTTCAGGGTCATGGCTGTATCCCTCTAGTCCATTCTTCACACGCCCATCTTTTATTTACAATGCACCCATATCAATTTCTCTTTCATTTCCTCCCCAATTACACCCAAAACACCAGGAGAAAATTAGGAAAACCTGTGTCCTATGTTCCCAAAGTGTTATAATACTGTTTAGTCTCTTCCGATGAAATAGTGATAACAGTGTTTAGACAAGACGAGGACAGACAAACTAGGGAAGCCAGCAAGAGGAGAAGACAAAAATCCGACTAACTTTCGACAATAGGTCGTGGTAGAGTGGGGTTTCGTAACATTGTTTTGAAAAACAGGCTCGGACGAAGGCATGAACAATAGAGAGGCAGGCGGGTTTGAAACACCCGCTTACCACCTTAATATGTGCACACCATCGAACCGCAATCCAACGGCTCTTGGTACGCCAGAGGCGCCCTACGATGTACCCGGGGCATCTTAACTTTTTCCTTGTTTAATTGTGACAAGTAGAATTTTTTTCTGTCTCGGCACTGTCCAAGTAGGAGAACTTGGCATACATTGGACTAGCAAATTCTCCAGTAATAAGCAAATTCTCATAAGAACACATAGTTTAACAGATCCCTTGTAATTACATAATATGCATTAACAACTCTTGAAATTAAAGATTCAAAAGATTTATGTATGTGATCATCACCACATCCAAGCAACATTACATTACTATTTTCACAATTATACACAATTTAATGATATACTCCCTCATCCTTAAATTACTAGCTCTATTTGATAAAAAAAGTTAGTTCCATATTAGTAGCTTCATTTTATTCTATTTAAATAATTAGGTACTTGAAAAAGAGTATCATAAATTTATTTTTCTTCTCTTGAATAAAAACTACTATTTTTTTAAATGTAACTATTAATATAATATAGAGTGAGTAGCGTCAAACAAAACACATCTGATCTGGTTATATTACGCTGATCATCCTTAAAAAAAACATAACAGAGGCGTGCCCACTAGAGTTTCTCAATTTTAAATTGCCCCCCTTAACAACAACACATGCAGATGCAACCAAAATAAGCAGAGAAAGAAGTTGATCTTTCATTTGCATATGGCAAAAGGCACGCACATGCAACAAAAAATGCAGAGAAACAAGTAGATCTTTCATTGGCATAAAGCTATAAGCTTTGTAACGATATATGTAGCCGGTCCAAACGCTCAAATATACAAAAGCTAGATAATCTAAGATAAATCTAATATGATATAGTCATGTGCATGACGATAAAGTTAAGGTTACTTTTCACTTTGAGACAGGAAAAACCCTGACTTCATCCAGGACAGGCCCACAAAGGGTGCCAAAATCATTCACCCTAGTGTGGTAGAACGAGCTGAAGAATGTAATCCTTGTCCTGGGAGAAATGGCTTTGAACTTGAAGCTTGCAGCTTTGAAGCCACCCTTTCCAGTGGATTTGAAGGGAACTTTAAGAGTATCTTTGGCAGCAAATGCTTCTACTAGCATGGAACCGTGGCAGCCATTTTTGGCATCTCCAACAACAAAACTCAGATTGTACAACTTGTTTGGGATTGTTCTAATCACTTGGGCAATTGCACCTTCTCTTCCTGCCACCAGCTCCACCGCAGCTTGACCAAATGGGACTTTGAAATGCTTTGCGTCTATGAACTTGACAGCTTTGAGAGATTCAATTATCCACCCAGGAAGTGGGGATGCCAGGTCTTCCTGCTTTGGTGGGAGGAGAATACCGGCGGTGTGGTTGGGAAACACATGGGGACCCTCTTCAAAACCACCATTCTTCACCAAGTTATCTGGCCAAACAGTATTAATAAATAGATTCAATATCAAGATGTCCAAAAGCATCAAGTTTCATTAATTGAACCAATGTTTAAAAATTCACGGGTTAGATGCAATTGTGGATATGAAAATTAAGAAAATAACTCTAAAATTCAAATATTTGTTTTTATAAATTACCAAAAAACCCCAACATTGAGGTCTGGGAAATAAGTAGCTTGTGTCTTAACCACATGGAGCCATGGGCTAAAGGGCTTTGCTATTAAACCGATTAACAAGTCACAGTTTCAAATTGATGTATTATTGCCATTGATCTCCAGAATCCCATATTCGCAATCAGTCCATAAAATATAATGTTTGGTTGTCCAATAAAAAGGGGGATCAAAACTATATTTAGCAGAGTAACAGCTCCCCGCTTCTTTGGTTGACAGTATTATATTTATACCGGGCAATGTACTTATTAGCTCAACATAGATTTATCGGTACCACATAAAGTAAAAGCATAATAAATCAATTTTCTATCATTATCTACCATAATAAAGGGAAATTTTAGTCTTTTAACTGCTGAGGCATTACCTCTAGTAGGCATTGGTGGGTAGAGCTCTTTAATGGCCACTGCATCCAGCAAAGGGCCACATGCAGGATCCTCCTGCATCCCAGGATTGTGAAATATCACTTTTGCAACATCTGAAGTGGCCCGGAATCCCCAAGCATATGTGTCCCCACCATAGCTACTATAAAGAGTCTGCAATGGCAAGTCTCCAGATTGAGGAGGGACTGAGACCCTCAGGACCTCATCTTGGGCACATGTTCTTGAGGAGCTGAAGGTGAGGGCGTAGAGGACACCCTTCTTAACTGGTATTGATTGGCTGATTGAGGCCTCGTTGCCAAGCCTCACGGCATGGACTCCATGTTGCACCGGGAAGAACATACCACCAGGCTGTGGGCCTCCGGCAATGTACTCCACGGGGCCTCCATTGATCTCCCAGTTGGGAAGGGCGAACTTGCCCAAGATCACTGATTTGTTGAGTTGAGATGACTTGGGGGGTACCTCAAAGTCGCCATTTGGGAGAAGAGCTGCGGACATAGAAATGAGAACTTTAAGGAAGAACATTGAGACAATTGCCATAAATATAAAAGATGACGTCGAGAAACTTAATCAGTAAACGCTAAGGAAAACCGATTTAGGTTTCGGAGAAAAAATCCACTAAATGACTAGGATAAGATGAGACTCCACAATGCAGATTGAAAGATATACAAGTGAAGGATGTTTACTCATACTAGACTAATCTAAGACTTGGAAGCCACTCCCCAAAGATCCAGAACACATAAATCTTACCTCCCGATCCGAAAGTCGTTAAGCTAAGCCAAAACCTTTTACAAGATGGATAATCGAAGATTTAAAGGAAAAAAGTTGAAATCTTTGGACACAGAATCGGATCTTTTAGTACAAATCAAAAGAAGAAAGGCAAGTGAAAGGCTAAGAATGGAGGCAACAATATCTCCTGATTTGGTAGAATCACATATCAATTTCAAACAGAACATTACATTGAAGAACAATGGAGCAGGCCTGCAGATAATGGACAAGAACAAAACAGAGCCAAAAGGGTGAAGAAACACACAAGTTTACTAACATTATCATCCAACATAAAATTACCCACAAAAATACTATAATGATAAATCAACTCATCTAATACGATAACCATCAAACAAAAGAACAGAAAATCAAGTGACCCGCTGGGAAACTAAAGAAACTATGAGAAGATTCATACCATCGAAGAATTTAGCTCCAAAAGCAGGAGTACCCCAAAGGAAGCAGAAGGAGAGAAACAACAGAGGCCCGAGCACCATCTTTTCTCTCTCTGCTTTCATGTGCTGATCTGCACTGCACATCGAGGCAATGAAGAAATGGATGAGATTGGGCACATGGGTCACTGTATTTATAACAGGAAAGGCAGGATAAAGGAGGAGCGGCGAGCGGGTAGAAATGAAGAGACGGGGAGAGAGAAAGTGTCAGGATGCAGCCTGCAGTGTGGGGTGCAGAGCAGGTTTGATTCGCTGACTGACATTTTCTGCAGAATTGGGAGTAGAAGCGGCAACAGCACTCCAGCAGCTCATGTGCTCCCACACGCCACTTCTTCAAAGGCATTCAATTATTTCAAAAAAATTTATACGTTGGTTGGTCGGCGTGATTTACTCTCCCTTCCTTCAACTTTTTCGAACCAAACAAAAAAAATTTACACTTTTGGTTGAGATCGGGGCACCCTCCACCACCAATTGTATTTTTTTTTGGGTACATGCAGCTAGTGAACCGGTCCGGTTCAAGGTTTTATTGGATAGCTTCGAGCTCGCAGAAGACCCAACAGCCAAAGGGGACAATGATTTTCTCCCTTTCTACTTTTTGTCTTTAATAATTTATATTTTAGTCTCTAAATGAAGAAAATCTTTATTTTAATAAGGATAAAAAATTGGTATATTTTTTATATAATTAAAATATTAAAAAAAAATAGTTGTGATATCTTTATATTACCCCCAAATAAAAAAAAATTATAAATTACCCCCAATATATTAAATGGGGCATTAAATATTGTATTAAATGAGAGGAGGGAAATGGCAATTAATGCAGAACACTTGCTTAAACACGCCCCCCTTCCCTCCCTCCCTCTCTCATCATATTGTTCTTTCTCTTCTTTTATCCTACATTTCTTCAGCTCTTTGTCTTCTTGAATCTTTGTCTTCTTGAATCTATTTTCACCTTAAGTCCTTATTTTTCCTCTATCTATTAGAGTGTTTGTCTTCACCTTATAAGTGTCATTTATTCTTCTTAGTTCTTCCTCCACTATTTGTACTCATATCAACTTCAACATAGTTGATCTACCAACTAGACATCATCAATCTTCAATGCATCATTATAGAACATCCAAATGAGAAGGCAGACAAAAGGAGAAGGAAAATGAAGGTAAGTTGAGAAAATGACCCATATCTTAGATGCATAAGGTTTAGAGTTTATAAAAGCTTATATTATATGTTATACTAGGTAGGTTGGTAAGTGATGTCAATGCTTTTTAATGGCGTAGGCAAGCAAAACAATAAGCAAACTTAGGGTTTAAAATTGAAGAAACATGAGAAGTCAAAATTGATACCGAAACATGCCAAAAGTGAAACATTAAAAGCCAAAATTTACATTAAAAAAAAGGAAGAGTGCCGAAAATAGAAAGATGAAGTGAAAATGGGGAAAAAGTGAAGTGGAATAAATGGAAATTGACATCAAAATGATGATATAGTAGGTAGGTGAAAACAATAACATAAATTAGATGTTGAAACTACAAGTAGACTGCATCAAAATATAGGAACGAAACAAATGAAGAATGCCGAAAAAATGCATCGAAAAGTGAACTCGAAATACGCCAAAATTAAATTAGAAAAAATCAAAATTGAACTTAAAATATGCCAAAATATGAACTCAAAACAGGGGATAAGTACATTTTCCCCTTTTTTCGAGTTCATATTTGGGTGAATTCTAGTTCAATTTAGTGTGTTTCAGGTTCAATTTCGACGTTTTTTGAGTTCACATTTCAATGCATATTTTCTGCATTCTTCATTTGTTTTGGTCCTATTTTTCGATGTGGTCTATTTGTAGTTTTGGCATCTAATTTTCGTTGTTATTTTTACCTACCTACTATATCATCATTTTGTTGTCAATTTCAATTTATTCCACTTTCATTTTTCCCCATTTCACTTCATCTTTCAGTGCATATTTTTGGCACTCTTCCTTTTTTCAATGTAACTTTTGGCTTTTACTATTTATCTTTTGACTCGTTTTGGCCTAATCGATTAAAAGGCATGAACATCACTAAAATACTAGTTAAACACCTAGTATAACTTATAACATATACTTTCATAAATTGTAAACCTTCTACATCTAAGATATGGCTTTTGAAGCAACTGACCTCCATTTTCCTCCTCTTGATACCTACCTTTTTACTTGGTAGATCAACTATGTTGAGGATGATATGAGTACAAATTATGTATGAAAAACTAAGAAGAAGAAATATCAATCTTAAGGTGAAGACAACCACTATTATGCCTAAGATAGCTTTTGTAACGGATTACAAGATAAGAAGAAGAAGAAAAGCTAGATAAAAGGAGAAGAAGAACAATATAATGGCATAGGAAGGGAAGGGGGTGTTCAAGCACCTGCTCTGCATTAATTGTCACACTAAATGCAGCTTTGACATGTTTCCACATCACATGCAAATTGTACCATGTCCATTTTAGTATTTTTCATTATTTAAAGTGTCAGGGTTATATTAGATATTTTTTATATTTTCACATCTTTCAAAATATTCTTGTACCAAAACATGAATATAGTACCGAGCACTAAAATTAAAACTATTTTGTATTGGAGACTATTTTGTTATGATGAAATCTTCTTTTAAAGAGGGTGGAAAATAGATGTAAAAAGAAAAAACACAAGATTTATGATGGTCTAGAAATATGCTAACCTCCACCCATCACACAAATCTATTATATTTTTTATAAAATTATAGGTCTCACAGCCCTTAAATCCTCTCACCTCACAAAGTCAAAACTTTTACAATTATTTTCATAGTCCCTAGGGTTTAAGAATCCTTATATACCTCCTGGGTTGTGCAAGGTAGTATAAGCTTATTTGGAATAGAAAATCCTAGAGTAGCTAATCAAAATCAAACCAAAACTGAGTAAATGTTTGCTTCTCTATGATGATCGCTCTGGTCAACATATCTGCATGATCCTCCTTGTGATTCTTCTCCAACTGAAGTTTTCCCTCTTCTACAAATTATTAGATGAAGTGATACTTAATATCAATGTGTTTCATCCTTGAATGAAATGTTGCATATTTTTCAAGATAAATGACACTCTAGCTGTTTTAATATAATCAACACTCACCCTGCTCTTTACCCAGTTCTTTCTAGAAAGCCTTCATCAAAACCATAAATTTGCCCACCTTTGTGGTTGCAATAGAGTTTGCCTTTTTAGAAGAAAAAGTCACTATGTACATTTGAGATTGTTAATGGACTACACTACCAACCAATGTAAACACATTCTATATTATTATTGTTGTTGTCTGAATCACCTGCAAGATCTGAATCAATATAAC